>CM051268.1:22153492-22770992 GCA_027921565.1 Artemia sinica
GTCTAAGCTTTTGTGTGTGGGTGTAAGTTTTTGTGTGTGTTTGTAAGTTTGTGTCTGTTTGTGGGTGTGTAAGTTTTTGTGTGTGTGTGTGTGTGTGTGTATGTTTTGTGTGTGTGTGTGTGTGTGTGTGTGTGTGTATGTAAGTTTTTGTGTGTGTAAGTTTTGGTGTGTGTGTGTAAGTTTTCGTGTGTGTGTGTGTGTAAGTTTTGTGTGTGTGTGTGTGTGTGTGTGTAAGTTTTTGTGCGTGTGTGTGTGAGTTTTGTGTTGTGTGTAAGTTTTGTGTGTGTGTGTGTGTGTGTGTAAGTTTTTGTGTGTGTGTAAGTTTTGGCGTGTGTGTGTGTGTAAGTTTTCGTGTGTGTGTGTGTGTGTGTGTGTGTTGTGTGTGTGTGTGTGTGTGTGTAAGTTTTTGTGTGCATGTAAGTTTTTGTGTGCATGTAAGTTTTCGTGTGCATGTGTATGTTTTTTTTTTGTGTGTGTGTGTGTGTGTGTAAGTTTGTGTGTGTGTGTGTGTGTGTGTGTGTGTAAGTTTTGACGTGTGTGTGTAAGTTTTCGTGTGTGTGTATGTGTAAGTTTTCATGCGCATGTGTAAGTTTTTGTGTGTGTAAGTTTTGGCGTGTGTGTGTAAGTTTTCGTGTGTGTCTGTGTAAGTTTTGTGTGTGTGTGTGTGTGTGTGTGAGTTTTTGTGCTTGTGTGTGTGAGTTTTTTTTTGTGTTCATGTGTAAGTTTTTGTGTGTGTGTGTGTGTGTGTGTGTAAGTTTTTGTGTGTGTGTAAGTTTTGGCGTGTGTGTGTGAGTTTTCGTGTGTTTGTGTGTGTAAGTTTTGTGTGTGTGTGTGTGTGTGTAAGTTTTTGTGTGCATGTAAGTTTTTGTGTGCATGTAAGTTTTCGTGTGCATGTGTAAGTTTTTGTGTGTGTGTGTGTGTGTGTGTGTAAGTTTTTGTGTGTGTAAGTTTTGGCGTGTGTCTGTAAGTTTTCGTGTGTGTGTTTGTAAGTTTTGTGTGTGTGTGTGTGTGTGTGTGCACAAGTTTTTGTGCGTGGGTGTGTGAGTTTTTTTTGTGTTCATGTGTAAGTTTTTGTGTGTGTGTGTGTGTGTGTGTGTAAGTTTTTGTGTGTGTAAGTTTTGGCGTGTGTGTGTAAGTTTTCGTGTGTGTGTGTGTGTAAGTTTTGTGTGTGTGTGTGTGTGTGTGTGTGTAAGTTTTTGTGTGTGTGTGTGTGTGTGTGTGTGAGTTTTTTTTTGTGTTCATGTGTAAGTTTGTGTGTGTGTGTGTGTGTGTGTGTGTGTGCGTAATTTTTTGTGTGTGTGTAAGTTTTGGCGTGTGTGTGTGAGTTTTCGTGTGTGTGTGTGTGTGTGTAAGTTTTGTGTGTGTGTGTGTGTGTGTAAGTTTTGGCGTGTGTGTGTAAGTTTTGGCGTGTGTGTGTGTGTGTGTGTGTGTGTAAGTTTTGGCGTGTGTGTGTAAGTTTTCGTGTGTGTGTGTGTAAGTTTTCGTGTGCATGTGTAAGTTTTTGTGTGTGTAAGTTTTGGCGTGTGTGTGTAAGTTTTCGTGTGTGTGTGTGTAAGTTTTGTGAGTGTGTGTGTGCGTAAGTTTTTGTGCGTGTGTGTGTGAGTTTTTTTGTGTTCATGTGTAAGTTTTTGTGTGTGTGTGTGTGTGTGTGTGTAAGTTTTTGTGTGTGTGTGTAAGTTTTGGCGTGTGTGTGTGTGAGTTTTCGTGTGTGTGTGTGTGTAAGTTTTTGTGTGCATGTAAGTTTTTGTGTGCATGTAAGTTTTTGTGTGCATGTAAGTTTTCGTGTGCATGTGTAATCCCAAATCATAGGTTTCAGACAGCATTCACCAACGAAATACTAGGAAACCTTATCTCAGAAAAGCCTGAAATAGCAAACTATTCATCCCAAACTAGAAGTTTCAGACAACAAACGCCTATGAGAGACTAAGAATCATAGCTCTGAAAAGTCCAAAAAGCAAACTACACCTCCCAAATCATGATTTTCTGACAACACACACCTATGAAAGGCTAAGAAATCTTGCTCAGAAAAGTCAAAAATAGCAAATTAACCATCCCAAATCCTAGGTTTCAGTCAACACACACCTACGAATGGCTAAGAAATCCTTCTCAGAAAAGTAAAAAAATAGCAACCCACACATCCCAAATCATAGGTTTCAGACACCACACACCTACGAAAGACTAAGAAATCTGGTTATGAAAAGTCAGAAATAGCAAATTACATATCCTAAATCATAGGTTTCAGACAACACTCACCTATGAACGGCTAAGAAACCTAGCTCAGAAAAGTCAAAAAAAGCAAACTAGTCATCCCAAACTATAGGTTTCAGACAACAAACACCTATGAAAGGCTAAGAAATCCAGCTCAGAAAAGTCAAAAGTAGCAATCCACCCATCCCAAATCATAGGTTTCAGACAACACACACCTATGAAAGACTAAGAAATTCAACTCAGAAAAGTCAAAAATAGCAAACTACATATCCCAAATCATAGGTTTCAGTCAACACACACCAACGAAAGACTAAGAAACCTAGCTCAGAAAAGTCAAAAATAGCAAACTACTCATCCCAAACTATTGGTTTCAGACAACATTCACCTACGAAATACTAGAAAACCTTAGCTCAGAAAAGCCTGAAATAGCAAACTAGACATGCCAAATCATAATGTTCTAACAACACATACCTATGAAAGGCTAAGAAACCTAGCTCAGAAAAGTCGAAAATAGCAAACTACACATCCCAAATCATAGGTTTCAGACACCACACACCTATGAAAGACTAAGAAATCCAACTCAAAAAAGCCCGAAATAGTAATTTACATATCCCAAATCATAAGTTTCAGACAGCATTCACCTACGAAAATACTAAGAAACCTTAGCTCAGAAAAGTCTGAAATAACCAACTACTCATCCCAAACTCGAAGTTTCAGACAACAAACACCTATGAGTGACTAAGAATCCTAGCTCTGAAAAGTCTAAAAAGCAAACTACACCTCCCAAATCATAATTTTCAGAAAGGACACACCTATGAAAGGCTAAGAAATCTAGCTCAGAAAAGTCAAAAATAGCAAATTAACCATCCCAAATCATAGGTTTCAGTCAACATACACCAACGAAAGACTAAGAAACCTAGCTCAGAAAAGTCAAAAAGCAAACTACTCATCCCAAACTATTGGTTTCAGACAACATTCACCTACGAAATACTGGAAAACTTTAGCTCAGAAAAGCCTGAAATAGCAAACTACACATCCCAAATCATAATTTTCTAACAACACATACCTATGAAAGGCTAAGAAACCTAGCTCAGAAAAGTCGAAAATAGCAAACTACACATCCCTAATCATAGGTTTCAGACACCACACACCTGTGAAAGACTAAGAAATCCAGCTCAGAAAAGTCAAAAATAGCAAACTACATATCCCATATCATAAGTTTCAGTCACCACACACCTATGAAAGACTAAGAAATCCAACTCAAAAAAGCCCGAAATAGTAATTTACATATCCCAAATCATAAGTTTCAGACAGCATTCACCTACGAAATACTAAGAAACCTTAGCTCAGAAAAGTCTGAAATAGCCAACTACTCATCCCAAACTCGAAGTTTCAGACAACAAACACCTATGAGTGACTAAGAATCCTAGCTCTGAAAAGTCCAAAAAGCAAACTACACCTCCCAAATCATAATTTTCAGAAAGGACACACCTATGAAAGGCTAAGAAATCTAGCTCAGAAAAGTCAAAAATAGCAAATTAACCATCCCAAATCATAGGTTTCAGTCAACACACACCAACGAAAGACTAAGAAACCTAGCTCAGAAAAGTCAAAAATAGCAAACTACTCATCCCAAACTATTGGTTTCAGACAACATTCACCTACGAAATACTAGAAAACTTTAGCTCAGAAAAGCCTGAAATAGCAAACTAAACATCCCAAATCATAATTTTCTAACAACACATACCTATGAAAGGCTAAGAAACCTAGCTCAGAAAAGTCGAAAATAGCAAACTACACATCCCAAATCATAGGTTTCAGACACCACACACCTATGAAAGACTAAGAAATCCAACTCAGAAAAGCCAAAAATAGCAAACTACATATCCCAAATCATAAGTTTCAGTCAACACACACCAACGAAAGGCTAAGAAACCTAGCTCATAAAAGCCTGAAAAAGCAAACTACTCATCCCAAACTATTGGTTTCAGACAACATTCACCTAGAAAATACTAGGAAACCTTAGCTCAGAAAAGCCTGAAGTAGCAAACTACACATCCCAAATCATAGGTTTCAGACAACACACATCAACGAACGACGGGGGACCGGGGGAGGACCTTTGGGACCCAGGGAGGACGTTTGGGGATCCGGGGGCCCTTGAGGATTGAGTGGTCTTTTGAGAGCCCGGGGGACCTTTGGGGATCCGAGGGCCCTTGAGGGCCGGGTGGTCCTTTGGGTGCCCGGGGGACCTTTGAGGACCAGTGGAGGACCTTTGGGGGTCTGAGGAGGGCGTTTGGGGGATAACATTTCGAAATTTTTACTTTTTAGTTTACTTTTTTTGCGGCGCATCCCTGTGGCGCATCCTGCGGCGCTTTCCTGCGGTGCCTCCCTACGGCGCATCCCCTGCGGTGCTTTCCTGACCTGCGGCGCATCCCTGCGGCACATCCTGCGGTGCTTTCCTGGCCCACGGCGCATCCCGGCAGCGCTTCTCTGGTCCGGGGGACCTTTGGTGGCCGGGGGAGGGCCTTTGGGGCACAGGGAGGGCCTTTGGGGCACAGGGAGGGCCTTTGGGGGTCCGGAGGGGCAGTTGGGGACCGGTGGAGGGCCTTTGGGACCCCGTTGGTCCTTTGGGAGCTCGATGGGCCTTTGGGGGGCCCGGGGATGGCCTTTGGAGGTCTGGGTGGGCCTTTGGGGGCGCCGGTGGCCCTTTGGGAGCTTGGGGGACCTTTGAAGACCGGGGGCTTCCTTCGGGGTTGGGTTAGAGGACCTCACAACACTGTTCAAATGAAACTTGTGTATTATAACGACCACAGAGTTTCACCATTAAATTCTCTTCTAAAATCTCTTCAAAAATCATCTTTTAAAATGTCTCTAACTCTTTCGCCGAAATAGTTCCATAACCTGTCTAAAACAGTTTCGCCCAAATAATCCCTAAACGTAATTCAGCGTGTTCCTTTTGTTTTTGGCATCTCTGTGCTAATGCATTTCAAATTAATAAGAAACCTGATTCCCGATCTAAAACAATTCATCGCTAAGATGTTTCTTGGAGAAATGTTTCCATGGCCTTTGGCTATTAATATCCTTTTGGTCGAACTCCAAAGAGTTGTTTCCGAGGCAAAGACATTAATGACTTGGATCTATTCCTGGAGAATCGTTTCTATGCGAAAATTTTTAAAGTCTGACAGATGATGTCATTGATTGATTGATCTGTCAAGAAAGGGGAAATTAATTTGTTGTTTCTAAGGGGAATTATTGATTCACGATAGGTGAATTGAGGTCGACAGCACAGGTGTTCCAAATTCCGGGAAAGTCATAACATTTGGGCGAGAGCAACAACAACAAATACTATTTCTGGACACCATGACATTCACGATCGATTACGCAATCAAGTTCTCGGAAATTCACTTCCCCCTCGAGTCCTAGATCAATAACATTGTTCCCGTTAGAATTCAATGCGCATGTGCAACCTTCGTTCCGGAGTTATTACACCTAGAAACAACAAACAAATCGACCTTGAAGGAAGAGGTCATTGAACGATTACGCAATCTTTCTCCCTAGGGAGGCTATGCCCATATTTGGTGTACGTACCGAGATACGTTCTTTTGATAACCGAATTTTGTACGTACCGGAGATATTATGGCCATTCTACTATCCTTGACATAATTTAATTCAGAATTTATATGATTACGGGAACAAATTTTTAAAACTCTGTCGACTAAAGAGATTATTACCCCTCTTTTCACAGAAGGAGGGGGATGGGAAGAGAAATGTAGATATCGATCATTATGAGTCGGCTTTCTATATATAGAAAATTCAAGACTAGGATTAGTTTTTATAATCAAAACATCCAAGAAAGGCAGCTTACCTGAATCTTCGAGTTCCATTGTGAACTGGAGATTCGAATCAAAAGAGTTCAAATGTGCCAAAAATTCTCTTAGAGAGTCTTGTCCATGTTTCCCAAACAGAAAGGATATCATCAACAAAACGAAACCAAATAGAGTGTTTTAAGTGGAAACTATTCAAAGCCGACTGTTCTATGAAGTCCATGTAAAAATTTGCCAAATAAGGGGACAAGACAGTGCCCATGGATAAGCCATTATTTGAAGGAAAAATTTGTTTTGGAATTTAAAATACGAGGAGAACTTGTTGCAAAAACGGACAAGGGTCATTATTGTATCAATTTCCAAAGTTTTATAATCCGACCAAGCTGAATTTTCCTCTAATTTTCTTTGTAAAGCCTGCTCACATTTATGGACATCGCATGAAGTGTACATAGAAACTGCATCAAAACTAGATAAAACGGTATTTTCTGTTGTACTTTGATTTCTTAACTTTTCAACAAGATCTATGGAGTTTTTTATATAGGATTTCTGTGTGCTTAAAAGAGGCTTAAAAATGGTGGCTAAGAAGCTTCCTATACCCGTAGCTGGAGAACTATAACATGCTACAATAGGACGTAACGGAATATCTTTCTTATGGATTTTAGGCAGACCGTAAAACTTTGGGGCTGAACAACCTTTGGGGTAAAATTTTCTGTACATTTGAGGGGTAATTAGTCTAGTATCTTTTAAAATTCCTAGTTCATTTCTCAACTTCTGTGTGTATTTGTCCGTTGGATCAATTTTTATTTCTTTGTAAATATTTTTATCCATTAAAAGGGTGTTAACTTTTAATTCATAATCTTCAGAATTCATAATTACAACTGTGTTTCCCTTGTCCGCTTTCGTAATCACTGTGGTTTTGTCTTTTTTTAAATTTCGGAGGATTTTAATTTCTTCCTTTGATTGAGTTGAAAGTGACAAAGAAAGTCACATAGGTCTTTCAGACACATATTCCATTTAGCAAAAACTTGTTTATCTGAAAAATTCTCAAAACTGGAATTTCAACAGTTTCAAAAAACACGGATTTTCCTTCCTAGATTTTGTCCTGGTCCTCCTTTGGAAAATCTTTCCTCTAAGGCATTTACATCCAAGGAACTAAGTATTCTTTCAAAAGGAACAAAATTTGCAATGGCTCAAACACACGTAAATACATCAGAAATTATTTCGGGCGTGGAGTCTGCTATTTTTAGCTCTCATGGTGAAGTCGAAAATCCAGAGCTACTCAGAGGTGAAATTGTAAAGAGTATTCTTGATTATAGGCCATCTTTGTCACTTTCAACTCAATCAAAGGAAGAAATTAAAATCCTCCGAAATTTAAAAAAAGACAAAACCACAGTGATTACGAAAGCGGACAAGGGAAACACAGTTGTAATTATGAATTCTGAAGATTATGAATTAAAAGTTAACACCCTTTTTAATGGATAAAAATATTTATAAAGAAATAAAAATTGATCCCACGGACAAATACACACAGAAGTTGAGAAATGAACTAGGAATTTTAAAAGATACTAGACTAATTACCCCTCAAATGTACAGAAAATTTTACCCCAAAGGTTGTTGAGCCCCAAAGTTTTACGGTCTGCCTAAAATCCATAAGAAAGATATTCCGTTACGTCCTATTGTAGCATGTTATAGTTCTCCAGCTACGGGTATAGGAAACTTCTTAGCCACCATTTTTAAGCCTCTTTTAAGCACACAGAAATTCTATATAAAAAACTCCATAGATCTTGTTGAAAAGTTAAGAAATCAAAGTACAACAGAAAATACCGTTTTATCTAGTTTTGATGCAGTTTCTATGTACACTTCATGCGATGTCCATAAATGTGAGCAGGCTTTACAAAGAAAATTAGAGGAAAATTCAGCTTGGTCGGATTATAAAACTTTGGAAATTGATACAATAATGACCCTTGTCTGTTTTTGCAACAAGTTCTCCTCGTATTTTAAATTCCGAAACAAATTTTTCCTTTAAATAATGGGCTTATCCATGGGCACTGTCTTGTCCCCTTATTTGGCAAATTTTTACATGGACTTCATAGAACAGTCGGCTTTGAATAGTTTCCACTTAAAACACTCTATTTGGTTTCGTTTTGTTGATGATATCCTTTCTGTTTGGGAAAATGGACAAGACTCTAAGAGAATTTTTGACACATTTGAACTCTTTTGATTCGAATCTCCAGTTCACAATGGAACTCGAAGATTCAGGTAAGCTGCCTTTCTTGGATGTTTTGATTATAAAAACTAATCCTATGCACCAGCAGTAGAATACCATATATTTAAAATATAAGATTCTTTCCTTCTAAAGATGATTCGGGCAGAAATTAAACGTTCCCTAATTGAGTTCAAATACCGCTTCCAGGAGTCTAAATTCATAATCAGCAAAAGAGAAATTGCATTTCTAGCTTCAGTCAGACAACGGCGCTAGTCGTTCGAATTTCGCTAAGATAATTAGTAGCAAAAACAAAATGCTAAGCACGATATTTCTAAGGAAGTTTAAATGGCAAAAAACTGTGTGAACTCCTGAATCATCTGAAAAATCTTAAAGAGATTATTGGACGAAGATTTGCGTCCTTGGGTTGCTTGAGCCAATGGCAGGCAGTCCCTAGAGCGCAGGACGAAAGAACTGCGTTTGGGAGTGGGGGTAAATGTGTTTTTTAATTTCAATATTTATTCAGACTTAAGACGATTAGTACCGCAAATAATCTCGGACACCATTTTTATTGTCATTGAAGTGACCCGTTGTTGTACAACTAAGCATGTAAGTTCAATAAATCTATTGTCTTTTAATATGTGTTTGTTTCTCTTGTATGTCTGAGTCTAGTCCGATAATGGGTAACTAGTTCGCCAGTCTCCATGGTAAATGCTTCCAAAGGAATCTGATCTCCAGATAGCTCAAGAAAGAAGAAGCCACATTTGTATGCCTACATATTCAATTTTCTCTCATTAATTGAGAGCGGCGCTAGCCTAGTTGACACAATCTCCAGCGCTATAAGTGGCGCTATAGGAGAAATCTCTATCACCACAGTAGCGAATCTTCCCATTACCACAAATACAACTTCAATGGTACAAATGGCGCGGTCGGTAGGATTTGTACCATTGAAGTTGTATTTGTGGTAATGGGAAGATTCGCTACTGTGGTGATAGAGATTTCTCCTATAGCGCCACTTATAGCGCTGGAGATTGTGTCAACTAGGCTAGCGCCGCTCTCAATTAATGAGAGAAAATTGAATATGTAGGCATACAAATGTGGCTTCTTCTTTCTTGAGCTATCTGGAGATCAGATTCCTTTGGGAGCATTTACCATGGAGACTGGCGAACTAGTTACCCATTATCGGACTAGACTCGGACATATAAGAGAAACAAACACATATAAAAAGACAATAGATTTATTGAACTTACATGCTTAGTTGTACAACAACGGGTCACTTCAATGACAATAAAAATGGTGTCCGAGATTATTTGCGGTACTAATCGTCTTAAGTCTGAATACATATTGAAATTAAAAAACACATTTACCCCCACTCCCAAACGCAGTTCTTTCGTCCTGCGCTCTAGGGACTGCCTGCCATTGGCTCAAGCGACCCCAAGGACGCAAATCTTCGTCCAATAATCTCTTTAAGATTTTTCAGATGATTCAGGAGTTCACACAGTTTTTTGCCATTTAAACTTCCTTAGAAATATCGTGCTTAGCATTTTGTTTTTGCTACTAATTATCTTAGCGAAATTCGAACGACTAGCGCCGTTGTCTGACTGAAGCTAGAAATGCAATTTCTCTTTTTGCTGATTATGAATTTAGACTCCTGGAAGCGGTATTTGAACTCAATTAGGGAACGTTTAATTTCTGCCCGAATCATCTTTAGAAGGAAAGAATCTTATATTTTAAATATATGGTATTCTACTGCTGGTGCACCTAGTCTTGAATTTTCTATATATAGAAAGCCGACTCATAATGATCGATATCTACATTTCTCTTCCCATCACCCTCCTTCTGTGAAAAGAGGGGTAATAATCTCTTTAGTCGACAGAGTTTTAAAAATTTGTTCCCGTAATCATATAAATTCTGAATCAAATTATGTCAAGGATATTCTTTTCTGCAATGGTTACCCAATCAAACTCATTGAAAATATAATAGATAGACGATTAAAAAAGATAAAAGAACAAAATAGGGAGCTTGTCCCCCTTGTTTCAGTTACACCCGCACTTGAGAAAAAAACTTTCATCGTTTTACCATACATTCCGAAACTTGGCGATAAACTTGGAAAAATTTAAAAAAAACCATAATCTCTCTGTTTCTTTCAAAACCGAAAAAAAAAGTTGAACACTTTTTCAACTCAGGAAAGGATAAAACTGACCCTGTACTCGGTAGTGGTGTCTACAGAATCCCGTGTTCTTGTGGAAAATTTTACATTGGTAGGACCCATCAACAACTAGGTGAACGTTTGCATGAGCACAAAATTTCAATAGATAAGTCCCTGAGATTAAAAAATAACAATGACAACTTTGATTCGGCATTGGCTTCGCATATTTTCGTAAATCCGACCCATCTAGTTCTGTTTGCCGAGGCAACCTTAATATCAACTGTAAACGGCATACCACAAACTTTTAAAGAGGTAATTGAAATAAAAAAATATATGAACCAAAATTTAGCAATAAATAGAGATACTGGAGATATTTCATTAAGCCCAATTTATGACAGTTTAATCTTGAAAGACTCGATCAATACTTTCACCCGTTATAACTTAAAAGATCCTATTTGCATATCTAATGAAAACCGAAATTGTAGACCAGCTAAAACTAAAAACTAAATCTTGGTAAATTCTTTTTCATTGATTCCTGCCTGGTTTTTATTCAGTGTCTGTTCTGTCTTTGAAAAGTAAACTTCGAAAGGTTAGATTTTCGTTTTTTTTTGTCTTCTTTTTTGTTTAGCACTGAGGACGACTTGGCGGAGGTCCTTGTCGAAATATTTGCTTATATTTTGTCTTCCTCATGATTCGCCACTGGATGACAAAATCCTCGTTTTTTCACCCTTTTTGATTTTATTTTTCATTTTGTTTGGTTTCTCTCCTCTCTGAGTTTCATTTGTCATGTATAGCCAGTGTGGTCTAAGAATGTATATAAGATCCAAAGAATCTAATTAAAAGGGAGCACACACAAAAGCCAAATGAGGCCAGTAGCCTATGAGAAATCGTAAAATACCCAAGACAATGAACAAGTCGTAATGGGGGGCCCTGGGTCTATCAAAATATTTCAATGGTTTCCCAGGGAGTTTGATGTCATTTTCTTCTGTCTCCACTTTAAATGAAAAAAATAATTATCTTTTTTGGCATCCCTGCTTTCAGTAAAAAAAATGAGGTATTATCATTTAAAAATGATAGCCCCCTATCCCCCCCCCCTATAGGCAATAATTTACAATTTATTTATGAATCACATTTTTGGGGTAACTTCCGGTTCAATATTTAATTCCCCAACCTTGTACATAGCTTAGTCTATAGCTAAATTTTGTCTCAATCGAAGGTTTTTTTTTTTTGGCGGGGGGGGGGGTAAACTGTTCCAGAAAGAAGATTGTATTTTCCATCAGGCGTTCAATAATTGAGTATTAAACATTAAGAAAATTTTATCTAAAAACAACAAAAAAAAAAATCTGCAAACTTACAATTCAGCTGTAGAAACAATCTGTCGGCTGTCAATTTCAAAATCCAACAAAAGGCTGAAGTTGTATGGTAGTGAATGCGTTCTATAAGTCTATTCAACTTGAAAATAAAGGTCTTGAATACGAATGATGTAAGAAATAGTGATTGGGAAACTGCATTCGAAATGATTTAAACTCATTTCATAAAGACGATACTTTTTTTTTGTCAACATATGAAGAACTGTGTATATTGCAATATTTGCAATAGCATATTGCATCTGTCTGGTTTTTATGCAAAGTAACAAAAGAGACGAAAATTAATGAACAAGAGAGTAGTGAAGAATTATGGTATGCAAAGTAATATTTGGCAGGGAAAGTCACTGGTGATGAATCGCTAGGGGTGGCACCGTGATTGCGTGATTTGTGGGGATTCGGGGAACTAAATTTTATTTCGTGGTGACGCATAGATTTTCGGGGAAATACCCGAAAATTCGAGGATAGTGCAAGCCCTGCTTGATTTCTAATCAGGAAAATCGAAATACTAAACCACACGAGAAGGAAAAGCTCCGACTTTGCGGTTGACGCAATAAAGAATTGCCGCAAAAATAATTTAAAGTCGACCGAATGCCGCCGCCTCTGCTTGCGGTGGAGTGCCTGCGGTGCGCCGGCGGCGTTACGACATTTCGGCGGCGTTCGACCGGGCCTCTCGTCGGCCGTGTTCGGTTGATCCGCCAGCGCGGCGTCGGGGTCTAATTAAGACTATAAGGAATAGATATCACAATATGTATATCAAATTGACAATACACGTTTTTTTTTAATAAAGTGCAAATTATTTTCTGGTCTGAAGAAGGCATGGGTGTTGTCAGCCATACTCCTTTTACTTTTTGCTCGTTTTGAGTTTGACTAGGCTATCTATTATAATTTCTGTTAGTTTTGGGTTTCATTTATTTGTTAATGGTGATCTGTGGTAGTTTTACACTTGGAAGATAAGAAAAATAAAATCGTAGAATTGACAACGCTTTTGTCCGTAAAAACTTAAACAATTTAGAATGTGTTGGTTCCCAAAGCCAACTATCTTTTCAAAGGATAGCCAAACCTTCTTAAACTTGTTGGTGCCATATGTTTTAGCTTAATTTGATGGTTGTTTACCTAAATTGTTTTTCTTCTTATTTTTTTTTTTTTATTTGGCACCCGCTACTGCCAAAAATTGCAGAAAATCATATGGAAGCCTTTTCAACACGAATGGATTTGTGTGTTTTTTTTTCTAAGTTTTTAAGACACTTCTGGTGTGTAAATTTCTCTTTTTCCCGTTCCTTAACACTTTTCAACAAAACAATAAAAAAACTCAAACAAAAGTTTCAACTTTAGAAACCTTATTTTCCGCAGGGGGGGGAGGGTATTTTCCACGAGGGTAACTTTCCGAGGGAGGGGGGGGGGTATTTTTCGTGGGGGAGGGCATTTTTTTAGGGGGTGGGGGGGGGTTAAACACCCCCCTCCATTCACTATATTCATTTATGCTATTTTACTGTGTTCATGGCCGTATATTTGACTTTAAAATACACTTATTTGTCTATCTATCTAATATGCAGAATAATTGTACCAAACACATTTTGCATGCAGACCTGTTATGCTTACTCCCCCCCCCCCCAATGTGCAAATTTATAGCGCAAATTTATTTCTACAGTAACGAAGAAACTAACAAAAAAAAACCGGTGCGTTCTCGAATTTTACACAGCGTAAACTTGAGTGAGTGGCGCATAGTACACAAGTACCAAATTCCACCCCCCTACGGAAATTAAAAAAATAAAACTCAAATAGAATTCTCAAATTTGGAAAGCCTTATTTTCCACGGGGGTATTTTTTTTTGGGGGGGGTATTTTCCTCGGGGGCGGAGGCTATTTTCCGGGGGGTATTAGGATCTTTCAGAACCCATGTTTAACCATGTTATTCTGGCGCGTTCTAATTTTCAAGAACCCCCGTGCCAACACACTTGAAATCCGTAGATGAAAACGCTTAGAAGGTCGAACATGGAGAAACTGAAAACAGTTTTTTGTCGAACCTGCTTAAAAAATGCTTCAAACCTGTTGCCTGAAAACGGAAATTTAGGTTACGAAGATAATAAGAGAGCACAATATTACTGACCTATATGTGACAATTGACGAACAAATCAAAACCACAATTGCAGAAGTCATTGTCGTCAATCGTACCTTATAGTACAAAATAATAATAATAACTTATTTTTGACCAGCACAATTTGACTTCTGTTCTCCACAGCAACTTTTCCAGACTTCATTTAATCCAATTTTATGTAACATCCTCCTATTACACTTACAAGCGACTTTTACGCATGTGGTCATCTCTAGAAGAAAGGAAGAGCTCAAGGAGAGATGGTGGGTGGAAGGTTCGTCGGAAGGGGGTATGGAGGGGTATGGAGGGGGGGGGGGTCAGAGTTACCTTTTCAATTTCCTATATCATACATGGTCTGGCACGTCCTTAATTATCTCAAAGTGTTTTTGCGTGTAGGAGAAAATCAAGAAGGGTGTGGGAGGGGGTTTGGGGAACTCAAGCATCCTTTTGGTTTGATAATCATTTATATTATAAGCTTTACGTGTGCTTCGTTCGATAGTGTAATGGTTATTGTGTCTATTTTACGCACAATACTTGTAATAGAGGGTCAGTGGGGGATTTGGGACAGCTTGTCTGTGGAAGGTGGGGTAGTTTGTTGTAGAGTGATACCAGAAAGACTAAAAATCAGAAATGTGATACCAAAGGCATACGATAAACTATTAAAAGGATCCCGAGCCATGCTGGGCAGTTTTACCTTCTTTTTCTTTTAAACTGATTTCAAAGTGACTGGAAGACTTAGAAAAAAATGAAGTGATATGGACAAATCGATATTTTGTATGAAATGTAGTAAACTGTGCTGTTGTTTTCAGCATAAGAGCTGTCTATTATGCCGATTAGCCTAGATTTGAAATCTAGGTTGTTTCTTCCCCTGTGTCTTTCTCTCTCTCTCTCTCTCTCTCCCTCTCACTCTCTCTCTTTCTCTCACTCTCTCTCTTTCTCTCACTCTCTCTCTCTTTCTTCTCATCTTTCTCTCTCTCTCTCTCTCTCTCTCTCTCTCTCTCTCTTTCTCTTCTCTCTCTCTCTCTCTCTCTCTCTCTCTCTCTCTCTCTCTCTCTCTCTCTCCCTCTCTCTCTCTCACTCTCACTCTCTCTCTCTCTCTCTCTCTCTCTCTCTCTCCTCTCTCTCTCTCTCTCTCTCTCTCTCTCTCTCTCTCTTTCTCTCTCCCTCCCTTCCTCTCTTCTTTTTCTCACCCTGCAATTCACCCTTCATCTTGGCAGTGAACTTTGCTATTTTCGTTTTTTTTTCGTACTGTTTTAAGTTTGGTGTATTTGTGTGCCCTCTTTTGAATTTTTTTTTTCAGGTGTGGGCTATTCTAGACAAGAAAGGAGGTAAAAAATGTGGCTTAACTCTGTTGACAAGGAGAACTTTTCTTGGAGGTGTTAACCCAGTTGGTGTCGGCTGGGAGACAGGAATAGTTGTGAGTATTGAAAACACAGTTAGGAAGACCTCACTTTTAGAAAGGTGAATGGAAAATAGACCCATGGAAAATTTTCATAATAGGGTCATTTTTTTTTTGCCTCAAAAATTAGATCAGAGGTTTTTGATAGAGAATTTAATGATAAAGTTCTTTAGAAATTACTAATAAACAATACTTTACTACCCCAACAACACAAAGCTACCTTAAGGACTATCTAAAGGTGGACCTGGTTCCATAACCCAGTTTGTCCCCTGGCGTTGTACCTTGGGTGTAGATGTTCTGAACTATTTAGACTTAACTTACTCCCCTACCTAGCAGGAAAAATCACTTGTTTTTTGTTGTTGTTTTTTGTAAACTGAATCTACCAGTCAAAGTTTTTTTTGGAGCAAAAAAAAATTCTTTGTATCGTAGTGAAACTCAATACTGAGAGGGCAAATAAAAAAAATGAATTCAAGTGCTTAAGTCCTGAATTCAAGTACTAAAGAGTGAGTTCTGTGTGCTGAATAATTGCAAAATTTTCAACACTGTTTAGGCTAATATTTGGATTTTTTTTCAAATTATACTCGCACCGGCCAACTATAGTTGTAGGCAGGGGCGCATCCTGAAATTTGATCTAGATAGGGGAGAGAGAGATTGTCAACTTTGATTTTCACAATAAAAAGGTTAAACTGTTAAAATATCAAGTTTGCATAGGATCGAGGACACATCTTTGCAATGTGTGAGATCATGAGGGCGTCATCTTAGCTTTATTGGTTTGGACTAAAGTTTTCAAATCCATATTTTGCCAGTAATGCAGCCAGAAATGTAGACCAACAATATGATTTATCTGAGGGTAGTATGAGGCAGTGATTTCTGAAGTCAGACTCAAATGACGGGACAACTACTCTCATCAAACCCTGTTAGACTTTCAGTTTGATTTGAGCAACCCTCAAACTCACCTACATCTCCTTTCAATGTTCAGTCCAAAGTGCAGCAGTGTGCTTACCTTTCGGTTATCAATGGCCCTTGATCGTAGAACATAGTATTTACATTTTCTATTTATTTTGCATAGAAAAGGGAAGGTTCTTGGGATCCTACAATTATTTTGATAAGATCTTCAAAATTGATCAAAGACCCAAATTCGAATCCACTATAACATTTTCCTAATATAATCAGGTGCTTTTGCAGGGGGGAGGGCACGGGAATATCCTCCTCTCCCCCCTAACTCTTAAATTTTCCTGAGTTTCTGGACATTTTTTATTCAAATTACCGGATACAATTTTTGTGTATCATTGCCTGCCCCTGATAAATTTCTGCTTACGTGACTGAATGCAATTTAATGATATATTAAAAAAAATTAGTCATTTTGAATAGTCATTTTGAAAATTAGTCTTTTTTAATAAGTCATTTTGAAAATTAGTCAATATAAAATGGGAAATTAGTCATTTCGAATTAGTCATTAGTCAGAAACTTAGTCATTTGAAATCAAGAATTTGCATAGGGTAGGGTCACTTCCCCGTAACGTCTCTTGAAATACCTGAAATCTTCTAGACCAAATAGCCGAGCTCTTGACCAAACCCTGAGTTCAGTAATGTATAACAAGCCTACCAATCTTCGAATGTTTATTAATAAACCCTTCTATGTGAAATAAATGATTTTTCACACCTTGAGCCCTTGCCCCGGTGGCTACACGGGTCTTGCTACCTTTGAAGAACGTTGTTTTTTACATTTCAATCTCCGATTAAAATGGCTACATTGAAGTTTGACGTGACGAAATTTGTTTCCGTGATTGGTTCCGAGAAAATGGGGTAGAAGGATGCCTAGTTGCCCCTTGTCACTTTTGGCTCTTATAAAGGGTACTAGAACTTGCAATTCCCAGTCAAATGAGACTTCTCCTAAAATTCTTCTACACTCAGCTAGATATATTCATCTCCTGATGAAAAAAACAAAAAACAAATAAACCTGCTCGCATGATGAAAACACAAAATCTTATGGATTAGCAGTTAGAAGCTTGAAAATTCTCTTGCGGATGTTCCTAGGCATTCAGAATTTGAGGATGCAATTTACATCAGGATCGTATCCCTTTTGGTGGGACTTCCTTTTTCTGAAATTATGCAAATTTACTTTCTCTACAAACTTTTTTGGAACTTTCAAACTTGACCATTTGTTTTCACATTTGGAATGAGCAGAAAGTGAAGATTCTTTTGATGTATATATTGTTTCTAAAATTCTATTTTTTAAAGTTGCTGTTGCTATTACATTTTCTTACCTCTAACTGTTTGACTAGCATTGAACATGGCTTAGCAGAGGTTAATGAAACCTTTTACTGGCTGTAAATATTTCCTGGTTGAATTTTCCTGTTCTTTTCGCGATTCTTCATTTTTTTTTTGTCCAGTAAAATCTGGCCAATGTGGTTTGGAATTTTGTTTCTTGTAATCTATATTACCCTTGATAAGGAAGATTCGTGAAAATAGCTGTGGTTATACCGTTTGGTAAATATAGCTTACTTGTTTTCCCTACCAGTACATTACAGCGCATATGGAGAATGTTGTTTTCCCTAGTATATGGCAACAAAAAATTGCGGTTTGGTCATAATGTGTTCTATAAGATATTACGTCCGGAAAAATTCGGGATAGTCATATTATTAATGTTGGGATGCTGTCACTCTAAAATAATTTGTAGTAGACTTGAGCCTAGTTAAGAAATTACATATTTTGATATATATTTTTTCCTATGTCACGTATTTATAAGCTTATGTTGTTTCTCGTTTTTTCACTGACATAGGAGCTCATGTAGTGATGCTGTTTGGTTTTATTTGGGTCATGCAGAGCTTTTTTACTTTGACTTTTTTGTGTGTCTCCTAGGTTTAATGTGACGACATCAATAAGTTTTTTTTCTGTTAAAAGCTTAATTGTTGGCGGAGACGCTATTCCATTTCTTTTTATAAAACTTAAGAGCCAAGGATTATGCTTGGGGGGGGGATAAGATTACAGAAAATTATTTTTTTCTATATATTTTTATTTATCGCATTATCTGAATAATATTTTGGACAACAACACACTGGCTCTCTCCAAAATATTGTTCAGGTTGGTCCACTTTGGTTTGGCTGCTGTTGAGCTTCAAAGGTACAAATATATAAGAACATCTGGGTCTTTTTTCCTTCAGTTTTACATGTTTAGCAACTCCTTGCATTCTTTGCATATGCATTCTTTTTTATTCGAAAAAAGCTCTTCGAATCACTTTTTATTATAGCCCCCCCCCCTTACCCAATTTTTATTATTGCCCCCCCCCCCCCCAGAAAAATGTCTTTACCTGCCTGATGTGGGTGTTAAGAATGTAGCCAACTAGTGTCAGCTGCTACCCAATATTTAAACTTTTTTTCAGTGTTAAAAATAGATGTCAAGTGAACTATAGATATTTGAAAATGAAGCTAGAATACAAAGAAATGGTTCAATTTTTAATTTATTTATTGTTATTATTCCTACTGTACAGTGCGGCTTAAAGCAAAAGGAGTATTTCGTGACTTTATTGATTCTGCGAGTAAAATGATACACTAAAAAAAAACCCTAGCTGTTTTGGGTTTTCTGGGACCAGAACATATCAATACATACATAATAAAACATAATACAAACATAACATTAATAATAAAAACATAACAGACTATATCTAAACAACACCAATAAAAAAGAAAAGCCTTAGGAAGGGTAGAAGGGAAGATTTTCTTCATTTTCAGCCTTCGATGCCTTAAGGCACTGATGACTTTGTAGTAGTAGTCTACCTGAAACAGTAATTCATTCACTTCAATAATTTAAATTTTCATCATTTTGTGAAGCGAGTGGATGGAGGCAGGGGACTCAAAATGTAAAAGATTGTATGACTTTTAGCTTGATAGTTCATATGAGGGAAGGGGAATGTTCAATTTAGATAGAATTTAGAATTGTAACTTTTCAACAAAAATTCGCAGTTGTGCAAGTATTGTGAATATTCGTCTTTTTTACTCAACCAGTTCGTATAGATGTCGGTTAAAACTTTATGAAACTAATCTGCACCTATGCAGAGGGGAAGGGGGGCTAGCAAATCTGTTTTTTTTTTAACACGAGGCAGAGGTGTCCCGGGTGGGGGGGGCGTGTCGCCCCCCCCCCAGCTTTTTTAGCATTCGGTAAAATTTTCGCCGAAAGTGTAAATTTCGTCAGAAATTTTGCAAAATCGGCCGAAATTTTGCAAAATTCTAAAAATTTGGCATAAATCAGCTAGCGATTCGGTAAAATTTACGAAGATAGGCCCCCCCCCCCCAATAAAATGAGCCTTGAGACGCCCCTGACACGAGGTTATTTGGATATTCCATGATAAGAATGTACAAGAGTGGCTATTTTGAAGACGAACGAGAACCCAAAGGATAATAAGATATTCCTCATTTGAGCTTTGTCTTTTAATTTGTATGTATAAGTCTGCATTAAATATCGTTCAGAGGTACATTAGAGCCTGATCGTTCCGCAATTGACGAACCGAAGTAACTGTAAAGTCCTCAGTATATTCTTTTCTTTTCCAGGGCTACTGGACTGCTATTTGCACGAAAGGTGATATTGTTTGATTACCTGGTCTACTTTGCCTGAAAATGAGGCTTGACATCTATAGCTGTTGCCATTGGGAATTTTGTTTACTGGAGCTGTTTGATTTCAAAGTGCTCTAGAATTTTAATGTTTGTTTGCAGTTTGTTGTACTCTATACTTTCCCACATTACTTGAGATCTTTTTTTCATCTTTGAACTATTACGGTGATATTTGGTTTAAACTAACATTGATTCGTACAATAATAATTCTTTTTTTTATTATTTGATGGCGTTGCCATTCTCTAAGTTATATCTGGATCAACTGGGTTTAATTCTGTTTATTTGGGGTGTGAGTGGGGGGGGGGGGTTGATTGTTACACTAGCCGAAACTCAATTTGTATTGATCAATATCAATTTCGATACTGGCTCTGGTGTAGAATACGCCTTCATAAATGCTATAGCGAGTAATATTTTCATATGGTTCAAATTCAATTCTAAACTAAAATTAAAATTTAATTCTGAATTAAGATTAAATTAAATTTAATTGCCGTCTTTAAGCTTTTGTGTGTCCTCCCTTTATCGTAAATTTTCCTAATTGCCATGTGTTACATTATTTTTGATGTAGCTATAGGTGTTAGATTTTACATATGGCTATATAGATACTTGGCAATGTAAGATAATTTGTAAATAATTTTTAATGAACTTGAGGTTTTTTTGTTGTTTTTTTTTTTTTTTTTCGTAAAACTACAATACTCGTGGTTTAGGAAAATTGGAAAATAGGGTTGCAGTTGAAGTGTTGATTTTTTATGGCTACCAAATTCTGAAGCCTTTTAATTTGAAACGAAAAGCAATGCCAGTGGAGCGACGGCCAGTTTTAACTACATAAAGATTAAATTTGAAGAACTTTAAAAAGAACCAAAACATTGATAAGACACAGTTTAAAATTTTACAGAAGAAGCTGCTGCTCTTAGAAAAAGTGTGGTTACAGATACGAAAATAGTGTAAAAAAAATATGATTAAGCATAATGAATAGTTAAATTTGATTCTATAAAAGAATAAAACTGTCCAGATTCAGCAAAAATAGAATTTTAAACAATTTTTGTGGAAAAATTGGGTTGTACTTAATCAACGTAAAAATGTTAATTAAAGTTTAAAAAATATGTTCAAACTCACTGCTTAGCGCTATTAGTAAAGGAATATTTTTTTTTACAGTTAACAGAAATGTTGTACTTGTGTGATGTATTTCATAACATTTCGGGAGATAGTGTAGAATCATACTTCCGTTTTTTCGGTGTAGCTCATTGCCTATGAACTGAGTTCAAAAACCTTTTCTAGTCTTTTCATTTCTGATTCCATTGTCATTTTATTGCAGCTTTATGTCCTGCGCTATTACATTTCATTGATTTTTTCTTTTATTTAAGAGTATATATTCATCTACTTTATTTCGCTAGCAGTTTGGGAATTTGATTTGTTTTAAATTGTTTCTTTACCTAAACTGTTCTTGATGTGTGTCTGCATAATATATTAAATCACAGCCGAACTTATTTCCTTTTTCAGGTAGAGAAAATTTTTAGCACACATCTGACCAGCAAGTCCAGATATGTTATTTACCCGCTTTACCCGGCTCACATCCATCGGGTGCCAAATGAAAATCATGTTGTCTCCGAATGGGGTTGAAATATTTCTGTAGAAATAATTTAAAGGAAGTTTGAACTTCATAGGAGAGGGCATAGAGCGAATCTTAATGGATTGGGTGGGCCTCTGATGGCTTGGTGTTGCGGTTGGTTGTTAGGAGTAGTACTAGTAGCAACTGGTACTTGAGAGTTTTTGATATTTTGAACAGTAAAAAATAAGAAATAATGTTCACTACAGGTCTTAAGAATTTTATTTTTATTTACTAACTTGACACTTTGTCTAATTTTCAAGGCCGTATCCAGGGGGGGGGGGGGGTTTACCGGTTTGAACCCCCCCCCCCCCCCCCGAAATTTTGACCGACTCGAAAATAAGTCGAAAATTAGTAAAACCTAGGTAAAAATCAGTAAAATTAGTCGAAAACTGAGTCAAAAATTAGTAACCCCCCCCCCCAAAAAAAAAAGTCAAAAATTAGTAAACAACCCCCCCTGAACAAAAATCCTGGATACGGCCCTGGTAATTTTATTTGTGCAACCTTAGCATAGTATCTCCCGAGCAGAGAACATTAAGGCTAATCAATATTGCTAAAGACAGAAGGAAAAAAGTTGACTTTCGAAAAAAAAAAATAATGAACAGAAGAGAAAAAAAGCAAATTGTTAGATTTATTCTCTGAGGAAATGAACAGATTGGCTATTCCTTTTTCATAAGTTAGGAGTTTTGCTGAAGGAAGAAAAAACTGCAAATCACCTAAACCTTTATTCGCACAAGAAAAAACTTTTTTTGTTAGTTTCTGTAGAGATGATGTATAAAAATTCATTTTTATTTTTGCCTTATCAACAGAATAAAAGTTTCCTCCAGTTAAAAAATTGAGTTTGTATCAAATTTTGTTTTTATTTCCTCGCTGTCTAACCTAGTGCTTTCTAACCTCGCTTTCTAAATGTTTTGTTTTTGAAAAATAGATATAGCGTTTTTTGTTTTTTTTTAAGCTGAAATACGCAGTGGTATTGTTTCAAAAATCGAGAAAGCATCGGGCTCAACAATTACCATAAAATTTCTTGTACATTTTCGGGTAAAGCTTGGGGAGGGGTATAATTTCATATTTATGATGACTTCGGAGAGAAACGATTACCTTTGGGGACTATTGAGGGATTCAAAAAACTCGATTTTCTTTCTTAGAAATCAAAAAATTTGAGGACTCTCTGAAAACTTGGGGATGGTAGAAGCACTAATCTAAATTCTGGGTCCGTTTTCATTTTTTAGTAATTATGCAAGATAATCTACATCATAAAACTCCTTAGGGATACATTAGAACTTGATTGTTCCTATGAAAACCAGCCAAAGTGACTGACAAGTCCTCAGAATGTTCTTTCATTTTCTTGGAGGAAAAATGGATTACTATTTGTACGATAGGTGACATTGTTTGGTTATTTATCCGTCTTTGCCTGAAAACCAGTCTTGACATCTGTAGTAGTCGCCTTGTAGAGAGACGAAATGAGAAACAGCAGTGTCGAAAAAAACAACAGGAAAAAACAAAGGTTTCTGAATGTTCCTATGGTATGTCTATGCTTAAAGATAGCAAACATAAAAGACAAATTTTAACAATAGCCGGGGCAAAACATAGTTGAAAACATACTTGGGGAATAGCGGTAGAATGACATAGGGGGATAGAGTTTATTTTTATTTTTTGAAAGGCTTGTGCCTTAACTTTGTGAATAAGAATAGAATAATGATTTTTGGTAAAATTCTAGTTTAGGGCCTTTTTACCATGTTGGAATGAAACTCTCAGGAATGTCTCCAGAGTCTTAATGATTATCTGGGAATATATTTTTAAGCACCTATGTCCACTCATTCTTCCTCCAGAGGGTATTGGCCTTTCATGACCTTTAAAAGTCGTTGTATTATAAAAGTATAGATGTAGACATGTCATGTATGCAGTCTTCTAAGCCGTAGAACTCGGAAGAGGGCAAACATAGCAGCTCGACAACAGATCCCTGGAGTGTATTTTTGGACATGGGTTCATTCCTGAAACTTTCATTCGCTTAACTCGACTGTTCTTCAAGATAGCAAGTAGCCGCTAAACTAGGATTTTACCATGAATTTTTAATGGGTTAATAATTATTAACGAGAAGTGATCAGTAAATTCATACTTTCCGCAGTCCAGTTACTTGCACTCTGAAAATAATTGTGTGTCGAAGGCACTCTTTTTGGGCATCCAAAAAGATGCCCAAAAAGAGTTCTTGGGTTCTTAGGGCATCCAAGAAAAGTCGCCTCATCACTGCGGCCGCCCAGACATCCCCCTATTCAGGTTGAAGTAGATGCTTCGGTAGCTGCTTTGCAAGGTCTTTTTTAGGCGGCCTTTGGCAGTTGAGTTTTGGGCATGTGAATCTCATGGCTGATGTATCTTTACTTCCATTATTTGATAACTTCAGTAATCAGTGCAGGGTTTCCACCCCTAGTGATTTATCACTATTTCTAGTGATATTTTATATTGCCTAAACAAAAAACGACTAAATCAATAAGAAAAATAACTAAAATCTAGTAATTTTTTCCTCACTGGGTGGCAACCTTGAATCAGCGACTGATGCATCTTGTGTCGTACAGTAGTGTTCGTTATTTTTTGGGTCCAACTGACATTTAGAATACGCTTTAAACGCGTATTTTCGAACGCGAAGAGCTTATCTGTTAATAATCAAAGGTCTTAAAATAAGTATGCATATATATGTTCCCTGTTTCATCTATCTTTATCCTAGGTATGGTAAGTTGCATTCACAATTTAAAGAAAATACATATACGAACAAATAGCAACCTAATTTGGTACTTCCTATTCGAAAACTAAACTAAACTGCATATAAGATGACAATAAATCGAATATTCGTTGACTGAACACATGGAGATTATTTTATCCAAAAGCTATTAAAATTAATGTTCAAACTACCCATTAAGATATTATTTTGGCGGATAAACTGTACCGGAAGACGAAAGAGAAACAACGGTTCAAGGGAAAAATAATAGTTTTCATAAAAATGAATGCTAAGTTTGGACATTTTAATCAATAGCGCTGATAAATCAAATAAAAGTTTTCGAAATATAGTCATAATCAATGCAATAGCTTTGAATTAGTAAGGGGCGATGTGCTTTCCAATATATTTTGTTTTCTTGGTCCCTCGGAAAATGACAAATACTCCCATTTATAGTTGGTAACGACAAAGCTCCTGATTGCTCTTGCCCCCACTCCTTTTCCCGGGGCGCTCATTGTCCATATGCAACAGAGGCTTCATAGATATAGTATATTTCAGAAGATTAATTAAAAAAAAACTTCCGAAAAAATAAGTTTTTCAAAGAAAAGTAAAGGCCCTTTTAAACTTAAGCTCAGCAGATACAAACACCTTTTAAAATTCAAACTCAAAACGACCAGAAATTACTATTAAAGAATAAATGAAACCCAAAACGAACAGAAATTAAATAAACAATCATAGCCAAAACATACAATAAGTAATGATATATATGAATAAATAGATCTTAAAGCGAGTAATGCTTATATTGAATACGAAAATCAAGCTTAACACGAAAAAATATTTTCCTATTGAAGTACAAATGAAACTTAAAACGAACAGAAATTAAATAAACAATCAATGCAAACAAACATACAATAGATATTAATGTAAATTAACAAATAAATCTTAAAACGAGTGAAACTTAAATTGAATATGCAAATTAAGCTTGAAACAAACAAAAATCACCACAAACAAGAGTTTTGGTATGACCTTCTTCTCTCACTGTAAAAGTCTAAAACCTACTGCGTCATTGGCGCTTCACTAAAAACCAATTTTGTGACAAATATTTTCTTTTGTACTTATCTCTGAAAATAAACATTAAAATTATAGAAACATTTTGAGCTTTCAGCAATTAATATCATTGTACATCAAATATTCAGTTTAATTTATTAGTTCTTTTTAAAGTTGTTAAAGACAAATATAGTTTCCCTACAAACAAGTGATTGGATACTGCCTCCTTTCCTGACTGGAAATAAAAACCAAAAGCCTACTGCGCCATTGGCGCTTAACTGAAAACGGATTATATTAAAAATACTTTCTTTTCCAGTTCTTACAGCATTAAAAATGCAATTACAGCGAAATAAATTCTTGAACTGATGAATCTTTCAACAACTAATATCATTATACATCAAATATTCAATTTGATGATGTTAATACTTTCCAAGACTGTTCAAGACGCATATAGTTTTCAGTAAAGCGCCAATGACGCAGTAGGTTTTAGACTTTTACAGTGAGAGAAGGAGGTCATACCCAAACTCTTTTTTGTGGTGATTTTTGTTTGTTTCAAGCTTAATTTGCATATTCAATTTAAGTTTCACTCGTTTTAAGATTTATTTGTTAATTTACATTAATATCTATTGTATGTTTGTTTGCATTGATTGTTTATTTAATTTCTGTTCGTTTTAAGTTTCATTTGTACTTCAATAGGAAAATATTTTTTTTTGTCTTAAGCTTGATTTTCATATTCAATCTAAGCATTACTCGCTTTAAGATCTATTTATTCATTTATATCATTACTTATTGTATGTTTTTGCTATGATTATTTGAAAAAAACTACGTTTTCGAAAGAGTTAAAGAGGCTGAGTCACAAGTTCGAACCTTAAAACGTACAGGGATTAGGAGGTACAGTTGGGAGGATGCCGCAGAAATCAAGGCTGCCGCCCCCCAACTTTACCTCCCGCTTTTGCAGCCTCTTTTGTTAAGGTTTTGTAAGTCCTGTAGCCTGCAATCAGTTTGTCGTACCAACACGAATGAAACTGTTTCAATGGCATTTTTTTTTAGATCTTCAGAGAATTTGGCAATGACAACTCAGTCTGTTACAGTTATAACTACAAACTTTTCTCTGTGCCAGGTATAACTATGTATTCAGTGTGATTATGTATGATGGAAAAATAGATGAACCTGAATCTACCTGAACCTAAACTGCTTGTTTATGCTGAGCCCTTCTTCTGTTCCCTGTTTTTTCTGTTCAGAATTGTTAAGTTCATCACATTATAGCTTGTTATCGGTTAGGGAAAAATCTCCTGTAAAAAATCCAGCAAACAGGCTCAGTACTGTTTCTAATCAAAGAGATGCAATAGGATGTTCTTACGGTAAAAAATTCAAGCAGACTTCGTTCGTGTTGCAAAGAATTTCTTTGGAAGGGAAAAAGCGGGGGTTGAGGGGGGCGGTAGAACCCCAAAATAGAAATCTTAACAAAAGAGGCTGCAAAAGCGGGGGGTTTGGGGGGCGGAAGCCCCCCAACTTACCTCCTAATCCCTATACGTTTTAAGGTTCGAACTTGTGACTCAGCCTCTTTAACTCTTTCGAAAACGTATTTTTTTTTCAAATAATTTGTGCACGTTTTTGTACAATTTATTACTTATTATTGCTTGACTAACTGTTAGCTGATCGTGTCAGGAGTTAAAGTTGGGGGGCTGCCGCCCCCAAACCCCCCGCTTTTGAAGATTCTTGTGTTAAGGCTTTTAATTCCTGAATACTCAAATCAAATGCACAGTAAGATTTCTTTTTTCAACTTATCTTCGAGCATGCGGGTATACGGCATGTTATCAAAGCAGTGGAGACTTACCTGTAAGCTGAAGGCCGACTGTGATATTTTTCTGGAGACGCCTGTTGAGCCGAAGGATTTAATAGATTGGATTTAAAAAAGGGAACTGAGTTTCTTTTTTAAACTTTAAATTTAAGAGATACTACTTTAAATTCAATAAATAAAAAATTTACTCTGACGGAAAATCTAACCCGGGTCTTCCGCATGACAGATAGGAATAGTGACCACTGTACTATCAGAGACTCTTGATAAATTATTTTTAGTCTCTGCGATCTATTCTCGACGCAAGCAAATACAAAGTAAGATTTTGTTTTTCGACAAAAAAACTTCTGGGAAAGAGCTCGAATTTTTGGAAGCTTGCAGTCGGTCTTGTCAGGTTAAGAGGACTATTTTGATCTAATTTAATAATGAAATACTATGCTTTTAGGAATTTCAAAAATTAACATGGGCTCTTATAGGAAAACGAGGTTTTTCATAAATGTAAATTCGGGGGATAATTTTTTCGGTCTGAAAATATCAAAAGGCCCTAACAGGTCGAATTGTGGTTCGCATGAGTCCTCATTCACCCGGACCCGTTGCCAACTGTGGCCTGTAGGCGTGGCTGATAAAAAAAAATAACTTGATGAACATTAAGTGGCTATATTTGGTTTTTGGAAAACAGGGAAGGAGTGATCGGATTGAGCTGAAATTTTGAGGATAAGCTCCCAGGCCCTAGGAAAGCTTATCCTCTAAATTTCAGCCCGATCGGACAACGTTAAAGGGGGGCTGTGGTGAGAGGGTCGAAACTTCCGGCCCACTTTCCCCCATGAAGATAAAGTCGGAGGGGGGGGGGGTAAATTTTGCATTTTTCTTAGTTTGAGCTTAGGCTACAAAATGCGATCACCGCCGTCTCTCCGCGACCGCTAGGACTGGAAATCGCTTAACATTGTGGTGGATCGCCTCTTTAAAGAGGCACAAGTGTGCCTCCTTGATTGTTTATTTAATTTCTGTTCGTTTTGGGTTTCATTTATTCTTTAATAGTAATTTCTGGTCGTTTTAAGTTTGAATTTTAAAAGGTATTTGCATCTGCTGAGCTTAAGTTTAAAATGGCCTTTAGTTTTCTTTGAAAAACTTATTTTGCGGAAAGTTTTTTTAATTAATTTTTGTTACGTTTTTGATTGCAAAAATTTCAAGTTTTAAAAATTCCTTATTTCAAAATCAAACTTTTTTTAAATAATCAAATATTCATCAAAGTATCAAAACTGATATCAAAGTGACAATATCAAAGTGAAAAAATGGGCTTTTGTCAACCTCGGATTTTTTATTATCTGATGTTTGAACTATTTTTAACAAAATTACTATCTAAAAATTTTTATCGGATGGGTTTGGTGAAAAAGGGCGTGGGGGACTAGACTAAGCTTCGGTCTCTTTCGACTCTTTAAAAGTGAACTAGAACTCTCTATTTTCAATCAAATGAGCCCTCTCTGAAGTTTATACGAGTACCCCTTCTATAAAAACCATATAAATCCCCAGAGTATAATTTACAATGCCTGTCCCTCGGCCCTGGGAGGTTGTGTCGACCCTGGAGTTTCAATGTCTGATGGTTGAACTATTTTTAACAAAATGGTCACCCGAAATTTTTATCGGATGGGTTTATCCATCCGATACGCCCAAAGGCATGGAGGGTGGGAGGGGCTAGTTGCCCTCCGATCTTTTCACTCTGAGAAAATGAACTACAACTTTGAATTTCCATTCAAATGGGTCCTCTCTGAAGTTTATACGAGTATACCTTCCATAAGAACCATATATGCCCCCAGAGCAATACTTACAGTGCCTGCCCCGGCCCTGGGGGGGTTGTGTCGACACAGGAGTTTTTTTTTATCTGACCTTTGAACTATTTTTAACGAAATGAACGCACGTAAAGCAGTTTTGTTATATGATCTTTGAACTATTTTTAACAAAATGGCTACCTCAAATTTTTATCAGATGTATTTGGGGAAAAAGGCTTGGGGGGCCGGTTGCCCTCTCATCACTTTTGACTCTTAAAAAGGGCTGGATTTCAATTATCCAATCAAATGAGCCCTCTCTGAAGTTTATAGAGCATCCCTTTCATACGAACAATATATGCCCAAGGGCATAACTTACAACGCCTGCCCCCGGGCCCTGGTGGGTTGTGTCAACACCGGAATTTTTGCTATATAATCTTTGAACTATTTTTAACAAAATAGCTATCTTAAAATTTTTATTGGATGCTTTTGGGAAAATAGGGTTTAGGGGGGGGGTGGGGAGCTGGTTACCCTCCAACATCTTTTGACGCTTAAAAAGTGAACTAGAACTTTCAATTTTCAATCAAATGAGCCCTCTCTGAAGTTTATACGACAATGTTGTCTATACAAAACCTTATATGCCCCCAGGGCGTAACTTACAACACTTGCTCTGAGGGCTGTTGGGGAGTTGTCATCCTCAAAGACCTAATTTCCAGAACTTAAAACTACGTTTAATAAAAAGACTGTCTCAAAATTTTGATTGGATGTGTTTGGGGAAAAAGTGGGCGTGAAAGGGGGGTTAGTTGCCCTCAAATCACTTTAGACTATTAAAAAGGGACTAGCTCTTTGAATTTCCAATCGAATGAGCCTTTTTTGAAGTTTCTACGACACCGTCTTCTATAAAAACCTTATATGCCCCCAGGGTATAACTTCAAACCCTTGTCTTGAGGGTTTCGGGGGAGTGTCCTCCTCAAAAACATATTTTCTATCTGAAAATCAACTACGCTGAACAAAATGGCTATTTCAAAATTTTGAATGGATGTGTTTGGAGGAATGATGGGCGTGGGGGGGGAGGCTAGTTGTCCTCCAATCACTTTCGACTATTAAAAAGGGCACTAGTCCTTTGAATTTCTAATCAAATGAGCCTTTTTGAAGTTTCTACGATAACAAGTTCTATAAAAAACCTTATATGCCCCAGGGCATAACTTAAAACCCTTGCCCTGAGGGTTGTGGGGCATTGTCCTCAAAAACATATCTTCTATCTGGAAACCAACTACGCTGAACAAAATGGCTATCTCAAAATTTTGATTGGATGTGTTTGGGGGAATGATGGGCGTGGGGGGGGGGGGGGGCTAGTGCCCTCCAATCACTTTCGACTATTAGAAAGGGCACTATCCATTTGAATTTCCAATCGAATGAGAGTTTTTTGAAGTTTCTACGACAACGCCTTCTATAAAAACCTTATATGCCCCCAGGGCATAACTTAAAACCCTTGCCCTGAGGGTTGTGGGGGAGTGTCCTCCTCAAAAACATATTTTCTATCTGGAAATCAACTACACTCAACAAAGTGGCTATCTCAAAATTTTGATTGGATGTGTTTGGGGAAATGATGGGCGTGGGGGGGCTAGTGCCCTCCAATCACTTTCAACTATTAAAAGGGCACTAGCCCTCTGAATTTCCAATCGAATGAGCCTTTTTTGAAGTTTCTATGACAACACCTTCTGTAAAAACCTTATATGCCCTCAGGGCATAACTTAAAACTCATGCTCTGTGGGTTGCGGGGGAGTGTCCTCCTCAAAAATATATTTTCTATCTGGAAATCAACTACGCTGAACAAAACGTCTATCTCAAAAATTTTGATTGGATGTGTTTGGGGGAATGATGGGTGTGGGGGGGGGGGGCTTGTTGCCCTCCAATCACTTTCGATTTTTAAAAAGGGCACCAGCCCTTTGAATTTCTAATCGAATGAACCTTTTTTGAATTTTCTACGACAACGCATTCTATAAAAAACCTTATATGCCCCCAGGGCATAACTTAAAACCCTAGCCCTGAGGGTTGTGGGGGATCGTATTCCTCAAAAAATATTTTCTATCTGGAAATCAACTACGCTGAACAAAATGGCTATCTCAAAATTTTGATTGGATGTGTTTGGGGGAATGATGGGCGTGGGGGGGGGCTAGTTGCCCTTCAATCACGTTTGACTATTAAAAAGGGCACTATCCCTTTGAATTTCCGATCGAATGAGTCTTTTTGAAGTTTCTACGACAACGCCTTCTATAAAAACCTTATATGCCCCCAGGGCATAACTTAAAACCCTTGCCCTGAGGTTTGTGGGTTGAGTGTCCTCCTCAAAACATATTTTCTATCTTGAAATCAACTACACTGAACAAATTGCTATCTCAAAATTTTGATTGGATGCGTTTGGGGAAATGATGGGCGTGGGGGGGGGGGGGGGCTAGTTGCCCTCCAATCATTTTTGACTATTAAAATCGAATTTTTCCAATCGAATGAACCTTTTTTGAAGTTTCTACGACAACGCCTTCTATAAAAGCCTTTATATTCCCCCAGGGCATTACTTAAAACTCTTGCCCTGAGGGTTGTGGGGGAGTGTCCTCCTCAGAAATATATTTTCTATCTGGAAATCAACTACACTCAACAAAGTGGCTATCTCAAAATTTTGAATGGATGTGTTTGGGGGAATGATGGGCGCAGGGGGGGGGGTTGTTGCCCTCCAATCACTTCCGACTTTTAAAAAGGGCACCAGCCCTTTGAATTTCTAATCGAATGAACCTTTTTGAAGCTTCTACGACAACGAATTCTATAAAAAACCTTATATGCCCCCAGGGCATAACTTAAAACCCTTGCCCTGAGGGTTGTGGGGGATTGTCCTCGTCAAAAACGTATTTTCTATCTTGAAATCAACTACACTGAACAAATTGCTATCTCAAAATTTTGATTGGATGCGTTTGGGGAAATGATGGGCGTGGGGGGGGGGGTCTAGTTGCCCTCCAATCATTTTCGACTACTAAAATTGAATGAACCTTTTTTGAAGTTTCTACGACAACGCCTTCTATAAAAACCTTTATATGCCCCCAGGGCATAACTTAAAACTCTTGCCCTGAGGGTTGTGGGGGAGTGTCCTCCTCAAAAATATATTTTCTATCTGGAAATCAACTACGCTGAACAAAATGGCTATCACAAAATTTTGATTGGATGTGTTTGGGGAATGATGGGCGTGGGGGGGGGGCTAGTTGCCCTCCAATCACTTTTGAATATTAAAAAGGGCACTATCCCTTTGAATTTCCAATCGAATGAGCCTTTTTTGAAGTTTTTACGACAATGCCTTCTATAAAAACCTTATATGCCCCCAGGGCATAACTTAAAACCCTTGCCCTGAGGGTTGAGTGTCCTCCTCAAAAACATATTTTTTATCTGGAAATCAACTACGCTGAACAAAACGGCTATCTCAAAATTTTGATTGGATGTGTTTGGGGAAATGATGGGCGTAGGGGGGGGGCTAGTTGCCCTCCAATCACTTTCGATTATTAACAAGGGCACTAGCCCTTTGAATTTCCAATCGAATGAGCCTGTTTTGAAGTTTCTACGACAACGCCTTCTATAAAAACCTTATATGCCCCCAGGGCATAGCTTAAAACTCTTGCCCTGAGGGTTGTTTGGGAGTGGCCTCCTCAAAAATATATTTTTTATCTGGAAATCAACTACGCTGAACAAAATGGCTATCTCAAAATTTTGATTGGATATGTTTGGGGGAATGATGGGCGTTAGTTGCCCTCCAATCATTTTCGACTATTAAAAAGGGCACTAGAACTCTCGATTTCCAAACGAATGAACCCCCTTTGAAGTTTCCATGACGCCCCCTTCTGTATGAAGTACCTCTGGGAAAAAAAAAATAATAAAACATTGGAGCCGTATGGCCTTTACTATAGGCAACGCTACAGCGTTGCCTCTGAAAAAGGTAGAGCCATTACTTTTTTTAAATCAAAGATTATGTTGATTTTAATCTATTATTGAACGGCCCCAAGCGAAGATATGGGGGTCCTACACCTTCTGATACCCCCCCCCCGTATACACGAGTCCTGTACATAGCTTTTCAAGACGTCTTGGAGTCCTGATCCATTCCTAGATAGGATAAGTTATCTTTCAAACAAAAATCATTCAATAGTTCCCTACAAATACTCCATGGCCTGTAAAAGAAGAGGATCATGAAAAAAAACTTTTAAACATTAAAACTATTGATTTAAACTTGAGCTTTTTCAAGAATTTACTCATAAGAAAGAACAGAGGGAGAGGTGAAGAGTTCATTTAATTATAACAAACCTACAACTTGAATCAGGCGATGCAGAACTCCACAAACCCAGCCAAAAATAACATAAAGAAAAAACACAAACATATATAAAACCACCCATAATTGGTCGAAGGTCAGTTAGAATGAGGTAAGGTCTATCTAGAAAGGGCTTTAAGAATTTTACTAGCTCTAGTCAAGTGTGCATCCATTAACAAATAATTATCCTTGATTGCTATGGGGGGGGGGGAGATAAACAGATTATTGCCCACTTATTAAATGTATGTCAAATAAAATTAGGAACTTCAAACTAGCTTGAGAAAAGAGAATAAAAAAGCGGATCCCCATATTTGGCGTCCGATCCTACAGACTGAAATCCTTCCATTAATATTATTTCAATAAGATGTGGCATGCCACTTATTTGTGATTGGAGGGGTTTAACGTTTACTTAACGCCTTCTATTTGGGAAAAATTATTTAGAAAACTTTTATTGAATCTAATGGAAATTTGCCTGTTGATTTGGATTGCTTCAAGTTTTAATTCTAGATCTAATTTTGGTTGCAGTTTACATTTCAAACTAGTTGGTTGTGCCCAGTATACATTCAAAAAGTGACCACATAACAATTATCACTATTTTGTAAAAAAAAAAAGTCTTTCAAAATTATTTTTTAAATATTCACAATTTTAAATGCTCAAAATATTTTTAAAGTGTTTTGCTATTTTAAAGATTTTGATTTAAATATTAAACTATTTTTATAAAGCATGTAACTATTTTATAAAAAAATAAAAAAAAAAATCTAGAAGAATCTTTGCTGAAAAAAGTAAGTTTGTCAAACCTATGAAAAATCAATGAATTGTACCAAAAATGGTGGGAAAATCGTAACAATAAAGACAATGGGAATACATACTAGAAGAACATTTTACCTCATCTTTCTTATGAGGCTGGTAACCTCTGTTGCTGATTTTAGGACAGAAGCTTGCAGATAGTAAAATTGTTGCATCGATCAACAATCATTTAGAGACTGCTTAAAGAATGGTTTAAAACTATTGAATATTTTATATAAAAATCATGAAGATCAAATCATGGATGTCCAGATCAAAAGATATTTAGCATATATTTCAGAAATAGTGCTTGGTATTCATCATTAGTATTGTTTAAAGGCTTTTGAGCTTGCTGATTATAAAACTGATTACAGTGTCAATTGCAGCATAGAAAAAATTCAGAAGCTTCAAGTGCCTATTCAAATAATGGAGACATCATATGTTAAAATCAGAGTCAAGCAACATAAAAGATTTTTTGCATTAAAAGAGCGTCCAAACTCGAATCCTAAGACCCACTGGTGTTTGTGGGCTTGCTGATTAGCAATCTGACGCTAAAGGTGCAACATTTGTCTACGCCTATCAGAACACATTAAACACATATTATCCAAAACAGGCTGATCTTAGCCAAAGTAGGTATGCATGTATATCTGAGCTTGTTGGTCACACATATATAAAAAAAAAGGTAAGGAATCGGCATTGGATTTTACAATCCCTACCGGCAGTGCTGATATCAGTCTGATAGCCCTTCAGCCAGGAAGTGCAGTGGGGGCCAGTCATCCTCTGCTTTGGCAAACCCTTCCTATTTACCTTTCCCAGGTTTCTCCAGGTACCCATTTAAAGCTGACTGAGCTTACAAAGTCATGCCACTGACCCCCGTTCAAACCAAATAACCAGACCAGTACTCGATCCCCTGTCCTCTCGGACAAAAGGTCTCAGGTTTAGTGTGCTAACCACTCGGCCCGGTCAATATCATACGGTAAATAAGCCAGCTATTTTGTAAATGGCAGTTGATTTCCACCAATTGTGTATTTAAGGACTTTTAATGTCTTTGAATACGTATATGAAGCTAATATTCCAATATAGAGGTCCTAAACTAAAATAGAGCAATTATTTAAGGATTTTTGATTTTCCCCAAAGCAAAGATCACCTTTTCTGCTCCTACTACTACTACTTCTTCTATAGCTGCTCACAATCTGATTCTTCGGAATGCAACTACTTTTATTACGACTGTCCTAGCAAGAGCGTTCTACCATGACTACTACTACCAAATTTCTATTATGCTGCAGGAGTAACGCTTTCAGTTTTTTTCTTAGCCATCGATGGATGCCATATTTTTTAATACCTCAAATCTTCAAAATGGAGTGACTCAAGTTGAAATTTTCTTAAAAAAAGAAAAAAATATAATGTCACGCTCCTAAAGAAGAGTCTCAAAATGCGCTCTATATTCAAAACTAACCTCATGCTCTGTTTAGTGACTCCCAATTCATGTCGTTAGTTTTTAAATGCATATGTGCGTAAGCTAAGGCTTTATAGCTTAGTTTTAGGAGATAAAACCTGCCACAATCTGTGTTGTCATCTCTAAAATTTCACTATGTGAAAGCTAGGATTCTGCTAGTTGGCTCAAACCGTATTATGATTAATTATTTTCTATGTAATTGAGGGCAACTATAATTTGACTACGTGTATTACCGAATGATTGCCACATAAATGCTTACTAACAAGGCAAAACTAGAGACTTTTTTTGTGTAACCACTAGCATGAAGACCAATTTCCCCACCCTAAAATGTATCGAAAACTAATAAAAGGCAAATTATTTTTTAAAAGTATATAATCCCACATTCCTGAGGGTGAACGAGGGTCACGATTCTTGCTTTAAAGTCACTTTTTGTTCCCTACGGAAGGCAGGTGAGATTCAGAGCTGATGAAATCTCTAAAAATTAATCAGCTCTGTTCCCTTGGAGCAAAATAACTTATCCTTTGTGCTTTAAAGAGATTACAGGTGGGAGAAGCAGAGTACACCTCTAAATATCATCATCATCAAGTCCAATTGGGTCACGATTCTTGCTTTAAAGTCACTTTTTGTTCCCTACGGAAGGCAGGTGAGATTCAGAGCTGATGAAATCTCTAAAAATTAATCAGCTCTGTTCCCTTGGAACAAAATAACTTATCCTTTGTGCTTTAAAGAGATTACAGGTGGGAGAAGCAGAGTACACCTCTTATCATCATCATCAAGTCCCATTGGGTCTAGACACTTTTTATGTAAATTTCAATCAGATCAGTAAAATCGAAAAAACAAATAGAGTAAAAAGAAAATGCCTGCCTAAATTTCTTCTGAAAAATTTATGGTAGTACGCGGTCTCGGAGATATTAAAGGACCCTTTGTGCCTCAAATCCTACAGCCAAAGTTTCGTGTCTGATTCTTCTGCAAATGGTAAGCAACATGCAAAGTTATCCGCCAAAAACCTGGTATTTAGAGTGAAAGGGCTATTCAAGGGGTTACAACCTTTTCATCTGCCTCAAATCATTTATATTTATAATTAATGCTTGTTTTTGATTTAACCAAACCACAACATTCCTATCTGTCACTTAAAATCTTTGAATAAAAACCTTGATGACTTCATCTTCAAGGGCGAGCTGCCAAGAGAGCTGACAGACTTTGTCTTTGATAAATCAAGTTCTCTCGCAAGGTGAACGTCACGATCGGGTCTGATCCTTCTGCGTAAAAAAAAGCTGGTTGCAATTTTTAGTTCTAAAGCCTGTTACTGTTTAGCCTGATTTCTCTTCAGTACAAGTCATGCATTAAGTTTATTATTTACTTTATACAGGGCTCCCATTCTTATACCCCTCCGGAGGATCCAAAATAAGGCCTAAAGGGCAAGTTATAATATCCATCTAGTACCTTTACAACCTCCAAGTAAGAGAAAACTTTTCGGTGTCTATGGCTGTTTCTAGAAGTACATCTCCCGCCCTCCTTCTGATGAGCTATCTCTAAGCATAATATAAATCAATACATCGGCTAATTCAATAAAGCAAACACGCAGTAAGATGATGTGGTATGGCTGGATTACCCATTAGAAGTTACACCCCTCATCTGGTGCTTGAAAAAGAGATTTGTAAGAAGCTGTACCTCCATTTTGAATGATCTATCAAATAAACACTATACCTGACCCTGTCTATCGATTCCTTCAAAAGAAATTTCAACAAACATAATTTTTTTTTTTTTTGGGGGGGGAATTGTAATTGGTTAAGTAGAGGCATATCAATCCCTAAAGCATTAGCGGACTAGTCTGTTAAAATTATCATTGAAAAAAAATGGAGTTAGGTGGAGAGGGGGGGGGGCTCGAGGGAGTAACATAGACGTATTATTAAGAATTAAAAAAAAAACTGAAAATTATATCATCTAAAAAGTTTTCTGAAAAAAAAGTTTTCTAGACAACGCCGAATTTAGACAGGGGTTAAACTGGTTAAACTATTTAAAACACTTTCAAAAATACTATAGCTTTCCACTTTGCTTCAGTATTCTGTGTTCGTTTTATAGGGGATAGAGACAAAAGCGTACCCTACCTGTTAACCTCAAACTCAACACGCAGAGGCTTTGAATATGCAAGGTGTGCATACTATGTAATTTATGAAAAAGAGACCATTCCATTTTTAATGCCTGTTTCTGACTTCCCAATCATTAGGCCAGGCCTTCTATAATTTTTAGTATATCCCTAGCAAGTGCGATTTAAGGTAATAGGCTAGGTCTATTTTAGTGGTTATTGAGGAGGAAGCACATTAGGGAGACAGTTCTTTTAAACTAAGATGTTGTTTTGTCAAAATTTCAATAGGTGAAGACCTGTCCTTTAGGCAAATTTCATGACCCTCTAGAGGGGAAGAGTGGAGGTAGGTAGGCTACTTCAAAATACCTTCCCAGAACATACTTTAGGCTGTAGGCTAGATCCATCCCTAAACGTTTCATTATCCTAACATAACCCCTTTCTAAGATAGCCTAAAGTAGAATTTTACCATGGTTTCTATCTTAAAAAATATTGACTCCAGATTGCTGAACAGCTGAACAACCAACAATTTCTATGGAATTTGTGAATCAAACTTGATGAAATTCTAATGTAATGGCTTCTTGCTATCTTAGGAAATAATTGAGCTAAGTGAATAAAACATTCAGAATGAATCTAAGGCCAAAGCTGTTCCATGTGGGAAAAAATTACCAAGCCACCTTTCTATATTTATATATTTTTCTAGGGAGTAGAAGATAATAAGTTTTTGAATTCAGTGGTTATTGAAATGGCTATGAAATAACATACCTTCAGAATCAGAAGTTTATCTCCAATCCAAATTTAACATTTATTTCTGTTAAAAATTTATTTTACCTGCTTTACTCATCAGATATATACCCTGAATTGTATAGCCTATATGTAGTAAATTGCCCGTCATGTTGATAAAACACCATAAAATCAATTTGATGCAAATAGTGATGTATAGGATATAGATATGTATAGATATATACCCTGAATTGTATATATGCAGTATATTGCCCATCACTTTGATAAAACACCATAAAATCAATTTGATGAAAGTAGTGATGTATAGGATATAGATATGTATAGATATAGAATTGTATATATGCAGTATGCTGCCCATCACTTTGATAAAACACCATAAAATCTATTTGATGAAAATAGTGATGTATAGGATATAGATATGTATAGATATATACCCTGAATTGTATATATACAGTATATTGCCCATCACTTTGATAAAACACCATAAAATCAATTTGATGCAAATAGTGATGTATAGGATATAGATATGTATAGATATATACCCTGAATTGTATATATGCAGTATATTGCCCATCACTTTGATAAAACACCATAAAAGCAATTTGATGAAAATAGTGATGTATAGGATATAGATATGTATAGATATAGATATAGAATTGTATATATGCAGTATATTGCCCATCACTTTGATAAAACACCATAAAATCAATTTGAAGAAAATAATGGTGTATAGGCTATGTCTGACCATAACAGAGGGGGTGAACTAAATTGGTGATTGAAATAAATATTAAATTTGAATGTAGGGCAAAATTCTGATTCCAAAGTTTAAGCATATCTATTTCTTAGCTATCCAATAATCTGTGAATCAAAACATTTACCCAGACAAATATTTATGTGACCTATTTTTATCTTATTGATAAAACGGATGAAAATTACTTTACCTTAATTTTGAGTTTCTAATCTTTTTCAATGGCTTTATTTTTTCAGAGTGCAATGCATGTTGTTTCAAAATTTGAACTAGCATCACCTCAACAGTCAGTAAAATCCTTGAAGGAATTGTGAATACTGCTGTTATGAAACACCTGATTGACAACAAACTACTTACCAATAGCCAACAGGGATTCAGATCTGGATGCTCAGTTGAGAGGCCCTACCAATGTAAATTTTACTAATGTGGGAAATTTTACATTGGTAGGACCCATCAACAGCTAGGTGAATGTTTGCATGAACACAAAATTTCAATAGATAAGTCCCTGAGATTGAAAAATAACAATGAAAACTTTGATTCAGCATTGGCCATGCATATTTTCAAAAATCTGACCCATCTGGTTCTTTTTGACAAGGCAACCTCAATATCTACTGTAAATGGCCTACCACAAACTTTTAAAGAGGTAATTGAGACAAAAAAAAAGTACATAAACCAAAATTTAGCAATAAGTAGAGATACTGGAGACATTTCATTAAGCCCAATTTATGACAGTTTAATTTTGAAGGACTCAATCAATATTTTTGCCTGGTATAACTTGAGAGAACCTATTTGCACATCAAACAAAGAATGAATTTGTAGACCAGCTAAAGCTAAAGCAAAACAAAGGATTATTGCTCAGTCATCTTGGTAGATTTCTTTTTCATTGATTCCAACATGGTTCATATTTAGTTTTTGTTCTGTTGTTATCAAGTAAACTTTGAAAGGTTTGATTTTTGTTGGTTTCTTTTTTTGTTTGGCACTGAGGACGACTTGGCGGAGGTCCTTCTTCTTATTCTATTTCAAACAGGCAGGCTTTTCAGTTGATACTATTTAGCCCTTTTCTTTTGCTTCACTCTGTGGGCTACAGAGCTACTGGCTTGTTTGCCTCTTACTTATTAGATATCCTCAGATATCTTTCAGTAGATCTTTTGACTCAAGGAGTTCAAATATAAGATGATAGATATTGATTTCTGTGCTCTGTGTGCAGGTATAGTTGGCTAGGCTCTTGGCTGATAGTGAGATTTTGTGGTGTTTGAAGCACTTTAACAGTTTACAATGCAAGGTATGCTGTGCAGACGTCAGCATATTACATTCAAATAGGCAGTGGTCAATTCTTTCATTATTCATAATACAATACTGTACCTGCAAAGAGGGGACAGGGGAACTGAACCACTTGAATTAGGAAACTGAGAGGAGAATGCAAGAAAATTTAGTCCATTTGTTCCAAAACGAATTCTATGATAAATTTTAGAAAAATCCTTATTGGGAAAGGGGGAATGAATAGGATTATTAAACATAATATCTGATAGTCTCCATTGGTAAATACCTCTAATGGGGATTGGTGTCCCACTTGGCTGGTCAATATTTATAGCATTTTTTGCTATTTCATCAACCTGATGATTACCACTTATACCAGAGTGGCTAGGAATATACTGAAGACAAGGCTGTATCCAGGATTTTTGTTTGGGGGGGTGGGGGTTTACCTGATTTTTTCCCGTGGACTTTGTCTAACATCCTCGAGCAACATTACTTTAGCTCGAGACCGTTAGTCCAACCCTTGCGAACGAGGACGCGTCCCCTAGGCATAATTTTGTATCTTTAAGGGGCATTTTTTTTTTTTTTCTTTTTTTTTAGTAGCACAAAAACAAGACAAGTATTTACATACAGTTAAACACTACAAGCTGATTTTTTTTTTTTTTTTTGGAGACAGCAAAAACAGTTAATGCAAAAAGAAGCCAAATAGTAGAAGCAGTCTATATATTTTTTAGTTTTTTTTTGTTTTTTTTTTGCTAAAAGTAAGGGCGAATATCTATAAAACAAAATCCAGGCGACGATTTTTCTTCCCTGCAAAAATGTCGATGACCTTCTCAGGGCAGATGTCAACATCTCTATGGACTGCAAGGAGGGCTAAGCCACTCAATTGTTCTTCTCCTGTTGAATTTCTCAGCCAGGTTTTGAGCCTTCTGAGCATTGAGAAACTTCTTTCCAGAGTAGCAGTGCTAACAGGTAACAACAGCCAGCAGAAGGAAAACATTTGGAAAAAAGGTGGTGTTGCATGCCTGAAGTGAAGACACAGCACAAGTAGGCCTCTCTGATATCAGAACATTCTCCCACTTGATGTGCCATAGCTCAAATTTCTTGCTTCAGACAGTCTGGCTTGGGAAGAATATCGCCATACAATTCAACTCCAGGTTTAATGCCTTCAGATCAACAGAAACAATTTTGACAGGAGAAAGGATGCTGAGATTTGACAGCAGTTTCTGGTGAAGCACAAATTGTTGTTTCATCTCAGAAGTGAAGTGGTCCAGGAAAGGAATAAAGAGCAAGGTTCTATAGTGGTTGAGAAGGTCTGGATCGTTTGCATGCATACTCTGGCCACCTCTCGTCCATGGACGAATCATCTCCAGTCCTAAGTTGCTGGCAAAACGCTGAGCTTCGTCGAAAATAGACGTGAAAGCAGTAGCAGCCTTTCCTTGCATTTCATTTGTTTTTGAAAGGACAGTTTCCATGTGCCTGCATGCAGCTGCCAAATCTCAGTCAACTGACTGAAGAGTCTTGCACAGTGGAAGCATAAGGCAGAAAAGCTCTTTGACCACATGGAGATGCACAACAAATTGCGGCTGGTTCATCATGTCCAGCAACTTCGCCGCTTTTGCAGAAGTTTCTGCATTTCCATTCTCTACAAGAGCTTCCAAGGATCACAGGATTGGTCAGTACAGCTCAAGAAAACGCACAACTGAATCGTGACGCTCCACCCATCTTGTTTTGCAGAGTCTGGTTAAAGTATATTTCCTCGAATCCGGTAATATTTCGTTGATCTTCTCTTTTAAATTCTGTGTCCTGAGTGGGGAAGTATGGTAAAAACTGCAGACTTGTGACAAGACACCAAAGAAATACTTAAACGCCAGAATAGAGCATACAGAAGAGATGACCAAGTTGAGACTGTGCACACTACAATGGACATAAAGCACCTTTGGATACTTTTCACATATAAATTGCTCTTCTCTTATCCAAGTCCAAAATTGAACTGAACTGACAATCTTGCACTCTCTTATAACATTTACCTGAAGCCCCCATTAATCCTAATATACTATGCAAGGTCTGTCCTAATTTACGTAATTTAAATCCTGATTTACCTCAAGCCCCCATTAATCCTAATTTACTATGCAAGGTCTGACCTTGCATAATAAGGCAAAACATGGGGTTACCTAATTGCATAAGCTGATCACAACCATTTACCCACAAAATTGCAATAGGATTTTTGTATGCCACAAAATGCAATAGGATAATAGCGCATATTAACCCTAATTTACTATGCAAGGTCAGGTGAACATGGGGTTACCTATGGTTACCTAATTGCGTAAGCTGATGAGAACCGTTTACCCACAAAATGCAATAGGATTTAGTGTGGGAGCATATTTATTTTCTCGTAAGGTTTCGTCTTTACAGGTATTTTTTAGACTAATTTTCGACTCAGTCAAAAATTGGGGGGGGGGTTTCAAACAGGGTACACCCCCCCCCCCCCCCCCTGGATACAGCCTTGACTGAAGATAAATTCTTGTACCACTTGAAGCAAGATTATCTATAATACTAAGACAATGATAAGTGTCAATATCCAACTTATACTGAGGAGCTGAAGACAGCAACTCAAGGCTTGACAAAGAGTCAGAATAAACTTTGACATAGCAATCAAAGGTTGGTTTTTCATAAGGTGTTCTAATGCCATGATTATGGTATTTAACTCTGCATACATTATAGATACATTATTATACAATCTCTCACCCATTGCAATATTCAGGTGAGGAAAGAAAGCACCACTTGCTACCTTCTCATTCAGTTTGGACCTATCAACAAAAATTTGGAAATGGTTTTTATAAGTAATTGTATTAAGTTCAGCAAATTTTTCTGGACAAAAGCAATGGTGGTTAAATCTTCAGTTCAATTTGAGAAATCAGTATTTATTATGGGAATTGACCAATTCCATGGAGGGTATTGGGGGAAAGTAGGTGCAATAGACTTTGCGGGTACAGGGAACTTTTTCTGAATATTGGCATACTCATATGCAATGCCTCTATACATGGCTGGATTTCTTAACCAATTATGTAGGGTGTGTGAGCTATTTGATTCAATTTTTGTAAGATGTTTTGTCAAGAGAAAGCTACGTCTCTCCCTTATTGTTGTTAATCCACTCTCCACAAGCAGAAACTTGGTGCTTGTGGGTTTCCTAAGACCAAATATGAGACGTATTATATCATTTTGTATTGTTTCAATTTTTCGCATCTGGGTCTTTGCACATGCACCATAGTTGATGAGCCCATAGTCAATATGTGGTCTTATATGTGACTTATAAAACTGGAGTAAGGTTTTCTCCTTACAGCCCCAGGACGTGTAAAGAAGTCTTTTTAGTATATTTGTTTTTCTATAGCATTTTTTTATTGTGTTTGAAATGTGGAGGTGGAAGTTAAGTTTTTGGTCAAGCATGAGACCTAGGTAATTAGTATGATTATCTTCTGGAATAGTTGTTCCATTTAGAGTTAGTTTTGCATTAACATGATTTCGCTTTTGGTGAAACTGGATTATTTTTGCCTTGGTGGGTGCAATGGGTAAATCTGAACATTGAGAAATTTTTTCAAATTGGAAAAGTGACTTTTGCAGCTTTGACTGTGCAATCTCAAAGGTGTTGCCATATGACTATAGTACCAGATCATCGGAATATTGTAGATTTGTGTGGGGGAGGTTCATGTCCCAGAGATATAGGGCAAAGAGGAGGCAGTTAAGGACTGCTCACTGAGGAAGGCCTTTGGTTATTGTCTTTTGGGGTGAAGAGGCTGAACCCACACAAACAATGAAACTTCGCAATTCTATGAAAGATTTTATAAAAGACACTAGCTTAGGGGGTAGTCCAAGGTTTGCAAGTTTAGTTGAAAGGATTTGGTGGTTCAAATTGTCATATGCCCCTTCAAAATCTAGGAAAGCTGTAACTAGGACATTATTTTTTGAGAATGATTCATTTTTTGCATTTGTTAACAATATGAAAACATCTGTTGAGGAATGGTGTTTCCTGAAACCAGTTTGAGTTTGACGGATCATATTATTTTTTCCAACAAACCAGAGCAGTCGATAATAGATCATTTTCTCCATTATTTTCCCCATCACAGGAGTAATCATTATAGGCTTATAAGACTCAGGGTTATTTTCGGGTTTATTTTTCTTTAGGATTGGTAGGAGGGATGAACATTTCCAGATATTGGGGAACGTAGATGAAGCCCAAGCATGGTTATAACAATTCAGAAGTTCCTGTTTGTATGAAGGGGTGAGATTCTTTATCCATGTAGGGTGTATATTGTCATAGCTGCTGCTAGTCTTGGTCCTAATATGATGTATTGCATTACTCATTTCCTGGATTGAAAATGAGCTGGTTATCAAGTCAAAAGTGATTGGAGGGTAACTAGCCCCCCCCCCCACGCCCATCATTCCCCCAAACACATCTAATCAAAATTTTGAGATAGTCATTTTGTTCAGCATAGTTGATTTTCAGATAGAAAATATGTTTTTGAGGAGGACATTCCCCCACAACCCTCAGGGCAAGGGTTTTAAGTTATGCCCTGGGGGCATATAAGGTTTTTATAGAAGGCGTTGTCATAGAAACTTCAAAAAATGCTCATTCGATTGGAAATTCAAAGAGCTAGTGTCCTTTTTAATAGTCGAAAGTGATTGGAGGGCAACTAGCCCCCCCCCCCGCCCATCATTCCCCAAACACATCCAATAAAAATTTTGAGATAGCCATTTTGTTCAGCATAGTTGATTCCTGATAGAAATTATGTTTTTGAGAAAGACACTCCCCTACAACTCTCAGGGCAAGGGTTTTAAGTTATGCCCTGGGCGCATATAAGGTTTTTATAGAAGGCGTTGTCATAGAAACTTCAAAAAAGGCTATTTCGATTGGAAATTCAAAGGGCTAGTGCCCTTTCTAATAGTCAAAAGTGATTGGAGGGTAGGGTCCAGCTGTCAATAAGAAAGTGTGGTCAATCGTAGACTCAGAAAAGAGAAAAAGGTATTCAAAAGGCCTATTGAATATCGGAACCTGCAACATTCATGCAGTGCAAAATGCATTCCTGGAAGGGCTGCAAGAACTCGGGGAGGAGCGTTCTGATATGATCATCGCTGTTTACCACTTTTTCAGCGGATGGCCAGCTCGTTCTGACGATTTCAGCCAGTGCCAACGGAAAGTTAAAGTTCCTCAGCATAAGTTTGTCAAGCACGTCCCCACGAGATGGCTCACCATAGGGGAAGCAGAAAGCCGCTTGATCGAACAGTGGCCTGCATTGATAGAATATTTCCTAGAATTCGTGCCAAAGAAAAATAGTCTAAAGTACCTGATGTCAAATGCAAAATATTTGAGAATTGTAAGTTGGCTAAAAAAGCAAACAATGAAAGCCGAAATTGAGTTCATTGTAAGCTCTGCAGCAACTTTCACCGCTTTTACTGGTGTATTTCAACGATGGGACCCGTTAATTCATGTGGTACACTTTCAGCTGAGACGGTTATGCACAGTTCTTTTGGGGCAGATTATGCCGGCTGATGATGTCAATCTCCAGATCCTTGGTTGCTTTGAAGGCTTGGATATTACTGCAGATGTTTACCTACAGCAACCCTTGTGTAATGAAAGGGTCCGGGCTGCCCTGAATTCTTCGAAAGTTCTGAAAGACAGAAATTTTTTTTTCCCTGAGAATCAGGAAGAATATCAAAGCTGCTGTACAGTACCTGCTGACAAAATGCCATGTGAACAACGATTTTTTCCGAAGCCTTGCCTGCCTAAGCCCTCCCAGTCCAGATTGCCAAAGAGCGATTTGCACTGATATCCTCCACATCGCGAGAGAACTTCCATTTGAGACGGACATCGAGCAAGTCCAGGGAGAATGGTTCTTATTACAGTCAGATCCCGTGCCGCCACCCACAGAGAGTCCTCGAATCGACAGCTATTGGCAAAAGATCCTGGAACTGAAGACACCATCTGGTGAAACCAAATATCAGGCCTTAGGTTGGATCGCCCGGCAGCTCTGTCGCTCTGTCATGGAAGTGCAGACGTAGAGAGAGGATTTTCTCAGTCAGCCCTGCTGATTACTAGCCTTCAAGCGCGTACAGAAGAGCGGACGCTGAATGCTAAGGTTTTTGTTCCGGATGCGCTCCGCGACTATGAGAACAGACCAGAGCGTGTGCTGATCACAAAGAAGCTGCTTTGTCTGGCTAGATCAGCTAGAGCCAGCTATGAACTATACCTTATTGAGCAACTACAGGACGAATCAGAGAGAGAGAAGCTTGAAGCTGAGAAGAAAGTGGCTGGACAAGAAATCCAGAAGATGGCGCGGAAGAAGCATAAAATAGCGGACCTAGAGTCAGACATTGTACGAAAAAAAGAGATGGTTAAGCAGAAGAAGGAAATAGGCGATACCCTTCTGAGAGAGGCAGGGGAACGAATGAAGAAAGCTCTGGAAGAGAAGGACTTCTTGAACATTGATCTTGCTCAAAGTATGCTGGAAGCAGCATTAAAAGCTCGCTCCGAAGAAAGGGAAAGGGCAGATGATGCTGAATTGGTTGAAGCACTTGTTCTGAAGAGAAAATCTGAGCTAATAAATCGCCTTTCGAAAAAGTCAAAGAAGTGCTGACATAATGTCCAGTGATTGCTTATATCTAGTCGTGGCGGACGCTTCTTTTTCAATAACTGAAGTTTTTTCTTTACCGAAGCTCAGTTTTCGTTCCTAGTACCATAATCGAAGTCGCACATTTATCGAAGCTATCGTTTTGTATAAGTAAATAAATAAAATCAGTTGAAGAAAAAAAAATAAGGATTTCAGCCTTTCTGTCCATAACTTCTTGGGCTCTCATAGGCCAGTGATGATCTTACGGTAGTAATTGGGATCCTTGTAATCCATCTGCCTATGCTCTGACGGCTTCTGAGTAGTCACTTTTTGTCGCTTTTTTGGTGTCCTCAAGTAACTAAGGTCACTTTTTTCGCGCACCTCGTTGCGGCCGACCCCTGACATGAATAATTAAAACGAAATTTGCATATTAATTTTACTTTTTTGGCTAAATGGCTTTCTCGAAATTTTGTTCTGACGTAACTTACGAATTAACTTACGTAACGAACTTCTATATTCGTATCTTTTATTACGTATATTAGGGAGTTTGCCCCCTAGTCGATACCTTGCTCTTTACGCTAAAGTTCGAATTTTGTTTGAATGACAAACCCCTGAATCACAAAGGCCGGTTAATTAGAATAGATAGCTCTTTTGAAACTACTAAAAAAACTTTAGCGAAAAGGGCAAGGTATTGACTAGGAGGCGAACCCCCTCATATGCGTAATAATTTCTGTTTGTTTTAAGTTTTAATGTTGCTCCTTACTTTCAGTTGAAAAAATTAGTTTTTTTTATTTAATTTCTGATCGTTTTTTAAATAATGCTTGGAAATCCGGCGCCCCCTTCATAGAAATATCCCTTCCCCCAAGGAAACATCCTCTATGGAAGGATCCTCCCCCGTAGCACCCTCCTCCGACACCCCCCCCCCCCCCATTAGAAAAAAATCCCTCCTGAAACGTCTTTATCCTTCCCGTTAACCAATACTATATGTAAACAATGGGCATAAGTTCATAACTTCCAGCCCTTCCCCCGGGAACTGTGGGGGATTAAGTCATCCTCAAAGACATATTTATTAGATTTTCCATTATGCTGAACAAAATGGCTATCTCAAAATTTTGATTGGGTGACTTTGGGAAAAAAATGAGCGTGGGAGGGGGCCAAGTTGCCCTCCAATTTTTTGGTCACTTAAAAAGGGCACTAGAACTTTTAATTTCCTTTCAAATTAGCCCTCTTACGATATTCTAGGACTACTGGATCGATACGATCACCCCTGGGAAAATAAAAAAACAAAAAAACAAATAAACACGCTTCCATGATCTTTCTTCTGGCAAAAAATACTTCCGCGCCATCTTCTGGATTTCTTGTCCAGCCACTTTCTTCTCAGCTTCAAGCTTCTCTCTCTCTGATTCGTCCTGTAGTTGCTCAATAAGGTATAGTTCATAGCTGACCTAGGTTTTCTGATATGCTGAATCTGATGGTGTGATTTTCATTAAAGTTCAATGACTTTTTGAGGATGTTTCTCCCTTTTTTCGAAAATAAGGCAAATTTTCTCAGGCGCGTAACTTTTGATGGGTAAAACTAAACTTAATGAAACTTATATATTTGAAATCAGCATAAAAATTGTATTCTATTGATGTATCTATGGGTATCAAAATTCCAGTTTCTAGAGTTTCGGTTGCTATTGAGCTGGGTTGCTCCTTGCTTACAGTTCGTTACCACGAACTGTTTGACAACTAACAATTGGAGGAAATTTCTTCTTCTATGTAGCAAGATATGTGGATCATCTAGGCAGTCCTAGATCAACCCTTAGGGGTGTGGTGGTGTTTGGAACATGTATTGTGGGTGTAATGTATAGTCTAGGAATAGTAGATCACATCCTTTTTTAAGATGTTAATGATAACTTTAAAATCAATTGCTTTTCTTTGATACGGGAAATAGTGGTTTATAAGTTTGGCAAACATGATCAACACCAATAATATTACATTGAACATTCTGTAGTTTCTTAAGTTATTGTTGGCAAATCAAAATTTATCTCCCATAATAAGACTTCTACAATAGCATCTTTACAGTTTTAGAGTTTTTGCTTTAGTTTTTGAAAGTGTAATGCCTGATATTTCAATAAAATTTTAAGCCATACCAAGTTTTTTTTTCTTTTAAATTTAAGAAATAGATTTACAGATCTTAAAAGCTGTATATATTTGGAAAAAGCATAAAACAAGGAATATAATATTATGGTACTTCTTTTCTCTGTTTTGCAAGTTTACTTCTGAAGTGGCCAGTATTTCCATTAGATACTTATGTCACTTAATTTGAATTTACTTGCCCTTCATCCTCATATTGGATTAGTATAATCACTTGTAGAAATTACTTTCCAATTTGCCTACATCAAAGGTATTTGTTAAAAGGAAATGAAACTACAAAACCAATCACAGAAAATGAAAACTCTATCTTATAGTGAACTAACAATTTTATAAAATTGGAAGCGATAATGCAGGAGTTGTGCCCATGATAGTTTGAAACTTCTGTTTAGTTTTCATACAAATTCCCATTTCTATGATTTTTGGTTTCACCAAACTGTTAGTTAGCAAAAAGTGTTTTCATCAGGCAGCAGGATTTTGCTGCTTGTAAACTTTACTTGCAGGAAATTCAGCATAAAAGCAGCTATAATACATCTTCTGTTACAGCTGCATCCCAGTCCCTCCCCTTCATGGGTCCAGATGTAAAAGAATGGATCTTTGGCCAGCTGGGTCTCTCTCTATCAGGGGTTATCTTATCAGTATTTTTTAATGTACTTAAACATTTTTTGGCTATTTTTCCGTTTTACAGATAAGCTACAATTATATGTTTATTTTCCCTTAGCATAATTTTAGATTTTAAGGGTCTTTTTTTTTATAAAATAACATCAGTGCCAAATGATGTCTATTATTAATCAAATATTGAGATACAAGTTTCAGGAATGCAGAATTCTGGTACACTGGTGATGTTTACTTTAGGACAACTAAAAATTACGTAATATCATTTCATATGTGAACATTGTAAGTTTTCAAATTCCCCAGTGTGTCAAATTATGATGTAAATTCTTTGAATTTTAGTACACTATATCTTAGCCTATCGTCTTAGCCCTTGTCTATATATAAAAGTTTGTTGATTTTATGTGTTTGTGATCAATTTTGTGTTTAATTCTTATCAGCAGCTGCCTCATAGTTACTGTTGTAAAATTACTGTCAAATGAAAACTCAGTCGGTAAACTTGGTAAAATAAGGTACTCCCTAGGAAATATAGGGTAAAATTGCTGTTTAGAGATGCCCTTTTACTAGAAGACCAGTTGAAATTTTTTTTTGTCTAGCATTTTTTTCAGCTTTTAATGAAATTTTTTGTAAAGATTTGTATTTTCCTAGGCTTAAAACGATACTATATCTCCTCTATTTTGAAAACCAATAGGTAGACTTTCTTAACATAAATGAATTCCATTTTTGTATATAGTTTAGGGCACATAAATTGGAAAGATAGTCCACAGGCTTTAACCACAGACAAAATTTTATTTCAGGTAATGCTCCCACATTTAAAATTTTAACTACCTCTGCTTTAATACACTTAATTGTTCTGATATAGTTTTTTATGTCAGATAGCCTTTTAGCCCAAAGACACATTTGACGTTTTTACCGAGCCTTTGTTTGACTGCGTTTCTTAAAGGTGTGTAAGATAGTATAGCAATGGACATATTGGAGAGTAAAAAAAAATGTACTTGCTAAAACAAATGTCAATGGCAGCAATGCAGCCATCTATTGTCACTGCAATAAATGAAGGGAGAAATAAACAATTGTTTATTTTAACGCCTATACCTAGATGGAAGCAGAACAAAATGGAAAGTGACACACTTGGTGTTTTTTTTTTTTTTTTCTTTTTTTTTTTTTTTTTTTTTTTACTGCTGATGAATGAGCGAGTTTGCAGAGGTCATATTATTAAAAAATGATTTTATTTTTCCTGGGAAGGGAGAGGACAATTGTAAAAAAAAAAGAATAAACCTTGCCCTGAAGACTGTGTGGGGTGTGTCCTGCTCAAAGGTATAATTTCCTGAACTTTAAACTGCGTGGAACAAAATGGCTATCTCAAAATTTTGATTGGATGTGTTTCGGGAAATGGTGGGCGTGGAAGGGGCGTTAGTTGCCTTCCAATCACTTTTGACTGTTAAAAAGGGCACTAGCCATTTCAATTTTCAATCGAAATAGCCCTTTTTGAAGTTTCTACGACAACGCGTTCTATAAAAACCTTATATGCCCCCAGGGCATAACTTACAACCCTTGCCCTGAGGGCTGTGGGGGGGTTGTCATCCTCAAATACCTAATATCCAGAACTTAAAACTACGTTGAATAAAATGGCTATCTAAAAAATTTGATTGGTTGTGTTTTGGGAAAAGGTGGGCGTGAGAGGGTGGTTAGTTGCCCTGCAATCACTTTCGACTATTAAAAAGGGCACTAGCCATTTGAATTTCCAATCAAATGAGCCCTTTTAAAATTTCTACGACAACACTTTCTATAAAAAACCTTATATGCCCCCAGGGCATAACTTACAACCCTTGCCCTGAGGGCTGTGGGGGGGGGGGTCATCCTCAAAGACCTAATTTCCGGAACTTTCAACTACATTGAACAAAATGGCTTTCTCAAAATTTCGATTGGATGTGTTTAGGGAAATGGTGGGCGTGAGAGGGGGGTTAGTTGCCCTCCAATCACTTTCGACTATTAAAAATGCACAAGCCACTCCAATTTCCAATTGAATGAGCCCTTTTCGAAGTTTCTACAACTTAAAACCCCTGCCCGGAGGGTTGTGGGGGAGTGTCCCCCTCAAAAACCTATTTTCTATCAAGAAATCAACTACGCTGAACATAATGGCTATCTCAAAATTTTGATTGGATGTGTTTGGGGAAATGGGTGTGGAATGGGTGTTAAGTGCCTTCCAATCACTTTCGACTATTATAAAGGGCACTAGCCACTCCAATTTCCAATCGAATGAGCCCTTTTTGAAGTTTCTACGATAACTCCTTCGATACGAAGTGCCCTGGTATGGAAAAAAATAATACATTGTGCCAACATCGTTCTTTACTTTTGCAGCGCGATTGCGCTGCCTATGATAAGGCAATTTATAGTTTTATACATGGTAATTCCTTTACTATTTTCAGCAACAACAGAGTCTAGGCTTTAGAAGGTTTACTGAATCTGCTATTTTCTTGGACTTTTGTCTCTGGTAGACCTGAAAGATGTGCTAGATCCTTTTTTCTTTCTTTGATGCTTTGTCATTTTCCCAAGGACTCCGCCAAATTCATTGGTTCTTCCACAGATCACTTGAATGAAACTAGCAAGTACGGAGACTGGGTTGCACAGGGCTTATACTATCTCAGATTTCCTGAACATTCCTTTGTACTCAACCTGGGAGACATGCTAGGCACTGTCTTTACTTATAAAAAAAGACTTTTTTACTTATAAAAAATACTATTTACTTATGTTATCGTGTCAATCAGTGGTGGTTTGAGGCCTGGACAGTTTTTTCCGACATCTGACATTAAATTCCTTTTGTTTCATATTTTTACGCTCCCATGGTTTACCCCCCCCCCCCCCCAAATTATCACGTCTAAAACCGCTACTGGTGTCGATCCTGAGATGTATTTTCTTCTTTGAAATAGTAAGAGACGAACCTCAAACGATCAAGTAGCTAACTAAGTCCAATGTATGCAATAATTTGTTGTTCCAATGATCGTCTTTTAATGTAAAAACTGGAAAAATACCTGAAAATTTTAAAATTAGTTTTATTTTTTTTAGGTTTTTGTTTAATAACAAGCAGACATATTTTCTTTGTTGTTAAGCAAAGAGATTTTGGGTTGCAGCTGCCGCTGCAACCCGGATACTGCAACAATCTGGATAGCTTGTAGATACCCCTGGAACCACCGTATATCAGTTACTATGGGCGAGAGGTCGTTCTTTACTGAATACCGCTGCAACCCGGATCCCACGAACTGTTTGAAATTGCTATAAAGTTTGTTAACACGAACTGATTGACAATACTGATGGTTAGAGTTCGGTCTTTAAGTTATCATATACTGTTAAAATGCTTTCTTTAAAGAACGTTTCTTGGTGTTGTGGTTAGCACTTCGGACTTTGAATCCTGCGATCCGAGTTCAAATCCCGATGGATGGTTCTTATAAAATGTAGCTTAATAATGCTACCATTTATGTTTCTGCCGTTATTCTTTCTTTTCAAAATTAAATTAGTTACTATCGCCTAGAGTTAGTTCTTTACCATGTCGTAACAATTTGTTTTATAATAATAATAATTAATTTTGTTAATTAAAAAGGTTTCTTTTAAACCTTTTTAATTAACAAAAAAGGTTCTATATACAGCAGTTTCCTTTAAAATGAGCCATTACACAGCTCTTTATTATGACCACGAACCGTTTGATTTAATACTTAAGTTACTATGGGTTCAGTTCGTTCCTTATTGTAATTTTAATGCTATATTATTTTCAAGGATATCAAAAAGAATTTGACATAATTCAATATCCGTCGGATAGAGCTTGCAGATATCAGGGTGACATTGCCAAGTAACCTGCTGCCCAATTTTTGGTTTTGAATGTTTACTCAGATTGTTATAGGTGACTTCAGCCATCATAATTTCCTTGTCAGATCTAGTTTTAGAGCATTTTTCAATAGTTGTCTCGTACTTTTCAGGACAGTTTGTTCTACTACACAGAGAATTTTTTGCCAAATATTCAGTAGAACTAAAAGAACTGTTTAAAACACAGTTAGAAATGCTTTTTTCTTGAGTCGGTGTTCCAGGAATTTGTTCTAAATCATTAGTCTTACAAACACATTTACTAATAACCCTAACAGGCTCGTTTTCGCCATAATTGAAAAACATTGCTTTTCCTTCGCTGTTGATAGGTATGCTTGTATATATATTTTTATTGCTGCTACATAAACTGCAATTGCTCCTTCCAAAATTAATATACGAATTTTCTAAGAAGTACGCCTCCGTATATTCACTGTGTTGTCGAACATTTTCCATTGCATCTATAAACTGTTCCGCAGTTGCCAATCCATACCTTGGAAGCTTTTCGTTAAACTGACAACATTTCTTTTGGATATTACTATGAAGCTTTGCCAAAGAATTTCTAGCCGACTTTTCAACAGCATCCGCTCTTTCAAAGAGAATTTTAATCTGTAATTTTGAATACTTTTCGTGATCCCGATAAAACATGCGTAAAATGTTTCTCAATTTACAAAGATCAGCCTGCATTTTTGCCATCTTCTTGTATTTCTGAATGTAATTTTTCCCTTTGTCCTTATGCGTTCTTCGGTACAACCTCGCAGAGAATTTAATTTTTTCATTATAGATTTTGTCACCCCAGTAACGCTCCTTGATCTTTTGTTTGGCTGTCTCAATTTTTACTTCTCGATACACCTGGACGGTTGAATACCTTTGCTTTTGGTTTTTCTTATATTTGATGCGGTAATCTTCATCATTGTGATAACTCTCCTTGAACTTTTGTTTGGCTGTCTCAATTTTTGCATGTCTATAATCTTCATCATTGTGATAACACATCTTGCTGTTTTGTTTTGCTCTCTCAATTATTACTTCTCGATACGCCTGGTCGGTTGAATACCTTTGTTTTGCTCTCTCAATTATTACTTCTCGATACGCCTGGTCGGTTGAATACCTTTGCTTTTTTCTTTTCAAGATACTATCTCTGTTGTTTGTGTAGTACTGTTTTTTTCAACTTGCGTATAGCTTGCTTCGATCTAACCATTATCTAATCAAGAATGAGAGAATTTACATCTTTGTCGTTCTTAAGTGGTAATTATGACGTCACGGCGTAATGACTTTATTGACGTCATGGCGCAATGATATTATTTCATGACGTCATCAGAAACAACAATATAATTTCGTGTTTTTCTATTCACGTCATAGCTCTAATATAAAACTATGATGACATTCATTATTTATCTAGTAGGGTTTCAGACAAGGTAATTCTAATGATGTACTTTTGTTTTGATCTGACTCTATTTTTAGGAGTTTTGTTATATTTCTTAGCATTGGACTGATCGTCTCTTACTAGGTTGCTAGCTACTGCTGCAACCCAAATTCACATATATATTTATTTATGAGAGGCAGCCTGGCCGAGTGGTCCAAGGCACTGGTGTTAGCCACCAGTCTCTTCGGAGGCGTGGGTTCAAATCTTACCGCTGGTATGCGATTATGTTTGAAAGACTGCAGTGTGAAAAGACATCGAAAATGCAGTTTTTGGTGGAAAAATTTATTCTCTTTTAGAAATAATTTATTTTAGTTACTATAGATTTTTAACCCAATTAATTTCCTTTAAAATGAGCTATTGAACAACTATCTACGATGTTCCAGTGCCAAGCTATCTCTGGATACAAAGAAAAGAGAAAAAAATATCCCGTTTGGGGAGAATAACGTGGTTAAAGTCAATTTTCTTGATTTTCAAGCCAATATATTTCCCTTGCTGTTCAAGCCAAGGGACAGAAAGTTTCCTATACAGGGGTTTCGGACAAGGCGGTTCTAATGGTGTACTTTTTGTTTTGATCTGACTCCTTTGTTAGGAACTATGGGTTTTTATATTTCTTAACATTGGACGTGATCGTCTCTTACTAGGTTGCTAGCTACCGCTGCAACCCGGATACTGCTGCAACCCAAATTCACATACATATATATAGTTATGAGAGGCAGATTGGCCGAGTGGTTCAAGGCGCTGGTGTTAGCCACCAGTCTCTTCGGAGCTGTGGGTTCAAATCTTACTGCTGGTATACGATTATGTTGAAGATCAATATGAAAGACTCAAAATGCGTTTTGTGGAAAAATTTATCTCTCTTAAAAATAATTTATTTTAGTTACTATAGATTTGTAACTTAATTAATTTCCTTTTAAATGAGCTATTGAACAACTTTCTACGCTGTTCCAGTGCCAAGCTATCTCTGGAAAACAGGAAAAAAAGAGAAAGAAAAAAATATGCCGTTTGTGGAGAATAACGTGGTTATAAAGTCAATTTTCTTGATTTTCAAGCCAATATATTTCCCTTGCTGTTCAAGCCAAGGGACAGAAATTTTACTATACAGGGGTTTCGGACAAGGCGGTTCTAATGGTGTACTTTTTGTTTTTATCTGACGCCTTTTTTTAGGAGCTATAGGTTTTTATATTTCTTAACATTGGACGTGATCGTCTCTTACTAGGTTGCTAGCTACCGCTGCAACCCGGATGATACCATCGATACTTACAAAATTCCAATTTACAGTATCGATCCCTTATGTATGATCTGCTAATGATCGTTTTTTAATATAACTTCAGTTACTATGGACTAAAGTTCGTTCTTTAATGTAAACGGATACCGCTGCAACCTGGATTAATCTACTTATACCCGATAAAATGGCGTAACGAGTCACTTTAAGCGAAAGAAAAACCAAACTAATTTTTAAATTTTCAGGTATTTTTCTGGTTCGAATTAAAAAATAAAAATTATTTCTCAGACATCATAAATATTTTTGCAGTTTGCAGTTAAATAAAATTACTAAGTTGCTAGCTACCGCTGCAACCTTGATTACATAATCCCTATTTGTGCTTCAGTTAACATGGGCTAGGTGTCGTTCTTTATTGTACATCATTATTTATCTAGTAGGGTTTCAGACAAGGTAGTTCTAATGATATACTTTTGTTTTGATCTGACTCTATTTTTAGGAGTTTTGGGTTTTTATATTTCTTAGCATTGGACTGATCGTCTCTTACTAGGTTGCTAGCTACTGCTGCAACCCAAATTCACATATATATTTATTTATGAGAGGCAGCCTGGCCGAGTGGTCCAAGGCACTGGTGTCAGCCACCAGTCTCTTCGGAGGCGTGGGTTCAAATCTTACCGCTGGTATACGATTATGTTTGAAAGACTGCAGTGTGAAAAGACATCGAAAATGCAGTTTTTGGTGGAAAAATTTATTCTCTTTTAGAAATAATTTATTTTAGTTACTATAGATTTTTAACCCAATTAATTTCCTTTAAAATGAGCTATTGAACAACCCTCTACGATGTTCCAGTGCCAAGCTATCTCTGGATACAAAAGAAAAGAGAAAAAAATATCCCGTTTAGGCAGAATGTTGTAATAGCTGCCACTTTTCTTGATTTTCAAGCCAATATATTTCCCTTGCTGTTCAAGCCAAGGGACAGAAAGTTTCCTATACAGGGGTTTCGGACAAGGCGGTTCTAATGGTGTACTTTTTGTTTTGATCTGACTCCTTTTTTAGGAACTATGGGTTTTTATATTTCTTAACATTGGACGTGATCGTCTCTTACTAAGTTGCTAGCTACCGCTGCAACCCGGATCATGGTTGTGGCACCGGCTGCAACTTAGTAAAGACCCAAATCTAGGCCATATTGACTGAAAATTTAGAATATATTTTGAAAAAAAAGTGTCAAGTGAAGAAGAGTCACCATTCGCACCTGCTTCAGGAATGGTAACTATCATTTTGATCAATCTTAAATGTAAAACTTTATTGCGAAAACAAATTGCGGGAATTTCGAAAAATATCTTGAAATTCTTCAAAAATGGTTTCTGATCAAAATAAAAACCGCATTATTCGAATCACCATAGTTAAAAACCCCACATAGGAGAGAGTTTCACTTTTGCATTTGAAGCAACAGGGAACATGACTTTTTGTGTTTCCTTTTTAATTTTTGTTTTCTTCTGTGTGTGACGCTGAAAATCAAAGAGGAGCTGTTTAAAGACTCATTTGAAAGCTGATATTTATATCCACGTTGTTTTTGTAAGTAATAAATGATGCTATTAAAATAAATGCAATTTTTGACAGAACTGTATCTTCAAATACGCGATTACACAACACACGTATCTTTTGACAAGAGATGATATAATACACTTATCTTTTGAATCCCCTGCAATTTTTTGCTTTTGTACTATTGTTCCTTTTACGGCATGGTTAAAAGCGATAACTCCATTTAAATAAAATCCATGCCTCTGAAGAGTCTTTAGTTTGCTACCTATGCAACTCTCTAAGTAGAAAATGACGTCATACTAAAAATTAAAATATCATTGTATCGTCATGACCTAAAAAGTATAACGTCATTTGCCTTGTGACGTCATTTACAATATTAAATGATCTGTAAACTGAAATATCACTTATTATTACGTGGTTACTCATTTATATAACATGATTTTATTTTACGGAATTGTATTTCTTATTTCGCTTGGATTATCTTCAACTGCACCCATTGATAGACCATCATCAGTGCCTATGGATGTATCCCAACGTTTTATTGGAACATGGGAAAGGAAGTTTTACCTAAAAGAAATAGCTTCTGCTGTGGTACAACCAGACGATCCTGTGCCTAAGTATATGAAACCTCTCGAAGAAATAATGCAGGTGCTCAACGTTGATTTTGATCACACGACCGATGATATTAAGTGTTGCTTAAGAATGCGTTTGCCAGATTCCTTCAGTGTTGAAGACGGACTAAAGTTAAAAAACTCGATTACCAAGGAAATACAGTCAATTCAAATACTATTGAAGCATTTAATTCGTAAGTACTTTGATAAGAGAAGAGATGATCCGTTGCTACAAGCACGAAAACAGGTTGATTTAATTCTTAACGAACTGAGAAAAAAGGCATATTTCCTGACTTACCTGAATCAGCCTCATATAGAAAGACTTTTAGAATTGAAGAAAGACAGTCAGTGTGCAAAGTGTTCAAAAATTGTGCCTCTTCTTGACTCTGAGAAATATTATGATTCTGAAAGAAAAGATATAAAGCTTCATTTGTTTGTACAAATCGTCTTCTACAAACTTGGCCGAGACGATCTTCGATTTTATAATGAATACTCTTCTAGGCTAATGAAGCAGTTTAACATGAACTATGAATACTCGCAGGAAGAGCTGAAGTGTTGTCTAAGACAAGCTTTGCTCGAAGGAGATGAAACAGATTTAGCAGAGTTCTTGATGAGAAAAATAGAAGCATTACGGAAACGGCTGAAACCTCTCATTTTTGATGCCTTATTCATAAAAAACCCATTTTCACCTTTGACAAAGGAGGTTCAGATGATATTAGAAGGCATAAGGAAAACTACAGACTTCCTTATTTTACTGGGTGAAAACAATATAATGACGGGAATTTCTCGACAGAGTAATGAGAGCTTTTGTGAAAAATGTCAAGAATTTGACCGACCATCAAGTGTTGAGGCTGTATTGATGGATACTCAATTCCCGATGAACGCTATTATTCCAATCCAAGATGAGAAAAAAAGCAGGGATAATGCAAATTTTGGCGTAAGTGACAACCTCGATAATTCTATTGTTTTATTGCAGAAAGAGACTCAATATGTTGCAACAGAACACGCTGTTATAATTATGCTGTTGCTACTACTGCTGTTTGTTGGATGCTTTCAAGTTGTATATCTTAGAACATCCATTCGAAATAACAGATTATCATGTGTCGAGTACGAACTGCCAATTACGAACTATCGACGCAGTTCAATGGCCAGTATGTGAAGGTCCTAAATCAGTATCATTTTGAACTTGAGTTTTTATTATTTTGATTCTCCTTATGAACTGAAAATTATATGGTATCACAAAATGTTTATGACTTGTTTACAATTTACTATCAAGGTTAATCTACATGAAGTCTCAGTACTGCACAGACGCAAATCTTGTGTGGTTTGAGAAATCTTATTGTCACCCGTTTGTAATCCGCTAAAGGGCTCGCCCTTCAGAGCCATTAGATAGGCATTTTTTAGCAATACCTAATTTTGTAGGGTTTTAAAATGGATATGGTTGTATTTGGACATGTTCTCATGTAGCGTTATGACAGACCACATTTTTGTTGTGAATTATATGTGCTTCAATAGAGCTAAAGAAAGAAAATACAAAAGCAATAACACAGCACGATAATGTTTTGGCTTATAAACAAGCTAACAAGTAAGCTTTAGACCAGAAACAGATGGTTTCTTTCTTCAAAATATATTAGTCTACATAAGGTGGATACCCTTGAAATTTTTCAGTATCTCCTGGCAGTGGTCCCTGAAGCCAGGCCGAAATAAAATTTAGTGGTGGCCCTCCTCAGCATCTCGCTTTTTATGCTAAATTTTAAATTTTGTCCCAATTCTTTAAGAACGACTTCTGAAACTCAAGGGTCGTTTAATTAGAACAATAAGAAGGTTTTTTAAAAGCACTAAAAAACTTTAGCGTAAAGGGTGAGGTGTTGAGGAGGGGGCAACCGCCTTTATATACGTAACAATTTCTGTTCGTTTTAAGTTTTAATGTTGCTCCTTACTTATATTTGAAAAACTTGTTTTTTATTTAATATATTAAGAGGACAGTTTTTTTTTCAGGCGCTTTTTTCCGTTTCGAAGCATTGTAAATGCAAAAGTTAAACTTTGGCGTAAAAGCCAAGGGTTTCATTAACATGAACATGATAGTGAAAATGAATGGAAACGAAAAAAAAAAATGTATGAAATCAGAGAACAACGTTAGAACTTAAATAATCAGTAATTAATATACAGAGTTAAGTGGCTGATACTTCCTAACATCTCACTCTCTACGCTACAGTGACTATTGTTTCTCATTGCTTCACGATTGAATCCTCTCACAGGAGTAATTTAATAAAAGTTTGGAAATAAAGTTTGTCATAGCCCGTTAGCCGATGTTAGTTATAGTATGGACCGACGGCTTGAATTCTATTGTCCTTAGAAGTTTGGTGAAGATTTTACATATATTTGTTTAACCAGAAGAGGAAAACATTTAAAAAGAAGGTATTCGAGGAATATCAGGGCTAGTCAAAGCTCATTTTAATTAGATTTTACATATAAAAAAACAAGTTAGTTTTTTCAACTGAAAGTAAAGATTAAGATTAAAACTTAAAACGAAAAGAAATTATTACGTATATGAAGGGGGTCGCCTCCTCCTCAACACCTCGCCCTTTACGCTAAAGTTTTTTAATGTCTTTAAAAAAGCTTATTGTTCTAGTTAAACGACCCTTGTGTTTCAGGAGTCATTCTTAAAGGAATCATTCTTGGGACTAAATTCAAACTTCAGTGTAAAGAACGAGAATAATGCCAGGAAATCTGGCCCCACCTCTACGGAGAAATCTCCTCCCCACAGAAATATCCGACCACTGGGTCGATCCGATCACCCCTGGGAAAAGCGAAAAAACAACAACAAACAAATAAACATGCATCCTTGATCTTTCTTCTGGGAAAAAATAAAAAATTTAACATTTTCAAACAGTTCGTGGCAACGGACTAAGGAGCGACCCGGATCAATGGTAACCGAAACTCTAAAAAACGGAGTTTTGATACCAATAGATACATCAAAAGAATCAGATTTGTATGCTGATTTCAAATATATAAGTTTCATCAAGTTTAGTTATACCCATCAAAAGTTACTGAGAATATTTGCCTTAATTTCGACAAAAGGGGAGAACAACCTCTAAAAGTCACAGAACTTCAATGAAAACTACACCATCAGATTCAGCGTATCAGAGAACCCTGTTATAGAAGTTTCAAGCTCCTATCTGCAAAAATGTGAAATTTTGTGTGTTTTGCCAGAAGAAAGATCACGGATGTGTGCTTATTTATTAATTTATTTGTTTTTCTCCAGGGGTGATCGTATCGATCCAGTAATCCCAGAATATCGTTAGAGGGCTCATTCGAACGGAAATTAAAAGTTCTAGTGCCCTTTGTAAGTGACCAAAAAAATTGGAGGGCAACTTGGCCCCCTCCCACGCTCATTTTTCTCCCGAAGTCACCCAATCAAAATTTTGAGATATCCATTTGTTTCAGCATAGTAGAAAATCTAATAAATACGTCTTTGAGGATAGCTTAATGCCCCACAGTTATCGGGGGAAAGGCTGCATGCTATGAACTTTGCCCGTTGTATAACATATAGTATTGGTTAATGGGAATTATACAGACGATTTCAGGAGGGAATTTTGTTCTGGTGGGGGGAGGGGGGTCGGAGGAGAAGGTAACAGGAGAGGATCTTTGCATGGAGGATGTTTTCTTGGGGGAAGGGACATTTCTGTGAAGGGGGCGCCGGATTTCCCAGCATTATTTAAGAAATGATCAGAAATTAAATGAAAAAACAAGTTTTTTCAACTGAAAGTAAGGAGCAACATTAAAACTTAAAACAAACAGAAATTAGTTAGTATACGAGGACATTTCTATGAAGGGGGCGCCGGATTTCCCAGCATTATTTAAAAAATGGTCAGAAATTAAATAAAAAAACGAGTTTTTTCAACTGAAAGCAAGGAGCAACATTAAAACTTAAAACAAACAGAAATCATTACGTATACGAGGGGGTACGCCCCCTAGTCAATACCTCGCTCTTTACGCTAAAGTTTTTTTTTTAGTGCTTTCGAAAGAGCTATCTATTCTAATTAACCGGCCTTTGTGATTCAGGGGTTTGTGAATCAAACGAAATTCGAACTTTAGCGTAAATAGTGACGCATTGACTAGGGATAAGAAATCCCTAATATACGTAATAAAAACATACGAATATAAAAGTTAGCTATTTAAGTTAATTCGTAAGTTACGTCGAACAAAATTTCGAGAAAGCCATTTAGCCAAAAAAAGTAAAATTAATATGCAAATTTCGTTTTAATTATTCATGTAGGCTACGGTGAGCCAAAATCAAAGCTGCATTAATTCAAAAACGTTCAGAAATTAAATAAAAAGAACAAGTTTTTTTTTAACTGAAAGTAAGAAGCGACATTAAAACCTAAAACGAACAGAAATTATTCCGTATATGAAAGGGGCGGTCCCCTCCTCAACGCCTCGCTTTATACGATAAAGTTTGACTCTGTCTCACAATTTTATTTTTTAAAACAATAAAAACTTTAGCGTAAAGGGCGAGGCGTTGAGGAGGGGACTGTCCCTTTCATATACGGAATAACTTCTGTTCGTTTTAAGCTTTAATGTCGCTCCTTACTTTCAGTTAAAAAAACTTTTTTTTTTTTATTTAATTGCAGATAGGAGTTTGAAACCTCTACTGTAGGGTTTTTTGATACGCTGAATCTAATGGCGTGATTTTCATTAAGATTTTGACTTTTAGGGGATGTTTCCCTCTTTTTCGAAAATTGGGCAAATTTTCTCAGACTCCTAGCTTTAATGGGTAAGACTAAACTTAATGAAAGTTATGTCAGCATAATAAGCCGATTCTTTTGATATATCTATTGGTATGAAAATTCCGTTTTTAGAGTTTCGGTGGTACTTGTCTAGAATCCAGTAAACACGCGGGAAAGACCGCATACAGAATTTCAAAGATGCCATATGAAAAACAGGTTTCCGGTCGCTAGTGAGGTGTTGCTCACTCCGTGACAAAGATTTAAGCTTTAGTTTTTTGGGGTTGAAAGGGCAAAAAAATTTACCTAGGTTAGGTTACGTATTTAATATATGCTATGCTTTACCCTTGCCCCCCCCCCTAATGTGTAAATATATAGCCCAAATTTGTTTCTAAACTGTTATATTTTCATCCTATTTTGTTTTATTTCATTAGCATTAAACTTCTCTTATCGCGTGTTTACTGGTTTCTAGACAAGTACCGTTTTGGTTACTATTGAGCCGGGTCGCTCCTTACTTACAGTTCGTTATAACGAACTGTTTGATTATTACATTGTAGTGAAGAGCACAGAAACAAGTGAAAGATAATCTAAAGTCAATAGTAGACGAGAAAATTCAAAATATTTTGAGAGAAATCCAAAATTTTTGAATATGCCATTGAATAGTGAATTTTGCCTTATATTTGTTTCTCAGTAACCTCAGAACATAATTCGACGCTAGAAATTTTTGGCGACACACTGACGTCTTTGCGGCGGCGATGTGCAGATTTATTTTCGGTGGTGGGGCTTTGGGGAGTACATAGAAGATATTTTTTTCATGTTGCATCAGATTTGACTAGCTTACAGGTATTGCAGATTAATAACATCAATTTTAATAATTTTGTTTTTCTACAGATAAAATTTTCCTTGTGACGGTATTTTTCTGCAAATGAAAAATGGAAGTTTTGGAGTTCATTAGTCATATTATCAAGGAACCAGGGCCCTATCAACCTATTCTGGCTATAATTAAGGGTTTCAGGAATGGAGCTGTGTAAGTATAATTTGCCAAAGCGCGTTTGGTCTTTCCAGATGCTGATAAGAAAAAAAAAAAATTCACTTTAGGATGACGATTTTAGAATGAACAGAATAACATTATATTTCCCTATAATTTCAATTAAAAACGTTTTGATAATTCGCTTATAACTCTTTTATAAACCGAAATGGAGTAACACAAAGAAATTAAAGACATAAGAAATAAATAAACATTCCCTACGACAAAAGTAAATGCATCAGAAAAGTCTAACAAGAGGATAATCAGGATCTAGTCACAAATGAGCTTGTTTTAACTTCGAATCCAATTTTTATCAGAGACCAAGATATTAGTAGCACTATACTTACGAGGAATCATTCGGTTTTGCCAAAAACCATCCTGGTGGCAAAAAACAATAATTACATCCCATAACGAAACTAGAAAACTGGTCAAAGGGCTCATCTCTATTTTACTTCTTTTGGTCCTAAATAATTCGTTGATAATTTAAGCGGTAAAGTATTTGGACAGTTGACAGTTTCAAATATTTACAGTAAAGTATTTGGACACTTTGAAGTTAGAAAACAATTCTTACTTTATAATATACAGAATAATTTTACCTAACACATTTGCATGGAGACCCCCTATACTTTACCCCCCCCCCCCTAATGTTCGCGTTTAGCCCAAATTTGTTTCTAAAGTATTATATTTTCATCATATTTAGTGGTATTTCATTAGGATTGAGCGTCAAAGAAACACTTTCTAATTAAATGAAGCACTTGAGCGAGTGGCGTATAATGCACAAGTGGCCTAGTTTTTTTGCTGTTTTATATTTATCAGCGAATTATTTAGGACAAAAGAAGTGAGATAATGATGATAATATTTTTAACAATCTTAAAAACAGAAGAGGGAAATTTCAGCTCAATTGCGGCTCTGCCTTAGTTAAATTATCATAATCATTAATGATAATTTCGCTGATAAAATTATCATAATCATAATCATTCGCTGGTAATTTACTATCGTCAAACATAAGGGTTTCTTTTTCTTCAAAGCACAAGGATGTTTGGATACGGAGTAAAATACCAAATGAAATTAACGAATCCGTTTCTTTTCTGTCATTTAAATAAAATGAAAAAATATTACTTTATCAGGCTTTAGTAGTTTAGCTTGTAAGTTTTTTTTATCGTTGTAGCTGATGCATTGTTATTTCTGTGAATGCTTTTAACTGATAGTGTTTTTAAAGCATTTGATCTGGACAGTTGTTCTAAGTGTATTTCAAAGGTATTAAGTCTCAGGATTCTATTTGGGCCGTAATGACCTGTTTGTTAAGCCTTTGACTCTTTCGTAATCTATCTTTTTTTTTGTGAAATAATATGAGTTTGAAGTCTGATAAAAAGCCTGATATTTGAACTAAGATCAGTAATTTGTATTAAACACCAAATTTTCACATTTTTCAGTTTTACCTGATGGTCAATTTCTTCAAACGAAGTAGGAAGAAGCTTACAGGATTTAGCTAAGCTAACTCCAGAATGGCTAATTAACTTCAATTCATCAGCCAACACGCGTACAATGGTTTAGTTTAATTTGACAAACTCGATGTAATAATGCGTGGAACACACAAACAAGACAATCACTAAAGAGATGGTGTACCAGACACTCCCCTTCCATGGTCAAACGTCCAGACCAGATTGGAATATTACCGAAAGAGGCAGTCTCACGACCAGAGTTGAATATATAAATTAGAATATATATATAAATTGAATATATATATAAATTGAATATAAAATGAATATATAAATTGAATATAAAATGAATATATAAATTGAATATACGAAAAACGGAGAACTAGTATTACAGACGAATTTACTTCAAGTGGATTAAAAAATACCATTGTCGGCCATGACCACAGTTTATAGAATTAGCAGTATGATCATTCTCTATCTCTCCCATTATAAAAACCCGGACAGGGGTGCGAGTGCTCCGGAGAACGTTTTTGCAGATAGAAACATAGGCGTTATCAGATCTTTTCGTGGGTAGACAAGTCAGATTTCTCTTGGACACGAAACAAGTGGAAACCCGCTATTACGAATAATGCACTTGGTAACCATTTCTCAGTGATTGACGATAACAAACTAATCCGCTAAGGCAGAAACAAGTGGGAGGAGCTTTTTGTTCGCACCGAGACCGAAGACCAGAAATTATCTGCGATAAGCTTACTGTCTATAAAGTGTGGCCATGACAAACCAAATAAATCGCTTTTGAGACTGTCAACGAACATAAACACGCTTCAGAGCCATCTATCTATGCCTCTAATTATAATGTATGACGCAATAAGCTTTTAGACAGAGAAACTTAAGAGCAGTAATTTCCAGTGATTAGTTCTAGCGCCTTCAATCTTTTAAAAGAACTGTCAGTTTTATAAACTATGATTGTGAAAATTAGCAATATATCTAAAAGTAGTGGGGAAAGATCGGCTCTTTACTATCGTAGAATATGTTTTCCTAATATAGTCATTTAGAATGAAATTATAAATAGAAACTAAGGAAGTAGAGGTTATGCTGTTTAGCCAGAAAAAGATATGGTATGCCACGGCTCTTTGTAAAAAAAGAAAGAAAGAACTTCTGCTCCTTCTCTCCATCAGAAATTGTGTGTTATAATATAATATTGTCAAATTTGTCCCTTCCGATATTTGCTGGGACATGCATTGATGTGACCAAGACTGAATCAGAGAATGTATTTCAGTAGAAATGTAAAAATAATGTTCTACCTTTGCACTTACTTGGCATTTTCAACCCCTCCCCCTTCACTCGACTGGAAAAATATTCTTAACCCTGTCCTTTAAATTTTTGTTATGTGTGCCAACGTCTTCAATTAGTGTTACATATTAACTTGAACATATTCTACTAAACTATTCCCAAGAATTAAAACTTCATGGCCTGGTTAAGTCTATTCTAAAAGGATTTTCCGCGTAGTATCTAAGGCTATTTTGCTACCAAATTTTTCATTTCTTGATTAAGAGTGACAACGATGAAAAATAAATTAGAAAAGATCTCATTTTCGGTTTCTGGAAGTTGGAACGTTATTTTTTTTTGTGTTTCTACTATGGGAAAAGTAAATTATCTGCTTGGTTTTGAAAAATTTATATCTCTCTCGTAAGCATGTTTTTTTTTAGAATATGCTAGCTTTGAAATCTCGTAATTATCATGGAAATATTCATTGATGAGCGTCAATAAGTTTTATACCCTTTTAAGTTTTCATCTTTTTCAGATTTGCCTCTTTTTTCTTTGATTTGCTAAGCTATCCAAAGACGATAATACTAACAAAAGGCTGCACTATTTTGAACTTTTGGGAGAGAGATGAAGGGGGAAATCGTATAAATTTTCCTGCGAGGGAGAAGGGTCATTTCGGATAAAGTTAATTACTAACTTTTACTATATAGGCCACTATATCCCCATTTTACAGCAGAGGGGTCCTTTGGACTAGATTTAGGGAGAGAGACTATGTGTAGGTGTGAAGATGATTACATAAAATATTACCAGTAGGAGGGGGGTCACTACAACGCTGTAAAAATGGATAAAAGCTGAATCAGTGGTATATATTTAAAAAGTTTAACATGAAATTTTTAAGACAAACGATAAATTGCTAATTTAATAATCTACTGTGCTCTTCTAAGGAAAATTGTAAGTGAACGTTCGTTAAATGTCTTTTTTCGGGGAGGGGGCATGGGCCATTAAAATCAATCTTAGGGCAGTCCTTTATCTTTGTGCAGATTAGGTGGTATCAAAACAGTATTAAATTTGTTTATAAAGCAAATTTTATCTCGTCGTAATTTTCGAATAATCTTTCTCTTAAAAGTTAATCATTTGAAAGGTCAGAACAATAAGACAAGTTTACATAGATCGATTAAATGGGTTTATCTTCTAATCTTTCCCAACTTTTCGAAATAATTCTTTTCCGACTAACTTTTTCTAATTGATGATTTTTAAGTTTTAGAAATAAGGCTTCCCCGTCATGTTTTTTTTTTTACTTAGACATGAAATAGAATGTGAAAATAACACATTGATGAGAAAATAAGGGTTATCTTTTCAATTTTTTCTAAGAAACAAAACTAACCTTTCCTATTTTTGACACAATCCAGCACAGATAGATGTTAAATCGTTTTCCAGAAATACATCCAATACATGTTTCTTTCATACTGACATGGGTGCATAAATGTTTCTGCCAACATTTCATTTTTTTTTATTTTTAAGGGTGAGTCCTATGGACAAATTGTAGGTTTGGGTCCTCTTTATCTCTTCGGTGTGTTTATTCTGATACCAGCCTTTAGCTGAATTTTGCAGAATAATACGAAATATATATATATAGCACTATTTTAGATAGCTTAGCTTCCCAGTAATGTTTCACTTATTTTTTAAATTAAAAAAATGTATTTCTGGAAAATGAAAAAAAACAACTACCATTACTATTATTTTTCTTTTTCTTAAGGCCATCATCTATATGTTCTGTGCTCTGTTGGTTATAAATGAGTTAATTAGAAGTAACACATTATAGGACCAGCCCATTAGTTTTGGTGGACAATGATATTATTTTCTGTTAGTCCTGCTAAAGCATGGATTCTCAACCTGTATAATTCCCGTTAGTTTTTTGTACAATTCATAATTGTACAATGTATAATTCCAATTAGTTTTACTTTTGAGCAAACATCGAAGAAAATTTATTTGTGAAACATTGGTTGGTTTTTTCCATTCCAACTCAATTTTGATGTTTGAAATCTCTTGGCTATTCCAACTGTGCAGTTAATCATCCCAATGCTTATTTCTCTGGTATACAAATTTTAGAACCATCAGTAAACATTAATATATCTATTTGCTAGAGCAAAAATGCCTGAAGGAATAAAAAGTAGTGATATCCAGCATAATGCAGCTGTAGAACAATGTGAATTATATAAATTACAAAAACAACTGCCATTAGCATAGAAAACATATTACAAAATGACCGAAAACATTTTGGTCTTTGACTACATTTTCTTAGATAATTTCTTATACCAGTTTGACTATTTCCCTGCTTAAAAAACTAAAACGTGCCGTATACTCTTATTACTCAAATACCTTAAGAAACAAAAACAGATGGTGAAAAAAAAATTCCACCAGATGTTTGTGTATTTAAATAAAAACTAGCAGCTCCCTAATAATTATTTATGTATTCCATTTGATCTAGCTTCTGAACATTTTCAGGGTTGCTGATATGGATAATGGTTTCAAAGTTGTTTCTTTATTTTTAGGTACGGAGCAAAGATTCGGGCCCCTCATGCTTTGGTTATGACATTCCTTTTCAAAACTGGAAGGTATTTAAATATTTTGTTGAATTTTGAAATACTTAGTCAGATATCCTTGCTATAGGGCTTGAGTTTCATAGTAATCTGATTGTACATGGTTTCTTTTCAACGATTAAGATATTGACTCTTATATATACAAAATCGTTGGATGTGATCTTCGTAGAACTACAAGTGAAGTTTCAAAGGCAAACATCAAATTTCACTTTCTGAAAATTATTCCCAAATTTTTGTGACTTGGGTTATTTTATCTTAGTTTGACTTTATTGAATATAAACACACAAATAAAACACAACTCCAGGGACTGATCATTGTTCCCTAGGACCTGAATGTGGCAAAATTGAACTCATTACTTTATAGACAGAAGGTGCAGCAGTAACAGATATTTCTGTAAAAAAGGGGTCTAACATTTTAGATTCCTGCGGAAGTCTAAACAAAATTTAAATGAATTCAGGGGAGGGGGGGGGGGGGCACAACAAGGGAGCTTGTTGCTCTTTCCAAGATCTGATTCAAGAAACCAAATTTTGCACATCAGCCGTTTTTATCCCATAAAAGAGGGAAAAACAAGATTATCCAAATGGAATATCTAATCTGAGAGATGAATTTAAGGGGATAGGGGGATAAATTTAAGGAAAACTTCCGAAGCAACACTAGACAAGCATGAGTTTTGTAAAACAGCTTGCTGACAAATTTATGCGAATTCAGGAAATTTATTGTATTCTCCAAATTTTGGAGAGCACAAATCTCCAGGGAGTGATCGGAGTGATGTGGAGACCTGCATGAATGTTAACTGTTGCTTGTTTGGAATTTTAAAAAAGAACAGAAGTTTTTTTTTCACAAATTCTTTTTTGGAACAGAAGCTGGTTGAATTTTTCGTTAAGATGGACTGCATTCATTTCCACCATAAAACTCTTCTAAACTTTCCTATTAGCCCTCCCTCCTAAAAACTACTGCTTTTTCCTTGTAGATATATGTAGATACGAGCCCTTGTAGATTATAAATACATAGCATTTATTGCCATTGCCATATGAAATTGGAAAAGGTAACTTCCAAGAGCTCCCTGAAGAGGTTTGACCCTTATAAAGGTTGAACAATTAGCTAGAATTTACTATAGCGTTTGCAGAACTTCTTTTTTATGAAGCTCGTGGTTATGCGAATTTTGCTTTGTCAAGCATTTCTTCATCAAATTTCACTTTCCAGTTCCTTCGAGGTTTAAATGAGTAGAACTTTTCATAATTTTTTTTTTTTTTAAATATTGCTGTTTTCGAAAATCCGACTGCTTTCTTCGTTGGAGAATTTGAATATGTAGGGTTCTATGTAAAATTATCATTTGCTTTGTAGTTAATGCCTTGTGTTAATGTATAATGTTTTGGGATTTATTTGAAAGTGATTAAAAACCAATGTTAATTAGAGCTTTGGGACCAAAACTCTGTGAAGTATCGACTGTGTACTAATGCAACTGTGCCTATATTTTATATATTTTTCTATATAATATATATATGTTCTGTTTCCTGTTAGTCATTTTCATTAGAATTATTTAGCTCCAGAAATAAGTCTTCCAAGCCTGAGGCAGCAATAAAACGGGGACACCCAATAGTGTCTTTAAAGGACCTTTGTGTATATAAGTCGTTTGTTTGATTACCTTAGTGTCTGCCTTGATGATTTTCTGTTGCCATGGACTATCTGTAAAACGATTGGTTATTCGATGGGACATGCTTCATGAATGGGCATTGGTCTTCGGCTCTCAAAAATGTACCCTAGATTTTAACGCCTCCCTCTGCTCGCTTTGCATTATTTTTTCATTATGCTAGTTTGATTAGTTTAGCTTATTTTTCAGTGCCAATAACTAAGTTTACGCACTCAAGAACACTCACGCCTGCGGTAAGGTCCACTCCATCTGCTTGTGAGATTATTTTGATTTGTATTGGTGTTTTTATGTTTGATATTGTTTTGTATGTTTTTTTTTGTTATTCGACTTTATTGTAATGTTAGTGGGTCAAGAATAAATTATTATTGTTATACTTGATTGGGTATATACTATCAACAAACAGTAATATTGACATTTTAACTGACGAATCCAGTCGTTTTGAGCTGGACTTGTTAGGAGTTTCAGAAACTCATATCCTGTGGGTAGCAAACATGAAATTATGCGACATAGAATTTATTTACCCTGGCAGAAGGATAGGGTGCATAGGCAGGGAGTAAGACTCATGATGAATAAGGACAGGTAGAAATATAGTATTTTTATCAGGGGATTCTAGTGCCTAGGTTGGCAGAAATAGGAATAGATGGTATTTTAGCCTAGGTAAATTTGATGTAGGAAAGGAAAATAGCAACGGTTATAGACTGCTGCAAGTATTGTGGCCAACTTTATTGGCTATTTTCTTGTAAAACAAAGACTGGCTGGATGGATACAAGATTATAGGGCATATAGGAGTGCTGTTATTTATGTTAAAAGTAAAGATTACCATCCAGTAATGTCTAGTGTTAATCTGAACCTGAAATTTTAGGAAGGGTAACTACATTCCGGTAAGTTATAACCTTGGTAGACTCCAGGACGAGAATTTGAAAGAAAGTTTCCAGGAAAGGCTGAATATTAAGCTGGACAGTCTAAAATTTAGCAATGTAGAAGTTGGATGGAATTATTGTGGGAAAATATTTTGTAAAGTAGGATGGTGTTTTAGGGAGTAGAGTTAGAAATGCAGCTAGGAGTACTAGTAGAAACGCTTTAAGTTTGGTAGATAAGAGGAGTTTTTTGTACAGTAAATATTTCAGTGCTACGTATGAGAATATGAGAAATGTAAGGAAAGTAGAGAAAGTATTAAAGCATGAATGAAAGAGGTGTGAAGTGGAGGCTGTCGATAGAATTGCCAAGGGTCTGGAAGATATAGCTGGACGGCATATAGTAAAATATTGTACTAGCATGTTAATAAATTGAGAGGGAATAGTCAATCTAAACTTGTCCCAGTTGTAGACAGGAACGAGGCCTCAATTAGTGATAAGGAAGGAGTTAAAGAGAGATAGGCAGAGCATTTTGAGAATGTGCTTAACCGTGATAAAGTTACAGGAAATGATAAAGAAAAGAATGAAGAAGTTTGTTAAAATGTGGAAGGCAAGGAAGATATATTTTGTGAGGAAAAATTAGAGACAGCACTACAAGGATTAAAAAATGATATGGCATAAGGTGCTGATAGTGTGGTAAATGCATTTTTGTAATATAGTGGTTGTGAATTTAGAGATAAATTACTGATGATCATTAATATGATTTTTTTTTAAAAAAGGGAAGTACCTAGCGATTTTGGAAAAAACTTTATTTAAACCTCTTTATAAAGAAGCTGATAAGAGTGAGTGTGGTAATTATAGAGGCGTTAGTTTGGCTTATCTAGGAATCAAATTACTTGGTAGGATTATATTTTTTAGACTTAGAGATGATCTAGATAAAGTTTTAAGAGAAGAAGAAGTGTTTTATTTTTAAGAAGGGAATAGAATGCATGGACCAAATATTCACTGGTAGATTAATAATTGAGAAGTGCCTGAATCACCAGACTTCTTTAGTAGCTCGGTTTTATAGATTATGAACAAGAGTTAGATTTGGACGATAGAAGAGCTTTAGCTACGGTCCTATCTTTGTACAGCGTACCAGATAAAGGCGTATAAGGGATTAGTGCTGTGTACGAGAACAACATTTCTGCGCTCAAGGTAGGAAATGAGGTTAGTAGGTGGTTTCTTATTGAAGGGGAGGTAGGAAATGAGGTTAAGGTAGGAAATGAGGTCAAGGTAGGAAATAAGGTTAGTAGCTGGTTTTGTATTGAATCAGGAGTAAGCAGGGTTTTATTCTATCTCCATTTGTATTGATCATTTTGATGGACTCTGTCCTAAGGAACTTGGAAAAGGCTATGGGAGTGTATGGATTCAAATGGGGAAGTAAAACTCTACTAAGCTTAGATTATGTTGATGATTTGAGTGTCATTTATAAAATGTCAGCAAAATGAATGATTTTTTGGAGGTTTTAAGAATTCAAAGTTTGAAAACATAAGTTTTCAAATGTTTTCATATGCACATAGCACCTTATGCTGTGTGCATAAGGTGCAAACATAAGTTTGAAAATTAATGTTAAGAAGACCAGGTCGCTGAGAATCAGAAGAAATGAAGGTGAAGAGGTTATGTTGGTTAACGAGAAGGTCGATCGAGTAGATGGTTTGACTTACTTGGGTGGTATTATTAGTAAAGATGGTGGATGCAGTGAGGATGTTAAAAGTAGAATAGCCAAGACCCAGGGTGTTTTTCATAGTTGAAAACTTTTTGGACGAATAAGAAAATAAGTCTTAGAAACGAGATTAGAATATTGAAAGCCACATTGATGACATTGATCAAGCATTGTTCTTCGGAAGACGGACGAGGATATGCTAAATGTTTTCAAGAGGAATTGTCTACAGATTGTTTTGGGCACCCGTCTGACTTACCGTATTTCAAACAGTAAGCTGTACGAGAAATTTGGTTCTATTCCGCTTTCTAGGGATATAATGGGAGAAATTTGAGATGATTAGGACACGTTTTGCGAATGAAGGACGACATATTGCCAAAGATCTTCCTTTTCGGCCATCCACTAAGGGCCAAACGAAAAGCAGGTTTTTTCTTAAGGGGGAAGAAGTCGCAAGAAAGGATTTTAAGGGAATTGGAACTTCTTAGGAGGGTGTAAAGAGAGAAACTCTGAATACACTAGGATAGAGGAGCCTGAGCAGCTGTCTTGGCCTCGGGAGGCTTGGTACTGCATTGAGTTGTTAGTTGCAGATAAGTATATGTATATGCTGCTATATAGGAAAACAAGACTTTTTCTGCCTTTTCTTACCTCCCTCCGCTCGTGACCGTCGGCAGCTCGGGTCTTCGATCCTTGTTGTCATGGTGTTACATTTGCTGTTGGTTTTTTAGTCTATTTTTCAGATTTTTCTGGAGTAAACCCATTTTATGGTTTTAAAAGTTTTCTAAATAAATTTACACGTTGATAGTTGGATTGGTTTAGTTTATTTGAGCGTGCAAGGAAAAAGTGTGCTTACACAAACTTGATTTTATACATTGAGTTCAGCATGAAAATGACGGATTGAGCCTATATTGACATTATTTGTTTTTACTTTTGAATTTGCCTTTCTCTGCCAATATAAAAACTTTTACTAATGAAAACAGTAAGATTTAGTAATACGAATCCCATAATAAAGCTCTTGTTTAAATATAAATATTTAAATTATAAAATGTATTAGTTCAGAATTCATAAATGGCAACAATGTGCCATACGAGTATTTTATTTATAACTGTTTGAAGAACAACATATACTATCATTTTCCATGCAACGTATTAATTTTAACCTAAAGTTGCAGCAAACCGGTTTTGAATGTGTTGTGATTTTGGAAGCAGGGTTGCCCAACTGGACACATTTTGTCATAAGAACACATTCCAATGTGCCAGGACACAATGACATAAAAGGGCAAAAAGTGACACATTTACAAATTTGGTTCGTAAAAGGGCAAAAAAGGGACACATTTTGTAAATTAATGACATAAAACGAAATGTTTCCCAACTGGATATATATTTAGGTACAAAATGTTACTTCTCACGAAAGTAGTGCTTCTCGTTTTTTTTGGAGCATCCGGGTTTTTGCCAGAGATGTTGTTAGTAAAAGATTTGCTCTAAAATAAGGGATTTACATGTTTATACGAGTTTCGTTCTTTCACACTAAGCCATTTTGTATGAATGTTATTTATGGATTTTTTTCGTTTTCATTATATTTGATGTTAATTGGCCGCTTCGAAAGAGGTTTACAAAGTGTCTTTTGTTCAATAATATAACTTGTAAAAAAAAATATAACCTCTAGTTTTTTGGGTTTCAAGGTGGCCACATTTTAGGTAAAAATTATGCATTTTTGGATGCTCAGGGGACATGTTCATAGACCGAAAAGTTGGCAATCCTGTTTGGAAGTCCTTGTTGTATAATTAATCTTTGGCCATGTCATGGAGACTAGTCTTTTTAGTGTTATTTCTTTTTATTTAAGTACTTTTGGTCCCATCACGGTTAAGCCATTTCTTTTTTTTTACCATTTTCTTGGATGTTTAGTAGCCTATCTATGCAACGACGACGTCCTGCAGTTTCTAATCTTAACCGTGTTCATTTCTACTTTTTTCTTAAATTAATCCTTTGGTTTCTGAGAGAAGTATCCTGCGGTGTTTTTTTTTTCTTTGCTTTTCCTTTTCTTTAAGTCGTGAGTTACAATTTAAATTTATGATTCCGAATGGAACTTAAGAAGCTAGTTGATAGGCTTTATTCTCGGATTTTTTTTTCTCCGGCATTATTGTCGTTCCTTTTTTTATCTCAATTTTTTTCTGTCGTATTGAGAACAAACCTACTTATCAGTTATAAGATACGGATAAAAAATGAGGAAAATTATCAGCAGGCAAAAGAACGTCGAAAGTTTGGGAATAACTTCTAATATCGTCTTCCGTGCCAAAGAAACATAAGAATAGGAAAGATTAAAGGAAAAAAAAAGTTATAAACAGAGAAACTTGAACGGCGAAATCGAGCAAAATGGAAAAACAAAGCAAAATAAATCGTACGTGGACAAGAATCATAGGCAGCGCGCTAGCGCTGCCTAAGTAAAGAACGATGTGGGCACAATGTGTTTTTTTTCTTCTTCAGTCAGGCACTTTGTATTGAAGGAGTTGTCGTAGAAACTGCAAAAAGGGCTCATTCGATTGGAAATTGGAGTGGCTAGTGCCCTTTTCAATAGTCAAAAGTTATTGGAGGGCTACTAGCCCCCCCTCCCCACGCCCATTATTCCCCCAAACACATCCAATCAAAATTTTGAGATAGCCATTTTGTTCAGCGCAATTAATTTCCAGATAGAAAATATGTTTTTGAGGAGGAAACTCCCCCACAACCCTCGGGGCAAGGGTTTTAAGTTATGCCCTGAGGGCATATAAGAACGATGTTGACACAATGTACTATGAATTATTTTTTTCCTTTAGAGCAGGGCACTTCATATGGAAGGGGTCGTCGTAGAAACTTCAAAAAAGTCTCATTCGATTGGAAATTGAGAGTTCTATTGCCCTTTTTAATAGTCGAAAGTGATTGAAGGGCAACTACCCCCCCCCCCACGCCCATCATTCGCCCAAACACATCCAATCAAAATTTTGAGATAGCCATTTTGTTCAGCGTAGTTGATTTCCAGATAGAAAATATGTTTTTGAGGAGGACACTCCCCCACAACCCTCAGGGCAAGGGTTTTAAGTTATGCCCTGGGGCCATATAAGCTTTATATAGAAGGTGTTGTCGTAGAAACTTCAAAACAGGCTCATTCGATTGGAAATCTCGAAGGGCTAGCACCCTTTTTAATAGTCGAAAGTAATTGGAGGGCAACTAGCCCCCCCCCACGCCCATCATTCCCCCAAACACTTCAATCAAAATTTTGAGATAGCCATTTTGTTCAACGTAGTTGATTTCTGGATAGAAAATATGTTTTTGAGGAGGACAGTCCCCCACAACCCTCAGGGCAAGGGTTTTAAGTTATGCCTTGGGAGCATATAAGGTTTTTTATAGAAGGTATTGCCGTAGAAACTTCAAAAAAGGCTCATTAGATTGGAAATTTAAAGGGCTAGTGCCCTTTTTAATACTCGAAAGTGATTGGAAGGCAACTAGCCCCCCCCCCCCTCCACGCCCATCATTTCCCCAAACACATCCAATCAAAATTTTGAGATAGCCATTTTGTTTAGCGTAGTTGATTTCCAGATAGAAAATATGATTTTGAGGAGGACACTCCCCCACAACCCTCGGGGCAAGGGTTTTAAGTTATGCCCTGAGGGCATATAAGAACGAGGTTGGCACAATGTACTATCTATTATTTTTTTTCCTTTAGAGCTGGGCACTTAATATGGAAGGGGTCGTCGTAGAAACTTCAAAAGAGGCTCATTCGATTGGAAATTGAGTTCTAGTGCCCTTTTTAATAGTCGAAAGCGATTGGAGGAAAACTAGCCCCCCCCCCCCCTCGACCATCATTCTCCCAAACACATCCAATCAAAATTTTCAGATAGCCATTTTGTTCAACGTAGTTGATTTCTAGATAGAAAATATGTTTTTGAGGAGGACACTCCCCCACAACCCTCAGGGGAAGGATTTTAAGTTATGCCCTGGGGGCATATAAGGTTTTTATAGAAGGCGTTGTCGTAGAAACTTCAAAACAGGCTCATTCGATTGGAAATTTGAAGGGCTAGTACCCTTTTTAATAGTAGAAAGTGATTGGAGGGCAACTAGCCCTCCCCCAACCACGCCCATCATTTCCCCAAACACATCCAATCAAAATTTTGAGATAGCCATTTTGTTCAGCGTAGTTGATTTTCAGATAGAAAATATATTTTTGAGGAGGACACTCCCCCACAACCCTCAGGGCAAGGGTTTTAAGTTATGTCCCTGGGGGCATATAAGGTTTTTATAGAAGGCGTTGTCGTAGAAACTTCAAAACAGGCTCATTCGATTGGAAATTCGAAGGGCTAGTACCCTTTTTAATAGTAGAAAGTGATTGGAGGGAAACTAGCCCCCCCCCCCACGCCCATCATTTCCCCAAACACATCCAATCAAAATTTTGAGATATCCATTTTGTTCAGCGTAATTAATTTCCAAATAGAAAATATGTTTTTGAGGAGGAAACTCCCCCACAACGCTCGGGGCAAGGGTTTTAAGTTATGCCCTGAGGGCATATAAGAACGATGTTGACACAATGTACTATGAATTATTTTTTTTCTTTAGAGCAGGGTACTTCATATGGAAGTGGTCGTCGTAGAAACTTCAAAAAAGGCTCATTCGATTGGAAATTGAGAGTTCTAGTGCCCTTTTTAATAGTCGACAGTGATTGAAGGGCAACTAACCCCCACCCCACGCCCATTATTCCCCAAACACATCCAATCAAAATTTTGAGATAGCCATTTTGTTCAGCGTAGTTGATTTCCAGATAGAAAATATGTTTTTGAGGAGGACACTCCCCCACAACCCTCAGGGCAAGGGTTTTAAGTTATGCCCTGGGGCCATATAAGCTTTATATAGAAGGCGTTGTCGTAGAAACTTCAAAACAGGCTCAGTCGATTGGAAATTCGAAGGGCTAGTACCCTTTTTAATAGTCGAAAGTAATTGGAGGGCAACTAGCCCCCCCCCCCACGCCCATCATTCCCCCAAACACTTCAATCAAAATTTTGAGATAGCCATTTTGTTCAGCGTAGTTGATTTCTGGATAGGAAATATGTTTTTGAGGAGGACAGTCCCCCACAACCCTCAGGGCAATGGTTTTAAGTTAGGCCCTGGGGGGATATAAGGTTTTTATAGAAGGTATTGTCGTAGAAACTTCAAAAAAGGCTCATTAGATTGGAAATTCAAAGGGATAGTACCCTTTTTAATACTCGAAAGTGATTGGAAGGCAACTAGCCCCCCCCCTCCACGCCCATCATTTCCCCAAACACATCCAATCAAAATTTTGAGATAGCCATTTTGTTCAGCGTAGTTGATTTCCAGATAGAAAATATGTTTTTGAGGAGGACACTCCCCCACAACCCTCGGGGCAAGGGTTTTAAGTTATGCCCTGAGGGCATATAAGAACGAGGTTGACACAATGTACTATCTATTATTTTTTTTCCTTTAGAGCTGGGCACTTCATATGGAAGGGGTCGTCGTAGAAACTTCAAAAGGGGCTCATTCGATTGGAAATTGATTTCTAGTGCCCTTTTTAATAGTCAAAAGTGATTGGAGGGAAACTAGCCCCCCCCCCACGACCATCATTCCCCAAACACATCCAATCAAAATTTTCAGATAACCATTTTGTTCAACGTAGTTGATTTCCAGATAGAAAATATGTTTTTGAGGAGGACACTCCCCCACAACCCTCAGGGAAGGATTTTAAGTTATTTCCTGGGGGCATATAAGGTTTTTATAGAAGGCGTTGTCTTAGAAACTTCAAAACAGGCTCATTCGATTGGAAATTCGAAGGGCTAGTACCCTTTTTAATAGTAGAAAGTGATTGGAGGACAACTAGCCCCCCACCCACGCCCATCATTCCCCCAAACACATCCAATCAAAATTTTGTGATAGCCATTTTGTTCAGCGTAGTTGATTTCCAGATAGAAAATATATTTTTGAGGAGGACACTCCCCCACAACCCTCAGGGCAAGGGTTTTAAGTTATGCCCTGGGGGCACATAAGGTTTTTATAGAAGGCGTTGTTGTAGAAACTTCAAAAAAGGCTCATTCGATTGGAAATTAAAGGACTAGTGTCCTTTTTAATAGTCGAAAGTGATTGGAGGGCAACTAGCCCCCCCCCACGCCCATTGTTTCTCCCAAACACATCCAATCAAAATTTTGAGCCATTTAGCCATTTTGTTCAGCGTAGTTGATCTCTAGATAGAAAATATGTTTTTGTGTAGGACACTCCCCCACATCCCTCAGGGCAAGGGTTTTAAGTTATGCCCTGTGGGTATATAAGGTTTTTAAAGAAAGTGTTGTTGTAGAAACTTCAAAAAAAAAGCTCATTCGATTGGAAATTCAAAGGGCTAGTGCCCTTTTTAATAGTCGAAAGTGATTGGAGGGCAACTAGCCCCCCCCCACGCCCATCATTCCCCCAAACACATCCAATAAAAATTTTGAGATAGCCATTTTGTTCAGCGTAGTTGATTTCCAGATAGAAAATATATTTTTGAGGAGGACACTCCCCCACAACCCTCAGGGCAAGGATTATAAGTTATGCCCTGGGGCATATAAAGTTTTTATTGAAAGCGTTGTCGTAGAAACTTCAAAAGGGCTCACTCAATTGGAAATTGAAAGGGCTAGTGCCTTTTTTAATAGTTGAAAGTGATTTGATAGCGACTAACGCCCCTCTCACGCCCACCATTTTCCAAAACACATCCAATCAAAATTTTGAGATATCCATTTTGTTCAACGTAGTTGAACTTTCTGGAAATTAGGTATTTTTGGATGATAACCCCCTCAGAGCCCTCAGTGCAAGGGTTGTCAGTTATGCCCTGGGGGCATATAAGGTTTATATAGAAAGTTGTTGCATAAATCATAGGCAGCACGATCGCGCTGCCTAAGTAAAGAACGGAAACACCCGAGAACGAGACAAGAAACGGGGACTAAGTAGAGAGGAGGACACTCCCCCACAACCCTATAGGCCAGGGTTTTAAGTTATGCCCTGGGGCATTCAATTGTAATTGGAGTGGCTTGTGCCCTTTTTATAGTCGAAAGTGATTTGAAGGCGACTAACACCCTCTCACGCCCACCATTTCCCCAAACACATCCAATCAAAATTTTGAGATAGCCATGTTGTTTAACGTAGTTGAAAGTTCTGGAAATTTGGTCTTAGAAGATGACAACCCCCCTAACAGACCTTAGGGTAAGGGTTGTAATTTATGCCCTGGGGGCATATAAGGTGTTTATAGAAAGCGTTTTCGTTTCCAAAAGGGCTCATTCGATTGGAAATCGAAAGGCCTAGTGCCCATTTTAATAGTCGAAAGTGATTGGAAGGCTTGACATTTTTATAGTAAAGATCAAAGTGGGTATAATGTATTATTTTGTGTTGTTGTTGTTTAGACAAGGGCACTTCGTATCGAAGGAGTTGTCGTGGGAACTTCGAAAAGGGCTCATTCGATTGAAAATAGAAAGGGCTGTTGCCCTTTTTTATAGTCAAGAGTGATTTGGGGGCAACTAACCCCCCTTCCACTCCCACCCTCCCACGCCCATCCTCCCCCGCCAACCCTCCCATTTCTGCTCTTAAAATTTAACCAAATCAAAATAGCGTAAGTGTATCGAAGCTGTCAAAAAAATAAAACAGATTTTTTTGTGAATGGTATCAAGTTTTCCATTTCAGGTCAACTAGAGGAGGTATGAAACTAAGTTAAACAGTACTATTTTTGTCCAGATTTTTAAAAAGGTGTATGTTGTTAAAAATTGCTGAAAATTTTTTCTCCAGCATACAAATAGCAGGCCAAACTGTAAAGTCTTAAAAAACGAATATATTTAAAGTATATTTTCTTTTTCCCTGAAAAGACTATGTCAATATAAAACGAACAGAAATTAATTTAAAAAACGTTTTCCACAAAATAAGTTTTACAAAGAAAAGTAAAGAACTCCATTAAACAAAAAATGGGCAAAAAAAAATCTAATAATCTACCAAGCGTGAAACTAACAGAAATCAGCATCGATAAATTAAATGAAACCCAAAACGAACAGAAATTACAATAAATAACCGAGTCAAACTCAAAACGAACAGAAATTAACATAAGTAAACCCCTATGCCTTGTCAAGGCCAGAACAAAATTTGCACTTTACTGAAAAAAATATAAATGTTTTTACTTTTATAACTTTAATAAATCAAATAATTTTAACATTTTGATTACTAAATATCAGTATATATATATTAAACTGACAATGCAAGCCATATACACGACAATGACAAGCCATATAGCTAGTATTTGTCCGCGCAAAAAAATGATTGTGAAAATTATATCTTTTATTTTGAAATCCTTCGACACCAAGGTTGACTATAATGCAGGCTGTCGTTGACTGTATTACAGGTGCATCCACGTTTGGTAACCATATCCGCAGACTTTGAGCTTCGTAAGTGCTACAGGAACCTTTACTCCCTCCTGCTGTTTCATGTTGAGAATAAATCTACATGTCTACTACTAACAACCACTAACAACTCACTACAGCACCAGGACGCCTGAGACCAACACAGCTACGCACGCTCCTCCTCCATCCCAATCTATTCAAAGCCTCCCTCTTTACTCCCTCCCAGGAAGTTCCAATTTCCTTTAAATCTTTGTTTATGACATCCTCCCACCCCAGACGAGGACTACCTGGATTCCGTTTAGCCCTTGACGGTTGGCCGAAAAGGACAATCTCCGGCAATCTGTCATCCTTCATCCGCAGAACGTGCCCTAGCCATATCAACCTTTCTTTCATTATAGGCCTAGAAAGTGGGATTGAACCAAAATTTTCGTACAGCCTACTGTTTGAAATGCGGTTAGTCAGCCGGGTACCCAGAACAATACATAGGCAATTTCTCTGGAAAACATCTAGCAAATCTTCATCCGCTTTTTGGAGCGCCCATGCTTCAGAGCCATATTTGACCACTGTCATCACTGTAGCTTCCAAAATTCTAATCTTGGTTTGCAGACTTATCTTCCTATTCTTCCAGACTTGTATTTAACTGAGAAACCCGAGTCTTGGCTATTCGACTTTTAACATCTTAACTGCTCCCACCGTCTTTACTAATAATACTACCAAGGCAAGTGAAGCTGCTCACCTGATCAATCTTTTCGTTACCCAACGTCACCTTTTTATCTTCACTTGTTCCTAGCCTTAGTGACTTAGTCTTCTTAACATTAATTTTCAAGCCTATTCTAGCACCCTGATTTTGCAAAACCTCTAAAATTTCATTCATTTTGCTCACACTTTCATCTAAGATGCTTAAATCATCAGCATAATCCGCAAGTCCAAGAGCAAGTCCATTCATCAGCAAGGCCAGGAGAGTTTTTCCTCCCCATTTGATTCTGTGGTCTCTCATTGCCTTTCCTATGCTCCTTAAGATAAAGTCCATCAAAAAGATCCATATAAAGGGGGATAGGACCCAACTCTGCTTAACTCTTGATTTAATACAAAGCCAGCTGCTAACCTCATTTCCTACCTTAACCGCAGCAGTGTTATTCTTGTACATAGCACTAATCACATCAATGTATTTGTATGGTATACCATACAGGGATAAGACCTTTGCTAAAGTTCTTCTATCAACAGAATCGAACGCTTGCTAATAATCTTGAAAACTGAGGATTAAAGGATTTTGACAACTCAGGCACTTCTCAATTATTAACCTAAGAGCATTGCGAAAAATGTCAACTTAATAAAAAAAAAAAAAAAAAAAGATCGTAAATGAATAAAAAGTAGGCTAATAGAATTCTACGAATAATAGAGGGCGAGGATAATTGAAATATCACAAGCTTCGTTTTCTCGCCGTTCTATATTTAAGCCGAACATAAATAGTTAATACAAAATTTGTTAGCAATAGCAGGCTGAAATAGCAGGAACTAAAAGGTTCAAAAGGAAAACAAAGAACGATACCGAAGAAATAAAACTATGCTTGAATATCCTGTACATCGTTAATTAAATTCTAACGTTGGTACAAATATATGTCATAGCTTTCCCTTCAATTAAAGCACCGTTTGTTGAAGCAGAGCCATCTATTTTCTTCGGAACATCAACAACTATTGATTGGTTTTAGGCTATTACTAGCAAAACAGGCATCTTCGCTGGCTTATAAGCGTATTCTTGTCTCTTATGCTGTATCATCGCCTTTCTTTACTCGATTGGGCTTTCGTCCCTCGCAAGTAAAGCCCAATTTTGCCACCCTTTGCTCACTGCGCTCACTACAGTTATGCGCTCGGGCCTTTCGCCCTCGTGAATATTGTTTTTTCAGCGCAATGGAAAAAATGTAATTACAAACGAAAACACACACACGCCTGACTTTACGTTTATAGATATGGTTGGTTCCAATTACAAGCTGTGGTGTTTGCAACAATGAAGAACCTTTAGCTGTACAATGAACTGTGACACAAAACTAAAAATGACTGTTGGGCGAAAGCTATGATTTGTAATAACTTTCAGAAGTACTTTTTAGGGCTAGGTAAAGGCTGAAGCGTAAGGCTGGACTAGGAAAATATTATTCATAAAGGTTACTTGAATTAATATTTGGATCCTTTAAAGTGAACCTTTATCCCTTACGAAACCCATCCCCTATGAAACTTATTATAGCTTTCTTCTTCTTCTATGACTCAGAAGTTATGCGTTATGAATGTAATTGTTCTTTGTAGTTTAAGGAGTAAAATTTGGTCGATTTTGGAAGCAACTTACCAACACTCCAGAAACTTAGCATTCTTTGTGACTATATACAAGACAATTACCAAATTGTTGCGGTTCTTGGCTGGTGAAAAAGAAAAGAGACATTCGTTTGTTGCTGCCTTTATTGGGGGTTACTTAGTTTTTGGTGAGAATAACCGAATTAATCAACAGGTATGTGTGACGAAGTAAAGTTCGACTTACCTTTTAGGCTATGGTAAACTGAGTTTAAATTAAGCCACAAAGCTCTTTTTTTTTTACAGTTTCCTAAGTTCCATTCTTCGCAATTACATAGAACTGATTGTTGCTCAAGGGAAAGGGAAAACTTTTAAGTGATTTGAAGCTGAATATCGTATCTCTGTCTTTTAGATTGTTTAACGCACGTGATGGGCTCAGAACTTTGTAATTTCATATAAAAGCATTCTCCGCACTGAAAAAATCTACCTGGCGGATGGTAGGGTACATTTTAGAAAGACCTGGCATAGTCTCTTGGTTGTTTATTTAGAGTGACCTACTTGCTTGTGACAGTTTGTTTGATTCAAGGGTAGACCTGTATTAATTACATTTTTGTGATGTTTTTTCTAAGATAACATTATTTTTAAGATAAGATAATTTAATTTGACAAAAAATACAGAACATTTTTGCTGCACCTGCTAAGAAAACCCCTAAGGGCTTGTTCGCAGCAGGAGGGAGTCTTCTATCCTAGATATTCTAAAAAATACTATATTATATTATTCTAAATGGTAATAATGCTAAATCCACACATACAACAACCATCCTACTTAGATAAAACACACACATAAATTCTATTCTTTTGCAAGGAAAAATCTTTTGGCTGTGGCCTTGAAGGTTACCAGATGACTTACATTTCGTAATTATTTTTCATTGGCAGATAGCAAAATTTTTTGTTACAAAAGAAGCTCTAGTCGTTTTTCTAAATTGATGTACTAGATTAGGTGCTCCTCCTATATCATGACTATGGAGATCCCTATTAATGGAAAAAAAAAAATCGAAAGAAGAGGGAAGTAAATTATTAAGAAATTTATATGTGAAAATACTAACTTGATAATCTCTAGTTTTTGAAATATCAAGAAGTTGATTCTTAGTCTAACATTTATTAATATTTTGAGTAATGAATATTTTAAGTGACAAAAGTTTAACAGCTTTATTTTGAATTTTCTGAATTTTTTATAACATGACACAAAATTACTTGCTCACATAGAGCAATAGGAAATATACGGGTAAAAAAATAGCAAAACAAAGTAATCTAAGAATTTTCTTTGAAACTAAGTTTTTAACCCGGCGAAGTAAACCCAGAGATCTTGACAATTTTGAAGCTTTAATAGCAGAGTGTGTTTTCCACGATAGATTTCTATCAGTCATAAAATCCAAATAATTTGTAATTCTTACTCTTTTCATTTGATTACCATTTACTATTAATGTTGAATTAGTTTCAATTCCAGATGTCTGAGAAAATAAAATATAATTAGTTTTGGTATAATTTAATGTCAAAAGATTAAAATCTGCCCACTCAATAAACTCGATCAATGCCTTTCTGATTTAACAAAAAGTAAATTAACTGATGGCCGAAGAACATTCTAAGCAGTATTTAAATTGTAATTAAATCAAGTGTATTAAATAAAAACAAAAGAAAAATTTTCTGAATATCAATTAAGTTGTTGGTTTGCTACAAGGAAGTAGTTGGGTTCATATTACCTGAGATTGAGCTATTAAGGCCCTTGTGAATAAATATAGTTTTTTGGGTAAATGTCGCTTCAGTTTTTAACTTAAGACCTATAGTCAAAGTTAAAGTTAACTTTTCCTTTAGGAAAAGTTAAAGTACACTAAATTCATCTAACTCTGAATTGGAAAATTTACATTCCATATTTTGATCTTGGATGGTCTACCGGTTGGATGCCATACTTTACTAATTGCGTTTCTACTGAAATCTCTATTCGTTAGTTTGTTTTTAATACAAATAAAATTAAAGCGAACCAGATTAAACCTGGCTAATTAAAGCGAAACGAAAATATATAATAACATGTAAAATTCTTTAGCAGAACAGTAAATATAAACAAATAAAGCCTTTATTCGAAAATAATAATAAAAGTTTGAATATTTCGACTTAACATCCAGAAATCTTTATCTGCGGGAAAAAAGGGAAGTTAAAAAAAAAAAAAAAAAAAAACAACTAAAGACTTAGCTTAAACATTGAAGAAAGAAACCACTATGTAAGCCTGTAAACAGAATAAAAATGAAAAAGAACTCACTTATAAACAATGTCCAAAATGCGTAATAAGAAATACTATGCAACGGGGCAAAGATGTCCGTTGTCTTGTATGTCAAGTATCGGTCTATCAAAAAAGATCTTCTAGTCATTTTGGATTTAAAAGCAATTCTTATATTGATTAGGTTCAGAGGTCCCTCTACCCTCGATGTGGTTCTCAGCAACGGCAGCGATTGTTTTATTTTTGCGCTATTGTGAGAAGCTTTTTGTACTTCTGAGTGGATCGCCTGATCCTATTGATTTTCTGCTGACTTCGTCACCAATTGCTAAGCGTGCATAATAGAGTTAATAGGCGATAGTAAAAGTCTATTTTTGAGCAATGTCTTGATGTTTGATTACGCCAAAAATTGTCTTTTGTAGCTGCACTAGAACGGGGAAGTTCGTATAAATCCGTTGTAAAATGGAACAGGTCACCATGCTTTGCTTTGCCTTGTGGGTTTTTAAGACTAGCGAATGATTTTAAAAAGTAGAAAGGGGTGAATCACTACCAATGATTTTACATATCTTTGCCTTATCCACATAGGCCATCAACCATTAGGTTTCAAAAAGTTTGCGTGGCTTTTCGATCTCAGGTTCTAGATCCCCAAGAAGGCATGAGAAACAGCCTGTCTTAAAACAAGGACTATGGCTAGAGGAGAAATAGAAAGCATTGATAGAAAAATGATCTTACATCATGGTTCTTTGCTAAACAAATACAGAACCTTTGTTTCTATGTTCTACGCATAAAAAGTTCACCTGTTGAACAGCTTTTCTAAACAATTGACACGTCTACTTCGAACTTTGAATTCCCGCAAAACCATACGCTTTTCATGCAAATATTTTTCTTGGTGCAGTCTCAATAATAATTTCAATTTGAAAAGCACTTATGTCATATATTACCTGCTAAGTACATATTTTAAGTGACTTATTGAAAAAGCCCAAAATGTTTAATATAAAGTGTCATTTTCATAGAGTGCCATAATTTGGCCCAAAAGTATGGAAGGTGTCACATACCTCAAAGAGTGTAAAATGACATCAAACATAGGCAATGATGCTTTGTATACCCCCTTCAAGAGGTCCAGGATAGAGTGTGGGTGCCAAACTAAGGCCTTTTGTTGTTCCTCCCAAGCATTTGCATCATCGACCTCTAAGTGCATCAACATCGGGCAAAAATCAGGGAAAACCCTCAGTCACTTAAGGAGTGTCTTGACGCTGCAATAATTTCAGTATTTGGCGAGTAAATTTATTACCCTATTGCAGAATAATTTTGCAAATGATTTCTACTATAGCTGTGCGACGAGAATAATTCGACGCAACATGGATCTAATGACATCTTTACCAGGATACGATTAGGGGGGCAGATTTGAGGAACAGTTCCGTCCGACGACCAGTTGGCATATGAAATTAGCTCTCAGCATAGATAACTTCCAGGAAACCGCCTTTAAATTTATTTATAGAGGAGTGTTTACCATAGTTTGAAACACACTAAATTCCACGACTAGTTGAATATAATTGCCAAGTATGGTGGCTCTTTTAGTTTTTATGTAAAGATGATAATAACGCATTAGTCAACTTTGTGCCTCATAGTAACTAGAAACTTGAAACGATGATGAACGATAAGTTACCTTCACTATAAACAAGGATCGCTCTATACTTGTTTTTTCAGGGCAGTAAACCGTGTCTGTGGCCGGAGGTTGTACAGGATCGTAAGTTTTTTTTATGAATAAACATAGAACATCCTTATGGAAAGGAAGAAACTAAGACGAAAGGAAGAATCAGATAATCGCTTTTATTTTCAATATGTGAACATCATGTTCTGTGTATACCATCATCGTATTTTGCATATACTTGCAACATTCAAAATTGATCAAATTAGTTTTAAAAAAGAATCAGTGTATGTTTATCTATGTTTTTTATTGTTTGGTAAACATAACTCGTAATGCCTTGCACATCAAGGATATCAAACATGCCCTTGTTCTTTTTGCTTAGCTGTTACTAGAGGTTTAAGACGTCTCCTAAACCTTTATTAAATCAAAGGAAAGGATTTGATGGCTTAGCTTCTAAGGGATGAATCACATCACCCGAATCATCCTTCTTTTTCTCTTGCAAATGATCAAACTATCCAATTTTAAAAGTTGAGAAATCACTACTTCTATTTCTTAGCAATGAACCAAAGTGGAACACTTGACAAAATTAGCAAAGAACTTAGGAGAGAATACAATAGCTTGTTTCGTAATTTGCAAGGAATAAAAAGCAACTACTATCAAAACGTTTCTCAATTTCAAATCATTTTGGCATTCTTTTGTTAGAATACATTTTTTTTAAACACGTGACTGAAAAGGTTTTGGATCGAGTTTTATGGAACATCCAGAATGTATTGTTTGAATGTACGACAGGACTTTGGACCCTGCAAATAACTCCTTATTTTCAAAATGTGGGGGGGGGGACTTATGGTTTGCTTGAAAACCAGTAAGAGATTGATGCTTTTTGAAAACAGCTAGCATGGACATACTAGACGGACATATAGTATGTCTTATAGTTTTTATTATTGGTAACCTCCTATTTTTGTTCCACTTAAAACGAATAAAACTAATAAAAAAAGAACAAAACATCCACATTTGTATCTAATGGAAGGGAAAAGCATAGTCAAGGGTTTTGATCGATTAAAAATTGTTCTATGATTGAGACAGATCTATCCTCCTCTTTCTGTTGCATATTTTCAGATTAAATTAGCAGTTTGCTAAGACGAATAATAGTCCTGGAACACAATTAATCAAAACACAAAAGTCAATTAGTTGTGCCCTAAAATCTAAGCTTACCAGGGCATGTTGTAATTTTAATAAGAAAAATTTAATTGGCTTATTTTCAAAACATGGGGAAAGAACCTTATGTTCGTGATGTCGGTTTCATCGGAATTTTACTTGACCTTGAATAGAAATAAACAAAACTTATATCATTATCAGTTTTATGAGGGAAGAAGAAAAACAAACACTGAGCATCATATATATCTAAGTTTTATAATTCTTTTTTTAAAGACTGTTAACTTGTGAAGGGCTTTCATAGGCAGTGCAATCGCGCTGCCTAAGTAAAGAACGATGTTGGCACAATGTACTATTTTTTTTTCTTTAGACCAGGGCACTTCGTATCGAAGGAGTTGTCGTAGAAACTTCGAAAAGGGCTAATGCGATTGGAAATTGGAGTGGTTTGTGCCATTTTTAATAGTCGAAAGTGATTGGAAGGCGACTCACACCCCTTCCACGTCCATCATTTCCCCAAACACATCCAATCAAAGTTTTTAGATAGCCATTTTGTTCAGCATAGTTGATTTCCAGATAGAAGTATTGTTTTTGAGGAGGATGCTCCCCCACAACCCTCAGGGCAAGGGTTGTAAGTTATGCCTGGGGGCATATAAAGTTTTATAGAAAGTGTTGTCGTAGAAACTTCAATAAAGGCTCATTCGACTGGAAATTCAAAGGGCTAGTGCCCTTTTAATTGTCGAAAGTGATTGGAGGGCAACTAACCCCCCTCTCACGCCCACCATTTCCCTAAACACATCCAATCAAAATTTTTAGATAGCCATTTTGTTCAGCATAGTTGATTTCCAGATAGAAGTATTGTTTTTGAGGAGGATGCTCCCCCACAGCCCTCAGGGCAAGGGTTGTAAGTTATGCCCTGGGGGCATATAAGGTTTTATAGAAAACGTTGTCGTATAAACTTCAAAAAAGACTCATTCGACTGGAAATTCAAAGGGCTATTGCTCTTTTTAATAGTCGGAAGTGATTGGAGGACAACTAACCCCCCTCTCACGCCCACCATTTCCCCAAAAACATCCAATCAAAATTTTAAGATAGCCATTTTGTTCAACGTAGTTGAAAGTTCTGGAAATTAGGTCTTTGAGGATGACACCCCCCCCCCACAGCCCTCAGGGCAAGGGTTGTAAGTTATGCCCTGGGGGCATATAAGGTTTTCTATAGAAAGTGTGGTCGTAAAAATTTTAAAAAGGGCTCATTTGATTGGAAATTCAAATGGCTAGTGCCCTTTTTAATAGTCGAAAGTGATTGGGAGGCAACTAACACCCCTTCCACGCCCACCATTTAGCCAAACACATCCAATCAAAATTTGGAGATTGTCATTTTATTCAAAGAAGTTGAAAGGTCCGGAAATTATATCTTTGAGGATGACACTCCCCCACAACCCTCAGGGTAAGGGTTGTAAGTTATGCCCTGGGAGCATATAAGGCTTTTATTGAAAGCTTTTTCAAGGGCTATTGAAAGGGCTAGTGCCCTTTTTAATAGTCGAAAGTGATTTGGGGGTGACTAACCCCCCTCTCACGCCCACCGTTTCTCCAAATACATCCAATCAAAATTTTTAGATAGCCATTTTGTGCAACGTAGTTAAAAGTTTTAGAAATGATGTCTTGGAGGATGATAACCCCTTCAGAGCCCTCGGGGCAAGGGTTGTAAGTTATGCCCTTGTCTTATAAGGTTTTTATAGATTGTAATGTTATAGAAACTTCAAAAAGGGATCATTCAATTGGAAATTAGAAGGGCTTTTGCCCTTTTTAATAGTCGAAAGTGATTTAAGGATAACTAACACCCCTTTCACATTTCCCCAAACACATCCAATCAAAATTTTGAGATAGCCATTTTGTTCGACGTAGTTAAAAAGTCCGGAAATCATGTTTTTTAGGATGACACTCCCCCCACAGCCCTCAGGGCAAGGGTTGTAAGTTATGCCCTGGGGGTATATAAGCTTTTATAGAAAGCGTTGTCGTAGAAACTTCGAAAAAGGGCTCATTCGATTGGGATTTGAAAGGGCTAGTGCCCTTTTTAATAGTAAAGTAATTTGCACTTTTTCAGTAAAGTGCAAATTATATTCTGGCCTTGGGAAGGCATAGGGGTTTTGAGCCCTAACTCATGTTAACTTCTGCTCGTTTTGAGTTTGACTCGGTTATTTATTGTAATTTCTGTTCGTTTTGGGTTTCATTTATTTATTGATTCTGATTTGTGGTAGTTTCACGCTTGGTAGATTATTTGATATTTTTGCTCATTTTTGGTTTGATGGAGTTCTTTACTTTTCTTTGAAAAACTTATTTTGTGGAAAAAGTTCTTTTTAATTAATAAGAAGAAATAACGTAAGTGTAGCTTACTTTACCATTTAAAAGTAAAAGTACGTGTATGATACGCTTTTGTGCTTTCAGAGTAACTAATATTGGCATATTGAATGTAATAAGTTGAACCGAACGGCATATATGGTTACAACTCAATCAATAAGAAAAATAGAATGCAGCGGAAATGGGTATCTGAATGAATTTCTATGGTTTTCAAATTGAACAAGTACATGTCAAGAGCTCCGTACAAAATGTTAATGCGTCGAATGAGTCTCAAATGGTGGGAAATGCATTTGTGTTTTGGTTTTGGATTCAAAACTGGAGTTGCTGTTAGATTAGGATGGAAATGTCACTGAAGATTCCCTATTTAAAGGGACTCAACACTGAGGCATTGCACAAATTAGGACTCTTTTAAGTTTATCTTTTTTCATTCTTTTATTGCAGGTCTTCGCCTATTTCGAACAAAAGTTCAAAATCCAGGCTCAATTTCTAAGTTGCATGGGTTTACAGTATTAAAAAGACTTTGGACTGAAAATTTTTGTAAGTGAACTTATCGATTTTTTGTAATTGAACTTCGTGTAAAGAAATATCCGTATTGTAACCCATAAACCGAAAAATTTTGACAATTTTTGAATTCCTAATTTTATTTGACTACTGAGTCTGTTTTAAGAATTAGTAAGATTCTGGGTCTCCCTCATTGAGCCTCTGTATAATTCTTGTATTTCTTGGGATTATAGCAGGTGAACGTACATATATTTTTCTTACGGACGAATTCATTCTCATGGTTCATTAATCTTAAGTGATGCAAGGCGATTAGAGCTAATTTGGTGTTAGGAAAAAGAAGAAAAAAAGAAAGCCAATGTTCATACGGCGCTTTTCCAGTTTGGTTGTAAGTCTCCTTGTTTTTTTTTCTTCTAGAAAGAGTTAAAGTTAAACTAATAGTATGTACTTATTATAAAGGGGGGAGATTACTAGTAGTTTTTAATCCCAATGACAGTTTTGTATCTCAAAGTGACTGAAGAATGTTCATTTTTAATCTTTAACTATATAAATGAATGTTCCAAATTTTCCTTTTCATAATTAGAAATGTATGTATATATTCAATGTATTGCAGTACGCGGCAAAATTTAAATTAAGAAATTATTCTGTTTTCAGATCAACTTTTATCTTCTCTCTCGGATTTTAGTAGGATTGGCTAAACTTGCTGTTGAAAAAGGATATTTTCATGCTCCTAAAACTGATCCTTTCCCATATTTTGCGGCCATTGTTTGGGGAACAGTGTTATGGCTGTTCGAGCATGAGAGGCATACTTTACAGGATTCTTTGAGAAGTTCCATGGTGTATCTTTACGATGACAGTGAAAAGTGGTCTTCATTCTGGAATTTTCTGTGCTATAACAAATGATTTTTTTATGATACTTTTACTTGGGATTTTTTATTATGTTTGTGCCGGACAATAAAATCTGTATCCATATATTTTTATTGTATACTTATGGTCGAAGCTAGGAAGGCAGTCGGATTATTCAGACATTCCAGTTGCGACTTTGTGACCCATCTTACAGAAGGGGGAAGAGATAACTTTGTAGCATGTCAAGTCTTTTCGGAAAAAATTGACGTAACAGTAAAAAGGTGATGACCTGCCCTCCTCCTCTGTCCTCCTCTCACTTTTGATTTAGATTCAAGTCTAAATATTTTTTCACTTGCATCGCACTTGTCCTGCATGGACAAATTACGTGCATCTAGAGTAAAGATTTTCCCAGGATTAAGAATCTGCTAATATTATTCAAACCCTGCAACAGACTAGGTTAAGCTTAATTGGGGGTAACTTTGCTGTTGTTGACCATATCTAAAAGAAGCATGCTAATGAAATGAAAGTAATACCATTAGATTCCTTATTTTATGATCTTTCCAAACATCATTGTTGTTTTTTTTTGGCAATACACTCCCCCCCTGATGGTCCCATATATAGTTCTAGGATATATATATATATATATATATATATATATATATATATATATATATATATATATATATATATATATATATATATATATATATATATATATATATATATAAAAACACTAAAACAACACAATTCTTATTCTATAATTGAAGCACGTTTCTATTCATCAGATTATCACGCTCCGTTTCATTGTCATCCACATTTTAAAATCATTTCAAATAATATTTTTATTCAACTATTGAATTGAAATTTCTTGGAGGAAAGTTTTTCACCGGGTCAAGAATACGAAAAAATAGGTTAGGTTAACAAAGAAGTCACAACGTATCCCGATATACAAAACAACGGATAAATATACTATAAGGGTTATGTCTTGGACCATCAGGAGGGGGGGGGCTCTTTAGAAGTTTGATCATAAAGTTTGGAAAGAGCATAAAATAAGGAATCTAATGGTAGTACTTTTATTTTATTAGCATGTTTCCTTTAGATGTGATCAACCACAGGAAATTGACCGAATGGGGTTGAGTTGAGTTAAACGGAGGTTGTATTGAACGGGATTGAATTGAATAGGGGATGAGTTTTCTGTGGGTTAAATTAAATTGGGCTGAGTTAAAGGGGGATTGAGTAAAACGAGGCTTGAATTTAATGGGGGGGGGGGTTGGAGTTGAACGAGGGATGAGTTAAGGCTGTTCGACACCTTAATGGATCACCATATCTCGTCCATTACAAACTTTTTTAGATTTTGTGGTCAAACTATTCAGAACTGATTGGGCGGTCTTACCGTAACTGGTATAGGTTTGATAAGTGGTCCGAATAAATGACAGACAAATAAAAGCCGACTTCTACTTTCCTGGAAATCTTAGAAAAACCATTAAACTTCTCCTGTTTGTGCCAGAGATAGAGACATTCAGATTTAATGAAACTTACATCATTAGAAAACATGAAAATTTCGATTTTTTTTTTATTGAACGGAATGGACTTTCCTTTTTAAAGTTAAGGAAAGGGTAGTTGCTAAAAAGATTCTCGTATACCTGCTTGGAAAACGTTTAAAATCAGCTCAAAAGAAGTATGATTGAATAATTTGACACCTTAGGAAGTTTTGCGTTGTGCTAACTGCTTGATCAAAATCTTTGCGGACGCAGGATATACATTATTTGTGTTATATCCAAGGCAATACCAAGAGGGGGGTTTGACCCCTCCCCCACAAAAAAATGTTTGTCTGACTCGTAAAAACGTAACAAAAATGGTTATAAAAAAATTTTGTATGCGTTTTTTGAGTTTTCTTTGTTTACCTCCCCCCCTGATTTTTTTCTTTTAGTAAAACCTCCTCCGAAAAAAATCCTGGGTACGGCCTTGGCAGTATCTAACTGATTAGACAGCGTTTTGCTTAACAATTAGTAAGAGATAATAGGTTTTCATTGTTTTAAACTAGCCTCTCGTTTGCGTTTCGAACAGGTTGACACATTTAACGTACCCGTTCATTTCATAGCAAAATTAATTCGGAAGTTCATTGTGGTGCTGGAAAAATTTACTAATAGACCCTTTGTCTTTGAAACTGTCAGCCGACGCTGAGACTCGCAAAATATGATTTACGGTATAGAATGTCCTTAAATAGGCTGCTGTGGTGAGTTGTTGGTATTAGTAGTAGTAGTACTTCCAAATTGTCGAAGATTTTTTCATGCTTTTCTGCATCATGTTCTACGACTTTATCACGGTTGCAAAACTATGTCATTGCCTTGTATTATTATTTATAATCGTAGTGTAATCACTCGCATACAGACACATTTCCCTACTCTAAAATGTGTGTGGAAACGAATAAAAGGTAAAGCAAGTAGTAAAAGTATAGAGCCCGGAGTTCTTGAGGGTGAGAAGCTTTAAGATTCTTACTTGCAATTCACTTTTTGGCATATACGAGAAATCCCTTAACATTGAAACTTTAAAGTCTACTAGGGTCTGTACTGTAAAGTATAATTGTCTCTCGATTAACGTCGCTTAAGCTTTGAATACTCTCCTACCAAATTTCAAACGAATGTGGATATGTTAGTGTGGAAGGTAAGTGGGACTCAGAAGAGGTAGACACCTCTGAAAATTCGTTTGGTTTGTTTCCTTGGGCCGAAATCGATTGTACTATACATTTCAAGCGGAATGGAGGTCGGACAAGCGGGGTATACTAGCCTCCCTCTCTAGGATCCAAAGCAGGACCTTAAGATAAGTTTTATTGCTAATCTAGCACCCTTACAACCTTCAAGGGAGAGGCTTGATGTGGCGTCTATGATGGTTTAAAAGGTAGATCAATTAATCTTCTGATGAACTATCTCTAGTTGAACCTTTGTTTGGCAAGTCATTGCAACAAACACAGAGAAACAAGGTAGGACTGGATTACCTTGAAAAAAGAGACATCCCCCATCATGCACTTGAAAAACAGCTTTGTAAGACACTGCACATCCAGTTTGAAAGATCTTCCAATGGAGATGTATCCATGAGAACTCGCCAGTTGATTCCTTTAAAAAGAAGTTAAATAGTAACAACTATAGGGAAAAAACCTAGGGGATTGGTTGACTATTGGCATATCAGACCCTAGGATTTTAGCGGCTGGTACCATACAAATTTTCATCTAAAAAGCTGGAGGTAGACGAAGTGGGGGTATTGAAGGGGCCAAGGGAAAAAATTTTGCCTCTGACAGTAAGTATTGAAAATCATAGTGTGATTGTCATTAAAACGGGGTGCATCATCTTTACCTATTTGCTGGGAAGGGCTGTAGAGGGTGGGGATTGGGTAGTGTTGTGACTGCCTCGTTCATACAATCCTTGCTATATAATGATTCGAAAAGGTCCATGATGCCTATCTTTCTGCTAAAAAGTGTGTATGTGTAGGGAGATTAGATTGAAGGATCAATGACCACCCTTTTGCCCCCAGAATGCTTTTGCGACGAATCTTAGGTCATGATTAAGGACAGTCGTTATCCAATGCTTTATCGATGCGCACATAAATAAAGAAGATGTCATTCCCTCCAGATTTTCAAAATAGTGTACCTCACGAAGGAGTTTTTGTACAAAATTTGATGCAATGTACATTCATCATCTCTTTAAGAAGTATTGATTTGCGCCGAAAAGAATTTTTACCTTGTTTAGTTTAAATGATTATTTTCTTCTTTTGGGTCAACTCTCCAATATCAAACAGTTCTTGGTAACGAACTGTAAGTAAGGAGCGACTCGGCCCAATAGTAACCAAAACTCTAGAAAACGGAATTTTAATAAAAATTAACGGAAAGTTTTAATAACAGACATTAGATTGCTATGAATCTATTGATAACAATAGATACATCAAAAGAATTGGCTTTTTATGCTGGTTTCAGATATATAAAAATTCATTAAGTTTAATTTTACCGATCAAAATCTACAAGCCTGAGAAACTTCGTGTGATTGTCGAAAAAGAGGGAAACAACCCCAAAAGCTCAAGCAATTTAAATCGCACCGTCAGGATCAGCATATCAGTGAACGCTATTGTAGAGTTTTCAGGCTCCCATCTGCAAAAATGTGGAAATTTGTATTTCCTTTTTGCCAGAAGAAAGATCACGAATATTTGTTTTTTACATGTTTATTTGTTTTTTCGCTTGGGTGATCGTAAATATTCAATGGAACTAGAAAATCGGGAGAAAACTCATTCTAACGGCAATTAAAGTTCTATTGCCTTTTGGAAGTGACATACAGATTGGAGGACAACTATCCCCCCTCCCGCGCTCCCGACATCATGCCTCTGGAGATGACATGACGGTGGCCGGCGTTTTACCCCCCCCCCCCTCCTGGCGATTACCTCCAGGAAAATACCCCCCTCCCCCGCGGGAAATACCCCCCAGAAAATACCCCCGCCCCCGGTAAATACCCCACATCCCCCTTGGAAAATAAGGTTTTCGAAATTTGAGAATTTTATTTGAGTTTTATTTTTTTAATTTCTGTTGGGGGAAGGAATTTTGGCACTTGTGTATTGTGCGTCACTCACTCAAATTTACGCTGTGTAAAATTCGAGAACACACCGGTTTTTTCGTTAGTTTCTTTGTTACTTCAGAAATAAAGTTGGGCTATAGATTTGCACATTAGGGGGAGAGGAGGGGTAAAGTATAGCGGGTCTGCACGCAAAATGTGTTTGGTACAATTTTTCTGCATATTAGATAGATAGATAGATAGATAAGTGTATTTTAAAGCCAAATATACGGCCATGAACACAGTAAAATAACATAAATGAAAGGCACAAATAACATTAACTTTGATCAGCGATCATCATAAAATACTTAAATGAAATACTGCATTAACCTGATAATAGCACTTAATACTTGGAAAAACGGTCATTGAAAATAAAAACATTTAACACTTGGAAAAACACTTAAATGAAACATTACATTTACTTTATATTTTTTTTTTTTTTTTTTTTTTTTTTTTTTTTTTTTTTTTTTTTTTTTTTTTTTTTTTTTTTTTTTTTTTTTTTTTTTTTTTTTTAGTTAAAAAAATTTCCAGATACCTCGCTATTCTTCTGTAATTTTTATTGGCCTTATATCTAGAAAGAATTGTTTTCTGACTTCAAACTATCCAAATAATTTTTTACTTCAAACTATCCAAATACTTTACCCCCGTATGTGCAAATATATAGCCCGAATTATATATTTCCCATATATTGTGTCAATTGTTTTTGTCTTGTCTCGCGCTAAGCTGAGAGAAACTAACGAAGCAAACTTTATACTGGGATTTTTTTTTTTTATCAAAATTTCCAGATACCTCACTATTCTTCTGTAATTTTTTAGTGGCTATGTACCTAGAAAGAATTGTTTTCTGACTTCAAACTATCCAAATACTTTCTGACTTCAAACTGTCCAAATACTTTACCCCCCCCCCCCGTATGTGCAAATATATAGCTCAAATTATATATTTTTAATGTATTCTGTCCCTGGTCTTTGTCTTGTCTCACACTAAGCTGAAAAAAAAAAATAACGGAAAAAACGGTTTTGTTCTCGAGTTTTACACAGCGTAAACTTGAGCGAGTTGCCCATAATAAACAAGTACCGATACTCCCTCCCCCTACGGAAATAAAAAAAAAATAAACTCAAATAAAGTTCTAAAATTTGGAAAGCCTTCTTTTCCCCGGGGGGGGGGGGATTTACCAGGAGATAAAGTATTTGGACAGTTTGAAGTCTGAAAACAATTCTTTCTAGGTATATGGCCACTAAAAAATTACAGAAGAATAGCGAGGTATCTGGAATTTTTTTTAACTAAAAAAAAAAAAAAAAAATAAAAAAAAAAAAAGAAAAAAAAAAAAAAAAAAAAAAAAAAATAAAAAAAATATCCCTGCATAAAGTAAATGTAATGTTTCATTTAAGTATTTTTTCCAAGTGTTAGGTGCGTTTTTTCTTCCCCCTTCGGAAATTGAAAAAATTAAACTCAAATAAAATTCTAAAATTTGAGAGCCTTATTTTCCACGGGGGTATTTACCGGGCGTTATTTTCCGGGGGGCGGGGTAAACGCCTAGAACTGACATGACCCCCCAAAGCCCCTGGGACAAGGGATGTAAGCTATGGAACTCACCTATTTATATATAGTACTTCTTATTGGGAAGTAAACATAAATTTTCGGGGAGGGGGGATTTTCTATGGGGAGATGTCCCCTCCTAAATACCTCGGTTTTTACGCTAAAGTGTGACTTTTTGTCCCAATTATTTAAGAACGACTCCTGAAACACAAGGGCTGTTCAATTAAAATAAGAAGCTTTTATTTAAGTACTAAAAATTTTAGCCTGAAGAGTTTGGGATTAAGGAGGGGGCATACCCCTTCATTTATTGCATAATGTCTATTCATTTTAAGTTTTAATTTTGCTCTTTAGTTTCAGTTGAAAAAGCATTGTTTTTTTATTTCATTTAATCACCACCAAGAAAGGACCGAACAGGCACCTTTGGTTTTCTTTAGGAATTAAATAAAAAAAAACAAGTTTTTTAAACTGAAAGTAAGGAGCGACATTAAAACTTAAAACGAACAGAAATTATTCCGTATATGAAAGGGGCTGTCCCCTCCTCAACGCTTCGCTCTTTACGCTAAAGTTTTTTATTGTTTTAAAAAATAAATTTATGAAACAGAGTCAAACTTTAGCGTAAAGAGCGAGGCGTTGAGGAGGGGACAGCCCCTTTCATATACGGAATAATTTCTATTCGTTTTAAGTTTTAATGTCGCTCCTTACTTTCAGTTTAAAAAACTTGTTTTTTTTATTTAATTTCTGATCGTTTTTTAGTTAATGCAGCTTTTATTTTGGCTCACCGTCATTGAATAAGTAAACAAAATTTGCATAAAAATTTTACTTTTCTTTTGCTAAATGGATGTTTCTAAATTTGGTTATGACGTAATTTACAAATTAACTTACTATACTACAATTAACTTACTAATAATTACAAATTATATAATAATAATAATTTTATTATAAGCCAAAAACAGGCCATACAGAACAGTATTCTTAATCACACTCCACAAGAAAAATAACATAAATATCAAGTTTCACTCATTGTGTCAACGCTTCATTTACAAATTTACATAACTGCCTGATTGACCTTTTTACAGTCGTTTTCAGGATCCCCGGGAACTCCAAGTTACCACCCTCAAAATACTTTTCCCTTAATAGAGAAAGTTGCTGGCACTCGGTGAGAATATGGGCGACATCCTCAATACCTAGGTTACATCTGGGGCAAGAGTAATCCGCATTTGCATCTGGGGCCACCCTATTACTTTCAAATACTCTTTTTCTATTTTTTAGTGGCAGGCAATTCGCTCGGATCCGAAACCAAGTCCTCAATGTCTCCCCCGGTAATCCTAGTTTAAAATAATATTCGAATCCAAATATCTCTTTTACATGGGAATAAAACTTCAATGTTTCAGATGTTTTAACTGCCTGGGTCCACATTTGGACTTCCTGGTCTTTCATTCTTTCTACAATCATAGCCAAAAACGACTCACCTTGATCTGAGGGACCTAGCCCCTCATTCCAAATATATGATAATCCTAATCCATCTAAAACATTTTTTATTTGATACGGCCACGATCTTTTACGTTTCGACCGTAGCATCTCCACATAAGCTGCTTTTGCTAACCTATCTTCTGACAGACTTAGAACCTTTAGCCAGTACCGGATCATCTGTGCTAATCTACTCATTCTCAGCGAAAATATACCTAGGTCACCTTTTATAGCCTGATTGTGAGTCGTTACGTGAAGACCAATTAATCTCTTTAAGTGTTGCAGCTGAATTGATTCCAATTGTGGTGCCGGGTCATGCCCCCAAAGTTCAGCTCCGTAATGGATAGTAGGCAAAACTTCAGAATTAAAAACATATTTATGCATTTTTAGATCTTTTATACTTGAAAGCCTTGAATTACGTAAAATGGCAGCTGAAACTGCTTTCCCTCTCTTAATCATCTGTTTTACATGCTCTTTCCATCCTCCTTTTGCTGAAAGTGTTACTCCCAAATATTTAAAATTTTCGCTCTCTTTTACTTTTTCACCTTTATCAAGGAGGCACACTTGTGCCTCTATAAAGAGGCGACCCACCACAATGTTAAGCGATTTCAGGTCCTAGAGGTCGCAGAGAGACGGTGGTAATCGCATTTTGTAGCCCAAACTAAAACTAAGAAACTTGCAAAATTTCATCCTCCTCCGACTTTATCTTCATGGGGTAAACTGGGCCGGAAGTTTGGACCCTCCCACCACAGCCCCCCTTTAACGTTGTCCGATTGGGCTGAAATTTAGAGGTTAAGCTTTCCTAGGGCCCGGGAGCTTATCCTCGAAATTTCAGCTCAATCCGATCACTCCTTCCCTGTTTTCAAAAACCAAATATAGCCACTTAAAATTCATTTCTTTTTTTTTTCTTAGCCACGCCTACAGGCCACAGTTGGCAACGGATCCGGTTGAATGAGGACTCATTCGAAGCAGAATTCGACCTGTTAGGGCCTTTTGATATTTTCAGACCGAAAAAATTATCCCCCGAATTTACATTTACGAAAAACCTTAGTTTTTTTCAAATAATACAGATAAACAGGTTAGACATGCTTTGTTATGAAAATATCTGCGCGTCAATTTTCATAACAAAGCATGTCTAACCTGTTTATGTGTATTATTTGAAAAAAAAACTACGTTTTCTAAGAGTTAAAGAGGCTGAGTTACAAGGTCAACCCTTAAAACGTACAGGGATTAGGAGGCACAGTTGGGGGGGGCTGTTTAAAGAGGCTGAGTCACAAGTTCGAACCTTAAAACGTACAGGGATTAGGAGGCACCCTGTACGACGTGATTTGAGTATTCAGGAATTAAAAGCCTTAACACAAGAATGTTCAAGAGCGGGGGGTTTTGGGGCGGCAGCCCCCCAACTTCAACTCCTGACACGATCAGCTAACAGTTAGTCAAGCAATAATAAGTAATAAACTGTACAAAAACGTGCAGAAATTATTTGAAAAAAACTACGTTTTCTAAAGAGTTAAAGAGGCTGAGTTACAAGGTCGCACCTTAAACGTACAGGGATTAGGAGGCACAGTTGGGGGGCTGCCGCCCCCCAAACCCCCCGCTTTCGCAGCCTTTAAATATAAAAAAAATTCCTTTAAACTGAAAGTAAGGAGCGACATTAAAACTTAAAACGAACAGAAATTATTCCGTATATGAAAGAGGCTGTGCCCTCCTCAACGCCTCGCTCTTTACGCTAAAGTTTGACTTTCTCACAACTCTTTTTTTAAACAATAAAAACTTTAGCGTAAAGAGCGAGGCGTTGAGGAGGGCACAGCCTCTTTCATATACGGAATAATTTCTGTTCGTTTTAAGTTTTAATGTCGCTCCTTACTTTCAGTTTAAAGAAATTTTTTATATTTAAAGGCTGCGAAGCGGGGGGTTTGGGGGGCGGCAGCCCCCCAACTGTGCCTCCTAATCCCTGTACGTTTTAAGGTTCGACCTTGTAACTCAGCCTCTTTAACTCTTTAGAAAACGTAGTTTTTTTCAAATAATTATAATAAAAATCTACTTTTTGATCATCATTATTCACACGAATTCCTCTAAAAACCACAATCTCGGTCTTTTTAATATTCAACACTAGTTTCTTTCTATCTAAATATTCTTCTAATATACTCAATAAGATTTGGAGCTCCTCTGGTGACTTGCCTATCAACACCGCATCATCAGCAAAAAGCAACAGAGATAACGTCAGGTTCCCTAGTGACACTGTAGGGGCCCATACCTTTTTAAAATGGTCAACAATATCATTTATATACAACGTGAACTACTACCCTGCTTTACTCCTTTTCTAATTTCAAACGGTGACGATAATCCCTTCCCTAAAACTTTAACTATACCAAATGTGTTTCTATACATATCAGCTAGTATCCTAACGAAAAGTCTTGGTAAGCCTACCTTTAACAGTTCTAAGCACAGGAAAATCCTATCAATACTGTCGAAGGCCTTTTCTAGATCTAAAAATGCAACGTACAACCTATTCTTCCCTTTTGCATATCTCTCTACAAGCGCCTGTAGGACTAAGACCCTTTCAATAGCATTATATCCATCCCGAAATCCTGCCTGCTCCTCCTTCAAAATCCTATATTTTTCTAACCAATGAGCTAATCTAGCATCTAGTATTCTTTCTAATATTTTGCTAAGACTAGGTACTAAAGATATCGGTCGATAATTACTGTGATCCGCTGGGTCTCCCTTTTTAAATAGCGGCAAAATCAAGGATGTTTTCCACGGCGATGGCCATTCTCCGGAAGCCAGAACTGAGTTGAAGATAGCCAAGAAGATGGGCATAAATAAAAGTTGGAATTGTTTCAAGATCTTTGTTGGGACTCCATCGCTACCAGGTGCTCATCCTCCTTCCATGGCGCTTATGCATTCTTCGATTTCTTCTTCCGATGCGGGTTTTATCAGATGATAATCGTGTTCTTTCAGTGGGAAACTGGTCTCATTCTCTGTATTCGATAATTCGTCGCTGAACCAGCAGTCAAACGAATAGTCTTCATGAACCGCGTCCTTGTAGTATGTAGGCCATGTTTTCGGGTCAGGTACTTTTGGCTGAGCTATGGAGGCCCCTTTTTTTATCTTTCTCCAGAAAGACCGCGTATCACTCTTTTCATAAAACTGGATCAGCTCCTCCTTACCTTTTTGAATAGCCAGTCTCTTCTTCTGTTTTAAAAGGCGTTTATACTCCCGGCGAACATTTTTAAACCTTGTTACTAGTCGAAGCCTATTTTCCTCTATTTCCTCTTCCCTCAAAATCTCCATTTCATTAATCAATTCTAATTTTTTTATTCTACATTCCTCATCAAAAAATTCTATATCCTTACAACCTCCTTTATTTCTTAGCACTGGGCCTGCTATTTCATGTAAAATCACCGTGAACTCTTCTATCAATCTATCATGGTTATTTATCTTCTCTAAATCACTTAACCTTATAGCTACATCATCCTCTGAAAACGCTTCACTTAATTTAACATTTTCCTCTGTAGACCATTCCCTAGGTATCTGACGTCTAACATTTTTATTATAAATACGACTTTCACTTCGTATATTTTTTCTTCTGGCAAAAAATACAAAGTTGCAGATTTTTGCAGATATGAGCTTGAAACCTATGTAATAGGGTTTTCTGATACGCTGAATCTGACGGCGTGATTTTCATTAAAATTCTTTCACTTGTAGGGGATGTTTCCCCCCTCTTTAAAAAATCGGGTAAATTTTCTCAGGCTCGTAGCCTTTGATGAGCAATACTAAACTTTATAAAATTTATATATTTAGAATCAGCATTTTAAACCCATTCTTTTGATACATTTATTGACATCAAAATTCCGTTTTTAAAAGTTTCGATCACTGTTGAGCCGTATCGCTTGTTTTTTTGTTGTTTTTTTGAATTACGTATATGTTATTACGTATATGAGGGGGTTCTCCCCTTAGTCAATACCACACTCTTTACGTTAAAAGTTAAAAAAAAATTAATTCACAAACCCCTGAATCACAAAGGCCGTTTAGTTAGAATAGATAGCTCTTTTGAAAGCACTAAAAAAAACTGTAGCGTAAAGAGCGAGGTATTGAATTGGGGGAGAACCCCCCTCATATACGTTATAATTTCTGTTCGTTTTAAGTTCTAATGTTGCTTCTTATTTTCAGTTGAAAAAAACTTGTTTTTTTTAAATTTAATTTCTGATCGTTTTTTAAATAATGCTTGGAAATCCGGCGCCCCTTCATAGAAATGTCCCCTACGCCAAAGAAACATCCTCCACGGAAAGATTCTCCCGAGTAACCCCCTCTTCAAGCCCCAACCTCCAGAAAAAAAATCCTTCCTGAAAATGTCTGTATACTTCCCAATAACCAATAAATAATGCTGGCAAGTCCGGCGCCCCCTTCATGGCAATTTCCCTTCCCCCATGAAAATTTCCTTCATAGACAGATCCTCCAACATAACCCCCCCCCCCCACTACCAGAAAAAAACCCTCCTGAAAACGTCTGTATACTTCCCAATAACCAATACTATATGTTAACATTGGGTAAAGTTCATAACTTTTAGCCCTCCCCCCGGGGACTTCGGGGGATTAAGTCATCCTAAAAGACATAGTTATCATATTTTCGACCATGCTGAACAAAATGGCTATCTCAAAATTTTGATCGGGTGACTTTGGGAAAAAAATGAGCGTGGGAGGGGGCCTAGTTGCCCTCCATTTTTTTTGGTCACTTAAAAAGGGCACTAGAACTTTTAATTTCCGTTCCAATGAGCCCTCCCACGATATTCTAGGACCACTGGGTCGATACAATCACCCCTGGAAAAAAAAACAAAAAAAAACAAATAAACACGCATCCGTGATCTTTCTTCTGGCAAAAAAAAATACAAAATTCCACATTTTTGTAGATAGGAGCTTGAAACCTCTACAGTAGGGTTTTCTGATACGCTGAATATGATGGTGTGATTTTCATTAAGGTTCTATAACTTTTAGGGGGTCTTTCCCTCTTTTTTTGAAAAGCAGCCAAATTTTCTCAGGTATCAAAAACCCGTTTTCTAGAGTTTCGGTTACCATTGAGCCGGGTCGCTCCTTACTTACAGTTCGTTACCACGAACTGTTTGATAAGAGAACTATGTAAATTCAAAAGACACTTTTTACATCGTTTGCGTGCCTGAATCCCAAACACAGAAAATAATAAAAACGTAAAGTTAGCGGAAGTCACAAACAGAAATGGCTTGTAAAAGCAGTTGGCACCGATTTTGTTCCCGTGGGAAGATGTTTCTCTTTTGGAGCTGTAAATTTTTATGTTTTTCTATGTAAGTGTCCTTAGAAAATGTATTGGCGATGAGGCTAGAGAGTCGTCAAACATTTTAAGCACTTCTGAATCTGAGTCTGACTTCAATTCGAAACTGCCGTCTGCTATTTTGACCAGTTAAACAGAGATTTCTACTCGAAAGCAGAATCATAGTTTAGAGAAATGGGAACATAGGAAACAACTTCAAATAGTCTTTTCTCACATCTATACGTATGTAAAATCGAATGTATGTCCGTCTCTGTGTGTGTCTTGTATGCATTACTATACTGTTCATCCGATCCATAAGAAACTTTAAAAGTTGTTGAGTGCACTCTTGCAAAGGTCTTAAAAATCCCCCGACGCCTTCTTAATATTTTTCGCGCTGATTGAAATTAGAGACCCCTCAGCACAAATACTTGACAGTTGCTTCCATTCCCATTATTCACATTTTCTGTATATTAACTACACAACAACACCGGACGGGTAAGTCAATAATCGTAGCATAATTCCTCAAACACTTCTTAATTTAAAATATTATGATTATTTTACACTTGAGAAAAATTTTCAGGGGGGGGGAATTTTCTGCATGGGGTGAATAACGGGGGGAGGATTTTTCGCAGGGACAAGTTTCCAGGGGGAAGTCCTTGAAGGAGGAGTTTCTTGTTAACTGAAGAATAGTCCGCGGGGTGAATAGTTCAAATACATTTAAAATCAAAAATACGATAGTTACTGACACATGGCAGGAATTATCCGCAGGGGAACAAATGCCAGGGGGAGATTTTCCGTGGAGGGAATTTTTCTTCAATTTTCTTTTTTTGAGATCACTGCAATGCGCAACTGGTAAGTTAGTCATAGGCAGCGCAATAGCGCTGCCTAAGTAAAGAACGCTGTTCGCACAATGTATTATTTGTTTATGTTTTTTTTGGTTTGGTTTGTCTTAGACCAGGGCACTTCGTATCGAAAGAGTTGTCGTAGAAACGTCAAAAGGCTCATTCGATTGGGAATTGAAAGGGCTAGTGCCCTTGTTAATAGTCGAAAGTAATTGAAGGGCTGCTAACCCCCCTCCCACGCCCAGAATTTCCCTAAACACGTCCAATCAACATTTTGAGATAGTCATTTTGTTACACGTCATTGAAAGGTCCGGAAATTATGTCTTTGAGGATGATATTCCCCTCCACAACCCACAGGGCAAAGGTTGTAAATTATACCCTGGGGGTATATAAGGTTTTTATAGAAAGTGCTGTCGTAGAAACTACAAAAAGGGTTCGATTGATTGGGAATTGAGAGGGCTAGTGCCCTATTTAATAGTCGAAAGTGATCGGAGGGTGAATATCGCCCCACACCCATCATTTCCCTAAAGACTTCTGATCAACATTTTGATATAACCATTTTGTTCAACGTAGTTGAGAGATCTGGAAATTATGTTTTTGAGGATGACAATCCCTCCCCCCCCCCCATATCCTTCAGGACAAGGGTTGTAAGTTATTCCCTGGGCATATAAGGTTTTTATTAGAAATATTGGTCTTAGAAACTTCAAAAAGGGCTCATTCGATGGCAAACTGACAGAACTGTTGCCCTTTTCATTAGCCAAAAGTGATCGGAGGGCAAATGCCCCCCACGCCCATCTTTTCCCCAAACACTTCAAATCAAAATTTTGAGATAGCCATTTTGTTCAACGTATTTGAAAGGTGCGGAAATTATGTCTTTGAGGATGACAAATCCCCCCCAGCCCTCAGGGCAAGGGTTGTAAGCTATGCCCTGGGGCATATAAGGTTTTTTTTTTATAGACAATGTTGTCATATAAACTTCGGGGCTCATTGGACTGGGAATCAGAAGCTCGAGTGCCCTTTTTAAGAGTCAAAGTGATCTGAAGGCAGCTACCCCCCCCCACACACACACACAAACTCACGTTGAATTGTACCAAAATGCATCTATTAAAAATTTCAAGATCGCCATTTTATTCAAAATAGTCTAAATATCATATAACAAGGCCTTTAGGGTTGAAACAAACCCCCCAGAGCTTGGGGCGAGGGTCGTAAGTTATGCCCAGGGGGTATTTAAGATTTTTATGGAAGGGATGGTTGTATAAACTTTAGAAGCGGATCATTTGGTTGAAAATTAGAAGTTCTAGTTCCCTATTAAGAGTTAAAAGTGATGGATGGCAGCTAGCCCCCCCCCCCCCCCTCCGACTACCCCTCTTCACCAAACGAATCTGATAAAAATTTTCAGATAGCGATTTAGCTTAAAATAGTCCAAAGAACATAAAAAATAACTCTAGTGTTGACGACCCCACAGTGCCCTGGGGATAGGGATGTAAGTCATAGTCTGGGGTCATATAAGGTTTTTATGGAATGGTTGGTCGTATAAACTTCAGATGGAGCTCATTTGATTTGAAATTAAAAGTTATAGTAATCTTTTTAAGATTAAAAAGTGATTTGAGAGCAACCAGCCCCCCCCCCCTCGCTCATCATTTCCCCAAAAATATCCAATCAAAATTTGGAGATAGCAATTATGTTTATTGTAGTTGAAGGGTCCGGAAATTACGTTTCTTTACCTCGGTAGTTTGATCACCAGTGACAACAGTCACTCGAAAGACATTAAAAGACGTCTTGCCCTCGCGAGTTCCATTTTCAAAGCCCTTATGCCCATATGGCAAAGCAACGACTTTTCTCTGCGGCTTAAGACACGACTTTTGATACCCTGATCATCCCCATCGCAATCTACTCATGAGAAACATGGACGCCGAAGGTGGATGACAATCGTCGACTCGCAGCATTTGAAACTAAGTGCCTCCGCTGCATCGCCGGGATCACTTACCTTGATAGGATCTCAATCGTCGAACTTCTCGAGCGTCTTAAAATACAACAAACAATTCTCACGAAGATCCAGCTCCAGCAACTTCGATGGCTCGGTCACGTACAACGGATGAGTTTGTCCCGTCTCCCGAAAATCACCCTCGAAGGCCAAATTCACGGTTTTCGTCCTCGTGGTCGTCCCCCAAAGAGGTGGAAGGACAACTTCGCACCTCACCGCCTCTCGGACCTTCTTCGCCTAGCAGAAGACCGCGAGGCATACAGAAGGCACATCCACGCTATTACGAAGAAAGAGGCCCCAAGACGACCTTGAAGGACGGACGGGACTTAAGTCAAGTAAGTCAAGAAATTATGTCTTTGAGGAGGACACCCCCACAGATCTCAGGGCAAGGGTTGTAAGTTATGCCCCGGGGGCATATAAGGTTTTATAAAAAGGGTGGCTGTATATATTTCGGAGGAGACTCATTGGATTGGTAATCTGAATTTCTAGCGCCCTTTTTGAGAGTCAAAGTGATTAGAGGGCAGCTCCCCCTCCCCCCCAGCAAGTCATTTTTTTCCGAAGCACATCGAATAAGATATTTTGAGACAGTCATCTTATTCAAAATAGTCCAAAGATCATATAACAAGGCTTTTGGAGTTGACAAAACCACCAGAGCCTGGGGGCGAGGGTTGTAAGTTGCGCCGCGGGGCACTTAATATTTTTTTTTAAATGAGCGGTTGTATAAGCTTCAGATGGGGCTTATTTGATTTGAAATTGTAAGTTATAGTGCCTTTTTTAAGAGTCAAATTGTCTTGAGAGCATCCAGCCCCCTTCCCCTCCACGCTCATCATTTCCCTTAACACCTTCAATCAAAATTTGGAGATAACTATTTTGTTCATCGTAGTTGACGGCTTCAGAAATTATGTCTGTGAGGAAGACAACCCCCCGCCTACAGCTCTCATAGTAAGGTTGTAAGTTATGCACTGGGGGCAAACAAGGCTCTTATAGAAAGGGTGGTCGTATATGCTTTGAAGGGGACTCATTGGATTGGTAATCAGAAATTCCAGTGCCTTTTTTAAGAGTCAAAGTGACCAGAGCGCAGCACCCCCCCCCCCCCAATAGTGCATCCAATAAATATTTGGGACAGTCCTTTTATTCCAAATAGTCCAAAGATCATATAACAAGGCTTTCGAAGTTGATACAAACCAACAGAGCCCGAGGGCGTGTTGTACGTTATGCCCCTGGGGCATTTAAGGTTCTTATGGAAGGGATGGCTGTATAAACTTTAATGGTGGCTCATTTGGTTGAAATTAGAAGTTCTAGTTCCCTTTTAAGGTTCAATAGTCATGGAGGTCACCTAGCTCCCCCCCCCCCCCCCAACTACCCTTCTTTTCACCAAATGTATCTGATTGAAATTGAGCGATGGCAGTTTTGTTTAAAATAGTCCAAAGAACATATAACAATGCCTCCAGGGTTGGCACAAGCCCCCAGAGCCCTGGGGCAAGGGCTTTAAGTTATCCCTAGGGGCATATAGGGTTGTTATGGAATGGGTGGTCGTATTAAATCAAGATGGGTGTCATTTGATTTTAAATTGGAAGTTATAGTGCCCTTTGTAAGATTCAACGTGATTTGAGAGAAACCAGCCCTCCCCCCCCCCACCCACGCCCATCATTTCCCATAACAAACGTCCAAATAAAGTTTTGAGACATCAATTTGTTTTAAGCATTATTGAAAGGTTTAGTAATTATGCGTTTGGGTATGTCAACCCCCCCCCCCCCTAGGGGGGGGGGGTTGACAAAGGGTGTATCTCAAGAATTGATTTGCGTATTAAGTTGACACTTTTGGAGAATACTTAAAGGGAAAGATCTTTTGACAAAAAGGTAATATATGCATGCCACTACTAACACTAATACCACTGCTACTTTTCCTTACGCTATTACTGCTACTAAACTACTCTAACTACTACTTCCTTGCAAAAACTTGAGAAGCTTAGAGTATTAAGGTGAAAAGGGTGTCAAAAGCGCATTTCAGTAATATTTTTGGATCGGCTTAACGTGTCAAGGTGAAACTTCTGGGGCATCATGAAAGCGACGTTCAACTGACCAAAAGGCAATATGCTGGTGCTACTACCGCTACTAATACTGCTGCTATTACTGCTACTACTACTACTAATACAACACAAACATTGCAACTACTTTTGCTACTACCAAAACTGCTGTGATAATAGTGCTATTAAGGATAAGTCTATGAAGGTAAAATTTGAGAGAATATTGAATGCAAATTTGAACTAACAAAAGACACTATGTGCATTTATATTGTCAAAATAGCGTATCTTAAGAATTTATTTGTTTATTAAGTTGGAACTCTCAGAGAATACTTAAAGGGAAAGATCAATTGACCAAAAGGCAGCATGTGCACATTATCACTAATGCTGCTGCTACTGCAACATTTACTAGTTCTACTACTACTATTACTATTGTTCCAACTATTACTTCTATCACAACTACTTGTAAGGTTAAGATCATTAAGATGAAAATTTCAAGAAGTATATGAATATACAGGTTATCAAAAGAGCAAATCGACAATTTCATAGCAAAGGCTAATTGTATTAAGTTGAGTAGTTATACTACTGATTTGAGTACTATTGCAACTAGTCCCCGAAACCGCGCCACGCCGACATGACGGCGGCGAATGTGTGATTTAGGCGGCGCGCCGCCGATTTCTGACCGACGGGGTGCCACGGCGCGCCGATTTTTCTGATTAAAAATGATAATAAAAATTCCACTTCAACAAGCACGTTCAACCTTAACTTGATTTTAGTAAGGATTTTTAAATGGTTAGCTAAAAACGCACAAGAACAATATGACAAAACAGGAATTTGTTGGGCCGTGCGGAAAGTGTTTATGTTCATCGTCGATCAGACCAAGTAGAATTCTCATTTTTAGCTATTAGACCCAGGGAAACCTATGTTGTGTTTATGTTTAACATCGCATTGTTCCTATAAAATCCCGTGTCTAGTCATTTTCTTCTTGTTAATGATTTGGGCTAATGTGTGTATTACTTTCAAAGTTTGAAGTTCAAACATCTCCTGTTCATCAAGTACATACGAAAAGGAAGTGAAAAAAATAAATAACAACATAAAAAACACTGTATACAAGTCAGATACCATGGCTTAGCAACACCAAAAATTTTAAATCAGCAGTTAGATCACTTCAGTTACATTTGATGTAACAAAAGTGAGTTTGTTCACTCTGCTTGGAGCCATTGATCTTTTTGCAGTCACTATCAGTCCTGTCGTACTAAAAAGCCGTTTAGCGGGGGCACTTGTGGCTGGTACAGCCAGAACTTGACGAGCGTAAACTGCCACTCGCGGGATCTGATACTAGAATTGGACCTTGGGGTCCCACAGAATGCCGCAAATGGGCTTCTTCTTTGTATATGCTGAAATAAGTTGTTTTTATCAGGGAGAACTAACCTGCACCTTTACCATAGGACTCCTGCGCCCTAAACTACAAGGGGAACTAAACTGCACCTTTACCCTATTTTCTTATCAACACGAAATAACCCTCCAAAATTCTTTTCTGAAAGAAGTGGTCGAGTTATGAAGTTTCGAGTCAAAGTTTAAGGCTACTTCAACTTCAGTGTGCTCTGCTCACTGTGCAAAAAAAAAAAAAAAAAATGTAATTCATTTCTATAGATATATTTCTATACTAGCTCTAGCTCTTTTCGAGATTAATTAAAAAAAACTTTTTCCACAAAATAAGTTTTTCAAGGAAAAGTAAAGAACTCCATTAAACAAAAACTGAGCAAAAATAAAATCAAATAATCTACCAAGCGTGAAACTACCACAAATCAGCATCGATAAATAAATGAAACCCAAAACGAACAGAAATTACAATAAATAACCGAGTCAAACTCAAAACGAGCAGAAATTAGCATAAGTTGGGCTCAAAACCCCTGTGCCTTCCCAAGGCCAGCATACAATTTGCACTTTACTGAAAAAAAATACAAATGAGTGTGCATTGTCAGTTTAACATACATATACTGATATTTAGTAATCAAAATGTTAGTATTATTTGATTTATTAAAGTTATAAGAGTAAAAACATTGTGTAGTGAAATCAACTACGCTGAACAACATGGCTATCTCAAAATTTTGATTGGATGTGTTTCGGGAAATGGTGGGCGTGGAAGGGATGTTATTTGCCTTCCAATCACGTTCGACCATCAAAAAGGGCACAAGCCACTCCAATTTCCAATTGAATGAGCCCTTTTCGAGGTTTCTGCGACAACTTCTTCGATACAAAATGCTCTGCTCCAAAGGAAAAAATAATAAATAATACATTTTGCCAGCATCGTTCTTATATACCCTCAGGGCATAAATCAAAACCCTTGCCCTGAGGGTTGTGGGGGAGTGTCCTCCTCAAAAACATATTTTCTATCTGGAAATCAACAACGCTGAACAAAATGGTTATCTCAAAATTTTGATTAGATGTGTTTGGGGAATGATGGGCGTGGGGGGGGGGCTAGTTGCCCTCCAATCAAAATCGACTATTCAAAAGGGCACTAGCCACTCCAATTTCCAATCGAATGAGCCCTTTGCGAAGTTTCTACGACAACTCCTTCGATACGAAATGCCCGGGTATGGAGAAAAAATAAATAAAACATTGTTTCATAGTGTATTATGGGATACATTATATTTACCATATAATGGGAAAAGATGGGCGTGAGAGGGGAGTTAGTTGCCTCAAATCACTTTTGACTATTAAAAAGGGCACTAGCCCTTTGAATTTCCAATCGAATGAGCCCCTTTTCAAGTCTCTACGACAAAGATTTCACACAAAACTTATATGCCCCAGGGCATAACTTATAACCCTTGCCCTGAAGACTGTGGGAGGAGTGTCCTGCTCAAACATATAATTTCCTGAACTTTAAACCGCGTGGAACAAAATGGCTATCTAAAAATTTTGATTGGATATGTTTGGGGAAATGGTGGGCATGGAAGGGTTGTTAGTTGCCTTCCAATTACTTACGACTATTATAAAGGGCACTATCCATTTCAATTTCTAATCGAATGAGCCCTTTTTGAAGTTTCTACGACAACGCGTTCTATAAAAACCTAATATGCCCCCAGGGCATAACTTACAACCCTTGTCCTGAGGGCTTTGAGGGGGCTGTCATCCTCAAAGACCTAATTTACAGAACTTAAAACTACGTTGAATAAAATGGCTATCTCAAAATTTTGATAGTATATGTTTTGGGAAAAGGTGGGCGTGAGAGGGGGGTTAGTTGCCCTCCAATGACTTTCGACTATTAAGAAGGGCACTAGCCCTTTGAATTTCCAATCAAATTAGCCTTTTTTGAAGTTTCTACGACAACTCCTTCTATAAAAACCTTATTTGCCCCCAGGGCATAACTTACAACCCTTGCCCTGAGGGCTGTGGGGGATTGTCTTCCTCAAAAACATAATTTCAACGACAACTTCTTCGATACGAACTGCCCTGCTCTAAAGGAAAAAAAAAATATTACATTGTGTCAACATTGATCTTATATGCCCTCAGGGCATAACTTAAAACCCTTGCCCCGAGGGTTATGGGGTAGTTTCCTCCTCAAAAATATATTTTCTATCTAGAAATCAATTACGCTGAACAAAATGGCTATCTCAAAATTTTGATTGGATTTGTATGGGGCAATGATGGGTGTGGGGGGGGGGGCTAGTTGCCCTCCAATCACTTTTGACTATCAAAAAGGGGACTAGCTCTTTGAATTTCCAATCGAATGAGCCTTTTTTGAAGTTTCTACGACAACGCCTTCTATAAAAACTTATATGCCCCCAGGGCATAACTTACAACCCTTGCCCTGAAGGCTGTGGGGGAGTGTCCTCCTCAAAAACATAATTTCTACTTGGAAATCAACAACGCTGAACAAAATGGCTATCCCAAAATTTTGATTGGATGTGTTTCAGGAAATGGTGGGCGTAGAAGGCGTGTTAGTTGCCTTCCAATCACTTTCGACTATTAAAAAGGGCACTAGCCCTTTGAATTTCCAATTGAATGACCTTTTTTTGAAGTTCCTATGACAACGGCTTCTATAAAAACCTTATGTGCCCCCAGGGCATAAGTTACAACCCTTGCCCTGAAGGCTGTGGGGGAGTGTTCTCCTCAAAAACATAATTTCTATCTGGAAATCAACTACGCTGAACAAAATGGCTATCTCAAAATTTTGATTGGATGTGTTTCGGGAAATGGTGGGCGTGGAAGGGGCGTTAGTTGCCTTACAAACACTTTCGACTATTAAACCCCGAGGGTTGTGGGGGAGTGTCCTCCTCAAAAACATATTTTCTATCTGGAAATAAACTACGCTGAACAAAATAGTAATCTCAAAATTCTGATTGGATGTGTTTGGGGGAATGATGGGTGTGGGGGGGGGCTAGTTGCCCTCCAATGACTTACGGCTATTAAAAAGGGCACTAGCCCTTTGAATTTACAATCAAATGAGGAAATCAACTAAGCTGAACAAAATGGCTATCTCAAAATTTTGATTGGATGTGTTTCGGGAAATGTTGGGCATGGAAGGGGCGTTAGTTGCCTTACAAACACTTTCGACTATTAAAAAGGGAACAAGCCACTCCAATTTCCAATTGAATGAGCCCTTTTCGAAGTATCTACGACAACTTTTTCGATACGAAGTGCCCTGCTCTAAAGGAAAAAATAATAAATGATACATTGTGCCAACATCGTTCTTATATGCCCTCAGGGCATAGCTTAAAACCCTTGCCCCGAGGGTTGTGGGGGAGTGTTCCTCCTCAAAAATATATTTTCTATCTGGAAATAAACTACGCTGAACAAAATGGTAATCTCAAAATTCTGATTGGATGTGTTTGGGGGAATGATGGGTGTGGGGGGAGGGATAGTTGCCCTCCAATCACTTACGGCTATTAAAAAGGGCACTAGCCCTTTGAATTTACAATCAAATGAGGAAATCAACTACGCTGAACAAAATGGCTTTCTCAGAATTTTGATTGGATGTGTTTCAGGAGATGTTGGGCGTGGAAGGGGTGCTAGTTGCCTTACAATCACTTTCGGCTATTAGAAAGGGCACAAGCCACTCCAATTTCCAATTGAATGAGCCCTTTTTGAAGTTTCTACGACAACTTTTTCGATACGAAGTGCCCTGCTCTAAAGGAAAAAGAAAAATAATAAATGATACATTGTTCCAACATCGTTTTTATATGCCCTCAGGGCATAACTTAAAACTCTTGCCCTGAGGGTTGTGGGGGAGTGTCCTCCACAAAAATATATTTTCTATCTGGAAATCAACTACGCTGAACAAAATGGCTCTCTCAAAATTTTGATTGGATGTCTTTGGGGGAATGATGAGCGTGGGGGGGGGGGGCTAGTTGCCCTCCAACACAGTATATAAATTATAGGCAGTATGATCTTTCCCTATCTCACCCATTATAAAAACCCGGACCGAGGTGCGAGTGCTCCAGAGAAAGTAAAAGATAAGCGACATTAGGTCTATTCACGGGTAGACAAGTCAGATTTCTCTTGAACGAGAAACTTGGCTTCAACTTTGGAACACTAAATTTTGAAGAAACTAATTTTAAATTAATATATTTCCATACATATATAAAAATCGGTAATTAGTAGTGCAATGTTATTATTAGATGTTTTTAGGAATTAAAAGTAGGTTTTGAAGTCTCAAATTGGTTTCAAAGGCATTTGAAGAAAGTTTCTGCCAAAATACGTGTTCCAGGGTAATTGGCCGCTGATGGCAGATCAAATGAGAGGAGCTGTTTGTACGCGCTAATGCAAGAAGAAGTGGGAGGAGCTGTTTGTTCGCACCTAGAATGAAGAGCCAGAAATTATCTGCGGTAAACTTACTGCTATATCTTTATACTGTGCCCTCCAATCACTTTCGACTATTAAAAAGGGCACTAGCCACTCCAATTTCCAATCGAATGAGCCTTTTTCGAAGTTTCTACGACAACTCCTTCGATACGAAGCGCCCGGGTATGGAGGAAAAAAGAACATTGTGCCTACATCGTTCTTTACTTAGGCAGCGCTATCGCGCTGAATAGAAAATAGGTCACTGCTGTTTTCATGTTAGTTTTGCAGTTCTAAGTCGAATCAACTTTGTTGTGCTTCCAAAGATTTCAGTGCTTCTTTTGCGGATTGAGTACCTGGCCTGTCAAGCTTAACTCAAAGAGAAAATATGGAAAAAAATGATAATAGTTTTTAAACTCTTTTTCTCTCTCCATCCCTTCTCTTTATATCTCCACCCAAACTCCAACTCTCTCTCTCTCCCGCCTCTCTTTCTCGTATTCTATTGTATGACCACCTTCTACGACCACCCCTTCCATACGAAATGGCCAGGGAAAAAAATATATAATAATGCATTGAAGGCATATGGCTCTTAAATTAGGCAGCGCTACAGCGCTGCCTCTGATAACGAGAAAGGAACAGGACGGTTTCTATTATTGTTTTGTTTTTAAAAACGCAGAAGTGTCTTGTGTCTAGTAGAAATCAATCGTATAAGTGCAAGATAAGAGACAATTCATTCCTGAACAAAGTTAAACTACATAAAAGGTAAGGAGTTTCTTCATTGGTGTACCTTTCGTCAATTGTGCTGTAATTGACATAATGCCTGCTATTATGGAATAATTCGAAACCCTTCCAAAGACCAGAACAAGCTGAAATCCTTCAAAATAGAATATATTTTAAACCCCATATTTTCTCAACAATGGTGTTAACTTACCTAAATGTTTTTTTTTTGCAGTTTCCGCAGTAATATAAAGCTAATCAGCCTAATGGTGAAGTGGGGGGGGGGTGAGTATTGGTAGAAATATTGGATAGTTATATGTCTCATTTTATTTAATTGAACATCTTTCCTCTCTGTCTGTTTGTTTGTCTCTACCTCTATCTTTCTCTGTCATTCTTCCTCTTTCTCTCCCTCCCCTCTCTTTCTTTTTCTCTGTGTCTATCTTTCTTTTCCTTATGCCTCTATTACCCCTTGTTTCTTGTTGTTTCTTTTCAGTAATTCTTCCAGGTTAAAAGGCCTTACATACCTTGAACATACCTACTAAAAGTATGCAAAATAATGATGTTTACGTGAAAAAAATATCTTTTCTATTTTCCCCATAATTCGTAAATTTTTCGTACTATTTCAGAGTGGTACCCTCACCCTATAAGGATGTACTGTATACATTTCTACCTCGTATGTTGTCTGGCTTCCTTGGAAATAGATTTTGCCAATTTCTCTTATCTTCACTTGTCATCAATTTGATTCCTTTCAAGTTCCGAATGCTTCTTTATTTTGACAGGTGAAGGAGAAACATAAGAAGTGTTTAGATATTAAGACACTGTGACTCCTTGCTTTTCCTAATTAGATCCAATGGCATTGAAGTTAGTCCAATCCTACAAAAAAGTTTAACCTTGGCTGTGAAGCCTGTTTGAAGAGCATTAAATAAGAAAAAACAAGTTTTTCAAACTGAAAGTAAGGAGCAGCGTTAAAACTAAGAAAGATCAGAAGTTATTCCGTATATGAAGGGGTTGACCCCCCTTCTCAAAACCTTAATGTTCACGCCAAAATTTTTTAGAACTGTTAAAAATGCTTCCTATTGCAATTAAACGGCCCTAGTGTTTCAGGAGTCGTTCTTACAAAAATGGGACAAACAGTCAAACTTTAGCGTAAAGAGCAAAGTACCGAGGACGGGGAAAACCCCTTCATATACAGAACAATTTCTTTACGTTTTGAGTTAAAATGTTGCTCCTTACTTTTAGTTGAAAAACTTTTTTCATTATTTAATTTCTTATCGTTTTTCAAATAATGCGGGTAAATCTGGCCACCCTACATGAAAAACTCCCTCCTCTCATAGGAAGCTTCTCAGTGGAAAGTTCATCCGACGTAAAATAACCCCACCCCCTGTAAAAGTATTTCCGGACAATTCCAACCTCGTTGAAAATCCCCCCCCCCGCCCCGGAGTAGAATTTCCTGCAGAAGATTCCGCCTGCAAAATTCTCCTTAGCATACTTTCATTTGAAGAAGACTAAATTCTAATTGTTTTTCTGATCACTCCGGAAATTCCCTCTTCCGTGGAAATTATTTCTCAGAAATCCAAACACGCTGAAGATTTCCCCCTGACAGTTCCCCCGGAACATCTCCAAATGCAAAATTGAGCAGGCAAAGAGGAAGTCAGACAAATAAAAATAATTTCGTATAGGAATTCTGTCAAATCCCCCTAGTGTAAAATTTCCCCTGGAAAGTTCATTTTGGAAATTTCCCTCCACACGGAAAATTATCCCCATGGAAACCAATTTCAAGCACAAAATCCCCCACCTTCCGAAAAATGTCTGTATACTTCCCAGTAACAAACACTAGATGTGACCAAAGGACAAACTTTATAACTTAAAGACGCATCCTCAGGGGCTGGGGGGGGGGTGATGTGAATCTACAAAGGCAAAGTTTTGGAACTTTTCAACCATGCTAAACAAAATGGCTATCTCAAAATTTTAATCGGTTGATTTGAGGAAAAAAGGGGCGTGGAAGGGGGCTAGTTCCCCTCCAATCTTTTTGGTTACTTAAAAAGGGCAATAAAAGAGTGAAGTTGTTAAGGATTTAGATTTTTGTTCCGTTTTATGATTTTTGATTTATAGGTCGAGTGTGAATATACATTACAGTAGTACATTATAAGGATGGAAACAACCATCATATATAACCGAATGGGTTGTATATGATGGTTGTTTGAAAGATGGTGTCATTGTTGAAAGATGATGTAAGCGCTATTTTTGTTAATTCATTTGTTTGTCTCTGTCTCTCTCTCTTTGTCTCTATGTGGAAGAATTTTTTTGAAATAATTTTATGGCTTTTCTTTTGGTTTTTACTGCCTCTTTGCCTTCTGTCAACCCAGTGAAAACAAAATGATTTAACGACTTGGGATTGAACCAGGGTTTCCACCTGGTGAGAAAAAAATCACTAGATTCTTGAAAAAATCACCAGATTCTTGAAAAAATCACTAAATCAGCACATAAACCACTAGTTTATTGATCAGAAATAACCAGAATCACTAGAATTATAATACTCTTTATCATTATAATTAATTATTGTTTTGTTTCTTTACCATGTTCTATACAGGCGCACCTACAGGAAGGGGATGAAATTACCCCCTATATGTGGAAATATACTTTTAGATTGATGTTTTGTTTTTTCTCAAGCCAAAAATTACCCTTGAAATTTTGAGAAATGCCTTTTTGCATCTTTATGCAGAGAATAGAGCAAAATCCTTGCTTCCCCCCTGTATGTTAGTAGAAATGCATATTTACATACTGTACGTACAAGATTACAGCCAATCAGAGGACTAGAATTCGTGTACGTACAAGACCATAACCTCTTTCTATGCCAATCAGGGAGTCGGAAATAACATCACTTGATTTCTAGGAATTATGCGGGACTCTAAAGAGATAGAAATTATATTTTAATAAGGCTTCATTTTCTTTAGGCTTAGCGATAAATTCAGGAATTATTATTATTTCGAAGCCTTTATAACGCATCTTGACTCTTGAATTCATCTCTTGGATAACCTAGAATTAAGATGTTTCTAAGTGCAACAGATTCAGAGGGGAATGATTATGGCTTCACTTGGGGGAGAGATGAAGCATACAAGGAGATTAATAGAGATTGAATATTTTACTGAACCAGATTCCTGAGAATTTAAATGTGACAGTGTACAGTTGCCAAACATAGGAACCGTTAGAGAGTAATCGACATCTTAGGGGATTATTTGGGCGAAAAAAATTGATCGACATTTTAGGGATTATTTGGGCAAAACAGTTTGAGACATTTTAGAGGATGATTTGGGGTGAAACTCTGTGGTCGCTATAATAGACATGTACACGATATGGGACGTGGACGATGTTTTTGACTATGGAGTATGCTAAAAATTTGAAAGTAATAGAGCCTTTGGTGTCAAGATGAAATCGAGAATTTACCTAGCTTTACTTCCCGATTGTCTTCTGTATATTGCACAAGTACCATTTAAGCAGTGTTGTCAATATAAAAAGTTAATCATTTATTTTTTTAACATGATAATTTTATTTCAACTTTTTTTTTACATGTCTTAGAATGAACATGTACACAATATGGGATTAGTGGGACGATTATGGATTTGAACACGAAGGACCGCAACCACCAATGACCCTAGCCACAAAGAACCACAACCTCCAAATGTTCCCTTTCTCCAACAACCAAGGGGCCCCCTCCCCCCCCAAGATTTTGGGGACCAGCCCCTCATTTTTTTATACTTTTTGAAGTTTATTTCTTTTAACATGATAATTTTATTTCAACTTTTATTTACATGTCATAGAATGGACAAGTACACAAAATGGGATTAGTGAGACGATTATGGATTTGAACATGAAGGACCGCAACCACCAATGACCCTAGCCACCAATGACCGCAACCTCCAAGGCCCCCTCTCTTCAACCTCCAAGGGGCCCCTCGCCCAAACTTTTTGGGACCCATCCCCCTATTTTTATACTTTTTGAAGTTTATTTTTTTTAACATGATAATTTTATTTCAACTTTTTTTTACATGTATTAGAATAAACAAGTACACAATATGGGATTAATGAGACGATTATGGATTTGAATATCAAGAATCGCAACCATCAATGACCCTAGCCATCAAGGACCTCAACCTCCAAGGGGCACCCTCCCTCCAACTTTTTGGGGCCCAATCCTCCCATTTTTCTAATACTTTTTTTGAAGTTTTTTGAACTTTTTTTGTTATATTTTAAACATGAATTTTTTTCCACTTTTTTACGAATCTTAAAATAACTTGAAATATGCTTGCGGCTGCACTAATCATTCTCTATGCTTTCTCATAAACACAACGCGGCTTTTACAGTTATACTCTATGCCCGGTTATCGAAACTACCTACTTTATTGAATGTATTAAATCAGTAATTTTTCTACATTAGAAGAATTGACATCTGCATCATATTTTTGTTTAAAAAGTGAAAATGAATGATTCGAGGAAAGTGTGTTCACATGATAAAGTCATTGTTGTCTTGAATGATGACAAGGAGAAGTAATTGAACTATGAAACAAGTACAAGCGGTAGCACTATTGGAAATGTATGCGTGCGTTGTCATGACAGTGGGAGTTTAGATTTCGTTGGAGTACCCAAGAATTTCCATTGTACAAATGGCGGATATGCAAGAGTATCATTACCAGAGATGATAGTGCTCAAAGAGAATGCTGACATAAAAATAATAGTTGATGTTGAGGGGCATCTTCTTGCTCATGGTCCTAGTAACACATTACCTACTGATACATCTTATTCCCCTCGTTCTGGTATTCGTATTCAAATGAACGCAAAGGGGAAAAGAAAAGCCAACTACTGCACGAATGTAATAAATCATATCATGGCTACCTGCCAGAACTGTTACCTGTGTAAACACAATGTTAGAATAGACAGTGAAATCGATAATAAAGTAAAACGGGTATTGGCATAAAATATCATCAATGATTATGAAGATAAATTCATGGAAAATGAAGCACAAGTGAACGTTATTACTACTATTGATCGTATAGTCAACGAATCCAGTAGTACCAAAGATGAATTGCAGATTGAGCCAGTAGGTGACACCCCAGTAAAAATTGTGTATGACTTAAAATGGATGAATGAATACTCTACTGGTTATGAACTAAGAGAAGAGAATAACTATAGTATCAAGAGAGAACATGATAAATTATTTTATGGAACAGATCCAAAATGTCCAAAGTTGTTCAATGATGTTAATAATGTATAATAATGTCTGAAACATATTTTTATATTAGTATTTTACGTGTCATTATTTTATTAAAAATATTACTTTGCTACATGATCTTTATTTTTAGGGTATGTCAGAGCGTCAAACGTTCAGAATATCTATTAAAAAGGTCAGAGATGTAAGAAAAGGAATTTTCAGAGATAAAGATACTACTAGCAGGCTCATAGTGGGTATATTAGAAAATGAGATACCTTAACAGAACTTTTACCAAAGTCTTAGAGGGATGAGCTGAATTTCTTCTCAAAAATCTCCACAGACAAGCAAACACCCGTCCTGACACACAGCAGAGAGAAATTTAGTTTTCAGAAACATGAACATCCACGTTAAATATACATCTGTTTCTATTAATGATATTTGATTTTTTAATAAAGTTGGGTTTTAGTTTTCAGAAATAAGAACATCCACGTTTGAAATACATCTGATTTTAATAATAATTTTTTTTTAATATAGTTTCGGTTTTAGTTTTCAGAAATAGGAACATCCGTGTTAAAAATATATCTGATTATATTAAAAATATTTGATTTTTAATAAAGTGGGGTTTTAGTTTTCAGAAATAGGTTTTAGTTTTCAGAAATAAGAATAGCCACATTTGAAATATATTTGATTATTTTAATAATATTTGATTTTTCTTAATAAAGCTGGGTTTTAGTTTTCGGAAATAAGAGCAACCACGTTTCAAATATATTAGGTTTTATTAATAATGTTTGATTTTCTAATAAAGTAGTTTCATCGTCAAAATCAACGATAAACATGTTTTACTAATTGAAGTACTCATCTTTTTTACTTTCAACATTACTTTACGACTTTTTGCTTGCCCTAATACCAAGCAATACTTTTCAAAAGGCTTTATTATATTATTTCAGAACAAGTTCTTTTTATAATATTCCTCCTAGACCCATTTTACAAGTTGAAGTACTCATCTTATTATCACTCCCAACATTACTTTCCAACTTTTTGTATATCCCCACACCAAGAAAATACTTTTCAAAAGGCTTTATTAAATTATTTCAGAACAAGTTCTTTTCGTAGTATTCCTCCTAGATTTGTTTTAAAAGTTGAAGCGCTCATCTTTTTATTATCTCCCAAAATTACTTTACGACTTTTTGCATACCCCAACACCAAGCAATACTTTTCGAAAGGCTTTATAATATAATTTCAGAACAAGTTCTCTTCTTAATATTCTTCCTAAACATGTTTTACAAGTTGAAGTAATCATCTTTTTTTCACTCCCAACATTACTTTACGACTTTTTGCTTGCCCTAATACCAAGCAATACTTTTCAAAAGGCTTTATTATATTATTTCAGAACAAGTTCTTTTCTTAATATTTCTCCTAAACCTGTTTTATAAGTTGAAGTACTCATCGTTTTCCATTCCCAACATTACTTTACGACTTTTTGCATACCCCAACACCAAGCAATACTCTTCAAAAGGCTTTATAATATTATTGCAGAACAAGTTCTTTTTATAATATTCCTCCTAAACTTGTTTTACAAGTTAAAGTACTCATCCTTTTCACCCACAACTTTACTTTACGACTTTTTGCATACCCCAACACCAAGCAAAACTTTTCAAAAGGCTTTATTATATTATTTCAGAACAAGTTCTTTTCTTAATATTCCACCTAAACCTGTTTTACAAGTTGAAGTACTAATCTTTTTTCACTCCCAACATTACTTTACGACTTTTTGCATACCCCAACACCAAGCAATACTTTTCAAAAGGCTTTATTATACTATTTTAGAACAAGTTCTTTTCTTAATATTCCTCCTAATCCCATTTTACAAGTTGAAGTATTCATCTTTTTTTACTCCCAACATTACTTTGGAGTTTTTGCATACCCTAACACCAAGCAAAACTTTTCAAAAGGCTTTATTATATTATTTCAGAACAAGTTCTTTTCTTAATATTCCTCCTAAACCTGTTTTATAAGTTGAAGTACTCATCATTTTCCACTCCCAACATTACTTTACGACTTTTTGCATACACCAACGCCAAGCATTACTTTTCAAAAGGCTTTATAATGTTATTTCAGAACATGTTCTTTTCTTAATATTCCTCCTAAACCTGTTTTACAAGTTGAAGTACTAATATTTTTTTTACTCCCAACATTACTTTACGACTTTCTGCATACCCCAACAACAAGCAATACTTTTCAAAATGATTTATTATATTATTTCAGAACAAGTTCTTTTCTTAATATTCCACTAAACCTGTTTTACAAGTTGAAGTACTAACCTTTTTCACTCCCAACATTACTTTACGACTTTTTGCATACCCCAACACCAAGCAATACTTTTCAAAAGGCTTTATTATATCATTTCAGAACAAGTTCTTTTCTTAATATTCCTCCTAATCCTGTTTTACAAGTTGAAGTACTCATCTTTTTCACTCCCAACATTATTTCACGACTTTTTGCATACCCCAACACTAAACAATACTTTTCAAAAGGCTTTATTATATCATTAAATCATTTTCACTCCCAACATTACTTTACGACTTTTTGCATACCCCAACACCAAGCAATACTTTTCAAAAGGCTTTATAATATTATTTCAGAACAACTTCTCATCTTAATATTCCTTCTAAACCTGTTTTACAAGTTAAAGTACTCATCCTTTTCATTCCCAATAGTACTTTACGACTTTTTGCATATCCTCAACACAAAAATACATTTCAAAAGGCTTTATTACTTCACGACTTTTTGCATACCCCAAAACTAAGCAATACTTTTCAAAAGGCTTCATTATATCATTTCAGATCAAGTTCTCTTCTTAATATACTTCCTAAACTTATTTTATAAGTTGAAGTACTCACCTTTTTTCACTCCCAACAATACTTCACGACTTTTTGCATACCCCAACACCAAGCAATACTTTTCAAAAGACTTTAGATCAAAAGATCTTTTCAGAACATGTTCTTTTCTTAATATCCCTCCTAAACCCATTTTACAAGTTGAAGTACTCGTCCTTTTCACCCAAAACATTACTTTACGACTTATTGAATACCCTATCACCAAGCAATACTTTTCATCTTCTTTATTATACAATTTCAGAACATGTTCTTTTCTTAATATTCCTCCTAAACCCATTTTACAAGTTAAAGTACTTATCTTTTTCACTCCCAACATTACTTTACGACTTTTTGCATACCAAAAAATGAAGCAATACTTTTTAAAAGGCTTTATTATACTATTTCAGAACAAGTTCATTTCTTAATATTCCTCCTAAATCCATTTTACAAGTTGAAGTACTCATATTTTTTCACTCCCAACATTACTTTACGACTTTTTGCATACCCCAACACCAAGCAAATACTTTTCAAAGGGCATTATTATATTATTTCAGAACAAGTTCTCTTCTTAATATTTCCTCCTAAACCTGTTTTATAAGTTGAAGTACTCATCCTTTTTCACTCCCAACATTACTTTACGACTTTTTGCATACCCCAACACTAAGCAATACTCTTCAAAAGGCTTTATAATATTATTTCAGAACAAGTCCTTTTCTTAATATTCCTCCTAAGCCTGTTTTACAAGTTGAAGCATTCATCCTGTTTTCACTCCCAACATTACTTTACGGCTTTTTTGCATACCCCAACGCCAAGCAATACTTTTCAAAATGCTTTATAATATTATTTCAGAACAAGTTTTTTTCTTAATATTCCTCCTAAGCCTGTTTTACAAGTTAAAGCACTCATCTTTTTCACTCCCAACATTACATTACGACTTTTTGCACACCCCAGCACCAAGCTATACTTTTTAAAAGTCTTTATGGTATTATTTCAGAACGAATTTTTTTTATTGCTCCTCAGCCTTTTTTAAAGTTGAAGTACTCTTCTTTTTTCACTCCTAACCATACTAGAACTTTGTACCCCACACCAAGCAATCTTTTCAAGCTTAGACTTTGATCCCCAACACCAAGCAATACTTTTCAAAAGGCTTTATTATATTATTTCTGAACAAGTTCTTTTCTTAATATTCTTCCTAAACCTGTTTTACAAGTTAAAGTACTCATATTTTTCACTCCCAACAATACTTTACGACTTTTTGCGTACCCCAACACCGAAAAATATATTTCAAAAGGCTTTATTATATGATTCCAGAACATATTCTTTTCTTAATATTCCTTCTAAACATGTTTTACAAGTTAATGTTGTTTTACAAGTTGGGTTCCCTTCATTGTTATGGTTACTTTAGACTAGGTTACGTGCGCGCACGTAACCTAGTCTAAATTAACCTTAAAAATAAATAAAACCCAACTTTATCAAAAAAATATGCAAAAATGTACCACGTAACCTACTCTAAATTATCCTTAAAAGGTTGACCTTTTGAAACGTATTGCTTGGTGTTGCGGTATGCAAAAAGTCGTAGTGTTGGGAGTGAAAAAAGATGAGTACTTTAACTTGTAAAACATGTTTAGGAGGAATTTTAAGAAAAGAACATGCTCTGAAATGATACAATAAAGCCTTTTGAAATGTATTTTTTGGTGTTGGGGTATGCTAAAAGTCTTAAAGTAGTGTTGGGAGTGAAAAAACATGAGTACTTCAATTTGTAAAACGAATCTAGGAGGAATATTAAGAAAAGAACTTGTTCCAAAATGATATAATAAAGCCCTTTGAAATGTTTTTGCTTGGTGTTGGGGTATACAAAAAGTTGTACAGTGATGTCGAGAGTGAAAAAAGACGAGTACTTTAACTTGTAAAACAGGTTTAGGAGGAATATTAAGAAAAGAACTTGTTCTGAAATAATGTAATAAAGCATTTTGAAAAGTATTGCTTGGTGTTGGGGTATACAAAAAGTTGTAAAGTAATGTTGGGAGTGAAAAAAGATTAGCTCTTCAACTTGTAGAACAGGTTTGGGTGGAATATTAAGAAAAGAACTTGTTCTGAAATAACATAATAAAGCATTTTGAAAAGTATTGCTTTGTGTTGGGTAATGCAAAAAGTTGTAAAGTAATGTTGGGAGTGAAAAAAGATTAGTCTTCAACTTGTAGAACAGGTTTGGGTGGAATATTAAGAAAAGAATTTGTTCTGAAATAATATAACAAAGCATTTTGAAAAGTATTGCTTGATGTTGGGGTATGCAAAAAGTCGTGAAGTAATGTTGGGAGTGAAAAAAGATGAGTACTTCAACTTGTAAAATGGGTTTAGAAGGGATATTAAGAAAAGAACTTGTTCTTGAATAATATAATAATGCCTTTTGAAAAGTATTTGCTTGGTGTTCGGATATACAAAAAGTTGTAAAGTAATGTTGGGAGTGAAAAAAGATGAGTATTTCAACTTGTAAAATGGGTTTAGGAGGAATATTAAGAAAAGAAATTGTTCTGAAATAGTATAATAAAGAGTTTTGAAAAGTATTGCTTGATGTTGTGGTATGCCAAAAGTCGTAAAGTGATGTTGGGAGTGAAAAGATGAGTACTTCAACTTGTAAAATGGGTTTAGAAGGGATATTAAGAAAAGAACTTGTTCTGAAATAATATAATAAAGCCTTTTGAAAAGTATTGCTTGGTGTTGGGGTATTCAAAACGTCGTAAAGTAAAGTTGTGGGTGAAAAGGATGAGTACTTCAAAATGTAAAATGGGTTTAGGAGGGATTTTAAGAAAAGAACTTGTTCTGAAAAGATATAATAAAGTCTTTTGAAAAGTATTGCTTGGTGTTTGGGTATGCAAAAAGTCGTAAAGTATTGTTGGGTGTGAAGAAAGATGAGTACTTCAACTTATAAAATGAGTTTAGGAGGAATATTAAGAAGAGAACTTGATCTGAAATGATATAATAAAGCCTTTTGAAAAGTATTTCTTGGTGTTGGGGTATGCAAAAAGTCGTAAAGTAATGTTGGGAAAGAAAGAGATGAGTACTTTAAATTGTAAAACAGGTTTAGGAGGAATATTAAGAAAAGAACTTGTTATGAAATGATATAATAAAGCCTTTTGAAATGTATTTTCTGGTGTTGGGGATATGCAAAAAGTTGTAAAGTATTGTTGGGAGTGAAAAAGATGGGTACTTTAACTTGTAAAACAGGTTTAGGAGGAATATTAAGAAAAGAAGTTGTTCAGAAATAATATTATAAAGCGTTTTGAAAAGTATTGCTTTGGTGTTGGGGCATGCAAAAAGTCGTAAAGTAATGTTGGGAGTGGAAAATGTTGAGTACTTCAACTTATAAAACAGGTCTAGGAGGAATATTAAGAAAAGAACTTGTTCTGAAATAATATAATAAAGCCTTTTGAAAAGTATTTGCTTGGTGTTGGGGTATACAAAACGTCGTAAAGTAATGTTGGGAGTAAAAAAAGATGAGTACTTCAACTCACAAAATGTGTTTAGAAGGAATATTAAGAAAAGATCTTGTTCTGAAATAGTATAATAAATCATTTTGAAAAGTATTGCTTGGTGTTGGGGTATGCAAAAAATCGTAAAGTAATGTTGGGAGTGAAAAAAGATTAGTACTTCAACTTGTAAAACAGGCTTAGGTGGAATATTAAGAAAAGAACTTGTTCTGAAATAATATAATAAAGTCTTTTGTAAGGTATTGCTTGGTGTTGGGGTATGATAAAAGTCGTTAAGTAACTTTACTTTGGGTGAAAAGGGTGAAAAGGATAAGCACTTTAACTTGTAAAACAAGTTTAGGAGGAATATTAAGAAAGGAACTGGTTCTGCAACAATATTATAAAGCCTTTCGAAGAGTATTTCTTAGTGTTGGGGTATGCAAGAAGTCGCAAAATAATGTTGGGAGTGGAAACTGATGAATACTTCAACTTATAAAACAGGTTTAGGAGGATAATAAGAAAAGAACTTGTTCTGAAATAATAAAATAAAGCCTTTTGAAAAGTATTTCTTGGTATTAGGGTATGCAAAAATTCATAAAGTAATGTTGGGAGTGAAAAAGATTAGTACTTCAACTGGTAAAACAGGTTTAGGAGGAATATTACGAAACGAACTTGTTCTGAAATAATATAATAAAGCCTTTTGAAAAGTATTGGCTTGGTGTTGGATTATATAAAAAGTCGTAAAGTAATGTTGGGAGTGAAAAAAGATTAATACTTCAACACGTAAAACAGGTTTAGGAGGAATACTGAGAAAAGAACTTGTTCTGAAATAATAAAATAAAGCCTTTTGAAAAGTATTGCTTGGTGTTGTGGTATAAAAAAAAATTGTAAAGTAATGTTGGGAGTGAAAAAAGATGAGTACTTCAACTTGTATAATGGGCTTAGGAGGAATATTAAGAAAAGAACTTGTTCTGAAATAATAAAATAAAGCCTTTTGAAAAGTATTTCTTGGTGTTGGGGTATGCAAAAAGTTGTAAAGTAATGTTGGGAGTGAAAAAAAAGATGAGTATTTCAACTTGTAAAACATGTTTATCGTTGATTTCAACAATGAAATTACTTTTGTAGAAAATCAAATATTATTTTTAAATGTGGTTGTTCTTCTTTCTGAAAACTAAAATCCAGCTTTATTAAGAAAAATCAAATATTATTAATATAATCAAATGTATTTCAAACGTGGATGTCCTTATTTCTAAAAACTAAAACCCAACTTTATTAAAAAATCAAATATTATTAATAGAAACAGATGTATTTTAAACGTTGATGTTCCTGTTTCTGAAAACTAAAATTCTCTCTGCTGTGTGTCAGGATGGGTGTTTGCTTGTCTGTGGAGATTTTTGATAAAAAATTCATCTCATCTCTCTCACACTTTGGTAAAAGTTTTGTTAAAGTATCTCATTTTCTAATATATCCACGGTGAGCCTGCTAGTAGTATCTTTATCTCTGCAAACTCCTTTTCTTACATCTCTGACCTTTTATTCTGAACGTTTGACGGTCTAGCATACCCTAAAAATAAAGATCATGTAACAAAGTAATGCATAATGTATTTTTAATGAAATAATTACATATAGAATATTAATATAAGAATATGTTTCAGACATTATTATGCATTATTAACATCATTGAACAACTTTGGACATTTTGAATCTGTTTCATAAAATAATTTATCATGTTCTCTCTTGACACTATAGTTATTCTCTTCTCTTAGTTCTTAACCAGTAGAATAATCATTCATCCATTTTGAGTCATACACAACTTTTACTGGGGTGTCACCTACTGGCTCAATCTGCATTTCATCTTTGGTACTATTGGATTCATTGACTATATGATCAATAGTAGTAATAACGTCCGCTTGTGCTTCATTTTCCATCAATTTATCTTTATAACCATTGATGATATTGTATGCCAATTACCTTTTTATTTTGCTAGCGATTTCACTGTCTATTCTCACATTGTGTTTACGCAGGTAACAGTTCTGGCAGGTAGCCATAATATGATTTATTACATTAGTACAGCAGTTGGCTTTTCTTTTCCCTTCGCATCAATTTGAATACTAATACCAGAACGAGGGGAATAAGATGTATCAGTAGGTAATGTGTTACTTGAACCATGAGCAAGAAGATGCCCCTCTTCATCAACTATTATTTTTATGTCGGCATTCTCTTTGAGCACTATCATCTCTGGTAATGATAATCTTGCATATTCACCATTTGTACAATGGAAATTCTTGGGTACTCCAATGAAATCTAAACTATCACTTTCATGACAACGCACGCATACATCTCCAATAGTGATACCATTTGTTGTTGTTTTATAGTTCAAATACTTCTCTTTGTCAGCATTCAAGACAACAATGACTTTATCATGTGTACACACTTTCCTCGAATCATTCATTTTCACTTTTTAGACAAAAATATGATCCAGATATCGATTCTTCCAATGTAAAAAAATTACTGATTTAATACATGCAATAAAGTAGGTAGTGTCGATAACCGGGCATAGAGTATCACGGGAAAGCCGCGTCGTGTTTATGAGCAAGCATAGAGAATGATTGGTTCTGCCGCAAGCATATTTCATGTTATTTTAAGATACTTAAAAAAAAAGTTGAAAAAAACATGTTTAAGAAAAATAATAAAAAAAAGTTAAAAAAAACTACAAAAAAGAATTAAAAATGGGGGGATTGGGCCCTAAAAAGTTGAAAGGAGGGGGGCCCTTGGAGGTTAAGGTCCTTGATGGCTAGGGTCATTGATGGTTGCGATTCCTGATGTTCAAATCCATAATCGTCTCATTAATCCCATATTGTGTACTTGTTCATTCTAAGACATATAAAAAAAGTTTAAATAAAATTATCATGTTAAAAAAATACACTTCAAAAAGTATAAACATGGGGGATGGGGGTGGGATGGGTCCCAAAAAGTTTGGGGGAGGGGGCTTCTTGGAGGTTTCGGTCCTTGGTGGCTAGGGTCATTTGTGGTTGCAGTCCTTGATTTTAAAATCAGTAATCGTCTCACTAATCCCGTATTGCGTACTTGTTCATTCTAAGACATGTAAAAACAGTTGAAATAAAATTATCATCTTAAAAAAATAAACTTCAAATAGTATAAAAATGGGGGGATGGTCCCAAAAGTTGGGGGGAGGGGGACCCTTGGAGGTTGGACAGAGGGGTCCTTGGTGGCTAGGGTCATTGGTGGTTAGGGTCATGGGGGGTTGCGGTCCTTGATATTCAAATCCATAATCGTCTCACTAATCCCATATTGTGTACTTGTTCATTCTAAGACATGTAAAAAAAAACGTTGAAATAAAATTATCAGGTTAAAAAAAACTTCAAAAAGTATAAAAAATGGGGGGGATGGGCCCCGAAAAGTTGGTGGGAGAGGGCCCCTTGGAGGTTGGAGAAAGGGGACCATTGAGGTTGCGGTCCTTGGTAACTAGGGTCATGGGGGGTTGCGGTCCTTGATATTCAAATCCATAATCGTCTCACTAATCCCATATTGTGTACTTGTTCATTCTAAGACATGTAAAAAAAAGTTGAAATAAAATTATGAAGTTAAAAAATAAATGATTAACTTTTTATATTGACAACACTGCTTAAATGGTACTTTTGTAATATTCAGAACACAATCGGGAAGTAAAGCTAGGTTAGTTCTCAATGTCATCTTGACACCAATGGCTCTATTACTTTCAACTTTTTAGCACACTCCATTGCCAAAAACAATATTTTATATCGTCCACATCCCATATTGTGCACATGTCTGTTATAGCAACCAGAGATTTTCACCCGAAATCATCCTCTAAAATGTCTCAAACTGTTTCGCCAAAATATTTTCTAAAATGTCGATTAATTTGTGTCACCCAAAAAATCGCCTAAAATGTCGATTAATCTCTAACGGTTCCTATGTTTGGCAACTGTACACTGTCACATTTAAAATTCTCAGGAATCTGGTTCAGTAATATATTCAATCTCTATTAATCTCCTTGTATGCTCAATCTCTCCCCCCAAGTGAAGCCATAATCATTCCCCTCTGAATCGGTTGAACTTTGAAACATCTTAAATCTAGGTTATCCAAGAGATGAATTCAAGAGTCAAGATGCGTTATAAAGGCTTCGAAATAATAATAATTCCTGAATTTATCGCTAAGCCTAAAGAAAATGAAGCCTTATTAAAATATAATTTCTAGCTCTTTAGAGTCCCGCACAATTCCTAGAAATCAAAAGATGTCATTTCTGACTCCCTGGTTGGCCTAAAAAGAGGATGTGGTCTTGTACGTACACGGATTCTAGTCCTCTGATTGGCTGTAATCTTGTACGTACAGTATGTAAATATGAATTTCTACTTATTTCCCGAATTGGTACCCTTGGCTTATACCCTTATCACTGAAAATTGGTTATTAGTGTTCTAATATTTGCTAATCGTAATATTCTAATCGAAATGTTTACTTTTTGTTTTTAATTTTTTTCCCTTGGCCATCAAAACCCCAATTTTTTCCCAAAAATATCGAGACTCTTTTTCTTTTTACTCTGAGCTAAATTAATTACTCGGACACCAGTCGACAATTTTGAAAATTGTCTTTTTGTAATTTCATGGAAAAAACGAGTCCCACTCTTCACAAATTTCGATAAGCATCTGTCTTATTGCTTCTTAAAAAAGAGGCACTTGTTAATTAAATGGAACGCACCGAAGAAGTAAAGTTATGTTAATCCTAATGAAATATGCCAAAATATAATAAAAATATAATACTTTAGTTTATATAATAATATAATTTGGGCTATATATTTGCACATTAGGTGGATGTGGGGGTGAAGTAAGCTAACCTTGCCCCAACCCCGCTAATGTGCAAATATATAGCCCACGTTATACAAGTCCAAATCATTCTGCCATCCGTTATTTGTCTTTTTGGCTATGAAACTATGTTTCATAGATCATACTATATCCTTATTATCCTTGGCATACTTTCATTCCCCGACCTATCCTCAGGGGCTGCTTGGACCATGTTAAATCTAAAGGTATAGTTTTGGAACCTTCAATTATGTTAAACGAAATGGCTATCTCAAACTTTTGATTGAGCAATATTCGGGAAAAAAAGGACGTGGGAGTAGTGTGTTATATAAAGCCGCAACGGGGACATGAATATGTGTGCAGTTTCAAGGGGACAAGACCTCCCAGATAGGGACATACTATTTTCAGAGGCGAACATGACTTGTCAGACAGGTTTTTCTAGGTTCATTACCCAAACTATAGAGATTTCCTTGGTATAATGTATTCAAAAGTATAATGCAGTTCCTTGAAAAATAACCCGTTTCGGCCCGAAGGGTATATAATCATATTTTTTTTTGTAAATTGACGATGTAACAACTCTTTCTTTGTGAGTTTGAAAAACTATTTCAACAAGCTGATTACCTGCTTTTCTTGATACATTATTCGTAGTGAAATGGAGAACTCCAAGAGAATTTTGGTAGGTAAATGTTTTTTTTGGTGTATTATAATGAAAACGAGACTTTTTTCGTATAGCTAGCTTTAATTATCTGACATATGGGTTTTTGATAGACAGCCGAGTAGGAAAGATATTTATCGTATAATTCACACGCTTCTGTTGGTTAATACCCTTTCAGATAGCTAAAAGCCATTTGGATAAAACGCTTCATGGGTTACAAAAATAACGTCTATTTGAGATTTAAAATTGGTTTAAGAAACGAAAAATGTGTGTCTTTAAAATGTGCAGAATATCTTTAATTTGTGGAGTGGGGGCTTTGGTATTGAGGAGGGGGGATGAGGAACCCCGTTAGTATTCTGAATAAAAATCTGACGGAACTAACACGGAAAACTGTGTTATTTTTTATGCACATCGTATTTAAAATATAGATAGGTTAGGCTCCTCTTTAGACTAGCATAATTCTTTCTTTTATATGATTTACGAGCTTGAGCAAATGGAATTTAACCCCATAAGTTTTAAATCGTGTCTTTCATAATTGAAAAAAGCATACATTTTTTCTTTTATCCTGTTTCGTGAGAGATTATCTCACAAATTGTGTTATATTTTATATGTTGCATCGTGTTCGTGTTATTAACTGATAGGTTAGACTTCTTCTTCCTCTTCTTAGGGAGTGATGTTTCTTTTTTACGAGTTAAAGTAGATTTGAAATTATGAACAAAAAAATTTATCTCCATAAGTTTTAATTGTGTTTTTTTCCTAGTTAAAAAAACATACATTTTTTTCTTTTATCCTGCATGATGAAAAAGAGATTGGGTTTTTGTAAATAACAAAACACAAAAATAAAATCAGTTTTAAAAACAAAAAAATGTATATTTGTATACAAGGTGATGAATTACATAGCTTACGATCGTAGCTTGCAACCTTAAATGACGTTAAAAGTAAAACTATATAATGACGTCAGTTACAACTGGGGTTGGGACTTTACTAAAAAAGATAAAGTTGTAAGCTTTTCAGGTGTGTGATATATTGTAGGACAGACTGTGTCAAAAACTGAATCATAGGAATATTGTTTACAGAGACATTACATTTGAGACCATAGAAACGCCTAACAAAAAGATTTAATTAAATGGAAAACATATATACAATTCTCTGGTTTGCAGTAACAGCCAGACTGATGGTGCAGTAAGACCAAAAAGATCTAACCATAACACTGGAAAATATAACAAAATATTTTTTGTCAGGTTTAGTCCAAAATCTGCACTTCTGATCCGCAAGATTTTTTTTATGATAAGCAGCTGAATTGTGACTTCAAAGAATATTCTATGAGTATGATTTGCTTTTCATTTTCTTTAAGCTTGTCACGATTAGTCCTTTTTCATGAAGTCACATATAGTTAATAATTCTTGAAAATTTTAAAATGAAATAATTTATTTCATCTCTCAGTTCAAAGTTATAATATAAAATACAAAAATATTTAAAGTACCATAGTAACAATAACTCTGCTTTTTGAATTTACTGAAAAAGAGTAAAATGGTATGATGTCATTTGCCATAAAATATTTAAGGTATCTTAGCAACAATAACTCTGCTTTTTGAATTGACTGGAAAATAGCAAAATGGTGTGACGTCACTTTCCATATGACGTCATATACCGATACAAAATGATTGGTAAACTTAAAATCACCTTATTAGTTAAAGTCCGGTATTAGTGAAAACATCTTTAACTCAAGGATGGCTTTTAAGATGAAAATCAATAATACAGAAAGTGAATCACATGGAGAAGAATACAATTTTGGTGGTCCTGATAATATGGAAGCTACATGTGGTAGCCTCACCTTGAATACATTTCCCAGTTTGACAAAAAACATTATTAGAGAAAGAAAAGGGGTATGTATATCAGATTCTATTACTGCAAAGGCTCCAGTGCGTCCAGCCATGCTATCTGATATGGAAACAGAAACAAAAGTTTCAGGTATATCAGATTCTGTTACGTTTCTGGCAATGCTGTATGGAGTTGGACCTGAAAGGAAAGATATATTTGACATAGATATATCAAACTTTGTCGCTATAAAGGTTCCAGCGTGTCAAGCAATGACACCTAGTGTTGGAATAGAAAGAAAAATGACATACGTATCAGACTCGACTACTACAAAAATTCCAGCGCGTCCTGACATGCTAGACAATATTAGCACAGAAAGAAAAGTGGCTTGCATACCAAATTTTACCGCGACAAATGCTTCAAAGCGTCCAGTAGTTTCACCTGATATTGGAACAGAAAAGGATGTGTTATGCATATCAGATTATTTTGCTACAAAGACTCAAACGCGTCCAGCAATGCTGTATGATCTTGGAACAGAAAGGAAAGTGGCATACACAAACGGTTCAGTTGCGGCAAAGGCTCCAAAATGTCCAGCAGTGCCACATGGAATAGGAAAGCCAATGATAGCTCCCAGAGATTCAACATATGGCTTAGAGGATGTGAACCTACTTTCTCAATTCAAAAGCAAAGGCAGTAAGCAAATTATAAGACAGGCTATTGCAACACAGAATCCAAATTTGTCCCAAACGACTGACGGAGAATGGGAAGAGCTGATTGATATTGATGGAGAGCTTGAAATCACGAATACTTATGTAGATTATATGCCTACAAAACTTAAAATTGGGCACGCACACCCAGATCCTACCGTTGAGACTGCAAGTCTTTCAAGTGTTGAGCCTCCTGATGTTACTTATAAATTATCTCTTCCGAGTGATGTCATTGAGCAGCAAAAACTTTCCACCCTTCAGCTTGAAGCGATCACGTATGCTTGTCAACAACATGAAAAGCGACTTCCAGACGGGAAAAGAGTCGGTTTTTTACTTGGCGACGGCGCTGGTATGGGGAAGGGGAGAACGATATCTGGAATGATTTTTGAAAACTATATTTTAAAACGGAAGAGAGCATTATGGGTGTCTGTCAGCTCTGACTTGAAGATTGACGCAGAGAGGGATCTCCGAGACATTGGAGCTGACAAAATCAAAATCTATGCACTAAATAAGCTTAAATACGATGATGATATTAGTTCTTCAGCAAATGGAAGTATCAAGAAAGGAGTCCTCTTTAGCACGTATACATCTCTCATTTCTCGGTCATCTAGTGGGGGTAAATATAACACTCGTTTACAGATGATTATAGACTGGCTTGGGTTAGATTTCGATGGACTTGTTGTATTTGACGAATGTCACCGGGCAAAAAACCTTATACATGAAACTGAAAGGGGAAAGCCGACAAAGACTGCAATCGCTGTATGTTATCTCCAAGAAGTATTGCCGAATGCAAGGATTGTCTATGCCTCTGCCACTGGCGCAACTGTGCCTAAGAATATGAGATATATGAGTCGCTTAGGCCTATGGGGTGATGGAAGCTCTTTCCAAAAACCTGGTAGTTTCTTTGATTCCATTGAAAAAAAAGGAGTTGGAGCAATGGAACTTGTGGCAATGAATATGAAAGCAAGAGGTGTTTATGTAGCCAGACAGCTTTCATTTGCTGGTGTCGGTTTTGATATCCAAGAAATTAAAATTAATCCACAGTTCATTCAAGTCTATGATGAATCAGTGGATTTCTGGACTGATATGAAAAAATTGTTTCAAAAAGCAATTAATCTCACTGAAAACTGTGCGGAAGATCTCATTTGGCGCGAATTTTGGTCTGCCCATCAAAGGTTTTTCAAATGTATGTGTATAGCTTCAAAAACTGATGAAACAGTAAAAATAGCTAGGAAAGCGGTAAAAAATGGCAAAAGTGTTGTCATTGGCTTACATACTACCGGTGAGGCTGGAACCCGAAAGCTGATAGATCAAGAAGAAGACAGAACGAGCTTTGTATCGACTGCAAAGGGTATCATCCAACTGCTTGTTGAAAACCATTTTCCAATCCCAAATCAAGTTGACAATAACAAACAAGTGCTGGAAAAAAATATTTTAGAAGAGCTGAATGTATTACCAGATAAAAGTAGAAAACGCAAAGCTGCTACACTGCCAATACTGAAGACTAAAATGATGAGGTTAGATGATCCCATTTCTGATATGAAAAAAGAAATTCTACGAAAATTGTCAGAGTTGGGAAAAAAGCTACCTCCCAACACGCTGGACCTACTAATTGATGAACTTGGGGGCCCAAATGAAGTGGCTGAAATGACCGGTCGAAAACGTCGAATAGTTAAAGACAACCTAGGAAATGTCACATACGAATCTCGTGCTAATGCCGAGGTAACAACAGATATGTTGAATGTGCAAGAACGAGAAAGGTTTCAAAATGGTGATAAAAACATTGCTATCATCAGTGAAGCAGCAAGTAGTGGTACTTCTCTGCATGCTGATAAGAGAGCTTTGAACACAAAAAGACGAGTTCACATCACCCTGGAACTTCCATGGAGTGCAGACAGAGCGACACAGCAGTTAGGTCGAACTCATCGCTCGAATCAGATACATCCACCTGCGTATATACTCCTCGTCTCTGACCTTGCAGGTGAGCGTCGATTTGCGTCTATTGTGGCTAAACGGCTGGAATTCCTTGGTGCTCTCACTCACGGGGACCGAAAAGCAGGAGCGGCTAGCCGTTTATCCCAGTTTAATTTTTATAGCGAATATGGCAAATTAGCTTTAAAACTATTCATGAGAGCTATCGAGTATCAAGAAAAAGGAGATGCCAAGATACCTGATAATTATAATGGCAACTTTATGAAAGATGCCCGTTCAGCTCTTGTCTCGGTTGGAATGCTGCCTGATTTTGAAAACCTGACTTGTAAAGATAAAATTGCAAGGTTTTTGAACAGACTGTTAGGTGTGAAAGTGTGTTTACAAAACGCCATGTTTGAATTTTACATGGACATGTTAGCACATGTTGTGAATAAAGCAAAAGACAAGAACAATTACGATTATGGTATTCTGGATCTAGGAGAAGTAAAAATACTTGAATCCAATTGGTTTGATTACAGACATGCCATTGGTCCATCAAAAGTTGTATTGTGCAAAGTTGAAGTTGACAGAGGGATAACATGGCAAACGGTGTCTAGGTACGAGATAGCAAGCGACAATCAGGAAGGATTTTATTTATTGAATAAACCTCGTCAAGGTTGTAGATATGGACCAGTTCTTGCAACCAGAAGAATCAAGAAAAAGCTGAATGATGAAGAATTGTTTGTTATCACAAGGCCTGCAAGAAGAAGAAAACCAGAAAAAATATCGTTTGCCGATTTGAAACAAAAATATCATCAGGTTCATGCCGATGAAGCAAAAGAACACTGGGAGAAACATTACGAGCATTCCAAGGAAAATTGCTTTCATATCTATTGGAAGGGTTATTGCAAAAATGGTGATTGTATTGAAGGGAAGCGTCACTGTAACTATTGGATTCTTAAAGGGGATATTTTGACTATTTGGCCAAAGATAGAAGCTATTGCAGAAGCCCGGAAGAAAATTCAAGTAGTTCGAATAAACATACAAACTCAAAAAGATATTGGAATCCTGGTTCCGACGAATGAAGTATCAATTCTCATAGAGAAGCTTAAGGAGGAGGCACTGTCAACAGAAACTCAACTAGAATGAATTCAATTCATCCTTCCTGTTTGTTCTTTACAGGATAACATAGTCTATAGGATTTGTACTCTCCTTAGAGTCGTTGTGATTCTGGATTTTGCCCAGAAATATTTTATCCATGCTGTTCCAACATTTTCACAAAATGGATGGTTTTCATTGCATTCTCATTCATCTATCCGGATTCATTCATCAACTTGTCTAATTTTAAATGACGTCATAAATATTAAAAAAAACTTCTTTTAAAGCGTTTCCCCAGCAATTATATATTGCTTTAATTGTGTTGATATCCGGCTTACAGCGGTAGCTAGCAAACTAGTAAGAGACGATCCCATCTAATGTTAAGAAATATAATAACCAATAGCTCTTAAAATAGATTCAGATCAAAACAAAAAGAACATCATTAAAACCTCCTTGTCCGAAACCCCCATATACAAAATTTTCTGTCCATTGGCTTGAACAGCAAGGGAAATATATTGGCTTGGAAATCAAGAAAAGTGGCAGCTACTACAGCATTCTGCCTAAACGGCAACTTTTTTTTCTTTTTCTTTTCCACAGATAGCTCGGCACTGGAACATCGCAGATATTTAGTCAGTGACACATTTTAAATGAAATTGTTGGGGTTAAAAACCTTTTGTAATTAAAACAAATTATTTTTAAAATAGAATCAATTTTCCGCTAAAAAACTGCATTTTTATGGCCAAAATTTATCGATGCCGTCATATTCATAGGTTGTATCTCGGTCGTCTCTTACTATTCCAATTAAGAAAAACCCATAGGCTTTATCTGTTTGTAGTTTCACTGTATCAAACAGTTCGTGGTAACGAACTGTAAGTAAGGAGCGACCCGGCTCAATGGTAACCGAAACTCTAAAAAACGGTATTTTGATACCAATAGATACATCAAAAGAATCAGATTTTAATTCTGATTTCAAATATATAAATCGTGGGAGGGCTCATTGAAACGGAAATTAAAAGTTCTAGTGCCCTTTTTAAGTGACCAAAAAAAATGGAGGGCAACTAGGCCCCCTCCCACGCTCATTTTTTTCCCAAAGTCATCTGATCAAAATTTTGAGATAGCCATTTTGTTCAGCATGGTCGAAAATATTATAACTATGTCTTTTAGGATGACTTAATCCCTCGAAGCCCCCAGGAGGAGGGCTGAAAGTTATGAACTTTACCCAATGTTAACATATAGTATTGGTTATTGGGACCCGGCTCAATGGTAACCGAAACTCTAGAAAACCGTATTTTGATACAAATAGATACATCAAAAGAATCAGATTTCAATGCTGATTTCAAATATATAACTTTCATCAAGTTTAATTCTACCCATCAAAAGTTACGCGCCTGAGAAAATTTGGCTGATTTTCGAAAAAAGGAGGAAAGACCCCCTAAAAGTTATAGAACCTGAATGAAAATCACACCATCATATTCCGCGTATCAGAGAACCCTACTGTAGAGGTTTCAAGCTCCTATCTACAAAAATGTGGAATTTTGCATTTTTCAAACAGTTCGTGGTAACGAACTGTAAGTAAGGAGCGACCCGGCTCAATGGTAACCGAAACTCTAGAAAACGGGTTTTTTATACCAATAGATATATCAAAAGAATCAGATTTCAATGCTGATTTCAAATATATAACTTTCATCAAGTTTAGTCCTACCCATCAAAAGTTACGCGCCTGAGAAAATTTGGCTGATTTTCGAAAAAAGGGGGAAAGACCCCCTAAAAGTTATAGAACCTTAATGAAAATCACACCATCATATTCAGCGTATCAGAGAACCCTACTGTAGAGGTTTCAAGCTCCTATCTACAAAAATGTGGAATTTTCCATTTTTTGCCAGAAGAAAGATCACGGATGCGTGTTTATTTGTTTGTTTGTTTGTTTGTTTGTTTGTTTGTTTTTTTTTTTTTTTCCCAGGGGTGATCGTATCGACCCAGTGGTCCTAGAATATCGTGGGAGGGCTCATTGGAACGGAAATTAAAAGTTCTAGTGCCCTTTTTAAGTGACCAAAAAAAATGGAGGGCAACTAGGCCCCCTCCCACGCTCATTTTTTCTCAAAGTCACCCGATCAAAATTTTGAGATAGCCATTTTGTTCAGCATGGTCGAAAATATGATAAATATGTCTTTTAGGATGACTTAATCCCTCGAAGCCCCCAGGGGGAGGGCTGAAAGTTATGAACTTTACTCAATGTTAACATATAGTATTGGTTATTGGGAAGTATACAGACTTTTTCAGAGGAGATTTTTTCTAGTAGGTGGGGGAAGGAGAGGGTCGGGGCTATATGGAAGGATCTTTCCATGAAGGAAGTTTTCATGGGGGAAGGGAAATTGCCATGAAGGGGGCGCCGGACTTGCCAGCATTATTTATTGGTTATTGGGAAGTATACAACCATTTTCAGGAAGGATTTTTTCTGGAGGGGGGGGGGCTAGAGGAGGGGATTACTCTGGAGAATATTTCCGTGGAGGATGTTTCTTTGGGGTAAGGGACATTTCTATGAAGGGGACGCCGGATTTCCAAGCATTATTTAAGAAACGATCAGAAGTTAAATAAAAAAAACAAGTTTTTTCAACTGAAATGTAAGAAGGAATATTAGAACTTAAAACGCACAGAAATTATAACGTATGTGAGGGGGTTCTCCCCCAAGTCAATACCTCGCTCTTTACGCTACAGTTTTTTTTTTAGTGCTTTCAAAAGAGCTATCTATTCTAATTAAACGGCCTTTGTGATTCAGGGGTTTGTGAATCAAAATTTTTTTTAACTTTTAACGTAAAGAGCGTGGTATTGACTAAGGGGAGAACCCCTTCATATAAGTAATAACATATACGTAATAAAAAAAAAACAATAAAAAAACAAGCGATACGGCTCAATAGTAATCGAAACTTTTAAAAACGAAATTTTGATGTCAATAAATGTATCAAAAGAATGTGTTTATAATGCTGATCCTAAATATATAAATTTTATTAAGTTTAGTATTACTCATCAAAGGCTACGAGCCTGAGAAAATTTACTCGATTTTTTAAAGAGGGGGGAAACATCCCCTACAAGTGAAAGAATTTTAATGAAAATCACACCGTCAGATTCAGCGTATCAGAAAACCCTATTACATAGGTTTCAAGCTCATATCTGCAAAATCTGCAACTTTGTATTTTTTGCCAGAAGAAAAATATAGGAATATAGAAGTTAGTTACGTAAGTTAATTTGTAAAGACATCCATTTAGCAAAAGAAAAGTAAAATTTTTATGCAAATAAAAGCTGCATTAACTAAAAAACGATCAGAAATTAAATAAAAAAAACAAGTTTTTTAAACTGAAAGTAAGGAGCGACATTAAAACTTAAAACGAACAGAAATTATTCCGTATATGAAAGGGGCTGTCCCCTCCTCAACGCCTCGCTCTTTACGCTAAAGTTTGACTCTGTCTCACAACTTTATTTTTTAAAACAATAAAAAACTTTAGCGTACAGAGCGAGGCGTTGAGGAGGGGACAGCCCCTTTCATATACGGAATAATTTCTGTTCGTTTTAAGTTTGGAATCAACGTATAAAGCCAATCATTTTCATGTATCTATAATTATTAAAATTGTGTTTTTAGAGTTATGGTTACTTTCGGATGAGTTGCACTTTACTTTCACCTTGTATCCCAAAAACTGTTTAAAATTAGGGTTTTTTTGTAGCTGTTTTCGTTTTTGCTTTATTGTTCGACTTGATAGGAATTCTGAAACAGGATGGTCGTTGAAATTTCTTAATGACTAAAGATTTTGTTTTTCTTCTAAAAGGCTTAATATTCTCAAGGTTTTAGCTTTTGACGGATAACATTAAACCTGAGGAAATTTATGTATTTGGAATCAGCGTATAAAGCCAATCATTTTCATGTATCTATAATTATTAAAATTCTGTTTTTAGAGTTATGGTTACTTTCGGACGAGTTGCACTTTACTTTCACCTTGTTTCCCAAAAACTGTTTAAAATTAGGGTTTTTTTGTAGTTGTTTTCGTTTTTGCTTTATTGTTTGACTTGATAGGAATTCTGAAACAGGATGGTCGTTGAAATTTCTTAATGACTAAAGATTTTGTTTTTCTTCTAAAAGGCTTAATATTCTCAAGGTTTTAGCTTTTGACGGATAACATTAAACCTAAGGAAATTTATGTATTTGGAATCAGCGTATAAAGCCAATCTGTTTCATGTATCTATTATTATTAAAATTCTGTTTTTAGAGTTATGGTTACTTTCGGACGAGTTGCACTTTACTTTCACCTTGTTTCCCAAAAACTGTTTAAAATTAGGGTTTTTTGTAGTTGTTTTCGTTTTTTGCTTTATTGTTCGACTTGATAGGAATTCTGAAACAGGATGGTCGTTGAAATTTCTTAATGACTAAAGATTTTGTTTTTCTTCTAAAAGGCTTAATATTCCCAAGGTTATACCTTTTGACGGATAACATTAAACCTAAGGAAATTTATGTATTTGGAATCAGCATATAAAGCCAATCATTTTCATGTATCTATAATTATTAAAATTCTGTTTATAGAGTTATGGTTACTTTCGGACGAGTTGCACTTTACTTTCACTTTGTTTCCCAAAAACTCTTTAAAATTCGGGTTTTTTTTTGTAGTTGTTTTCGTTTTTGCTTTATTGTTCGACTTGATAGGAATTCTGAAACAGGGTGGTCGTTGAAATTTCTTAATGACTAAAGATTTTGTTTTTCTTCTAAAAGGCTTAATATTCCCAAGGTTTTAGCTTTTGACGGATAACATTAAACCTAAGGAAATTTATGTATTTGGAATCAGCGTATAAAGCCAATCATTTTCATTTATCTATTATTATTAAAATTCTGTTTTTAGAGTTATGGTTACTTTCGGACGAGTTGCACTTTACTTTCACCTTGTTTCCCAAAAACTGTTTAAAATTAGGGTTTTTTTGTAGTTGTTTTCGTTTTTTGCTTTATTGTTCGACTTGATAGGAATTCTGAAACAGGATGGTCGTTGAAATTTCTTAATGACTAAAGATTTTGTTTTTCTTCTAAAAGGTTTAATATTCTCAAGGTTTTAGCTTTTGATGGATAACATTAAATTTAAAACAATTTTACTCTATGCTTGCCCAGAGACACGATGTGGCTTTCCCACTATTGCTCTATGGCCGGTTATCGACACTACCTAGTTTACTGCATGTATTAAATCAGTATTTTTTACGCAGTGGAATGATAAACACATAAGTCATATCTTTAAAAAAAGTGAAGATGGGGCATTTTAATAAAGTGTGTTCACATAACAAGGTTATTGTAGCATTGAATGCCGACAAGGAGAAGTATTTAAACTATGAAACAAGTACAAGTGTTAGCACTATTGGAAATGTATGCATGCATTGTCATGACAGTAAGGAATTAAATTTCTTTGGAATACCGAAAAAATTCAACTCTTATGTTGGTGGTTATGCGAGATTGAGATCTCCAGAGATGATTGCACTCAAAGAGAATGCCAACATAAAAATAATCGTTGATGATAGAGGACAACTCCTTGCTACTGTTCCAGGTAACACATTACCTACTGATACATCCAATTGTCACCTTTCGGGTATTAGCATTCAACGGAAGATCAATAAACGAAAGGCCTACTCTTCTACTAATATCGTAAACCGTATCTTGTCTACGTGCCGGAACTGTTACCTGTGTAAAATAATGTGATAATAGACAGTGAAATTGCCAGAAAAATAAAAAGGGCATTGTCAGAAAATATCACTATGGAATATAAAGATGAATCGATGAAAAACAAAGCACCAGCAAACGTTACTGCCATTGATCAAACAGTCAATGAATCAAATAATACCAAAGACGAAAAGCATATTGAGCCTGTTGATGTGACACCAGTAAAAATTGTGTATGACGCAAAATGGAATAATGATTATTCTACTGATTACGAACTAAGAGAAGACAATAGCTATAATATCAAGAGAGAACATGGTGAACTATTTTATGGAACAGATTCAAAATGTCCAAAGTTAATCATCGATATTAATAATGTATCATAATATATTTTTTGTATTAATATTCTACATAGCATTATTTCATTAAAAATATATTATGCATTACATTGTTATGTGTTCATTATTTTTAGAGTAAGCTAGCATATCAAACGTTTAGAATGTCTAATAAAACGTCGAAGATGTAAGAAAAGGAATTTGCATACATCAATTGTCAAACACATGGGATAACATTCACAAAATCTTCGTATCAGAATGAATAAATTATTTATCAGCATCCGTTGTTGGATTGTCATTATGAAAAAATTGTAAGTAAGTAAGTAACAAACTCTTTCTTGAATTCACCTCTTGGATACACAATACAGAAATTTCATTAAGGAAATTATGAAAAAAAATTGTAAGTAAGTAACAAACTCTTTCTTGAAGTCACCTCTTGGATACACAATGCAGAAATTTCATTTAAGAAATTATCAAAAAATTGTAAGTAAGTAACAAACTCTTTCTTGAATTCACCTCTTGGATACACAATACAGAAATTTCATTAAGGAAATTATGAAAAAAAATTGTAAGTAAGTAACAAACTCTTTCTTGAAGTCACCTCTTGGATACACAATGCAGAAATTTCATTTAAGAAATTATCAAAAAATTGTAAGTAAGTAGCAAATTCTTTCTTGAATTCGTCTCCTGGATAAATAAAAAAGACATTTCATTCGAGAAATTATGACAAAATTCTAAGTAAGTAACCAACTCTTTCTTGAAGTCACCTCTTGGACACACAATGCAGAAACTTCATTTAAGAAACTATGAAAAAATTGTAAGTAAGTAAGTAACAAATTCTTTCTTGAAGTCACCTCTTGGATACACAATACAGAAATTTCATTAAAGAAATTATGAAAAAATTGTAAGTAAGTAGCAAATTCTTTCTTGAATTCGTCTCCTGGATAAACAAAAATAGATTTCGTTCAAGAAATTATGACAAAATTCTAAGTAAGTAACAAACTCTTTATTGTTTTCACGTCTTAGATACACGATGTAGATATTTCATTCAAGAAATTATCAAAAATTCTCATTAAGTAACAATTTCTTTCTTGAAGCCCCTCTTGGATACACAATACGGAAATTTCATTCAAGAAATTATGAAAATATTTGTAAGTAAGTAACAAAATGTTTATTGATTTCACCTCTTGGATACACAATACAGATACTTCATTCAAGAAATTATGAAAAAATCGCAAGTAAGTAACAAACTCTTTATTGTTTTCTCCTCTTGGATATACAATACAGAAATTTCATTCAATAAATTATGAAAAAATTGTAAGCAAGTAACAAACTCTTTCCTGAACTCAACTCTTGGACACACAATGCAGAAACTTCATTTAAGTAACTATGAAAAAATTGCAAGTAAGTAACAAATTCTTTCTTGAATTCCCCTCTTGGATAAACAAAAAAGTCATTTCATTCAAGAAATTATGACAAAATTCTAAGTAAATAACAAACCCTTTCTTGAATCCGCCATTGGGATGCACAATACAGAAATTTAATTCAGGAAATTATGAAAAACATTGCAAACAAACTCTTTCTTGAACTCGCTTCCTGGACAGCCAATACAGCAATTTCACTCAAGAAATTATGAAAAAATTGTAAGTAAGTAGCAAACTGTTTCTTGAATTCTCCTCCTGGATGCACAATACAGATATTTCATTCAATAAATTATAAAAAAAATTGTAAGTAAGTAACAAACTCTTTCTTGAATACACCTCTTGGATACACAATACGGAAATTTCATTCAAGAAATTATGAGAAAATTCTAAGTAAGTAACAATCTCTTTCTTGAAGTCCCCTCTTGGATACGCAATACGATACGGAAATTTCATTCAAGAAATTATGAGAAAATTCCAGGTAAGTGACGATCTCTTTCTCGAAGTCCCCGTTTGGATACACAATACGGAAATTTCATTCAAGAAATTATAAAAAAAAATTGAAAGTAAGTAACAAACTCTTTATTGATTTCAACTCTTGGACACAAAAAAAAGACATTTCATTCAAGAAATTATGACAGAATTCTAAGTAAGTAACAAACTCATTCTTGAATTCGCCGTTTGCATGCACAATACAGAAATTTCATTCTAAGGGACCTCTACACATGATTAAATACGTTTTGAAACTACATGCTATGTGCTTGCCTTTCCTTAGTACCTTTCCAAACGAGCGGGGATTCCCCACTGGTTCCTACACATTGCAAAAAAGTGAGCAGTACGAACGGGGATTCCCCACACATTTTTTTTTCTTCAACTCCACTTTTTCAACCAGACTGGTTTTTTAGACAACACCCATTTTTGAGGGGCCAATCAGAGACAGCGGAGGTTGCTCAATATACGATAACTTGATTAGTGATTGGTTACACACCGCGACGACACATACATAGCGAGAGAGACATGAAAAGTCGACATAGCTTTATTTCATTTTTTAAGGTTAATTTAGACGAGGTTACGTGCGCGCACGTAAGAATGTTAAACCTTTTAGAAGAAAAACAAAATCTTCAGTCATTAAGAAATTTCAACGACCATCCTGTTTCAGAATTCCTATCAATTCGAACAATAAAGCAAAAACGAAAACAACTACAAAAAAACCCTAATTTTAAACAGTTTTTGGGAAACAAGGTGAAAGTAAAGTGAAACTCGTCCGAAAGTAACCATAACTCTAAAAACAGAATTTTAATAATTATAGATACATGAAAATGATTGACTTTATATGCTGATTCCAAATACATAAATTTCCTTAGGTTTAATGTTATCCGTCAAAAGCTAAAACCTTGAGAATATTAAGCCTTTTAGAAGAAAAACAAAATCTTTAGTCATTAAGAAATTTCAACGACCATCCTGTTTCAGAATTCCTATCAAGTCGAACAATAAAGCAAAAACGAAAACAACTACAAAAAAACCCTAATTTTAAAGAGTTTTTGGGAAACAAGGTGAAAGTAAAGTGCAACTCGTCCGAAAGAAACCATAACTCTATAAACAGAATTTTAATAATTATAGATACATGAAAATGATTGGCTTTATATGCTGATTCCAAATACATAAATTTCCTTAGGTTTAATGTTATCCGTCAAAAGCTATAACCTTGAGAATATTAAGCCTTTTAGAAGAAAAACAAAATCTTTAGTCATTAAGAAATTTCAACGACCATCCTGTTTCAGAATTCCTATCATGTCGAACAATAAAGCAAAAAACGAAAACAACTACAAAAAAAACCCTAATTTTAAACAGTTTTTGGGAAACAAGGTGAAAGTAAAGTGCAACTCGTCCGAAAGTAACCATAACTCTAAAAACAGAATTTTAATAATTATAGATCCATGAAAATGATTGGCTTTATACGCTGATTTCAAATACATAAATTTCCTTAGGTTTAATGTTATCCGACAAAAGCTAAAACCTTGAGAATATTAAGCCTTTTAGAAAAAAAACAAAATCTTTAGTCATTAAGAAATTTCAACGACCATCCTGTTTCAGAATTCCTATCAAGTCAAACAATAAAGCAAAAACAGCTACAAAAAAAACATTAATTTTAAACAGTTTTTGGGAAACAAGGTGAAAGTAAAGTGCAACTCGTCCGAAAGTAACCATAACTCTAAAAACAGAATTTTAATAATTATAGATACATGAAAATGATTGGCTTTATACGCTGATTCCAAATAAATAAATTTCCTTGGGTTTAATGTTATCCGCCAAAAGCTAAAACCTTGAGAATATTAAGCCCTTAGAAGAAAAACAAAATCTTTAGTTATTAAGAAATTTCAAAAATGATTGGCTTTATACGCTGATTCCAAATACATAAATTTCCTTGGGTTTAATGTTATCCGCCAAAAGCTAAAACCTTGAGAATATTAAGCCCTTTAGAAGAAAAACAAAATCTTTAGTTATTAAGAAATTTCAACGACCATCCAGTTTCAGAATTCCTATCAAGTCGAACAATAAAGCAAAAACGAAAACAACTACAAAAAAACCCTAATTTTAAACAGTTTTTTGGGAAACAAGGTGAAAGTAAAGTGCAACTCGTCCGAAAGTAACCATAACTCTAAAAACAGAGTTTTAATAATTATAGATACAAGAAAATGATTGGCTTTATACGCTGATTCCAAATACATAAATTTCCTTAGGTTTAATGTTATCCGTCAAAAGCTAAAACCTTGAGAATATTAAGCCCTTTAGAAGAAAAACAAAATCTTTAGTTATTAAGAAATTTCAATGACCATCCAGTTTCAGAATTCCTATCAAGTCGAACAATAAAGCAAAAACGAAAACAACTACAAAAAAACCCTAATTTTAAATAGTTTTTGGGAAACAAGGTGAAAGTAAAGTGCAACTCGTCCGAAAGTAACCATAACTCTAAAAACAGAATTTTAATAATTATAGATACATGAAAATGATTGGCTTTATACGCTGATTCCAAATACATAAGTTTCTTTAGGTTTAATGTTATCCGTCAAAAGCTAAAACCTTGAGAATATTAAGCCTTTTAGAAGAAAAACAAAATCTTTAGTCATTAAGAAATTTCAACGACCATCCTGTTTCAGAATTCCTATCAAGTCAAACAATAAAGCAAAAACGAAAACAACTACAAAAAAGACCCTAATTTTAAACAGTTTTGGGAAACAAGATGAAAGTAAAGTGCAACTCGTCCGAAAGTAACCATAACTCTAAAAACAGAATTTTAATAATTATAGATACATGAAAATGATTGGCTTTATACGCTGATTCCAAATACATAAGTTTCTTTAGGTTTAATGTTATCCGTCAAAAGCTAAAACCTTGAGAATATTAAGCCTTTTAGAAGAAAAACAAAATCTTTAGTCATTAAGAAATTTCAACGACCATCCTGTTTCAGAATTCCTATCAAGTCGAACAATAAAGCAAAAACGAAAACAACTACAAAAAAACCCCTAATTTTAAACAGTTTTTGGGAAACAAGGTGAAAGTAAAGTGCAACTCGTCCGAAAGTAACCATAACTCTAAAAACAGAATTTTAATAATTATAGATACATGAAAATGATTGGCTTTATACGCTGATTCCAAGTACATAAGTTTCTTTAGGTTTAATGTTATCCGTCAAAAGCTAAAACCTTGAGAATATTAAGCCTTTTAGAAGAAAAACAAAATCTTTAGTCATTAAGAAATTTCAACGACCATCCTGTTTCAGAATTCCTATCAAGTCGAACAATAAAGCAAAAACGAAAACAGCTACAAAAAAACCCTAATTTTAAACAGTTTTTGGGAAACAAGGTGAAAGTAAAGTGCAACTCGTCCGAAAGTAACCATAACTCTAAAAACAGAATTTTAATAATTATAGATACATGAAAATGATTGGCATTATACGCTGATTCCAAATACATAAATTTCCTTGGGTTTACCAGTTTTGTTTTTTTTTAAGAATGTACACGTGAATTCATGACGTACATTCATTGTGCAATTGACAACAAAAACAGAAAAAAAACTTGTTTGCTTTAAATTATATTATTACGATCATACTCTCAAAACATGCTTGACTACATTATACATAGCCAAGTTCAAAAAACCTCGACTTTAGTGTGCCAACCTTTAAAATATTCACGCGTAAATACAGTGTCTCAAGCATGGCTTTTCCTTGCGCAATTCATGTATAATTGCATGTAAGTTTCATGGTGCATATTGCCTCAGGTGTAAGTTTCTATGTAAGTTTAGAATCAGCACCAATTTCAATGCATATTTTCATGTAAGTTTAGAATCAGCACCTAGGTTACTACTAACATATAGTATTGGTTATTGGGAAGTATACAGTACAGACGTTTTCAGGAGAAATTTTTCCTGGTAGTGGGGGGGGGGGTTCGGACAGGGATGTACGCAGGGGGGGCCTCCGGGCCCGCCCCCCCCCCCAAAAAAAAAATCTCACGTTTTTTTTCATTTTCCCATAATTTTCTGATTTGTCTCACAGAATAATGGGTTTGAAGGATTTGGCCCCCCCCCCCGAAACAAATTTGCCCCCCCCCCCCCGAAACAAATTCCTGCGTACGTGCCTGGGGTCGGGGGTTATGTAGGAGGATCTTTCCATGAAGGAAATTTTCATGGGGGAAGGGACATCGCTATGAAGGGGACGCCGGACTTCCCAGCATTATTTAAAAAAAGATCAGAAATTAAATATAAAAAAAAACAAGTTTTCCAACTGCAACAGCAGCAACATCAAAACTTTAAACGAACAGAAAATATTACATATATGATTGGGTTCACCCCCTCGTCAATACCTCACTTTTTAAGCCAGAGATTTTTTAGTACTTTCATAAGAGCTATTTATTCTAATTAACGGCCTTTGTGATTAAGCGGTCATTTTTAAAGAATTGGAACAAAATTTGAACTTTCGCTTAAAGAGCAAGGTATTGACTAGGGGGCGAACCCCCTAATATATGTATTAAAAATATATGAATATAGAAGTTCGTTACGTAAGTTAATTCGTAAGTTACGTATATTTATTACTAATGAAAACGTTCGTAAATAAAATGAAACAAGTTTCGAGAAAGCCATTTAACCAAATAAAAGTAAATTAATATGAAAACTTTGTTTTAATTATTCATGTACTGTGAGCCAAGATCAAAACCTGCATTTATTCAAAAACGTTCAAAAATTTAATAAAAAAAATAAGTTTTTTTAACTGAAAGTAAGGAGCGACATTAAAACTTAAAACGAACAGAAATTATTCCGTATATGAAAGGGGCTTTCCCCTCCTCAACGCCTTGCTCTTTACGCTAAAGTTTGACTTTCTCACAACTCTATTTTTTTTAAACAATAAAAAACTTTAGCGTAAAGAGCGAGGAGTTGAGGAGGGGACAGCCCCTTTCATATACGGAATTATTTTCTTTTCGTTTTAAGTTTTAATGTCGCTCCTTACTTTCAGTTAAAAAAACTTGTTTTTTTTTTATTTATCTAGTAAAAGACGATGAAAAATGCAATAATAATAACCGATACTCTAAAAAACAGAATTTTGATACCAATAGATACATCAAAAGAATGGGATTTTTATGCTGATATTATTAGGAGACGTCATTACTCCTTGTATTATGACCTCAGAATCATGACGCCATGACCATTTTCATCTAAGGTAACATGATAATATAGCGTTTTTCTATTTACTTTACATTATTAAGGACGTATCTTACATATTAAAAAATTATTTCCGCTAAAAACTGCATTTTTGTGGCCTATCTTGATGAAGGCCAGCTATCCTAACCACTAGTTACAAGCACGTATGCTTACCATTTTACCATCAGAAAAAAACCCATATATAGGAAACTAACAGTTTCTTGGCTTGGATAACAAGGGAAATATATTGGCTTGAAAATCAAGAAAAGTGGCAGTGCCTACTACGATATTTTGCATCGAGTGCATCTTTTTTTCTTTTGTTTTCTTTTTTTTCCAAAGAGAGCTTCGCAATGGATCATCGTAGAGAGTTGTTCAATGGCTCATTTTCAAGGAAATTGCAAAATCTAGTGCCATTTGTGATTAATTTTTTTTAAATATAATCAATGTTTCTACTAAAAATTGCATTCTGTTTTTTTTTCACTCAGATAGCTGGGCAGTGGAAAACACGTAATTTTGTGATTAAAAAATACATTCAACATAAAATCAATGTTTTTATGGAGAACTGCATTTTCATATGCTTATAATTCAGTGACAACCAGAGATGTTCCATTGCATACCTAGTGAAATATCTAAATTACGCAATAGTTCGAATGAGGCCTCTTTTGATTTTCTAGGGCCGGTGGTTCGATACCATCACCCCTGGGGAAAAAATAAATAAATACGTATCCGTGATCTTTATTTGGACAAAAAATACAAAATTCTGCTTTTTTAAAGATAGGGACCTGAATCATCCCCATAAAGGTTGTCTGATATGCTGAATCTGTTGATGTGACTTTCATTAAATTGCTTTAACTTTTTGAGGGTGTTTCCTTCTTTTTAAGAAATCATGGAAATTTTCTTAAGTTTGTAGCTTTTAATAGGTAAAATTAAATTTAATGAACTTTCATTTGGAATCAACGTAAAAAAACAATTCTTTGATATCTATTGTTGTCTAAATTCCATTTCTTAGAATTCTGGTTACTATTAGGCCGAGTCGCTCTCACTTACAGTTTGTTACCGCGAGCTATTTGATAATTGTACTAGGTAAATATATATTTTATCAATGTTACGCTTTACATTCGACTAACGTAACAGTAGGGAGGCCCTAATGAATATGATCAGTAAATAATTTATTCAAGGATTATCGATCGAGTCTAATGGGGTCAAGGTCAAATGATTTGTTGTTGTTCGTCTAGGTGTAATGACTCCAGGGCGAAGTTTGCACATGCGCATTAACGGGGGAGAGATGTATTGATCTAGGACTCGATGGGGAAGTGGATTTCCGAGAAATTGATTTGCATAATCGAGGGGAATTATGGATTCACGAAAGGGGAATTTATTTCTTGTTTCTAAGGGGAATTATTGATCCATGAAAGGGAAATTTATTTGTTGTTTCTAAGGGGAATTATTGATTCACGAAAAGGGAATTAGAAATGACATCACTTGTTTCCTAGGAATTATATGGGACTCTAAAGAGATAGAAATTCCATTTTTAAATATGGCTTCTCCGGTCTTTAGGTCAGAGAGATAAAATTAATATTCTATCGAAGCCTTAATAGTGTAGCTAGAAACACCTATGAGATGAAGAGATTAACGCGGGAAAGGGTTTCCTAGGAATTTCGAATGTGACAGCGCAGGGATGCCAAAACAAAAGGAACACGCAGAAATTACGTTTAGGGATTATTTGGGCGAAACCGTTTGAAACATTTTAGAAGATGATTTAGGCGAAACAGTTTGAGATATTTTAGAAGATGATTTTAGAAGATGATTAAGAAGATGATTTGGGGTGAAACTTTGTGGTCGTTATAATACGCAAGTTCCATTTGAACAGTATTGTAGGGTCCCCTACCTAAACCCCAAAGCCCCCCAACCCAAAGGGCCCCATCCCCCCGCACCCAAAAGGCCCCATTAAAAGTTATGCCCCTGAAAAAATTTGGCTGATTTTCAAAAAACGGGGGAAGACCCCTCTAAAAGTTATAGAACCTTAATGAAAAACCACACCATCATATTCAACGTATTAGAGAATCCTACTGTAGAGGTTTCATGCTCCTTTCTACAAAAATGTGGAATTTTACTTTTTTTTGCCAGAAGAAAGATCACGGATGCGTGTTTTTTGTTAGTTTTGTTTTTCTCTCTCGAGATATCGTATCAAGCTAATGGTTGTAGAATATCGGGCTAACTTTGAAAGAAAACTTGTTAAAAACCTGTTAATTCTAAGAGAAATGTTAGAAAATTTACATTTAAGCAATTATTCAACTTTATTTCTGCTCATCTTTGATTTAATGTAGTAGCTCTATACTTTTCTTTGAAAAACTTATTTTGTGGAAAAAGTTTTTTAATTAATCAAACATTTCGTGGTAGTGAAGTGTAAGTAAGAAGCGACCCCAGCTCAATGGTATTCAAAACTCTAGAAACCAGAATTGTGATAGCAATAGATACTTCAAAAGAATCAGATTTTAATGCTGATTTCAAATATATAAGTTTCATCAAGTTTAATACTACCTAATAAAAGTTATGCGCCTGAGAAAATTTGGCTGATTTTCGATAAACGGAGGAGAGACCCCCCTAAAAGTTATAGAACCTTAATGAAAAATCCCACCATCATATTCAACGTATTAGAGAAGCCTAGTGTAGAGGTTTCATGCTCCTTTCTACAAAAATGTGGAATTTTACATTTTTTTGCCAGAAGAAAGGTTACAGATGCGTGTTTATTTGTTAGTTTTTTTTCTCACGAGATGTCGTATCAAGCTAATGGTTGTAGAATATCGGGCTAACTTTAAAAGAAAACTTGTTAAAAACCTGTTACTTTTAAGAGAAATGTTAGAAAATTTACATTTAAGCAATTATTCAACTTTATTTCTGCTCATCTTTGATTTAATGTAGTAGCCCTTTACTTTTCTTTGAAAAACTTATTTTGTGGAAAAGTTTTTTTTTCCTGGTTTCATCACAGACATTAAAACTCATACAGGCTTTTATCAAGGACATTAAATCTCATCCCGTATGTAAAAAAACATATTCAGCTAATTGATGAATTTTAGACATAAAATTATAGATATTATGAAAAATAATAAGTAATCCTGTTTATTACATTTATAGAGCATCCCTCAGTATATTCATGAAGACTTTTAGTAGCTCTTTACTTTTCTTTGAAAAACTTATTTTGTGGAAAAAGTTTTTTTAATCAATCAAACATTTCGTGGTAATGAAGTGTAAGTAAGGAGCGACCCCAGCTCAATGGTATCCAAAACTCTAGAAAACGGAATTTTGATAGCAATAGATACATCAAAAGAATTGGATTTTAATGCTGGATTTTAAATATATAAGTTTGATCAAGTTTAGTCCTACCCATTAAAAGTTATGCGTCTGAGAAAATTTAGCTGATTTTCGAAAAACGGTGGAAAGGCCCCCTAAAAGTTATAGAACCTTAATGAAAAATCACACCATCATATCCAACGTATTAGAGAATCCTACTGTAGAGGTTTCATGCTCCTTTCTACAAAAATGTGGAATTTTACATTTTTTTTGCCAGAAGAAAAATCACGAATGGGTGTTTATTTGTTAGTTTTTTTTCTCTCTCGAGATATCGTATCAAGCTAATGGTTGTAGAATATCGGGCTAACTTTGAGAGGAAACTTGTTAAAAACCTGTTACTTCTAAGAAAAATGTTAGAAAATTTACATTTAAGCAATTATTCAACTTTATTTCTGCTCATCTTTGATTTAATGTAGTAGCTCTTTACTTTTCTTTGAAAAACTTATCTTTTAGACAAAGTTTTTTTAATTAATCAAACATTTCGTGGTAATGAAGTGTAAGTAAGGAGCGAGCCCAGCTCAATGGTTTTCAAAACTCTAGAAAACAGAATTTTGATAGCAATAGATACATCAAAAAGAATCAGATTTTAATGCTGATTTCAAATATATAAGTTTCATCAAGTTTAGTCCTACCCATTAAAAGTTATGCGTCTGAAAAAATTTGGCGGATTTTCGAAAAAACGGTGGAAAGACCCCTCACACCATCATAGGGTCTTTGGGGGCCCGGGGGGATCTTTGGGGGCTCAGGAGTCCTTTGGGGGCGCGGGGGGCATTTGGGGGCCTGTGGGGGCTCGGGGGGCATATGGGGGCCCCGGGGGCCCTTTGGGGTTGGGGTAGGGGACCCTACAATACTGTTCAAATGGAACTTGCGTATTATAACGACCATAAAGTTTCACCCTGAATCATCTTCTAAATCATCTTTTAAAATCATCTTCTAAAATATCTCAAACTACTTCGCCCAAATAATCTTTTAAAATGTCTCAAACTGTTTCACCCAAATAATCCCTAAACGTAATTTCTGCGTGTTCCTTTTGTTTTGGCATCCCTGCGCTGTCACATTTGAAATTCCTAGGAAACCCTTTCCCCTGTTAATCTCTTCATCTCATAGGTGTTCCTAGCTACACTATTATGGCTTCGATAGAATATTAATTTTATCTCTCTGACCTAAATACAGGAGAAGCCATATTTAAAAATGGAATTTCTATCTCTTTAGAGTCCCGTGTAATTCCTAGGAAACAAGTGATGTCATTTCTAATTCCCCTTTCGTGAATCAATAATTCCCCTTAGAAACAAGAAATAAATTCCCCTTTCGTGAATCAATAATTCCCCTCGATTATGCAAATCAATTTCTCGGAAATCCACTTCCCCCTCGATTCCTAGATCAATACATCTCTCCCCGTTAATGCGCATGTGCAAACTTCGCTCCGGAGTCATTACACCTAGACGAACAACAACAAATCAACTGACCTTGACCCTATTAGACTCGATCGATAATCCTTGAATAAATTATGTTAGCTTGGGGTTTAGACTCAATTATAGATGGCAGCATGGTGTTCGTCCAGGAGCCACTAGGTCATTCCTACTCGTAACCCACTGCTATTTTACTAGGCTTAGGCTTTAGGATATATTTGAGAGAGTGAACTTCTTTTTAAATCAATAGTATTATGTATCTATCTAAAGTTGTGGAATTAAATTGTAGATTGAGAAAACCAGCGCTTTTCTTATAAATAGCCTATATGTAATAAATACATACCAGTACCATTACTTTTCATGAAACACGTTCAACTTTCACTCAACGAAAATTGTAATATTTACAGTATTGATGGTGTGACAGGGGGTAGCAAAATCTACATTTGCCGCCACCCCCTGAGAAAAAACCTAGATCCTGCTCTGATTAGTACCAGTAGTAGTAGCAGTAGTAGTAGCGGTAGTAGCAGTAGCATTAGTAGTAGTAGTAAACGAAACTCAGAGAGGAGAGAAAGTAACAAAATGAAAAATAAAATCAAAAAAGGGTAAAAAACGAGGATTTTGTCAGCCAGCGAACCATGAAGATGACAAAATATAAGCAAATATTTCGACAAGGACCTCCGCCAAGTCGTCCTCAGTGCTAAAAAAAAGAAAAAAAAAACGAAAATCTAACCTTTCGAAGTTTACTGTACAAAGACAGAACAGACACTGAATAAAAAAGCAGGCAGGAATCAATGAAAATAAATTTACCAAGATGATTGTGCAAGGATCTTTCGTCTTGCAATAATTTTAGCTGATCTACAATTTCGGTTTTCATTGTACAAGTTTCTAAGAAATTAAACTGACAAATAAGATTTGCATGTTTCTTAACAGAATTTAAAAAATCTAAAACAATATTGGTCCAATGCTCCCCGTAAGCTTGACGCAAATACAATCTTAGACCACACTGGCTATACATGACAAACGAAACTCAGAGAGGAGAGAAAGTAACAAAATGAAAAATAAAATCAAAAAAGGGTGAAAAAACGAGGATTTTGTCAGCCAGCGAACCATGAAGATGACAAAATATAAGCAAATATTTCGACAAGGACCTCCGCCAAGTCGTCCTCAGTGCTAAAAAAAAGAAAAAAAACGAAAATCTAACCTTTCGAAGTTTACTGTACAAAGACAGAACAGACACTGAATAAAAAACCAGGCAGGAATCAATGAAAATAAATTTACCAAGATGATTGTGCAAGGATCTTTTGTCTTGCAATAATTTTAGCTGGTCTACAATTTCGGTTTTCATTGTACAAGTTTCTAAGAAATTAAACTGACAAATAAGATTTGCATGTTTCTTAACACAATTTAAAAAATCTAAAACAATATTGGTCCAATGCTCCCCGTAAGCTTGACGCAAATACAATCTTAGACCACACTGGCTATACATGACAAACGAAACTCAGAGAGGAGAGAAAGTAATAAAATGAAAAATAAAATCAAAAAAGGGTGAAAAAACGAGGATTTTGTCAGCCAGCGAACCATGAAGATGACAAAATATAAGCAAATATTTCGACAAGGACCTCCGCCAAGTCGTCCTGAGTGCTAAAAAAAAAGAAAAAAAAGAAAATCTAACCTTTCGAAGTTTACTGTACAAAGACAGAACAGACACTGAATAAAAAACCAGGCAGGAATCAATGAAAATAAATTTACCAAGATGATTGTGCAAGGATCTTTCGTCTTGCAATAATTTTAGCTGGTCTACAATTTTGGTTTTCATTGTACAAGTTTCTAAGAAATTAAACTGACAAATAAGATTTGCATGTTTCTTAACACAATTTAAAAAAATCTAAAACAATATTGGTCCAATGCTCCCCGTAAGCTTGACGCAAATACAATCTTAGACCACACTGGCTATACATGACAAACGAAACTCAGAGAGGAGAGAAAGTAAAAAAATGAAAAATAAAATAAAAAAAGGGTGAAAAAACGAGGATTTTGTCAGCCAGCGAACCATGAAGATGACAAAATATAAGCAAATATTTCGACAAGGACCTCCGCCAAGTCGTCCTCAGTGCTAAAAAAAAAGAAAAAAAAAACGAAAATCTAACCTTTCGAAGTTTACTGTACAAAGACAGAACAGACACTGAATAAAAAACCAGGCAGGAATCAATGAAAATAAATTTACCAAGATGATTGTGCAAGGATCTTTCGTCTTGCAATAATTTTAGCTGGTCTACAATTTCGATTTTCATTGTACAAGTTTCTAAGAAATTAAACTGACAAATAAGATTTGCATGTTTCTTAACACAATTTAAAAAATCTAAATCAATATTGGTCCAATGCTCCCCGTAAGCTTGACGCAAATACAATCTAAGACCACACTGGCTATACATGACAAACGAAACTCAGAGAGGAGAGAAAGTAACAAAATGAAAAATAAAATAAAAAAAGGGTGAAAAAACGAGGATTTTGTCAGCCAGCAAACCATGAAGATGACAAAATATAAGCAAATATTTCGACAAGGACCTCCGCCAAGTCGTCCTCAGTGCTAAAAAAAAGAAAAAAAAACGAAAATCTAACCTTTCGAAGTTTACTGTACAAAGACAGAACAGACACTGAATAAAAAACCAGGCAGGAATCAATGAAAATAAATTTACCAAGATGATTGTGCAAGGATCTTTCGTCTTGCAATAATTTTAGCTGGTCTACAATTTCGATTTTCATTGTACAAGTTTCTAAGAAATTAAACTGACAAATAAGATTTGCTTGTTTCTTAACACAATTTAAAAAATCTAAAACAATATTGGTCCAATGCTCCCCGTAAGCTTGACGCAAATACAATCTTAGACCACACTGGCTATACATGACAAACGAAACTCAGAGAGGAGAGAAAGTAACAAAACCCTTTTGATTTTTTGATTTTATTTTTCATTTTGTTACTAATGAATCCAATGAATTTATCAAATTCATTGAATTTAATGAATCCAATGAATTGATCACCAGAGGACGAGTTAGCTGTGAAAAATTGAGACATTTGTTGGGTTTGTAAGAAAAAAATTAATGAGCGGGATGCGAAAACCCGGGACCATGGTCATTTATACCAAGAAATTTCATCAAGGGGAAGTAACTTTCGGGGGACTGCGCATAAATCGTGTAACTTAAATGTTAAGCAACAATACTTTTTACTGGTTTACATGCACAATTCCAACTATGATTTAAAATTCATATTACCAGCGTTGGCACGATTGCAGAACGGTGAGGTTGTAGATGGCGCATGGGTAGATGGTTCTTTTTCATATAACATCATACCGAAGTCATCTGAAAAGCTGCTAGTCTTAAAATTTGAATGGCAAACAAATGATAATGGTAATACTTGTTGGAATAAAATCTGTTTCCTTGATTCTTTTAGTTTCTTCCCTAAATCTCTAAGGCAACTCATTCAAGTACAGATAAGTGACGATTTTAATAGTTTCCCCCTCCTCAAACAGCACTTTCCAGATGAGGAACTGTATGATTTATTAAAGTTTAAGGGCATGTACCCGTACGAGTACTACAGCTCAGCCTCGAAGCTAAGTGAGGAAAAATTACCGCCCATCGCAGAATTTTATGATTCACTTCGCGATCGTCAACGCACCCCTGCCGATTATGAATTTGCCAAAAGGGTTTGGGAAAAGCGAGGGTTTAAAAATTGGTGGGACTATTCTAAAATGTACCTGGCTAGTGATATTTTGACGTTGTTGGATATTGTCTGTAAAAACAAAAAAAATTCATGAAGAATTACGGTTGGATTTGGGGTATTAATTTTACACTCCTCATTTGGTGATGGATTTAATTCTTAAAATCAGTGGAGCAGAAATAGGTCTGATCATCGACGTGGATCAGCACCTGTTTGTAGAGACATTAATGCGGGGAGGGTATATTTTTCATGGGGATCGTATCCTTGGAACTGACCCGACTGGACAACTCACCGGTGAAAAGTCAGATGCCGTTTTCTTGGATATGATTTCCCTTTACCCGTCGGCAATGTCTCACTTTTATTTGTTGTGTGGGAATTACCAATGGCTTGACAATCCTTCTGCTCTAGATTTCCCCAATATTCACACTGTTGATGAAAATGGACCACAAGGATGGTTTTTCGAAATTGATATTGAAATTCCTCTGGAACTTCATGACTCGGTAAAAGACTTTGTTTTCCCGTGCATTAATAGACCGGTGTATAGGGACTCGCTGAGTCTCTACGATTTATCACTAGTAGAAAATAATGGCATGCATTGGACACCTTCAAAACAAAAGCTTATTGCCGACCTGCAGCAGAAACTGAATATTGTTGTACACCACGGTCTTTTGCGGTGGATGTTTGCCAACGGTTTCAATGTCGCAAAGATTCATAGAGCCCTCTAATTCGACCAAAAACCTTACTTGATGACGTTTGTCGACACTTTTGTCAACAAACGCTCTCAAGCAAAAACAAAGGTCAAAAAAGAGATTTTTAAACTCATTTTAAATTCTGTATTTTGTAAGATGTGTGAGAGTGTGCGAAACAGGAGTCATTGTGACGTTTGACCGACCCGACAGAATGTGCCCATATCATTGCGGATCCAAACTTCACATAATTCACGATCATAGACTCCAACATGGTCCTTTTACATAGGACAAAAATAAACGTAATTTTGAATAAAAACATTGCCGCTGGCAGTGCCATTTTAGAAATTTAAAAAAAAACTCATGTTATAGTTTAATTGCAATGTATGTAAGCGCCAGTGGTCTTTCAAGGGAGGGACAAGTTCAATTTTTTTTATGGGGATACCGATTCTTTATTGTTAAAAATTAAAACTAATAATTTATTGGAAGATTTGGAAAATGGAGAGTATATTAGCTCTCGGATGGATTATACGAACTGGGATAAGTCCTGCTATCCGGAGCTGGTGAAACATCAGGCCCCAAATCAGTTCTTAAAATTAAAATCAGAAACGGGAAGTGATTTGGTATCACATGGTCTATTTCCCGGTCCGAAGGTGTACTGTGTGGAAACGCACAATGAAACTACCAAGAAAGTCTGCAAAGGGGTGCCATCATAGTAGGTAAAGGAAAATTTCAACATGAGTGTTTATAGGAACTGCATAGAGCAAAACTTATTTCCAAGAGCGAGTGTCATGGCCATTCGCTCTTTAATATACAAAAACTATACAGTTTGAGTAAAAAAAATGCCATGTCCACTATATCGGATAAAGTCTATGTACTTGAGGTTGCTGTAAGAGTACTGCCACGTGGCTATTATCTTACTTCAGATCGAGTTGAATGTGTAGATTATAGAAAGCAACTCGGTCTGGAGAAATCTCTATAGTTTTGGGGGAGGGGGCCGTCTGTTGGGGGGGGGGGGAGGAGGCCGTCTTTTTTTTTTTTTGGGGGGGGGGGAGGGAGCCGTCTGTTGGGGGGAGGTAGTCATTTTGGTCAACTGCTCAACACTACCCTTTTTTATATCTAGTCGTTTTTCCGTTACAAGCTTGGCACTGCCTAATTTTTTTATCGTTGCGCAAAGCGGTAATTTTCAAGTGTTTATTTTGTGTTTTATTTTTAAGTTTTATATTACCTTGCCACTGGCCATCACGGGTGACGGCTCTTCCGCTGTACACACTGGCCGCCCGATCGTCGTGTTTTTTAAAATGTTTATGTTGTTATATATATGTGAATGAAAGAAACCATGTTTTCTATGTCCTCTTGAATATTTATTCAACAGATTGAGGTTAGGTTAGGTTAGTTGCATATTGACATTGGAAGAGTATATATCAATTTAAAGAGCCCTTCAGATCGTTTCTTTGCGGACCGTCCATGTCCGGCAAAACAACACTTTTCACGAAAATAATTCAAAACCGTGATAAAATGTTTTTATAGAACCCTTTAAATATCTACTATTGCTATATTATATGGTAAGAATCTTATGATAAAATAAAGAAGATTGATCCAAGCATAAAATTTATGCAAGGACTTGAAGTGTTTACTACTATTGCACCAAAGTCGTGGTTGATTATTGACGATTTAGCTGACTCTATTGAAGAATGGTCGTGGAAAATGTTACAACTGTTTACTGTCCGGTCCCATCACGAAAAATTTTCTGTGACTATTCTTCTCCATAATCTCTTTCATCAGAGTCAATTCATGAGAACACTTGCATTGAATTGTACCTACTATATCATTTATAGAGTTGTTCGTGGTTCAATTTCTCTTATAACTCTAAACAAACAAATTTATCCTGGTGAACCTAAATTTTTTACTTTCCGCATACAATCAAGCAACTAATAAACCTTATGGTTACATACTATTAGACGTGAATCAAAACCCGCCCGAAGAGTTACTTGTAGTCACTGATATTTTCGATAATGAAATTACTGTATATCTACCCGTGAATTGTAAAAAAGGTCATTAGTCACAATTATTACACTGAAGAAGCTACACGAACAACGGCATTTATTTTCTGTGCTAGCCAATTTAAAACCACGACTTAGAAAAGCAATTCTCAAGGATGGTGTTGACACGGAATTTATTAATTTCTTGTCGGAACTTTGTTTAAATTTAACGGAGGGTAATGTTAAGCAGTCAGATCGTGTTAAGCAACAGACAAGGCAACATCGATCACTTGTAAGTGCTCTAGCTTGCAAAAAGAAAACAAATTGTAACGAAAACGTCTTGTTCAAGCGGGTGGTAATTTCTTTTCAGTGTTGCTACCAATAATAGCCAGACTCTTAAAGACTATTCTCTATAAATGGCTAAACCCTATAAGTTGACGCCAATTGAATTTGCTCTTTCACCCAAAGAGCACTTTGAAGGTAATCTTGATAAATTTCTTAACAATGAAACAATTGCTGATGATGAAAAATTAATTTTGCTTCAAAATGCCCTTTGTCGTGTCAACAAACATAAACCTTATCTCGAAAAACCACTCAAAGTCAATGTCATTGATCAACCTTCTGAAAACAGTGAAACACCGAAAAAGGAAGAGTTATTAACAAGTGTTGTAGACTTGTTGCCTCAATCGTATGCTGAACAAAGTAAAACACTTTTGACGTATCTCACCGAAAATGAACAAATTGATGAGAAAAAGAATGAAGTTATAATCCAGGCCAGGCCTTACAATTTAATTGATTTATTATCGGATCTAATTGCGAATCGTAAAAGAGTTGAATCCTTTGATAGCCATTATATAAGTTCTTAAAGTCATCAAATTTTCCTAAAAGCTTTATCGGTAATAGACAAATTCTAAAGAAATTAAAAGTACATAGTCCATTAAAGGTAGAAGATGATTTTAATTTTTTCTTGGAAAGCACACCTAGTGGTAATTTGAAACCGGTAACTAGGCAGAAGCGAAGACATATTGATTCACCCGGTAGTATACAAAGGGGTAGCGGGCGGTCACGATCAAATGGATCAAATTTTGAAAGGTGTTTATGAAAATATTGGAGAACCAGGAAGTTTAAGTTCTCCAACTACACTTTCCAATGTCACTGTTGTTGACACTAAAACTGTACAAGACTATCTACAAAAGAAATCCATTTATACTCTTCATCGAAATCATAGGACTAGGGGTCGTGACTATCGAAAAAATAGAGCCTTTTACCCTTGATATATATTATAAGCAGATCTTTTGACTCTAGACACTATTCAAAGACGTTATAATTAACCCTACAAGTATATTTTACTTGCAATAAGTGTGTTTAGTCGGTATGCATATGCAGTTCCATTGCAGTCAAAGAGAGACAATCAAGTTGCTAAAGCCCTTGAATCCATCTTTGAACAAGATTCATGTTGTAAAATTCAAGCAGAGCGTGGGAGTGAATTTGTTAATCCCTGTGTAAAGAAAATTTTATTGAAGTATAATACAATACTCTATCATAGTCATAGTCCTATAAAGGCCAAATTGGCAGAAAGTTTAATACGAACTATTCGACTTTTAATTTCAAGATAGTGTACATTGAAAAATACAGCTGCATTTATTCATGATTTAGATAAAATCATGCAAATATACAACCAACGTCTTCATCGATCCTTGTTACATACTAGCCCTTAGGAAGTTCATTATAGTGAGACTAAACATTTCCTTAAGCAATATTCTAATGAAAAGGTAGGAAAGAAAAAAAAATTAATGTTGGTGATAATGTTAGGATCAATCGTACCAGAAATATTTTTGAAAAGGGAAATTACTTGTGGTCTATTGAACTTTTTAAAGTGTCAAAAATCCTAGATACTAAACCTATAACATATCGTGTTCATGATATGAAAGATGAAGATATTCTTGGTGGATTTATGATTATTAATTACAAAAAGTTAAAAAGATTAGAATGTATCAAATTGAAAAGGTATTAAAGACTCGTACATGCCAGGGTAAGCGACAGTTGCTTGTTCGCTGGCTAGGATACAACTCTGAGTTTGATTCGTGGATACCCGCTGAAGATGTTCATAATGTCTGAAGGTTTTTATGTGACATTCATTTCCAATGTTTCTGGTCCTCTTTATGACGACTTGAATAAAACGAGCGATATTTGGACAAAATTTTCCCCTACCATTAAATTTGATGGAAGGTATCAAGTGGCTCTTGTAGGTTGTATTCTTAAAAACAGATACGATATCCTAAGAAAGGATCATACATACAATATAAAAACTAGACCCCATGATTGGCCAATTGTTAGTGATCAATATGTGATTGAAAATATGCATTCATTTGAATAACCCTTTGCCACATTATCATATAAGCAGTTTGGGAGTATGAACAAATTGTGTCGTGCAACCAACAAAAAAATTTCCACTCGTAAAAATGGTGCCTTTCAATTCAATTATTCAAAGGAAGAGGGGAAAATCTACATTAGTTCGCCCATTGACAATGAAAAGGTTATTCTCAATGATTATCTAAGAGAAGGGCTTGGTTTTAAACATAATGTAATCAATGGGAAAAGTGCAGGAAGCACTAGTGGCATGATTCGTGTCATTTTCGCAGAGTATCTGCCCGCCTTCTCTTCGAACAGTTGTGTATTTCTATATGCATCCTTTGTCGAGAGATCGAGAATTGGTAATACCAATGTCCCCCTCCTTCGTGTTCTTGAATAAAAAACCTCTAGTGACCATATCGGTCACTACAATATAAGGCACCTTCAATACGTTCCAGTCAACACTTCGTATTTTGAGCTCTTTCAGTTAACATTAAGAAGCGAATTGGGTGATCCTCTTGCAGTAACAAAAGGTGTGGCTGTAATTATATGTCATTTTTGACCCATTCAGTGAAATGGCTAATAGAACTCAGTTTTTATGTCCTGATATTGATTGGTATGTTGCTACTCTTGGACCACGCCAGTTGGAGCATGGAATGGACTATTATATGGATCTTTTGTCAATGTCCGGGTACGGTCTCGGCAGTTGGTTTGCTAAGCTTTTTCGCTCTGCACTACCCTTGGCTAGAAAATTTATTGCACCGGTTGCAGGGGATTTGGCGTCCTTTACATTACAAGATTGGGGCTCTGGGAAGGATATTCAAGAAAGTGTTTCGCAAAACCTGAGGTCGAGTGCACGATCCCTCGGCGAGCGATTGAAACAACGGGGAAAAGGTTTAAAAAGGAGGAGAAAGACCTCATCACTCATCAGTCTCAAGTCAACCGGGAAGCGTAAAGCATCAAAGAAAGTAAAAAGATCCAAAAAGGATTTCTTTTCCTAAGATGGTATATTTACGACATAAAGATTCTCACCCTTCAGTCACCTCATCTCTAAATCTTTTCAACGCTGAAAATGTAAATGTCAGTGTAAAACATGGATACTATGAACAATTTTACCCGCAACAACCGGTCTCTGAAAATGTCCATTTTCAACTTTATTCTAATGGAGACTACTTTATCGATTTGAATTCGACATTTATAGATTTAAATGTCATTGTTAAAAAATCTAACAATGAAAAACCAAGTGCCGCCAAGGGGCTATCCTACGAAAATTGTGTACTACATAATTTATTTTGACAAATAAGTGTATTTTAACGGATATAAACGGAATATTGGTGAGGACGAGCAATAATCTTTCAAATTATGCAAGTTATATACAATTCATGCTGATGACACTAGTGTCCTATAAGCAGTCGAGAGGTGTGACTATTGAATATGAAAATAAAACATATACTGATACTACCAATATTCTTAGAAGCGACAACTAAAGATATACATTTAGTCGGGAAACTAAATCATAAGATATTTAAAATACCTCAATGGCTGCCTCCTAATGTAAAGATTGATATAAAGCTACAACTCGTGCCGTCAAATTATATTATATGAAAAGTACTGGACGCTGCACCCGATATAACAGTCTCTCTCACTTCGGTAATACTTCATGTACGAAAACAACAAGTTATGAGTTCTCTGGCTTTGGCGATTGAAAAGTTAAGAGCCAGTGGAAATAATATCAAATTGCTCGTGTCTAATACAATCACAAATCAACGTCATATTGCTACAGGCACGCGTACCTATACCGATTCGTCATTTATCAATGACGAAATTCCTTCAAAATTGACATTGGCTTTTGTAAAAAGCGCTAGAACTGTTGGATCATGGACAGATTCCCCGCTTAAATTTGAATTATTTGGACTTTCCTCGCTTGTATGCAAAGTAAATAGAATCCCACTCTACAATTTATCCTTTGATAAATCCTATAGGACCCTCTAAGAATTGACAATGCTATCCCTAGATCGAGATTTTTAATTATTCGAAGATGGTATAAGTGAAGAAATGTTTGCGAAAACGCATGGCATTATTGTATTAGATTTGTCTGGTACTCAAGATATGAGTATTGTCCAGACGGGAAATGTACTGATAGAGTTTAACTTTGCCAAACCATTGGAGGAAAGCATTTCATTAATCGCGCTAAATCAACTTGAAACTTATTGAGAAATTACTCTTACCGGCAGTGTTTTATTAGACTTGGCGTCATGAAAACGGAGCAAATAACTGATGTATATAACATGGACCCCCACATTTCCAAGTATAAATCTTATTGCATACCTTCAGATTTCCTGGAGCATATTCAACATGTTGACCATACCCTAATCATTGTTAATAGCAGTCCATCCAGTGTAAAGACGGGGCTTGCATCAATTTGGTCTTCAAATTGATCTTGCATTTTTCAAACAAGAAACAATATAGCATTTTTCGACCCGCTTGGCTTGCCGTATACATTCTACACACCTCATATTAAAAATTTTCTTGAGCAGAGCGGAAAATCTATTATTCAAAATCGGAAGCGGGCACAAGATTTATCAACAAAAACCTGTCGTTTTCATGCCCTATTATATTATATTTTTCGAAGTCGTGGACATGCTTACATGGCATTTATCAAGATTTATGGTGACAATCCTCGATTGAACGACTTTCTAGTTGGAAATACTATTTTTTACCTCTATAATATATATTTCAGTGCCCTAAAAGTGAAATGCTTCAAAAATGTATTTAAATTTGTTTATTAATAAAATTTGTGTACAAACACATTGTCCTTTAGATTTCTTCTTCTACGTATAGGTAATCATCCGAAACGATAAGTGCAGGTAGATCCTCAGGATTCAGTATGTATTTGTCTTGCCGTGCAAAGTCAGGATCACATTTTCTACAATATTGGGTTACTTCATTTTTATTTGAAGCAATGTCACATACAAAACTCTCATTTGAAGAATTACTTTTTTAACAACCAAATAAAAGTCTGTAGGTTTAAAATCAAAGTAGCCAGTATCTTAACAACAATGTCGTAAAAACCAGTCTCTTTTATTGTTTCAGCAATTGAAGTGTAGACCAGGTTCTTCTTCCCAAAATAATTTAAAGCCACGACGATACCAGTCTCTTAAAAATACACTGAACTCGCGTTTAGGGTTTTTCCCGATCAGGCCAGGATAAGTATTTTCCCATTGATCGCATTTATCATAGTGACAATTGGAGCATAGGAATCCTCTATTATGAGAGTCACAAATCTCTTCAAGACAAGAGTTACAGTCTTTAATTTGCACATCATACCCTCTATGCAATTTACATGGATTGCATAATTTACACTTTTCATTATACTCACCAGCAAAAGTACAATTCTCATAGGATGACCAGCTGCCCAAAGTATACAAGCATAATGTGCATGTGTAAAACATTTTTCGATGTTGACTTGTCCACTTCCAAAAACAAACTGACTCTCAAACATCATCTCCTAGGAGTGTTACAAAATGCTCGTCTACATAATGGTTAAGAGCAAAACCACAATATCATTTTGTTTTGTCTCAATCAATATACCCATAAATTGAATAAAAGCCTGGGGACCTCGACGACAAAGCTTCATACAATAGTCCAAAGAAGGGGAATCGGTTCCCATAATATCGTTAAGCATTTCTCCAGAAGATATATTTCTTTGAAGAGATAATTCCAGAAAGTCATCATCTAAAACTAACCACTTTTCCAATTTTACTAGATTACGCATGATTTTCTATTTTTCAAATCTATCCATTTTAACACTCTCAGTGTCAAATACAGACTGTTTTTTTATAAATTGTTCTCTTCAATATATTTCGGCAGTGCATTAAGTCCATCTTGTAGTCTCTGTATATGCACTATATTCACCTTAGCCGCGAAGCACAATTGTTCTTCCGGCTTGAATTTGCTTAATGTTATAACATATCCATTATACATCGTGTCCCATTCTAGGGTTAGTCGAGAACCCCTTTGTAATTTCTACCGCCACCTTAGACACTCTAGGTCCCGTTTCATCAGCACTTTTAATATTTGATAATGTATAAGCATCCATGTTGACTGTCCCACTTCCAGAAAGAAACTGATCCTCGATCAATAGTTTCAACCACCTGGGAACGTGTCTAGACATGTTTTGTCTATTAACAGGGAAAAAAGATGTGTCACATGACATCAGAGGGTGGGAATGTCACCTAAAAACAGGGATACCATGACGTCTGAGGGCTCCGCTAGAACTCCAATGTTCATTTTCCTATGGGTGCCTTTGAAATCCAATGTGTATTTCCCTATGTTAATTTCCCTATGGGTTCCTTTGAAAGCAGAGTAGGGGCTCTACTTGAGTCCAGTAAGTTCAATTTTAATGTTTGTATTAGCTAAATACGCGTTGAAAAAAATAAAAATGAAGGCCACACGTTTTTGAAACTTGGGGTTTCCATTTGCATAAATTTTGAGGAATACCCCTTCCTTGTTCTGTGTTAAGGTAATACTAAATAAAACTATTAAATCAAAGCCTCAAATTAAATATGGTGCTTATGTTCACCGATTTCATTCCAAAGAAGACCCGTTTTGATGTGGAATCCAGTTTGAACTAACCTATAAGTAATGAAGGTTAATAATATTGATTTTAATAATTTTGTCTTTATACTGATAAATTTTCTTTATGCCGTTATTTTTATGCAGATGAAAAATGGATGCTCTAAAGTTCATCAGTCACATTATTAAGGAACCAGGGCCTTATCAACCTATTCTGGCTATAATCAAGGGTTTCAGGAATGGAGCTGTGTAAGTATAATTTGCCAAAACTTGTCTTGTCCTTCCAAATGTTTTTTTTCAATTTTGGATGGCAATTTTGGAATGAACAGCGTAAAATCCATTTTCATCAGTAAGCTCCACTAATAATTCAATAATTTGTTCGAGACCCACTGAGTAGAACAAGAAAAGTTGAGAAATACAGAGTAAAGAAAACCAAGGACAATAGATAAATTAGGAAATAGAAAATAAACAATCCCTATGACAAAATTACAGCAGTAAATATTTCAAAAGAATTGAACAACAAAATGATAAGGACCTAATCACAAAGGAGTATGTTCTTTTATTTTTTGATCGAACTTCTTATAAGACACCAAATTTGAGTTGCACCACATTCGTGAACAATTCCTCAATTTCTAAATCATTTAGACAAAAACAATCAATACTTGTAACAAAAAAAGTAGGAAAATCGTATATATGGCATATCTTGACCATGAACGAGTGGGTGCCAACCGGTAGAAAAAGAATCGATTAGCTGCAATGTGTTGAATAAAGTTTGGCAAGCCAAACCCTTACGGGAACATCGATCATGATTTGTACTCTAGTTATTTTAGTGGTTTCATCTCGGAATTTGTTTGATCATGATTACCGATGAATTTTGAATAATAATTTATATAGATAAACACCACGTGCTTACTGCTCTCTATCTTGACAATGCTGGGACATTGAAACAAATTTTGAAACAAAAATTGTAGAGAATTTAGTTTAAACTAGCATTTATATTACATACAAACGGCATAAAATCCACAAGAACTGAGACATTTGCAAAAGACAGTGTAAAATATCCCTTTTTACCTCGTTACCTTTGAAATCCGTATTCGCGGGAGACAAGCTTTGGATGTCCTAATAAAGAACATAGCTGACTATATTAATTTCAAGACTCTTATCCTGTTTTGGCTAAAATGAATGGACCATTGGAGTAATACTAGCATAACCATCACTTAATTTACTCTTAACATCAGCAAGCGCAGAAAGACCAACAGCTTATACAGCAGAGCAAATACTAATACCTAACCGATAAAGCAAAGGGGCCAAATTGACCAAGACGGAATCAAAAGATCAGTCTCCTCAGATCAATTTCCTCAAACAAAGTAAAAATATGCTGACATGATTTAACTAAGCAATTTTTGAACGGCTAAACGATCAGCATATTCAATATCCAACAAATTAGTTAGACGTAAAAAAGACGACGGATAAATGCGTGGCAACACCAAAACAAGACACGTATTAACGAGATGCTATTACAGAGCCACCCCTCCTCCTTGCAAAACCCCAAGATAAATTGGCATTCTACCGAAAAAAGTATGTCCTGACCATGGTCAGATTACTTCATTCGTATATCGAATGAAGAGCGAGTATTACTGACAAATTTCTTTCAAGCTGGGTAAAAGAAGACCATAGTTAGTAATGAAAAACCAAACGGGAAGTCTTTTGAACCATTCAATGTGAAAACAAATTATCAGAACAATCTTTCCGTGTTTCTAATAAAAATGTATAGCATAATAAATTCTTGGAAACGAGAATTCACGAAAAATCAATATCTGATCATTGGCTCTGGCTCCTTCAATTCTTTAAAGAAAATGACAATTCTACAAAACTATAATTATGAAAATTAGCAGAATATCATGAAAGTAGTGTGAAAAAATCCCAACTAACTAGACTGGCTGCATACTATCATGGAATATGTTGCCCTAATACAGTAATTTTAAACAAAACTAGACCTCCCGTGTCAAGACCCCATGGACTGGTGCAGCAACTATAACCATGGGTTATAGCAATGGAGCAGCACATGAAACTATATCTAATGGGTAATAAATGTGTGTGCTCCATTGTCACGTTTGCAGATGCGTTGTGATTATTGTAGGTTATTATCTGTAAGGTCAGCATGTAATTAGAGAACTTCTGAAATAAGTTCTGTGCGTACAAAGTAATTGCTAAACTATGTGTCTGCATTGTTTTTGTTTTTTATCTGTATTACGACTGAATGCCATTTATTGCGGTTAGTGAACATTCGTGATACGGTTCATTGTACAAACTTTTACTCTTAATATACTGTTCATTTTCGGATATAGAAGAGTACATGTCTTCTTACTTACTTTTCATGGTTTTAAACGTCTATAATTTCTTAGACCACACTGCTTTTCCATTTACAAAAAAATTAAACAAGAAAAACGGGTTTTAATTTCTATAAAGCAGTGAATACAAACACTTAATCAAACAAAAATACCCCGAATATTTCGGCCCCACATCCGGGAGCCTTTCTCAACGGAAAAAAAAATTCTTAAATCAACATAAAAAACATACTAAACAAACAAAAGACAAAATGTAAATAAATAGGAAAAGAAAACTCACATATGAAATAAACAATTCCATTCACTGGCGTATAAACAAAGTCGAATGTTTATATTGATTGGAACACGCCTTCTCACAGTATATAAATGGAAATCTATCAAAAAATAAAAATATATTTATACTTAAACTAAAACAGTAAAGGTCAGCTAAGCCCTGGCCCATAACCCCTAAATACATCTCACAAGTTCATCACCCAATGTTTGAATTATAAATTGAACAGATTCGTTTGCTTGCAAGCTTAGCTGCAGTTCGTTTACCTTTCCCAGCATTTAACCCAGTCTGACCTTTGTCCGCGAGGTCATCTTTCGTATCCGAACTATTATTAAAATTAGTACTGGTTGAAAATTTTACCTGCTTTTTAATGAAACTATTATAAATCGAATTGATCCTAAAATCCCCTTCATCTCTATTGATACTAATACCCCCATATATTATCTTTTTTATTTCTATAATTTCCCTGAAGCTTTGTAAAAGTCCTACAGACGTATCTACTATTTTTGTTTGATCAAATAAAATACTGTGATGAGGAAAATTATAAAGATGTTCTGCAACAGCTGATTCAAACGTTTCTGGTGTTTTGTTTTGTTTTAGAGCGCAATCTATGGCATTCTTGTGTTGATGTAGCCTATTTTCTAAAATCTGTTGTGTTCTTCCCACATAAAATTTACCACAAGAGCATGGAATTTTGAATACTCAAATTGGTAAATTTTATGTGGGAAGAACACAACAGATTTTATGTTGAGAACTTGCTTACTTTTCATGGCATTAAACGTCTAAAATATAACAAATATCAAACCTTAAGTTTTGGGAAAGAAAAAAGGGAGAAAAAAATAAGAACTTCTGTTTCGAAAGCAGGATTTCCTGTATTGTTTACCAAAAATTTATTTCCCAGTCAATTGATTTTTAAAAAGTTAAAATTCGAAGCTAATGAGTTTTGGTTAGACAAAATGTGTAGAATTTAAAGAATCAAAACGTCAAAATTGAAAAAGCTACTGAATAAATTTTATTTTTGGAAAAGCAGTGTTAGCTCCAGTTCGTAGAAGGTCAGGATCCGTCTATCCACGTTGGGAAAAAATCCATCGTATCTGTAAAAGAAAGTTACCTCTAGGATGTCCAGGAAGTTGATACAGAACTTCAGAAATTATTTTTTAGTGTATAGTTCATTTTTGGTACAGAGGAGTACATATCTTCTAGCTTACTCTTCGTGGTATTAAACGGCTAAAATATAATAAACATAAAAATCGAAGATTTCCAAAAAATAAAAAATTGGAACTTTTGTGTTTCGAAATCAGAAATTGTGTTATTATTTCCCAAACGTTTATGAAAGATACGATAATTTTGCTAAGGTGTTCGGAGAGAAAATTCAAAGTATCTTAATTAAAGTAATGAACGTTCTATCAGTTCTTAATCAAGTTCTATTAGTAATCAGAGTTTTTTGATTTATTAAAATTTTTGCTTTGAAGCTAGAAAATATGGAGAATTAACGAAGTCACCACTCTAGAATAAAAAAAAAGTCACCGAAGGAATTATGTTTCTGAAAAACTAATATCAGTTCCAGTTTTTAAAATATCTGTCTATCTGTCTTAAAAAAAAAGATTTCGCCTTGTCTAGAAAAAAAAAAAAACCTCTAGGATACAAAAAAAAAATCGGATGCGACATGACAACTTTGGAAATTATTTTTAAGTGAGCAAATCAATTTTATATATAGAAGTTAATGTCATCTTGCATACTTTTTGTAGTATTACACGATGAAAATACAAAGGGCATCAAATCAAAATTTCGAAAACAGCCCAAAAGTAGAATTTGGCATTCGAGATCGATTTTTCCACAATCATTTCCAAGAAATCCTAAAGAGATAAATAATTTTTTATTCTTGTTTTGATCGATATAACTTGATGTTGCGCAGGGATATGGCACAAAATCATCCTGAAAAATTTTACTTTTCGGCTAGAAAAGTTTTGTTTACATAAGGAAAAAACTGTTTGTTTTTACTGGAAAACTTTTGAAATTTTACAAACTTCATTGGAAAGTTTTTACTCCTTTCCAAGATTCCCTGATTCAAGAAAAATTTATTCGTATATCTTACCTCTTTAGACTTAGAGCTACAGACCACATTACGAGACAAAAAAAGAAGAAAAAAAGCTGCACAAGCAGTAGCATTGTTAACTGAACCAAACATGAATAAAAAGTAAGGAACACATAACAATGTTGCCATAGCACGGTCAATATAATACAATAGCGTAAAATTTGAACGTCTTTTATGTTGCCTAAGAGATACTTTTAGCTGGTTAGATGTTTTGGTCTGACCAAGATTGGTGCAGGTACAAATAGTGCTCCATCATCACATCTTTTTGGCATTATTGTGCCCCCTTGCCTTCGCTCCACTGGAAGAAAATAATTTTTAATTCCTTCACTTTAAACTTTTGTTGTGTGCCAATGCCTTCGATTATATATCAGCTTTAGTATATTCTATTGAACACTTTCTAAGAGTTGACACTTTTTGTCAACTCTCTTTTTGTGATAGCATATCTCCTTCTGGAGACCAGCTATTCTAGACCTTTACCCCCTTTTTATGCTTTTTTCTGGTTAAGTCAGTTCTATAAGAAGAGTTCCAGACCATATTTAATGCTTTTTCCCTGTGTTTTTTTTCTTTCACAGTGAAGAATGAGAATACTGAAAAGTAAATTATAAGAAATTTCAGTTTTGGTTTCTGGAAGATTGAATTTTACTTTTGTGTGTTTACTCAATGGGAAAATTGAATTGCCTGCTGTGCTTCAAAAAAAATATTTCCCTTTTGTTAGCTCGGTTTATTTCTAGACTATGCTTGAATCATTGAACATATTCATAAATTCAAAACTTATCTTTTACTATTTTCCAATACGGTGTTGTAACTGTCATGACAGAAGTGGGAACATTAAGCTATCTTGTGAACCTTTTAGACCGCATTGTGATCAGTTGTCTGGTAGTGAGTCATTAAGCTATTTGAGCGGTCTGCGAAGGCAAGCCGATGACACTCACTGCTTATATTCTTGAGGCTTTATTTACACAATCGTTGATTTATTTTTAACTTTGTTTGTACTAATAGAAAAATTCACAAAGATAAACACAAGTAATGGTGAAGACCTTATTAAAAATGACTTTTTCATCGAGGAAAATGATTGATTAAAATTCTGATGATTAATAAGTATTTTTTTTCAGTTTTTTCCCTATATTTCATTGAGGATAATTATTGCAAAATATTTTTGTAAGTTCTATTTGAATCACTGTCTTGGGAAAAAGTTCTCACTCCGCATAAATTTGTATTTTCGAATAAAAAAAAAGCGTGTATACAACAAAATGACGGAAATCATTTTTGATTTGATACAATTTCTTTTTGGAGAATTTTTGTTGTTGCGATTACTACGAACTCCTTACAATAACAAAAGAAAAATATGCCGTATATTCTCTTTACTGAAATACCTAGGCAAATACAAACAGACCTTGAAAAAAGTTCCACTAGATGATTTTGCATAAAGTTCAAAACTAGTAATAGATCCGTAGTTATATAATATTTTTAATTATTTTCATTTTAATGTTCCTGGCCTCTCCCAGGCCATTCAGCGTGTCCCCAGGTGGTGATAGGGGAACGCCCTACATATATGTAGGGTACCTCCATAGGAGGCACGGACCAAGGAGGGACCTTGTCCCTGGGGGTCCATAATAGAAACTGGGTTACCCTTCCCCGGGGTCTTAAATACAGGCGGAGGAGGAAGAAGACCCCTGAAATGTGCACTCAAAAGGGCCCACTGGTTTGTCCGTAAGTCCCATGAGTTACAAACCTTCTCCCAGTAATGGGTTAAATTGCATGGTGATACAGAACACCATCGCGGGAGGATCCTCTATAGGAGGATAACTGCGGCAGGGCGTAAGATCCAGATCTATGGACAACGGCCTCTGTAAAGGGCTGCCTCAACCCTTTTGGCGTACCTGCAAGACTGGTGATTTTGCAGGCAACTCTATTCCCACTTGAGGAGTGGCGCCCCTCGAGGAAATTATAGCCTAGTAAACAACACAACATTTGCACGGGATTCTGACTAATAGACAATTCTTCTGGGCTAGGTATTTTTCGACGGGCGTCTTCGGGCTGAAAAAAACCTCTACTTAGCTAATTTATCTATTATGGGCTGCCTCCCCGTAGTAGCACAATATTTGTAGTCATGAATATATAACGAGTCGGAGGTAATAGGCTTGAGATTGTCTGTGCAGGATTTCGACTCTTGTTGATAGACGAGCATCACCAAGTGCTGAAAACCATATTGTGACCAAGATGGACTCAGGATTGCACAAAGCCTCCATTCATGGAGGTCCCAGGGACTTCTTGCTGTCTGGTTCTAAGCCGGCTTAAGCACTTCGGTATAGACTTGAGAAGATATGTGATGCCCGTCGTGCACTGGTATCCGGGATCATTGCTTTTCCTGTGGCGAAAATAATTTCAATGATTTAAAGAACATGAAAATTGGAACTTGGAATGTTACAACGTTAAAAAATGACTATCGTATCGACATTTTGACTGACGAATTCAGACGATTTGAACTGGATTTATTAGGAGTTTCAGAAACTCATATCTCAGGGGTAGGAAGCATGAAATTAGGTGATGCAGAATTTGTTCACTCAGGCAGAAAGGATGGGGTACATAGACAGGGAGTAGGGCTCATGATGAATAAGGAAGCTGCTAAGTCTTGTTTAGGCTGGTATGTATTAATAATAGAATACTAATTGCTCATTTTATGACTAAAAAGTTCAGGGTCTCAGATATAGTAGTATACGCCACTGTAGAACCGACTGACGGAGATACTAGTGACTCAAATGAATTTTACTTACAGTTACAGGAGTAAATGGACAGGGTCCCAGGTAGAAATATGATGTTATCACTGGGATATTTTAACGCCCAGGTCGATAGAAATAGGGATAGAAGGTATCCTAACCTAGGTAAATTTGGTGTAGGAAAAGAAAACAGTAATGGATACAAACTTTTGCAATTTTGTAGGTATAACAACCTAGTTATAACCAATACGGTGTTTGGTCATAAATGGCTCATAAGTTAACATGGTATTCACGTGATGGTAAGACAGCAAACCTTATAGATTATGTTATAGTAAACCGAAGACTGCCAGTATCAATACAAAATACTAGGGTATATAGAAGTGCCGTTATTGACGTTTAAAGTAAAGATCACTATCTAGTAGTGTCAAGGGTTAATTTAAAGCTGAAGCATCGGAAGGGTAACTACCTCCCTGGAAGTTATGATGTTGGTAGACTCCAGGATGAGAATTTGAGAGAAACTTTCCAGGAACAGTTGAATATTAAACTTGAGAGTTTAAAATTTGATAATTTGGAAGATGGTTGGAATAATTTTAGAAAAATAATTTGTGAAGTTTCTGAAGGTTTCTTAGGGAAGAAAGCTAGAACTGCTGCTAAGAATATTATTGAGCAAGCTTTATGTTTAATAGAAAGGAGAAACGACTTGTACAAGAATTATCTGAGTGATAGATCATATGAAAACAAAAAGGAATGTAAAGAAAGTGGAGAAAGCATTAAAATATGAACTAAGGAAGTGTGAAGTGGAGGCCATGGATAAAATTGCCGAGGATCTGGAAGATGCAGCTAGACGGCATAATAGTAAAATATTGTACTGGCATGTTAACAAATTGAGAGGGAGTAGTCAATCCGGACTTGGCCCAGTTAAAGATAGGAATGGGGCAGCAATTAGCGATAAGAAAAAACTAAAGAGAGCTGGGCCGAACATTTTGAGAATTTGCTTAACCGAGATAGAGTTGCAGGAGAAGATATAGAGGAAGATGAATAGGTTTGTGATACCTTGGATGTGAAGGAAGATTTGTATGGTGAGGACGAATTAGCGACAGTACTAAAAGGATTAAAAAATAACAAGGCTCCAGGTGCTGATAGGGTGGTAAATGAGTTTCTTAAATATGGTGACTCTGAGGTTAGAAATAAGTTACTGAAGATTATGAATATGATTTTTGAAAAAGGGGAAGTACCTAACGAGTTTAGGAAAACCTTAATTAAGCCACTTTATAAGAAAGGTGATAAAAGTGAGTATGGTATTTACCGAGGTATTAGTCTGGTCTCTTCAGGTAGTAAATTACTCAGTAATATGATACTTTGTAGTCTGAGAGATGCCGTAGACAAAGTTTTAAGAGAAAAGCAGTGCGGTTTTAGAAAAAGTAGAGGATGTGTCGACCAAATTTTCACTCTTAGGCTAATAATTGAGGAGTGCCTGAGTTTTCAAACTCCTTTGGTCCTCCGTTCTATAGATTATGAGCAAGCGTTCGAATCTGTTAATAGAAGAGCTTTAGTAAAGATTTTATCCTTGTATGGTATACCAGACAAATACATTAAATTGATTAGTGCTATGTACGAGAATAACACTGCTGCGGTTAAGGTAGGAAATGAGGTTAGCAGCTGGTTTTGTATTAAATAAGGAGTTAAGCAGGGTTTTGTTCTATCTCCCTTTATATTGATTATTTTGATGGACTTTGTCTTAAGGAGCACAGGAAAGGCAATGGGAGACCACGGAATCAAATGGGGAGGAAAAAGTCTCCTGGACTTAGATTATGCTGATGATTTAAGCATCCTAGATGAAAGTTTGAGCAAAATGAATGAAGTTTTAGAGGTTTTGCGAGTTCAAGGTGCTAGAATAGGTTTAAAAAATAATATTAAGAAGACTAAGTCACTAAGGCTAGGAACAAGTGAAGATGAAAAGGTTACGTTGGGTAATGAAAAGGTTGATCAGGTCGGCAGCTTCACTTACCTTGGTAGTATTATTAATAAAGATGGTGGGAGCAGTAAAGATGTTAAAAGTAGAATAGCCAAGGCTCAGGGTGTTTTTCACAGTTAAAACAAGTTTGGAAGAATAGGATGATAAGTCTGCAAACCAAGATTAGAATATTAGAAGCTACAGTTATGACAGTGGTCAAATATGGCTTTGAAGCATGGACGCTCTGAAAATGGATGAAGATTTGCTAGATGTTTTCCTGAGAAATTGCTTAAGGATTGTTCTGGGTACCCGGCTGACTGACCGTATTTCAAACAATAGGCTATACGAAAAATGTGGTTCAATACCGCTCTCTAGAGCTATAATGAAAGAAAGGATGAGGTGGTTAGGGCACGTTGTGCGGATGAAGGATGACAGATTGCCGAAGATTGTTCTTTTCGGCCAACCGGCTAGGGCTAAACAGAAAGCAGGTCGTCCCCGTCTGGGGTGGGAGGACGTCATAAAGAAAGATTTAAAGGAAATGGGAACTTCGTGGGCGGGTATAAAAAGGGAGGCTTTGAAGAGATTGGGGTAGAGGAGGAGCGTGCGTAACTGTGTTGGTCTCAAGCGGCTTGGTGCTGCGGTGAGCTATTAGTAGTAGTAGTAGTAGTATTCCATTTGATATGGATTTTGATATGGACTTTCACGATTTCCGATTTTAAATCTTTGTGACTTCTAATTTTCAGATAATTTCTTTTTTTTAGGTATGGGGCAAAGATTCGAGCTCCTCATGCTTTGGTTATGACGTTCCTTTTCAAAACTGGAAGGTATTTAAATATTCAATATAGTTTTTTAAATATTGAGTCAAATATGTCCACTACAGGACTTAAAATTCATAATATTTTGATTGTGTATGGATTTCTTTTCAACGATTACGATATTGATCTGTGTGTATGCAAAGTTTTGGCTTTGATTACCTTAGTGTCTGCCCTGGACGATTACATGCGGTCATTGACCATCCGTAAAAAAGATCAGTTAATGGATAAGATCGGCTTTTATTGATTGTCCTGGGTCTTCGGCTTTCAAAAATGATCCCGAGCTTTAGCGAGGTTATATTTTTGAAAGTCGAAGATGCAAGCTAATCCACAAAGCTCAGTTCATCTGTTAACTGATCTTTTTGCGGATTATTTGAAAAAACTACGTTTTCTAAAGAGTTAAAGAGGCTGAGTTACAAGGTCGAACCTTAAAACGTACAGGGATTAGGAGGCACAGTTGGGGGGCTGCCGCCCCCCAAACCCCCGCTTTCGCAGCCTTTAAATAAAAAAAAAAGTTTTTTAAACTGAAAGTAAGGAGCGACATTAAATCTTAAAACGAACAGAAATTATTCCGTATATGAAAGAGGCTGTGCCCTCCTCAACGCCTCGCTCTTTACGCTAAAGTTTGACTCTGTCTCACAACTTTATTTTTTAAAACAATAAAAAACTTTATCGTTTTGTATTGATTTAACTGAGATTGATCACATGCCGCTTAAAGCTCAAGAGGAATTTGCTGAGCTGTCGAGTGATTCAAACTTAAAACTACAATTTCCAAAAAAGCCCTTGACTGAATTCTGGATCAGAACTAGAACTAATTTTTCCAGAATCGCAGATATGGCATTATATGTTGTTCTGCCATTCAACACCACATATTTATGTGAAGTTACCTTCTGAGCTTTAACAAATATCAAACCCGAATATCGTTCATCGCTAAAAAACGTTGAAGAGGCCTTACCCCAGCAATGTTAAGCATTCCACCAAGATTTAATTTTTTATGTAATAAGAAACAGGCACATCCTTCTCACTAAAGTTTTTCCTTTCATTTTAATTTAATGTTTACCACCCAACGACTGTGTTCGAATATATTCGATTGAACTAAGGCGCTCAGAATTCTCTTTTATTTATTTTATTGCAAAAAATGCAGTTTTGATGTCAAATAGGGCAAATAATTTTTTAAGCATAAGAAAGAAATTTTTCAACTTTTGTGGAATTTTTATTTTAGATTTTTGTATGTTTCTAAACGAATACTAAAACTATACATTTTCATGTGTATATGTAAATTGTTACCTAATAAATGAATCATAAGAAAATATTTATTTGTCTTTCAATTATATTTATATGGGATCACCAGGAAACTTGCAATCATAAATGGGGATGTGAATCAAAAAAGTTTAGGAAGCCCTGGTCCAAACCAATCAAGCTAGAAACGTGACGATTTACGCCAAATACTGTTCAAAAAATTAAAATGGACACGGGTTATGAAAATCTGAAGCGTAAGACTAAAAAAAAAGGAAATGTAACACGATGATAACAAGCGTTCAAGGGAACGTTTATATAAATATATATAATATATATGTGTGTGTGTGTTTGTGTGGTCATAGATTATCAAGGAGGCACACTTGTGCCTCTATAAAGAGGCGACCCACCACAATGTTAAGCGATTTAAGGTCCTAGAGGTCGCAGAGAGACGGCGGTAATCGCATTTTGTAGCCCAAGCTCAAACTAAGAAACTTGCAAAATTTCATCCTCCTCCGACTTTATCTTCATGGGGTAAACTGGGCCGGAAGTTTCGACCCTCCCACCACAGCCCCCCTTTAACGTTGTCCGATTGGGCTGAAATTTAGAGGTTAAGCTTTCCTAGGGCACGGGAGCTTATCCTCGAAATTTCAGCTCAATCCGATCACTCCTTCCCTGTTTTCAAAAAACCAAATATATTCACTTAAAATTCATCATTTCTTTTTTTTCTTAGCCACGCCTACAGGCCACAGTTGGCAACTGATCCGGGTGAATGAGGACTCATTTGAAGCAGAATTCGACCTGTTAGGGCCTTTTGATATTTTCAGACCGAAAAAATTATCCCCAGAATTTACATTTACGAAAAACCTCGTTTTTCTATAATAGCCCATGTTACTTTTTCCCACCACAACCCCCCTTTAACGTTGTCTGATCGGGCTGAAATTTAGAGGATAAGCTTTCCTGGGGCCTGGGAGCTTATCCTCGAAATTTCAGCTCAATCTGATTACTCCTTCCCTGTTTTCCAAAAACCAAATATCAAGTTTTGTGGGAATTTGCTTTGCGAAAATAGATTCCATTTACTAAAAAACAATTACAATTGTGTCTCATTAGTCCAGCGATTGATACTTCAGACTGTCAGGTGGAAAACCCGGGTTCGATTCACCGTCAGAACAAATTTTTTATATACTGAATTTAAACTTTAAAAAAGAAACTCAGTTTCTTTTTTAAATTATTTGAAAAAAATTACGTTTTCTAAAGAGTTAAAGAGGCTGAGTTACAAGGTCGACCCTTAAAACGTACAGGGATTAGGAGGCACAGTTGGGGGGCTGTTAAAGAGGCTGAGTCACAAGTTACCTTTTTGAAATCAATTTTTAATATAAAATATGCACGGAACTAGGTTTCTAGCGCTTTTAAGTGATCTACAATAATTTTTGCAAAAAAAAGTTTTACAATGATTTCGGTACTTATTAAGAAACTAGAAAACACGCGAGAAGTGAAGTTTCGTAAATGCTAATGACATATAAACAAAATAGTAAAATATAATAGTTCAGAAAAAAATTGGTGCTATATATTTGCACATTAGGGGGGGGGGTAAAGCATAGCATATATTGAATGCGTAACCTTACCTAACCCAACCTAGGTACCTTTTATTCCCCCTAAACCCCAAAAAACTAAAGCTCAAATATAATTTCCGGAGTGAGAAACCCTTTTTCTATAAAGCGTCTAATATAAGTACCGGGTAATGCCTATCTATATTCGCAATACAATTTTCGGGTGTTTTCTGGATTCTTAATAAGTAACATGATTTCTCTCAATTATAAAATTGTCGACACTGGAAAATATTTTGAACGATTTTTTTTCTATCCTATCTTTCCAAGTTTTAGTCTTCTTAATAAAACTTTCAATTTTATCATTAGAAGTAAATATATCGCAATTTTTTCCTTGAAGAGACAAGTTGAGATCGTTTAATTTCGCAAAGATATTCGACAAATAATACAGCTTGAATAGCCCTAAGTCGTTTGGAAGAAAAGCAGCAAGTTCACATTTTCGTTCGGTTAAGAATATTTCAATTCCGTCTTTTAATAATAATAATCTTCCTAAACTTTGACCTCTTGACAACCATCTTACTTCTGCATGTGATAATAAAGTTGTATAAATGGAATCCATATCCTTACAAAGATTTGAAAATAAGTGACTGTTAAGGGCATGGCTCTTAATAAAATTTATAACCTTAACAGCATTCTGCAGCACATCGTTCAATTATGGTGCTAATTTTTTTGTTGCAAGGGCCTCTCGGTAAACAAAGCAGTGAGTAAATATTATACGGTCATAATGAGTAGCTTGAAAAAGGATTTAAAACTAATATTTTTGCCCGTCACCGCTCTTGCACCATCTGTGCATATTCCACAGCAATTTTCCATTCTAGACCTTCAGTCTTTAAAAATTCATCAACTTTACAATATATGTCTTTTCCTGTAGTATGCTATAAATATTTTACTTTAATATTTAAATATTTGACTTTAAAATCTCTTGCGACCCCACGATTTCGCTACGCGACCCCATTCAAAGTTTGGGAAAGCCTGGTTTAGCCTATTGTTCGGTGCAAAAAAGTAAATAAATAAATGTACATATACATGCATTGAGTTTATGCGTGTGAGTTTAGCATTTAAATAACATAATTAGCATATATTGACACGATTTTTGCATTTGAATTTGCGTTTCTCTGCCCAAGTCAAAATTACACAAATAGAAACAGCAAGACTTAATAATAAGAATACATAATGGAGCTCATATTCAAATTCAAATTGGTAAGCCATAAAATTAAATGGCAATTTTCAACCCAACTGAATAATTTTGCTGTGTCCAAATATGTATTTCGATTAAATACCCGGGCCCCTGAACAACCTGTAAGCGCAGAGGTTTTGAGTATTTGTTTCTTTGGCTGAACCGAAGCCCGTTTCTGAAAAAAGTAGATGGTTCTCAGGTAGATGCTCTATTTCTGACTATCCCTGCTTTATAGATCAGTGATCTTTTTGGAATCTCTTCACTTATCTCTGTTAGAAGAACTTTGTTTCCTATCATATTTCATGTAACGTATTAATTTTAGACTGTAGTTGCACCAAGCCTGTTTTTAATGTACTTGATTTCAGAAGTCGTCGTTGTATCAATAATCTACAGCCATAACACGGATGCCAGGCGTTTTATTGTTATACCTTTATATTTCAGTTCCTTTGGTTCCGTGACGGCTAAACAATTACTTTTTTCTTACATTTTCTTGGATGTTTGTTTTCGTATCTATGCAGCAACGATGCCCTGGAGTTTCTAATCTTAACTATGTACATTTCCACTTTTTTCTAAAATTCATTCTTTTGTTACTGAGAGAAGTATCCTGCGATGTTCCTTTTTGACTTACTCTTTTTTTTAGGAAAACTTTCACTTTTGTCATTCTGAATGAAACTCTAAGAAGCTAGTTTTATTGGACTTTATTCCCGGAACTTCTTTTCTCCGATATTGTGCACGTTCCTTTTTTTATTTGAACTTTTTTTTTCGTGTTGAGAACAAACCTACTTATCAGTTATAATGATAACACGATACGAGAAGAAAAATGAGGAGAACTATCAGCTAGTTGGAGATTGTCGATAGCTTGGCAAAAACCTCTAATATATCGTCTTCACTACAAAAGAAATATAAGAAAAGGGAAGGTTTAAAGGCAAAGAAAACCGTTAGAAGCCGAAAAACTTGAACAACTGATTCAAGAAAAATTAAAAAGCTGAGTTAAATATATCATAAATGAATGAAAAGAAATATGCCGAGGTCCTTGCCCAAGCTTCTGCGTTGCTGGAATTTTATCACTGGCTAAAATATATCAATTTCAGTTATTGATCTGTCTAGCCAGTTTGATTTTTTAAATAATAATTTAGATCACACTGCCTTTCCATGACGATAAATAAAGAGTTTAAATAGGGATAAACCCTTTTTATAGACAGTGATAAATTTCACAAAAAAAAATACTAGATATATCATACCAACATACTACTGATGTATGACTGATGTCAATACATCGGTAGTATGTATTACTACTAATGAAAATCACTGCACCTGTGACCAAAATATCTAGTTTTTTTTGTGAAATTTATCACTGTCTATTGTAAGGATTTATCCCTACTTGAACCTTTTATTTATCGTTAATTTTCTAACTTGTTCACGCCTGAATTATTCAACCAATAACTTTTCTGGTTCCAAAACCTGGGCTGAGGACCCTGCATGTTGAGCTTGAATGTTTTAAGTACCCCTAGCTACATGCTCCATCTCCTTTTATAGATTACCACCACCTTTGCTAATAACTAATATAATGTCATTAGCCCTTATTTATACATTGGAGTAGTGTTGTTTCTGGAGAAGTTTTTGTGTTAAATCAGCAAACAACCATTGCTAAACAGATAGGCTTTTTACTACTACTACTACTACTACTACTACTAACAACTCACCGCAGCACCAAGCCGCATGAGGCCAACACAGCTACGCATGCTCCTCCTCCACCCCAATCTATTCAAAGCCTCCCTTTTTACACCCGCCCACGAAGTTCCCATTTCCTTTAAATCTTTCTTTATGACGTCCTCCCACCCCAGACGGGGACGAACTGCTTTCCGTTTAGCCCAAGGAAAATTTTGCTAAAACTTTGCCTGAAAAATTTTGGGAGACAGGCTAATCAAGATTTTGACCCGGGCGCAATAGAGGCCAGAACCGTCACTGGTGTGAGGCTAGTCGAACCTTGTTTTCTGTTCATTCCAGATTTTGAACTAAACGCAAATAGTTCATAAAAAAATAAATTGGGGATAAAGACTGGTCCATTAGTGACTAAACTGTCAAAAAGGAGAGAAAATGAGAAAAAAAGAAAAAAGAAGCAGAGCCAACGAAAGAAAAGCATACTTTAATGTTCTGCACATTAAGTAATTAAATTCCAAAGTTGGTACTTTCCAAAGTTGGTAAATATAAATTGCACTTAAACTAATACTATATTTATTGATGTAATAAAAAATTCTCATTTTTCAATTATTTCAGAAGTGAAAAAAGAAAGGCTTTTTGTCTCCTCTTTTCGCTCTTACTAGTTGAAACAAATTGCACCAAGTACAATTACATCAGATTAGCACCAAGGTGAACAGAAATTACATTAATTTATCAAGTCAAACTTAAACGAACAGAAACTACCATAAACAAGAGTAAGAAAAACGGTCCCTAACCCTTCTATAGACCAAAACGCCATTTGCGCTTTTGTCTTTTTGAACGATACCCTCTATCCCAATAACAAGTCTTATATGTTAAAAGTTGGCTAATCCCATGACGTACGTCAGATATTGCAAATACTCCTTTCTACTAGATTGATGCACATATTCTCTTTGATTTTGTTCAGTACCCTTCTTACTGTTTCCTGAAAGTTTAAACTTAAAACCCTTAAAAGCCCCTGAGATGTTGCACATATGCCCTTATGACAGCCTGGATGCACACAGTGTCTTGTAATTTAGTTCAATATCCCTCAACACCACCTGATGGTTACAAATTAGTATCTTTAGCTGTTCCTGAGATGTTGGAGATACGCCCTTTTGACAACGTGTTTTTTTTATTTATCTTAACATGCACTAAAAATTTCAACTTAACACCCTTAGCCGTTCTTGAAACATTGCACGTATGCCATTTTGACAACGTGGATCCATATAGCGTCGGTCGATTTCAATTCAACATACCCCTCAACTTGCCCTGAAATTTTCAACTAATACCCATTAACCGTTTCTGATATTTTGCATGTGCGCCCTTTTGCCCTCTTGGATGCATATGGTGTATTTTGATGTTGTGCAACTTCCTCACCATTAAATAAAAGTCTTAATTTCCTACCCTATGACCAGCTTGTTCAGGAATCATGGTATGGTCAGCTGCTCCTGAATTATTGTATATATGCCACTTTGAAAATCATGATGCACTTAATTTCTTTTGATTTAGTTCATTTTTCCCCTCTGTATTCCTGGAAATTTTCAATTTAATTCCCTTAGCCCTCCCTGAGCTGTTGAAAATGTGGCTTTTTACTACCTTGATGCCACATTGTGCCATCAAGGTAGTACCACATAGTGTTTTAAGATTTAGGTCAATATCCCCCTCGTTGTTCCCTGAAAGTTTCAAATTAGTACACTTAGCCATTCCTAAGGTTTTACAAACAAGCACTTTTGACAAGCTGCAAGCACATTGTGTGTTTTGATATTTCGCAACATGCACTGAAAGTTTTAACTTAATGCACTGAAATTTTCCTGAAATGTTGCAGATATTCCATTTTGACAGCATTAACGCACAGTGTGTCTTTTGATTGAGTTTAATGTCTTTTAATTTAGTAAAAAATTCATTTCAATATAGCCTTAAAGTTTCAAATTATTGTCCTTAGCCGTTCCCAAGATGTCGCAGATGCCCTTTGGACAACCGGGATGCATATGGTGTATCAATTTAGTTCAACATTCCCAACAACATACCCTGAAAGTTTTAGAGTAATGCCCTTATCTATTCCTGAGATATTGCATAGACACCTTTTTGCCAATGTAGCTACATATAGTGTCTTTTGATTTAGTGTTAAATTCCCATCAACATCCCCTGAAAGTTTCAACTTAATACCTTTAGCTGATCCTGGCATATTGCAGACATACCCTTTTGACAATCTGAATAGATATAGGGTTATTTGATTTAGTTAATGCACATCGCTGTTTCTTCGATATTGTAGATACTTTGTTTGAAAGTATAAATGCACATAGTGACTTTTGATTTTGTTCAACGTTCCCTCAAAGTTTCAACTTAGTGTCTTTAGCCGTTCCAGAGATATTACAGATATGCCCTTTTGATAACCTGGCTGAACTTTTTATTTTCATTTAAATCACCTCAGTATTCCCTGAAAGTTTTAACTTAGTACCCTACAACTTTCCTAAGGCATTACAGATATGCCTCTCTGAGAACCTGGATGCAAGTGGTGTCTTTTGGTTAGCTCATCATCCCTTTCAACTTGTCCAAAAAGTTCCAACTTGATACCCTCAGCTGTTTCTGAGATAGGTTGAGGGGGTGATATGTGTTTGATGCAGTTGTATAGGTGTCTAGTGTCTTTGATTTAGTTTTTAAATCCCTCTTAATATACCCTTAAAGTTTCAACTTAATACCCTAAGCCATTCCTGAGATATAGCAGATTTGTCATTTTGACAATCTGAATGCAAATAGGGTTTTTTGGCTCTGTTTATTTTGAAAACCTGGATGTACATAGTGTCATAGTGTATTTTAACATCCCCCTCAAGATGCTCGGAAAGCTTCAACTTAATGCTCTTATCCCTTCCTATAAGATACTGCCGACGCGCCTTTTGGGTGACCTTGACGGACATAGTAACTTTTGATATGGTTCAGCACCCTCTTAATATTCCCTTAAGTTTCTCCCTAATACCCTCAGCCTTTTCGGACACACAAAGATCAAAAATCCCCCCCCCCATTTTTCAACAACAAATCGTATATGTAATTTCCCTATACTGACGATTTCATCATATTACGAGAACATGGTGAAGGTTCAACCTCTTATAGAAATTGTGAACTTGAGACTGGATAGCAGAATATAGTAAAGCATTCTGAAGAGATGTACCTAAATCTTGCCTGGGGGCAAGGAAGATAGTTTTCACTTGTCCTTGTAAAAGAAATCACAATGTGGGATCTGAAGTGGAGATCTTATAGTTTATATCAGAGAGGGCTATCTGAGGAAGTTCTACCAAGATCTCATATCTTCGAACTATAATTCTGCTTTCGAGTGGAAAGTTCCAATTATGTTGGAATTTCAAGTTCAAGCTAAACTAAAAGCTGAAAGTGCCTAAGATATTTGATGGCTCCCTGGCCTATTGTAAGAAATTTTTCTTATGAATGATAATTAAAAAACTAGAGAGCCTAAAAGGAGTATTTTCTCAAGGGTCTGCAGATGTTGGTGTCTTCTTTTAAAGGCCATTTACGTTTGTGATTTTGATTGAGTGTATTTTCTACATTTAGGACTGAACCAGAAGAAGGGTGTCACACCTGCCTCATGAATTCTGATAGTTGTCTTAGTACCAAAGAAATCGGAGATTACATCATCCTCCATTTTTAGTAGCAACGTTTGAAAGTCAGCCAGTGGCGATAAAACCAAATATGAATACTATGAGGTATTCAATTTTATTTTAACCCTAGTCAAAAATCCACGAAAAGCTCATACAAGTGTATGGTTTCAGTTTATTTGTACAAATTATGTTCATGTGAAATACCATTTGAAATCTCAAGGGGATGTCGAACCCCTATAAAGCATTCTTTTTACCTGGTTTCAAAATTGTATGGTTTCTGAATTTTGGACCTGATTCAGTTTTGTAAACGACTTTCTACTTGTCTCCAAATTACAAAAACAGATCTATTTAAGGCACTGCAGTGCAATATAGGAGGGCTCAGATGGAAGCTACGTTACATTTTTGTTTTGCATTTTTTGATTTTTCGTTTTGTTTGCGAACAGGTGTTTTGATTCGTCAAGTCTTTGGACCTATATCTGATTACAAAAAATTTTCAGCTCTGTTGAATATCAAATATTATTTAAAGATAATTTTCGAATGCGGATAATTGATGGGCGTCTTTGGGCTGAAAAACCTCTTCCTAGCTAATTTATCTATTACGGGTTGCCTCCCCGTAGTAGCATAATATTTGTAGGCATGAATATATAATGAGTCGGAAGTAATAGGCTTGAGATTGTCTGTGCAGGATTTCGACTCTTGTTGATAGAAGAGCATCGCCAAGTGCTGAAGACCATGTTGTGACCTCCATTCATGGAGGTCCCAGGGACTTCTTGCTGTCCGGTTCCAAGCCGGCTTAAGCACTTCGGTGTAGACTTGAGAAGATATGTGATCCCCGTCCTGCACTGGTATCCGGGATCATTGCTTTTCCTGAGGCGAAAAAAATTTCAATGATTTAAAGAACATGAAAATTGGAACTTGGAATGTTACGACATTAAAAAATGACTATCGTATCGACATTTTGACTGACGAATTCATACGATTCGAACTGGATTTATTAGGAGTTTCAGAAACTCATATCCCAGGGGTAGGAAGCATGAAATTAGGTGATATAGAATTTGTTTACTCAGGCAGGAAGGATGGGGTACATAGACAGGGAGTAGGGCTCATGATGAATAAGGAAGCTGTTAAGTCTTTTTTAGGCTGGGAAGGTATTAATAATAGAATACTAATTGCTCATTTTATGACTAGAAAGTTCAGGGTATCAGTTATAGTAGTATACGCCCCTGTAGAACCGACTGATGGAGATACTAGTGACTCAGATGAATTTTACTTACAGTTACAGGAGCAAATAGACAAGGTCCCAGGTAGAAATATGATGTTATTACTGGGAGATTTTAACGCCCAGGTTGGTAGAAATAAGGATAGATGGTATCCCAGCTTAGGTAAATTTGGTGTAGGAAAAGAAAACAGTAATGGATACAGACTTTTGCAATTTTGTAGGTATAACAATCTAGTTATAACCAATACGGTGTTTGGTCATAAAATGGCTCATAAGCTAACATGGTATTCACGTGATGGTAAGACAGCAAACCTTACTGATTATGTTATAGTAAACCGAAGACTGGCAGGATCAATACAAGATACTAGGGTATATAGGAGTGCTGTTATTGATGTTAAAAGTAAAGATCACCATCTAGTAGTGTCAAGGGTTAATTTAAAGCTGAAATATCGGAAGGGTAATTACCTCCCGGGAAGTTGTGATGTTAGTAGACTCCAGGATGAGAATTTGAGAGAAACTTTCCAGGAACAGTTGAATACTAAACTTGAGAGTTTAAAATTTGATAATGTGGAAGATGGTTGGAATAATTTTAGAAAAATAATCTGTGAAGTTGCTGAAGGTGTATTAGGGAAGAAAGCTAGAACTGCAGCTAAGAATATTAGTGAAAAAGCTTTATGTTTAATAGAAAGGAGAAAGGACTTGTACAAGAATTATCTGAGGGATAGATCGCATGAAAACAAAAGAAATGTAAAGAAAGTGGAGAAAGCATTGAAATATGAACTAAAGAGGTGTGAAGTGGAGGCCATGGATAAAATTGCCGAGGATTTAGAAGATGCAGCTAGACGGCATAATAGTAAAATATTGTACTGGCACGTTAACAAATTGAGAGGTAGTAGTCAATCCGGACTTGTCCCAGTTAAAGATAGGAATGGGGTGGCAATTAGCGATAAGGAAAAAGCTAAAGCGAGATGGGCCGAACATTTTGAGAACTTGCTTAACCGAGATAGAGTTGCAGGAAAAAATATAGAGGAAAATGAAAAAGTTTGTGATACCTTGGATGTGAAGGAAGATTTGTTTTGTGAGGAGGAATTAGCAACAGTACTAAAAGGGTTAAAGAATAATAAGGCTCCAGGTGCTGATAGGGTAGTAATTGAGTTTCTTAAATATGGTGGCTCTGAGGTTAGAAATAAGTTACTGAAGATTATGAATATGATTTTTGAAAAAGGGGAAGTACCTAAGGATTTTAGGAAAACCTTAATTAAGCCACTTTATAAGAAAGGTGATAAAAGTGAGTGTGGTAATTATCGAGGCATTAGTCTGGTCTCTGTAGGTAGCAAATTGCTTATTAATATGATACTTTTTAGACTGAGAGATGCTGTAGACAAAGTTTTAAGATAAGAGCTGTGCGGTTTTAGAAAAGGTAGAGGATGTGTTGACCAAATTTTCACTCTTAGGTTAATAATTGAGAAGTGCCTAAGTTTTCAAACACCTTTGGTCCTCAGTTTTATAGATTATGAGCAAGCGTTCGATTCTGTTGATAGAGGAGCTTTAGTAAAGGTTTTATCCTTGTATGGTATACCAGACAAATACATTAAAGTGATTAGTGCTATGTACGAGAACAACACTGCTGCGGTTAAGGTAGGAAATGAGGTTAGCAGCTGGTTTTGTATTAAATCAGGAGTTAAGCAGGGTTGTGTTCTATCCCCCTTCATATGGATTATTTTGATGGACTTTGTTTTAAGGAGCACAGGAAAGGCAATGGGAGACCACGGAATCAAATGGGGAGGAAAAAGTCTCCTAGACTTGGATTATGCTGATGATTTAAGCATCCTAGATGAAAGTGTGAGCAAAATGAATGAAGTTTTAGAGGTTTTGCGAGTTCAGGGTGCTAGTATTGGTTTGAAAATTAATGTTAGGAAGACTAAGTCACTAAGGCTAGGAATAAGTGAAGATGAAAAGGTGACGTTGGGTAATGAAAAGATTGATCAGGTGGGCAGCTTCACTTACCTTTGTAGTATTATTAGTAAAGATGGTGGGAGCAGTGAAGATGTTAAAAATAGAATAGCCAAGGCTCAGGGTGTTTTTTCACAGTTAAAAAAAGTCTGGAAGAATAGGAAGATAAGTCTGCAAACCAAGATTAGAATCTTAGAAGCTACAGTGATGACAGTGGTCAAATATGGCTGTGAAGCATGGACGCTCCGAAAAGCGGATGAAGATTTGCTAGATGTTTTCCAGAGAAATTGCTTAAGGATTGTTCTGGGTACCCGGCTGACTGACCGTATTTCAAACAATAGGCTATACGAAAAATGTGGTTCAATACCGCTTTCTAGGTCTATAATGAAAGAAAGGTTGAGGTGGTTAGGGCATGTTGTGCGGATGAAGGATGACAGATTGCCGAAGATTGTTCTTTTCGGCCAACCATCTAGGGCTAAACGGAAAGCAGGTCGTCCCGTTCTGGGGTGGGAGGACGTCCTAAAGAAAGATTTAAAGGAAATGGGAACTTCCTGGGCGGGTGTAAAAAGGGAGGCTTTGAATAGATTGGGGTGGAGGAGGAGCGTGCGTAGCTGTGTTGGCCTCAGGCGGCTTGGTGCTGCGATGAGTTGCTAGTAGTAGTAATAAAAATCACATGCTAATGTGATTAATAAAAACATGCTGCACATTATAAAGTAAAAATTTCGTCGTTTAAGTTTTTTTTGTCTTGTACAAATATGTATCCTAAGGCTATATACATAACCTTAAGAGGGGAGAGGTGTATTTGCAACCGAAACGATTATTATATTAGAAAGTAGCATAAAAAAAGGCATCGAACAGTATATTCACCTTGTCCCTATGTCAATAATGGAGTCGTGTATATTTGCTCAATTTAATACCACTAGAAGTTCCTGAGATATTGCAGATATGGCCTTTTGACAACCTGGATGCACTCAGTGTCCTATGTTTTAGCTCAATTTTCTCCTTAACATTTCCTGAAAGTTTCAACTATCCTTTGCTGTCCCTTAGATGTTGCACATACGCCCTTTTAACAACATGGAAGCACATAGCGCGTCTTGATTTATCTCAACATGCACCGAAAGCTTCAACTTAATGCATTAGCCGTTTTTGAAATGTTGCAGGTACGCTATTTGAGAGACTGGATGCACATAGTGTCTTTTGATTTAGTTTAACATCCACCTTACAATGCCCTGAAAATTCCAATAAAATACCATTAGCCATCATGAAATCATGCTAAATTCATAGTAAATTGCTTTTTAAGCAATTTTAAGGATATTATATTCACTTGAAAAGGGCACTAAATTTGGTAATTTCCTTCCAATACGTTTCAAACTTTACCTCAACTCTCACATTGTAGGCTCTGGCTCAAGGACAGGCAACTATTATCTTATTTGTTCCCATGCAGGAATTATAGGCAAACGTAAAATAAATTTGTCGTTTTCATCAATCGGGATTTAGCCCACAATCAAAGAGGATCTAGTGAAGGGGTAACGTAAAATAAAAGAGTCAAAGAAAAGAATAAATAAACCAAAAACAAGGATCAACTTTTTTCCATGAAATTATTTCAAGAATTAGTTGTATTTGGAAGTCATCTTTAGACTAATTACACATCGATCTGACAATTTGACGGGCAAACGCAACTACTGGCGTTGCCGATTATGGTTTTCTCTTTACTAGGCTCCAGCTTAAAAGGAAATATTGGCTTTTTTTGTTTGTAATTACAGCAAGGAATACTCTTGTTGGAAGATGCTACTTGTGGATTATACACAGGAAAAATCTTTTAGGGTTTTATTCGCAAGAACCCAGTCATGAACAAGCCAAGTTGTCAATAATGGCCACGTTACCAAAAGATACACTTTTGTAAACAAAATTATCTTGTTTTAGTGCAATTACTATTACTCAAGCCACTCTTTAAAGTTGAGCCATCAAAAATATACTTTTGTCAAAAGTTGATTTCACTTTTACCAAAGCCATTCTTTAAAGTAAAGGTAAAACCACTAAAACCACGGGTAAAAAATCAACTAATACCACGTGCACCACACAGCTTTGCCATTGTTGGCGCGCACCACCTGGTGTTCATGACTTATGGGAGAGCGCAACCCTTGGATCCTTGGAAAATGATTCATTACAAATTTCCTCGGGTCTTTCTTAGGAGGACTGGTAAAGAACAAACTACCTTTTCGTCGTGACCCAAGACACTCTTTTTACTACAAGTATTTTACTACGGCGTCATTTATAGTTACAACCTACGATTGTGACGTCATCATTTATCTTGTATACAAAGATGTAGATTTTTTTGTTAACTAATGGATTTTATTGAAAATATTGTGATTTTTCATTACAAAAGGTATGAGGTGTGGTAATTGTGTTTAAAATGATCCCTTAAACAGCTCCTTATGATGTTCCAGTGCCCCCCTAGCAGGGGAGAAATAAAACGGAAGAAAGAGGATACATCAGTGCTTCCCAAGCAAAAAAGGGTGATTGTCCTTGTTGTCCAAGCAAGGGGACTGTGAGTTTACTATATAGGGTTTTTTGGTCATGACGATTCCAATGGTGTAACTTTTATTTCGATCCGATTCGATTTCAAAATAATTAATTTCGGGTCATTTCCAGCCGAGGTTCGTCCTTTACTAGGTTGTATCAGCCACAATAAGCGAAAGTTTAAAAAAAACCCTTTTGAATATAACACTGTAATGGTAAAAAAAAAAAAAAAATGCCATTTGAAGTTGATTCAGAAATTATAACTATTATTTGGATTATTCTTAAGGGGCTTCGATAGCTTAAAAATCGAGATTGCTTGGACACGTTTTATTGATGAAGAATGACATATTGCCAAAGATTGCCCTTTCTGGCCATCCATCTTGGACTAAAACAAAAGTTAGGCTGTTCCTGAATGGGGTGGGAAGAGGTCGTAAGAAAGATTTTAAAGGAAATTAGAACTTCTTGGATGGATGTCAAGAGGGAAGCTTTGAATAGATTGAGATGCAGGAAAAGTGTGAACAGCTGTGTTGCCCTAAAGTGCTTTGGTGCTGCAGTGGGCTATTATTAGCAGTACTCAAGGAGGATTAGGTATCTTTTTTTAATCCCCCTTCCCCAAAACGAATTCTATGAGTTAGGAACTTCGAGCATTAAATGTACTCTTTGAAGTACCTACCTCTCCTCCCCCGCCTAAACCATGACTCAGCACCCCTCCTTCATAATAGCTGATGCGTATTTATGCATCACTGAATATAGTTGTGTGAAATATCAAGCGAATCAATTTAGTTAAATGAAGCTTTAAAATAAATGTTTATTTCTACAAAATTGCTAAATTCAAGCTAAACTAAACGAATTCTATGAGTTAGGAACTTCGGGCATTAAATGTACTCTTTTAGGTATCTACCCCCCTGCCTCGCCTAAACCATGACCCAGCACCCCTCCTTCACAACAGCTGATGCGTATTTACATATCACTGAATATAGTTGTGTGAAATATCAAGCGAATCAATTTAGCTAAATGAAGCTTTAAAATAAATGTTTATTTCTATCAAATAGAAACATTTTTCTAGAACAAAAAGGAGGCTATCATTTCGCAACACCCTTATTTAGGCTTGGTCTACATGAAGGAGATTAGAGATTAATTCCTATCCACCCCCTTCTACACACACCCGTTGTTATATTTATCTGATGGCTCAAAGATAGTTAGAAAATTTGGGATGTAAACACACTCTTTAAGCACCTGCAAAATACAATTTTTTGGTACTTTTAAATCTTTTAAATCTATTTGAGGATGTTTAATCAAAAGCAGGATGGTCATCTTTGGGGCAGAATCGTAGTTTGGTGCCACAAAATGACAGAAAACACTACTTTCCCGTGGCTTAACCTTTTTAGCCGCTTAGAAATGGCACTGCAACTTTTAATTTCCGTTTAAATGAGCCCCCTTTTAATCTTCTAGGGCCATTGTTTCGATATAATAACCCATGGGGAGAAAAACAAACAAATAAACACACATCCATGATCTTTCTTCTACGACCAAATGCAAAACTCTCCCTTTTGTAGATAAGAGCTTGAAACCTCCACATCAAGGTTCTCATATTCTGAATCAGCTGGTATGATTTTCATCAAGATCACGTGCCCTTCTGGGGGCCTTTCCCCCTTTTTTGAAAATCAAGCACATTTATTTATCTTTTGATGGATAGCTTTAAACTTAATGAATCTTACATATTTGGGATTACCATAGAAATCCAATGCTTTTGACGTATTTATTTATATCAAAGTAAAGTCTTGAAGTTTCAGTTACTATTAGTGGCGGATCCAGAGGGGGGGTGAGGGGCGCCACCCCTTCCTAGCGTAGTCTAAAGTAGTGTAATTTACTTAATTAACCCAAGTTTGCGTTAATTAAACTTACTCCTAATGCAAGTTTATCGGATCAACCTATTTTGCGCCCCCTACAAATTTTTTTTTCGGATTCAACCTATTTTGCCCCCTCCCCACCCCCTAAAAAAATCCTGGATCCGCCCCTGGTTACTATTAGCCTGAGTCGCTCCAACTTGCAGTTCGTTACCACAAACAATTTGAGATGGCACCACGAATCTGAATTTTGTAGAAGACATCCCCGACCAGTTTTGTTTTCTCCTTCTTCTATGGCTTTGAAGTTATGAGTTATAAATATAACTGTTCTTTGTAGTTTAAAGAGTAAAATTTGGTTCATTTTGGAAGCAACTTACCAGCACTCGAGAAACTTAGCATTCATGGTGACAACATACAAGATAGTTACCCTACTGTTGCAGTTCTTGGCTGGTGAAAAACAAATGAGGCATTCTTTTGTTGCTGGATTTATTGGAGGCTACTTAGTTTTTCATGAGAATAATCGAATTAATCAACAGGTATGTGTGACAAAGCGAAGTTCAACTTCACTTTTCCGCCGTGGTGACCTAAACCAGTAGCGGATCCAGGGGGGTTCCCCCCCCCTAGTGCAGTCTAAAGTAGTGTAATTTACTTAATTAACTCAAGTTTGTGTTGATTAAACTTGCAGGTAATGCAAGTTTATCGGATCAACCGATTTTGTCCCCCCCCCTAAAATTTTTTTTTCGAATCAACCTATTTTGTGCCCCCCCCCCGTAAAAAAATCCTGGATCCACCCCTGACCTAAACTGAGCTTAAGTTAGGCTATAGAGTTTTTAACCTTTTTTTTCATTGCCTTTATTTGTAATTATATAGAATTAATTGTTGCTCAATACTAAAAGGGGGGAAATAATTGAAGCTTTTAGAAGGTAAAATCTAAATTTGGTACCCTTGTATCTTAGATTTTTGAAGTTGTAACCTCGTAGCACTTGATCATCTTATATTGCGGAATTATCTGTACTTCAAAATAAAATCCACCGCGTGAACGGTAGAGTATAGACCTGGCATATTTTCTTTGTTGTTTATTTGGTTTGACCTGTTAGCTTATGACAATTTGTTTAGTTTAAGATCTAGCATCCTTTAATTAATTTATCTTATGAAAGGAAAGTGTCAATTTTGTGTCGTTTTTAGTAAATTTAGCTGGTTCAAAATAATATATATATATATATATATATATATATATATATATATATATATATATATATATATATATATATATATATATATATATATATATATACATATATATATATATATATATATATAATATATATATATATATATATATATATATATATATATATATATATATATATATATATATATATATATATATATGTATATATATATATATATATATATATATATATATACATATATATATATATATATATATATATATATATATATATATATATATATATATATATATATATATATATATATATATTATATATATATATATATATATATATATATATATATATATATATACTATATATATATATATATATATATATATATATATATATATATATATATATATATATATATATATATATATATATATATATATATATATATATATATATATATATATATATATATATATATTCAAAACGGCATTATATTCTATTATAGTAAACCATAGTTTGAAAATTGGCATAATAAAATTTTTTGGTATGAAAAAAAAAAGATGTAGATAGGTCACAACTTTGGGAACATTCGGTTTCGCTTTCCAGCATCCTTAATATGTTGTTCTTAATTCGTCAGCTAATTGAACTTATAGATCCAACAACCGAAAAAAACTGTCAAAATAAGGGGGGTGAAGGTTGGACAAGGGTGAGGGAAATTCAATCATGTCATTTTTATTCTGTAACTTTCGGACCCAGGTTAACACTGTGTTGTATTTGATCTACTATTTTTACAAATTTGTATGCAGCGAATGTTTAATTAATTAGTCGCCATGCAGGTCAATTGAACCTTGCAGGTTTACAGAACAAGCTGATCAGGGGTGCCATTTGGGGAGGGGGCAGGGGTGGGCCATTGCCCACCCTAATTTTTTTGGATTGCCCAAGCTTCCTCCCAAATAGGCCTTTTTTTTCTTTTACAAAATATACAGGAACAAAATTACAATTAGCAATTAGTCAAAATTTTGAAACTGCTACATTTATATGTAGATTAACTTAGATAATAGTGAGATTAATAGTGCAACTGGGTCGTGCACAGGGTTGCCAACTGGACAAATTTTATGTCCAAAGGACAGATTTCTATATGCCTGGACATAATGACATAATAGGGCAAAAAAGGACACATTTTAGACATTTGGGACACAAAGTGGACACATTTTCCAAAATTATTACGTAAAACAAATTACTTTCATAAAAAAATGTCATTCATCACCAAATGAGTGCTAGAAGAAAGAACAGCTCGCCATTTTTCTGAGGTAGTTCGACGAGGGAAAAGTACGAGAAAGACCAATAGGATGCTACCATATGGAAAGCCTGGATGCTGAGAGTTTAGCCAGCTTCATTCACGACACAGTGGCGAAACTTGGTCTCGACTGGAACTATTGCATTGCTCAGTGCTACGACGGAGCAAGCGTGATGAGCGGGCCCGTCTTTGGTGTTCAAGCGCGACTGAGAGCGAAAGCGCCACAAGCAATATACATTCATTGCCATGCGCATAGACTAAATTTGGTCATTGTAAACTGCGTTGAAGGTGTTGGGACTGTTGGCTCATTTTTTTCGTTAGTCCAAAATCTGTACACGTTCATTTCCAACAGCAACACCAGACATCAGCTTTTTGTCGAGTCCCCAAAGGCTGCTCAACTGCCAGTCCTGGAATTAGAAAGGAGTGCTGCGACAAGATGGTCATACTGGTATTGATTAATATCGAAGATAAGACTCCGATATGAATGTGTTCTGGCTGTACTGTCTGCGGTCAGCGAGGGAGCTGATAGTAAAGCTCGAGCAGAAGCAGCTGGACTCCAGAGAAAAATGGAATCTTTCACAGTTATATTCCAGTTGCTCTATATGGGAGAAATTCTGAGGACGACAAACTCCCTTTCTGAGGAGCTTCAGGCAGTTGATGTGGTAATATCTAGGTCCCGCACCTTGATTCAAGCAACAAGGAAGGAAATAGCTGAACTGCGCTCTGACACTTCATTTGCATCGCTTTTGGAGAAGGCAAAAGAGTTTTCTGAAGGTCTTGAAATTAAAATACCTGACGTGAATGGACCCGCGACCGGATCCTCCTCTGTGGGTCAGAAGGGACGACCTAGAAGAACCCAAAAAATTATCAAACACCTGAAAGAATTCATGACCACTTCGACGTTAGGAAAAAACTTTGTTGAATCCGACAATAGACTCCTCAGCGGAAGAACTGAAAAGAGAATACCTGGAGACTGTAGATCGTCTGATTGCGGAATTCGACAGACGGTTTACAGATAACCTTCCAGTGCTCAGTACACTCGAAGCTTTGGACCCCAGCTCTACCAAGTTCATGGATGCAGGGCTCCTCAAGCAATTCTCTGAACTTTATTCTGAAATGGACATTGACCAGATTCTTCTTGAGGCCCAAGCTGGTATTGCCAAGCGGTTTTTGCTCGAGGAGGAGGCAAAGCCGAAGAACTTCATGGACGTCATCGATAATATCGAGACACTTCCAGTGGCCTATTCAGAAATAATCAAAGTTCTTCATATTGCTGCTACACTTCCTGTCACGACAGCCAGCAATGAACGCTTGTTTTCTGGGCTGGAAATAGTGAAGAACTATCTGTGCTCGACCACAGGAGACGATCGTCTTAGTCACCTGCTTTTGATCTTTGCAGAGAAGGATTTAGTTAAAAACTTAGATTTTAACCAGCTTGTTGACGACTTTGCGAAGATGAAACCACGACGGTTCCCCTTGTTGCCTTGAGTGTTCACTGATCTGTTTCAAAATTTTGTTGTATTTTTTGATTTTGTAAATATGCTTGATCGAGCAAAGTTTTGCATCGTCATAGCCGGAGCGTGACTCCGACTTGGACTAAAGTATTTACTGTAAGCAGCGAGCTGAAGAATTTGGCTACAGAATATACTTTAGTCAAAGCGTGAGTTTCTACAGAGGTTCGGCTTTCGTCAAGTTATAAGTTCGGAAAAGTGGAAGATTCCCAAACGGCTGTTTTTTTAACATCGCACATACCGTTTCCGCTTTCTTCAGATATTTGGCCTTTTCCGAACCTAAGGCATAAGAACGAAAGAAGGAAAGGCAAAGCAATTGAGACAATTTCTTCAATTTTTACGGTAACTCCCACGGAAGGCAGTTTTTTTTTCGGACAAAGCTAGAGGCAATTTTTTTTTTATTCAAGCCTGCTTCGGGGCCCATGTCGATTGCTTGCCCACCCTAAGGTTTGGCTGAAATGGTGCCTCTGAGGCTAATTAAACTTGTAATCTTCGAAAGACGAGCAACTAAAAATATTGTTATTTTTTACTGGACTTTGAGTAAAGTATGTTTGCTTTCCCGTTCAAGGGCACCAACTCACGAATTGACAGGCCAAAAATAAATAAAAAAATCATTTTATAACAGCTATATCTATAAAAAATACATAAAAAGTTTTTCCTTCTTTTAATAAGGGTATGCGAGATTACATCTCCGCAAGGCTAGGCGGAATACGCCAGACACCGTTTTTATATCTAAAATTCGCTTCACAAAACGAAGCTCGTTAACCTGGTACTTATCTAAAATCAAGTTATTAAGGATCTTGCTAGCATATACAATTTTTTGGGGGTAAATGTGGCTTAAGTGTTCAACTGAAGCCCCTTGGGTTGGAGGTAATGTTAATCATTTAAGTTCAAAATTTGCATACTGTGTTTTGATCTTGGATGCTGCGCTGGGCAAAAAGCTATTTCTATAGTGTTTTTTTTTTGTCGCTAGTGACTCGTCATGATCTTCAGATGGTTGAGAGTTTGTTGACACACCCACCTACTTCTTGTAGTATTTTGCGATAAATTGGTATGCTAAATTTATAACAATATATTTTGTGGTAAGGAACTGTAAGTAAGAAGCAACTCGGCTCAATAGTAACCAAATTCTAAAAAAATAAATTTTTAAACAATTAATGTACCAGAAGAATTATCTTTTTATGACGATTCCAAATGTATAAAATTCATTAAGTTTAATGTTACCCATCAAAAGCTACGAACCCGAGAAAAACTTTCTGATTTTCGAAAAAGGAGGGATATCATCACATTCAGCATATCAGAGAATCCTTCTGTAGAAGTTTTAAGTTAATATCTACAAAAATATATTATTTTATATTTTTGTCAGAATAAAAAATCATGGATGCGAATTTATTTCCCAGGTGTTGTCGCATCGAACCAATTCTCCTACAAAAAATTGGGGAGGGGCTCCTTCGAATGGAAATTAAAAGCTCTAGTTCCCTTTTTTGCTGACAAAAAGATTGAAGGGTAACCCCCACTGCCCTAGGGAAAGGGCTGTAAGCTATTTAATTTGCCCATTGTTTATATACAGTATTTGTTATTTGGAAATATACGGAAATTACTCGGGGGACGAAATTTTTTGCTGGGGATGACTTTCTATGAGGCAAATTTGTCACTGGAATGAAGGTTCTGGGGGGAATTAAATAGGAAATTTTGCAGGTTGGAAGACGAGGATTTCATGGCATGATTTGAAAAATGGTGAGAAAATAAATTAAAAAAAAAAACTTAAGCGTAAAGAACGAGGGTTGAGCAAGGGACAACCCCCCTCAGATGTAGAATAATTTTATTTAAGTTTTAATGTTGCTCCTTACTTTCAGTGGAAAAACTGGTATTTTTATTTAATGTAATTTATAGGGAAACTGCATCTTATTTAATTTAAATCGTGGTAACTTCTGCAATCTACTACAACTGTCTTTATTCAGCTCCTCTTGTTTTTGTCTGCATTCCCTGTAAGTTTAAGCCTATCTGAAAAAAAAGAAACTTGTTAGCCCAATTTCAGATACCACTCATTGATGCAACCAATCTTCAAAATATTTTTGTCTTGATTGTGACCCACCTGGTCCTGTCTGCTGGCCCTGTAAATTACAAGGCTATTTTAGACAATTTTTTTTTTCACCCGTCGATACGACTAATATTAGTTTCAAACTTGTTTTTGTATAGAGGTCCACTGGCAAAGAAACTTATGAATCTAATTTTCAAGCCTACTGGAGAGACCAAATTTAAGGTGACACTTTTTTACCTCACAAATCTATTAGTCTTTTGTTCTAGCATGATCAAAACATTCAGAGTCAAGTAACTCGGCGGACCGAAAATATCATGAATACCAAAAGATCGAACAAAGTTTTTATAACATATTTTTTTTTCAAGGTTTTTAAGTACATATAGGTCCTGTTTACCCAAAGGGCAATAGATATTAGAAGTTTCAAGTTTTAAAACAAAATGGTTTGTCTTTCTTGGGCTAATCAATATTTATGAGAAAAAATTATTTTGGCACTGTTATCCGCTCCACTAACAAAATATTTGAAGCCCCCTTGCCCTTCCCAAACACTCCCTGAAAGTTTAACTCGATCCCCAAACCGTTCCAAGATATTACAGATACGCTATTTTGATAGCCTTGTAACGTGTAATTTATTTTAGTTTACTTCTCTACTTTAACGCGAATAGGTTCGAAATTCCACAGAAGTTAATAGTGCCAAAATTTCGAGGTGAATTGGAGACTCTCATTTGTTGGCCCCCTCAGTCTCTCCCTCTAAACACAAAATTCAAAAACCTCTTGCCTCACCTGCCACCAACATCTTGAAGGTTTCAACTCAATCAAAATGAAAATTTGTAAAGAAGAGAGAAACGAGGACAACAACAGACAGTTTTTACTGACTGTTATTGTCCTCGTTTCTCTCTTGTTTGTGATTTCTGTGAGCGAGCAGAAATTAACATGAGTAGGACTCACAAGCCTCATGCCTTCCCAAGGCCAGAACAAATTTACACTTTACTGAAAAAAATACAAATGAATGTGCAATGTGAGTTTAATATACATATGCTGGTATTTATTCCTTAAAATGTTAATAATATTTGATTCATTAAAGTTACAAAAATGAAAACTTTTAAAATTAGTTTTTTTCAGTAGAGTGCAAATTGTGTTATAGCCTTGGGAAGGCATAGGGGGTTTTGAGCCCTACTCATGTTAATTTCAGGTCGTTTTGAGTTTAACTCAGTTATTTATTCTAATTTCTGTTCGATTTGGGTTTCATTTATTTATCGATGCTGATTTATGGTAGTTTTACGCTTGGTAATTTCTGTTCTAATTCTGTTTCTGTATGGTAATTTCGCTTCTAATTTCTGTTCGATTTGGGTTTCATTTATTTATCGATGCTGATTTATGGTAGTTTTACGCTTGGTAGAAAATTTTATTTTATTTTTGCTCATTCTTGGTTTAATGGAGGTCTTTACTTTTCTTTGAAAAACTTATTTTTTGGAATTTTTTTTTTAAATTAATTTCTGTTCGTTTTATATTGACATAGTCTTTTAGGGAAAAAGAAAATAATAGTTAAAGTCTTTTCGGTTTTTCTTTAAGAATTTATAGTCTGGCCTGCTATTTGTATGCTGGAAAGAATTTTTCAACAAATTTTAACAACAAACACCCTTTTAAAAATCTGGACACAAGTAGTAGTGTAAAATTTAGTTTTATACCTCATCTTGTTGACCGGAAAAATAAAGCTGGATACCATTCGCAAAAAACTCTATCTATGCTCTTTGAAAGCTTGGATACACTTATACTCTTTTGATTAAGTTAAATTTTAAGAGCAGAAGTAGTAATAGAAGTAGCTCCAAAAGTTTGAACATAGTTCCCTCAGTTGTTCTTGGGATTGTGCTCAAATGACTTATTGGCAATCAGCATACACATAGAGCTTTTTCACAGTGCATCGTTCTTTACTTAGGCAGCCCGGAACCGCGCTGCCTATGATCTTAAGGCAACCTTTAGTTTTTAAACATATTAAATAAAAAAATAAGTTTTTTTTAACTAAATGTAAGGAGTGACATTAAAACTTAAAACGAATAGAAATTATTCCATATACGAAAGGGGCTGTCCCCTCTTCAACGCCTCACTCTTTACTCTAAAGTTTTTTATTGTTTAAAAAAAAAGTTGTGAGACAGAATCAAACTTTAGCGTAAAAAGCGAGGCTTTGAGGAGGAGACAGCCCCTTTCATATACGGAATAATTTCTGTTCTTTTTAACTTTTAATGTTAGTAGAGTACTCTGTTATACTTTGCCTAGTTTATGTTCCTTACCATGCTATTTGCCTGGTTTATGTTCCTTGGTACCTTTCCAGAGCATGTCCATATGGATTTGCCTACAGCTCTACACCTTTCAAAGAGAGTGAGTATCCCATCGCAATGTCGTATGGATTCTATGGGTTTATGTTCCTTACCATGCTATTTTGCCGGGTTTATGTTCCTTACCATGCTATTTGCCTGGTTTATGTTCCTTGGTACCTTTCCAGAGCATGCCCATATGGATTTGCTTTATGCTCTACACCTTTTCAAAGAGAGTGAGTAGCCCCTCACACCTATGTTATACTTTGGGGGCATTATGTTCCTTACCAAGCTATTTGAGGGAATTATGTTCCTTACCATGCTATTCTATGGAAGCTCTACACCTTTTCAAAGAGAGTGAGTAGCCCTATAACAATTTTTTTTACTATAAAATAGTGTTTCTACTACCGATACAGGCAACTTGGACATCTTTGTGAGCCAAAATCTGTCAAAGAGTTTGATAACCTCTAGCTTAAAGGTATATCATCAGGTTTGGTTAAGAATGCATCATGGGATAATTACAGAACTGTGAATGATGAAAAGTTTTAACATTTACCTAAAAGCTAACTCTAATTGCAAAAAGGGTATAGCATTTGCGAATTGGGCTGTATGAACGATATTAATTGTTGATTAAATAATAGAGATGTGAATGATCCTAATTAATGATCGGACCGTATGAAGATGGTAAAAAAGGTCTAAACTGATTACCAGTTAAGGTAACCCCGAGGGGGTTGTTAACTCAGGCAATTTGTTATAAATTTGGAACAACATCAATCTATGTAAATGGTTGACGATGATAGAATGACCTTGTGACTTGACCTAGCTTTACTTCTTCGATGTGTTCTGTATAATACACAAGTGGCGTTTGAACAGTGTTGTCAATTTAAAATAGGATCTAACGTTTTAGTATACTAAAAAGCTGATACTAATAGAGATGTAGATGTCAATAAAAGAATTTTAATAATGAAATTCAGAACAACCCAAAGGAATCCTTGCAAATCAAGTAGTGAGGTGATTATAGGTTTGAAGCATCATGGATCATAAGCACCAATGACCCTAACCACCAAGGACCTCAACCTCCAAAGGTCCCATACCTCCAACCTCCAAGGGGCCCCTCACCCAAACTTCTTGGCCCTCCCTCCATTTTTTTTAAATTTTTTTGAAGTTTTTTTTAACTTTTTTTTATTTTTTTAACATGTTATATTTTTTCAACTTTTTTTATATCTCTTAGAATGACATGTAACGTACTTAAAACAAAAAAAAACCACATTTAATATTTTACAAATTCAAAATGAGAATGATATAGAAATAATAGTCGTGACTTTTACTATTAGAAAAATATTGTTTGTAGTAGCACTTTTTTTATTGAACTAATTTTTTTTTTGGACTTCGAAATTATTCAACTTTTTTTTACGTATCTTAAAATTACATGAAATATACTTATGACTATAACATTTGTATTCTATGCTTGTTCAGAGATACGATGCGGCTTTCCCACTGGTACTTTATGGTGGGATTATTGACACTACCTAGTTCATTGTATGTATTAAATCAGTATTTCTTACGCAGTGGAACGATAAACACAGAAGTCATATCTTTAAAAAAGTGAAGATGGAGCATTTTAAGAAAGTTTGTTCACATGATAGTGTTATTGTAGCATTGAATGCTGACAAGGAAAAGTATTTAAACTATGGAATAAGTACAAGTGGTAGCACTATCGGAAACGTATGCGTGCATTGTCAAGACAGTAAGGAATTAAATTTCTTCGGAGTACCGAAAAAATTCATCTTATATGTTGGTGGATATGCGGGATTGAGATCTCCAGTGATGATTGCTCTCAAAGAGAATGCCAACGTAAAAATAATCGTTTATGATAGAGGACAACTCCTTGCTACTGTTGTAGGTAACACATTACCTACTGATACATCCTATCGTCAGCTTTCGGGTATTAGCATTCAACGGAAGGTCAAAAGAAGAAAGGTCTACTCTTCTACTAATATCATAAGCCATATCTTGTCTACGTACCGAAACTGTTACCTGTGTAAAAATAATGTTGTGATACACAGTGAAATTGCCTGAAAAATAAAAAGGGCATTGGTAGAAAATATCACGATGGAATATAAAGATGAATCAATGAAAAACAAAGTGCCAGCAAACGTTACTACCATTGATCAAACAGTCAATGAACCAAATAATACCAAAGACGAAACGCGTATTGAACCTGTCGGTGACATACCAGTAATTATTGTGTATGAGTCAAAATGGAATAATGATTATTCTACTGATTACGGTCTAAGAGAAGACAATAGCTACAATATCAAGAGAGAACACGGTGAACTATTTTATGGAACAAATTCAAATGTCGAAAGTTGATCATTGATATTAATAATGTATCATAATTTATTTTTGTATTAATATTCTACATGGCATTATTTCATTAAAAATATATTATGAATTACATTGTTATGTGTTCATTATTTTTAGACTATGCTAGCATATCAAACGTTTAGAATGTCTATTAAAACATCGGAGATGTAAGAAAAGGAATTTGCATACATCTATTGTCAGACACATAGGATAACATTGACAAAATATAGGTATCAGAATGAATAAATTTTTTCTATCAACATCTTAGTTAGATACATCGGATAAAATTGAATAAATCTAAGTATCAGATTGAATAAATTCTTTATCAACATCCGTTGTTGGATATGTCATTATGAAAAAATTGTAAGTAAGTAAGTAACAAACTCTTTCTTGAATTCACCTCTTGGATACACAATACGGAAATTTAATTAAGGAAACTATGAAAAAAATTGTAAGTAAGTAACAAACTCTTTCTTAAAGTCACCTCTTGCATGCACAATGCAGAAATTTCATTTAAGAAATTGTGAAAAAATTGTAAGTAAGTAGCATATTCTTTCTTGAGTTCGCCTCCTGGATAAATAAAAAAAACATTTCATTCAAGAATTATGACAAAATTCTAAGTAAGTAACAAACTCTTTATTGCTTTCACCACTTGGATACACGATGCAGAAATTTCTTTCAAGAAATTATGAAAAATTGTAAGTAAGTAACAAACGCTTTCTTGAATTCGCCTTTTGGCTACACAATACAGATATTTTATTCAAGAAATTATGAAAAAATCGCAAGTAAGTAGCAAATTCTTGCTTGAATTTGCCTCCTGGATAAACAAAAAATAAATTTCATTCAAGAAATTATGACACAATTCTAAATAAGTAACGAACTCTTTCTTGAATTCGTCGTTTGCATACAAGATACAGAAATTTCATTCAAGAAATTGTGAAAAAATTCTAAGTAAGTAACAATCTCTTTCTTGAAGTCCCCTCTTGGATACGCAATACGGAAATTTCATTCAATAAATTATGACAAAATTCTAAGTAAGTAACAAACTATTTCTTGAATTCGCTGTTTGCATGCACAATACAGAAATTTCATTCAAGAAATTGTGAAAAAATTCTAAGTAAGTAACAATCTCTTTCTTGAAGTCCCTTCTTGGATACACAATACGGAAATTTCATTCTAGAAATTATGAAAATATTTTTAAGTAAGTAACAAACTCTTTCTTGGAGTCACCTCTTGGATACACAATGCAGAAACTTCATTTAAGAAATTATGAAAAAAATGTAAGTAAGTAAGTAAAAAACTCTTTCTTGAATTGACCATTTGGATGCACAATACAGAAATTTAATTAAGGGAATTATGAAAAAAATTGTAAGTAAGTAACAAACTCTTTCTTGAAGTCACCTCTTGGATACACAATGCAGAAATTTCATTTAAGAAATTATGAAAAAAAATTGTAAGTAAGTAGCAAATTCATTCTTGAATTCGCATCCTGGATAAACAAAAAAAAATACATTTCATTCAAGAAATTATGAAAAAATTCTAAGTAAGTAACAAACTCTTTATTGTTTTCACGTCTTGGATACACGATGTAGAAATTTCATTCAAGAAATTATGAAAAAATTGTAAGTAAGTAACAATCTCTTTATTGATTTCACATCTTGGATACTCAATACAGATATTTCATTCAAGAAATGATGAAAAAATTGTAAGTAAGTAACAAACTCATTGGATACATCAGATAACATCCATAAGATCTAAGTTCTATTTATTTTGAGTGGGGTCACTCTAAGTGAACCTGAATTAACCCAACTTTTTGCATGTCTCTCTCACTATGAGTGTGTGTCTGAGCGGGTGTGCTGCCATCTATAACCGGTCTAACCTAAATTCAACGTAATGATGCAGAAAGTCAAAATAAATAGAACTTAGATCTTATGAATGTTATCTGATGTATCCAATGAGTTTGTTACTTACTTACAATTTTTTCATAATTTCTTGAATGAAATTTCAGTATTGTGTATCCTCGAGTTGAATTCAAGAAAGATTTTTTTACTTACTTACTTACAATTCTTTCCTAATTTCTTGAACGAAATTTCCGTATTGTGTACCCAGGAGGTGAATTCAAGAAAGAGTTTGTTACTTACTTACCATTTTTTATAATTTCTTGAATGAAATGTCTGTATTGTGTATCCATGAGGTGAGTTCAAGAAAGAGTTTCTTACTTACTTACAGTTTTTTCCTAATTTCTTAAATGAAATTTCTGCACTGTGTATCCAAGAGGTGACTTCAAGAAAGAGTTTGTTACTTACTTACAATTTTTTTTTCATAATTTCCCGAATTAAATTTCTGTATTGTGCATCCAAACGGTGAATTCAAGATAGAGTTTGTTACTTACTTAGAATTTTGTCATAATTTCTTGAATGAAATGTCTTTTTTGTTTATCCAGGTGGTGAATTCAAAGAAGAATTTGTTACTTACTTACTTACTTACTTAATAATAGAATTTTTTCATAATTTCTTATATGAAGTTCCTGCATTGTGTATCCAAGAGGTGTCTTCTAAGAAGAGTTTGTTACTTACTTGCGATTTTTTTATAATTTTCTGAATGAAATATCTGTACTGTGTATCCAAGAGGTGAAAACAATAAAGAGTTTGTTACCTACTTGCAATTTTTTCATAATTTCTTGAATGAAATATCTGTATTGTGTATCCAAGAGGTGAAATCAATAAAGAGTTTGTTACTTACTTACAAATATTTTCATAATTTCTTGAATGAAATTTCCTTATTGTGTATCCAAGAGGGGACTTCAAGAAAGAGATTATTACTTACCTGGAATTTTTTCATAATTTTTTAAATGAAATTTCTACATCATGTATCCAAGACGTGAAAACAATAAAGATTTTGTTACTTACTTAGAATTTTTTCATAATTTCTTGAATGAAATGTCTTTTTTTGTTTATCCAGGATGCGAATTCAAGAATGAATTTGCTACTTACTTACAATTTTTTTCATAATTTCTTAAATGAATTTCTGCATTGTGTATCCAAGAGGTGACTTCAAGAAAGAGTTTGTTACTTACAATTTTTTTTCATAATTTCCTGAATTAACTTTCTGTATTGTGCATCCAAACGGCGAATTCAAGAAAGAGTTTGTTACTTACTTACTTCCATTTTTTTCCTAATTTCTTAAATGAAGTTTCTGCATTGTGTATCCAATAGGTGACTCCAAGAAAGAGTTTGTTACTTACTTACAAATATTTTCATAATTTCTTGAATGAAATTTCCGTATTGTGTATCCAAGAGGGGACTTCAAGAAAGAGATTGTTACTTACTTAGAATTTTTTCATAATTTCCTGAATGAAATTTCTGTATTGTGCATGCAAACGGCAAATCCAAGAAAGAGTTTGTTACTGTGCCGTTCAGTTTTTATATTAAGCCGTGTTCAATCCTTGTGTCATTAGGGTTTCAAGCTTGTCGTTGAGTTGAAATAAACTTGTGCCGCCAGGATTACCTTGTGCCGCTAAAGACTGCACCACTTTTAATGGGGGGTAAGGTAAATGGGTGACCACGCCACTCCCTATGGGAGAAAATAAAATAGATTAAATAATAAGCTAGATTTGCCTTGTGGGGTGATTAATTGGGCTGGGGAGCCATCAGTCCAGGAGCGTGAACATACTTCGTAGGGTTATCAGATTCCTTGGGAGCGTTTCCAATGGAGACATTTTAACTAGTTATCTACTTTTACGGTGAGATACAGGCATATAAATAAAACAACACAAATACAAAAGTAATGGTTTTATTGAGACTTACACTTCAGGTGTACAACAATGTATGTATATGAGCAAGGCTTCACTTCAGTCAGAATGATAATTGCTCGCAGAATGGTAGGAACATAATGTCTGTAATCATAATGCCTCAAAAAACACTTTTTCAACACTATAAAACACTAGTCTTGACTCTGCGCGCTAAGAGCTATTTCACGATTGGCCCAACTCCTATGGGGGGCACTCTCCTTCATCCTCATGCTGACCAATAGTTTATTCGCAATATTTAGATCCTTAAATGCCCACATTCCTAAGAGAAATTCCAAACTAAGTTTCAAACATTGTCCCACTATATTTATCGAATACTTCCGCGAAATTCAAATCCATCCCCTTAGCTTTGTACTTGCAAAAACCCGTAGTTTTTTGCTTTTCAAATCTGTCAATAGCGTCTGGGAATGTTCAAGTCTCTATTGTTCTGTAATACAAAGAATGTGGAATTCAGCGGTGTATTACAAAGTTTGCGATTTTTCTTTCTCTGTTTATGAGTTTAGACGAGAGTTTGAAACGAAATTTGAACTCAATTAGGGGGAGTTTAATTTACATCGGAAGTATACTTAGAGCGAAATAAATTCTTCATATTTTAAGTACATTTTATTCACGGCACATATTACCCTTCCCATTATTTAATGACGTCCCGTCATTAGGACTTGCTTGCCCTTGGGTTTTAAAGTATTTCGAAATCTATCTACTATTTTTCCTATAAACTTTAATTGATATTGTATCATTTTATACCTTGTTTAAGCTTAATCAGGAGTTCTTAAAAAAAAATTCTGTATTACTGTTCTTATTTTATTATATATCCTTTGCTAAGGTTCCTCTACCGGACTAAGATAGCTACTACACAATTTTTTTTCTGAATTTAACACTGATATTTCCTACATTTCCAACCTTACCAAACATTATCAAGGGAAATGTTTTATGTGGTTGGGACTATTCTACTATTAATATAAGTTTTTTTTGAAAATTCACCTTTTATAAGTATTTATCTTGCGCTAACTATGGGATAATTATGTTTCCTATCTACGCTAAATTAAATGAATATTACGACAGCACTACACATAATTCTATCTAAACAATCAGCAATACATATATGAACGATTTAAAACACTAAATATTATGTTCATCACGTTCACTGGTAAACATTAAAACACTTTCACTGGGAATGCTTGTTATGTAATATTAATGATAGGTTATCGAAATTGTTAAGTTCTCAAAATTAATCAAATGTGATGTAAATTCACACCTACTTCACTACCTTAATTGTCTCTTAGCGTACTCACTCCTTCTGTTGTAGATTATGGTCCTTCACTATTTTCGTCTTGTGCAAAGAAAATTTTAAAACACTTACAATATAGTTTCTTCACAGAATAGTTCGAGCCTGGTTATGTTCATCTTGGACGAAGGGCTTTCTCTAATTATCAAAAGAGAAATGATACTTCCAGCTACAGGTGTGTGGAATTTTGCTATCAGAGTTCATTCTCACCTGCTGTTTTGGATAGTTCATAGGATGCTTTACGTTAAGGGGTTGAGCACTGGGACCGCGTTGATAATAGATGGGTTGATTTTCTTCTCAGTATATAATTCTTTGGATATTTTAAAGAACATAAAGAATGTATTTCTCGTATAAAATTGGTCGTTCGTGCACTTAGAGATTATATTTCTCGTATAAAATTGTTCACCCATGGCTTGTATCTATCGACCATGTAGTTATTCCCTGATTAATAAAGGGGGATTGATGTTTGTATTTGGAATGGATCGACATCAAATTTTTTGTGTCTCCTTCAAAATATTGTCTTTAACTTGTGGGAAGAGTATATTGTCACTCAGGGATTAGTCACTGGGATTACTCTCAGTTTCTGTAATTCCGTGGTTGGTTTTCGGGTCCATTTTTCAGAAATTATCTCGTAACATTTACGGGATAACAGAGATAGGAACTTTTCACATTTGATAAAGGTGATAGGATGGATTCCGAGAAAAGGTCGAAAGAGATTCGACACGTGAATCTGCGACATGTAAATAAATTTGGTTCATCAACTACCATAACTATGCAGTTATATGGTATATCAGTCCACAGGATTTATCAAGGGTGATGCTTATGCATTTACATCTTATTCTGACTGATGGGGGTTCTCAGGATTGTTATGTTTATATAATTCGATAATGCACTGGATACTGAGATTTATTCGATAATGTTACCTGATATACAATATGGTTTGTGGTTCGAGGAAACAACGATCAAAAAGGTAATCGCAATTTTCGTCCTAGCTTTGTTGCCTGGCATTTATGGTGAGTACTCTTCGGTGGTAGAGGGATGATGAAAATAGATGCTACTAGGTTGTATCTGCACTGGGCTACGCATTGTAATGATTGATTTACCAATAGGTCATTCCAATTCCTGTAATAAAAATAACGAGGCAGAATCACACTTTCTTTAAGACGAGTAGTCATAATACATAATAAGCAATACGATTGGATACACTTAATAGTGAACGTCGCGCTAAAAGACAATATTAAACAAATACACTAATATCGTTACACACATATTGTTTTTAACTAAAACGACGTTATTATCGTTTTAGTTCAAAAATATAGAATTTCCATTGGGAAATCTAAAACATAGAAATTTCTTCTGAGTTGTTATAGAATAACGACGATATAAGAGATTGATACCTTTAACTTTGAGTAAGGTCTCTTATTATGCTCTTTAGTACACAATATTACGCACGATTTATTTTAATTTATTTCAACACTTATTTAATTCTACATTAGATTTAAAACAATCGTTTAAACATAAGTTACGCTCCATCATTAATTTTTGAGGTCTCAGTTTACTACATATTTCATGCCTTCATTGTTCACGCACGTCCGTGCTGTTTAAGAAAAGCATGTTACAGGATCGTAACAGCACGGTTTTACGTAAACGACACTTAGAATGAGGGAACTAGACATAGCAAGGACGAGTGGAGACCTCTATACCCACTCGTTTTCTAATGTCTTCCCTTTTTCTTGGCTTAGACTTTTTCATGGGGTTCCGCGTTTAACTTCTACATTTCAGCTGTTTCCCCGTGTTCTTCCTTTCGGTTTTGCTTTCTTAGTCTCAAAATTCTTCCATAATTAAAAGTCAGTAAGGTTCTCATAGTCAAGGAAATCACGAATACGAAACATACGGTCAGTAGTATGTTCCACCTGAAATTGGTTCAGAATAATCCGTATCTATTATCCACGTAAGTTAATCTTTGGTCTTCATTTGTAAATAGAGGGATTTGGGAGTCTAATGCTCCTCTTGTTTTGGTAAGCTGTAATGTTCCTTTATTCTTTTCTATTTTAGACCATATTGAAGATTTCATTTCCTCACTTTCTATATTGGGAATAGTGTACGACAGGTTGATTGCCTTAAAATTGATTATTTTAGGACTAATTATATTTGCGCTCGTGGTTATTAACGGCGTTTGAACTGTTGACTCTTTAGTTATAAGTCGACATCCTTGTTTTATGGCTATCGTACCCACGTCTTGTAATAGTTATTCGGTTCTGTAACTTGGATTGATTCTTTCAGTATTATTATAACAACACAAAGTTCCAACCGTTTCTTTTGGAACAGAAAATAACCAAAGATCATTTCTAAGGTGTATAATTATTTCTCGTTTAGTACTTCCTATCAAAGCTTCGCACGAATTAGGTATTTCTTCCTGTTGTGTGTCTTTTAAAAATATATCTAACATACAAGATCCAGACTTGATATTATAAATAGGTAACGTGAGCTGGCATACTAGGTTTTTGAATGATACGCACTCTTTTAAGTCTTGTGGATTAGCTAGGGCATATTTTCGTCTATCCTGATAAACGAGTAAATACTCTGCTTCAGGTGTGATAGTCATAAATGAATTTGTCTTCTTTATATTAGCAGAGAAGGTCAAAATCTTGTACAAGTCGTATAAGGATTGTTGGTTTATCAATGGAATCGTTACTACTGCAAATAATTGTTCATTTATTTCCGTGATGTGGACTTTTGATTTTGTATAATAAAGAAATAAACTTAATACTTCTGGCTCTATGGGTAAATGTAAACCAAACGTTAGGTGCGTTTTTATTTCGTCTAAAATACTTTTTAGGTTAGAAGGATCTACTAGGTCGTATGACAAAGTTCCTCCAGTGAGGGCATTTAATGCGAATTCTAACTTACTGACATCTGTTGCTAGATTTAGTAGCGACATGGTAATTATATCGAGTGATACCATGGTAAGGCTCGCGTCTGTCACCACGCGATCCTCTTCGTTCCTTAAATAATTCATTGCATTTACAGTTTTTGAGATTTTCTTAGATATCATTTCAACTTTATCTCTTTGATAGTTTGCTATGCTTGCTTGTATTTTCTGGACGTGTAACGTTACGTTCATGGCATTATTCAACTTTTTTACATTTTCCCACAGGATGTTTAAGTCTTCCTCCGTTGTCAAACTAAAAAGGCGGGAGGCGAGTTCTCCGATGATGGGAATTAGGCTTTTAGACCTACGGTATTTACGTCTTCGAAAGAATACTTCAAAAATCCTTGTAGTGCTTTGTTATAATTTTTGTATTTCCGTATCAAATAGTCCAAATAAGGCTTGTAATCTTTGTCTATATAATATTAGGAAGGCTTGATGAGTTGATACTTTCTGGGTGTTTTTCTCATTTAGATCAGGTAATGGTCCGATACCTTCTTTTGTTGGCTCGTCGGCCTTGGCTAATCTAGCACAAGTACGTTTACCGTCTATTATCCAACATTTCTTATGTACGTAATTATCTTCCTCCTCTTTTTTATAATTATTTTTCTTTTCCTCTGGCTTAATCCCCTGTACTTTTATCGTTGGTATTTCGGTATGTCTTACCGGGATTCTTGCCCTTGTGTTTATACGGAATTTGCCAATAGGATGGGTGTGCGTAAACGTGGGCCCTGTTGACCATGTCTATTTTGTAAACATCGTAGGTTTCAGATAAGTTAATACAGTTAAATTTCCAGGTTTCTCTTCACTAAGTTCGATGAATTGTGACACTGTGTTTGCCGTAGTTTCCGATATCGAAGATTGTACCTCTTTTGCTAGGGTCTCATATGTAGGTGTGGTTGTCGTGATGTCTTTTTCTGTAGGATTTATATATTCATTATCTTGTTGGGTATTTGAGAATTTGTTCCTTGATTTGTCTAATTCCTTTAGGTTAGTATCTTGTCTGTTGTCATTTTCCTTTCTTAGTTTGGATGATATCCGTTTCGTGACGTTTTTCTCAGCATGACTTTGCCATAATTCCTTGAGAAAAGTCCATAGGCTTGGTAGTTCATTTAGCATTGCATAACTTCCATCATAAAGTTTTCCTTTCCTCGTAGTCAATAACTTAGGGTTTTCCATTGATTACAATGAAGTAAAGTCTCTTGACAAGTATTCAATATTATTTGCTGATCTTTTCCTTCTGTTTTCCTTGGTACTGGTTCCTAGTGCCATGTCCATTTCTGCCATTTTTTTATAAAAGTCATCTATTACGAATTTTGATTGTAGTTTGGGGATAACTGTAATTGGAAACTCTTTATTATCTTTACTATGCATTATTTTACTGGTTTGTAATCCTTTATCCGACCTTAGGAATTGAAATATCGATTCTTTGAGTTCATTCGTGTTTTTCTCTAGTCTTGTTACTTGTTGAAACTAGGTTTCGAAGGGTTTGCGGTCCAATTTCATAAAAATTTTCCATGCAATATGGCTAGCTAGCAATGAATTTTCATGCTTGAATATTACTCCATGCTTTACAGTATCTTGGGCTGCTGCGTGAACAACGAGGATTATGATGATATTTTTAAGCCTCATCTTATTATTTGTTTCTAGAATTAATTTATTATCAATTTTACCTATTTTGGAAAATTCGTTTATTTACTATTTTTTTTAAATAGTTTGGGCGTTTTAACTTTTAACTTGGGCTATTTTGTTATAATAATTTATATTAATTTGATTTTGAACTGTTTTATGGCATTGGCCAAAAAAACTGATTTATAAGCGTAAAACAGAATTTCTGTTTATGAACAATATTTTAGGATTAGAATGGTTATGGAAATCCTAGCTTTACTCTGGTTTTGGTATGCTTTTATGACTGGTTGAGATATACCTTAAAGGCTTAGTTAATAATTACTATACAACATATTTGTATATTATATTGTTCAAGTAAGCAACATATAAATAAATAAGCAAGCAACATATAAATACGCTGGTAACCTATCGTTATTATAAGTCTTTTAATAAGATTATTTTCGTTATTACATCTAGAATTATTAGAATCTGCACTAGGACAAAATAATTGTTATATATGAGAGCATTGAGGTAAAAATATGGTTTAACTTTGCGTAGAGTATACGCTAGTTTATTAATATTGATTCACTTGATTCACTATTTATATTATTATATTATTTTTTTTTAGAAGGAAAAACTTGGAAAACAGAGTTAATGATGTTTTTTAGTGATTTCATATTTCAAGACATTATTTTACTAATTTTATCTGTATACACGATTTTTTCCATATTCATCTACATTCAATTTTAATATTGACGTATCTTTCGGTAGTACATTACGTGTTTCTAACAACGCTAGCATGGTATTAAGGCGATGAACTTCCCATGATGACGCATTTGTGCTTAGGAACTTCAATTCGAATACTATGTTATTTTCATTACTCTTATCTGTGTCTATGTGCATCAAATAGACCAACAGATCGTTCAGAAGGTTTAGGTTTTTTAACGTATTCGATATATCTTTCTTTTGCATATTTTCACGAATTATTTTGCGACATCGCTCAGCTAAGGAAAGCGGATTATTTATGACTTTTACTACCCTAAAAATTAATTGTGTGTGCGACGAATTACAAAATTTTGTTCGCGTACAATAAAAATAAAAACCAGGGAATACTTTGGATCCCAAATTTTTATCTTCTTCAAAAAAGTTTAGTGCAATTTTCTTTATGTCATTATAATCTCGCGCGGTAACTTCCAATGTGTTGAATTTTATTTCAGGGTTTATGCCATCAAAGTTCCAGCAATTTTATATAAACTTTTGAGGAAATTTCCTCCATTTAGTAGGTTATACCCTCGATCTATTAATAGTGTAAGGAATCTAAGTGGCCAAACTGTGGTGATACCATTTTCATCTCGAGTTTGCCATAGATATTCTGCGATAAATTCGGCAATTAAGGGATATTTGGACATTGGGATTTTTTGTAAGAGAGTTCTGAATGTCATGATAGCCACTAATATAGTTCTTTCTACTGTTGTTAGCATTACCCGTGTAATGAATTTATAATATACTAGACTTGCTATTATTCTTGAGATTTCTTTATCTTCCAGGGGACTTCTGGGTGATTTTAGGAGGAAATGTAACGTGACGAAATTTAGCTCTTCTACTACTTTCACTAATACATATTCGTTCAATGATTTATTTATGTTATTCATACTGTGACATTTTTTATGCGCAAGAAGACACTGTGGAGACATATAACGTTGTGTTTCTGATGTTAATTCTGGTTTATTTAACTGCGGACAACTAGGAAATTTCTTCATGTTTTTTTTTTGTTAATAATTTAATTATCTACCTAGTGGGGTTAGTAACATTCCATTCGGTTATCTCTTTCCGATTTTCCGCTGAGCCAATAATGACGATACATAAGGGGTTGTCGGGGTTGGTATATCTGGAAATGCGTGATTTTAATTTTAGCTAAAGATATTATTTGTAGAATTTACGGCGATTTGTTATTGTCGAGGGTTCTAAAGAAAAAAAATCTTGTGGGGTTTTAGAGTATAGAATTTTCTTTTAATTTTCTTGTTATTATTTTTATAAGCGTCTCTTTTCTTTGGTGTGTTTTCATACGTTTCAGAAATTATTTACTACCTAGGGATTTGTATTCCTCAGATTCAGCGTCGAATAAAAATTGCTTATAATATTGAATTTCTGATAAAGGATGATGTATGCCTTCATATTTGACGCATCGAGGATTTTTCTCCAGATTATAGCAAATTTTGGGAGCTCTGCGTTTATCAAGGAGTAAAAGGTCCGTTTGATTGGGTCCCTTAGAATAGAAATAATAATGTAAACAACAAAGTTGCTTCGCGCTTATTTTCCTATATTTTATTTTTACTTCCCCTCTAGCCGGACGTTATTTAGGGCAATTTGCGATTGCTAATATATACTTATAAGTGTGGGGTGAATACCCTTTTAGATTGTAGGTTAAATCCCATTCTTTTGCATAGATCTGATTTCCTTGTTCGTCAACCACCAACATAGCTGCCGAATATATAATGTTTTTCCTTCGCTTTCGTTATTGTTATAAATTCAGTATCAATTATCTCCTTACGGATAGGCTTTGATTCTGTCGTCATGATATCTGAAAATGATCAGTTTATAATTACACACTCTTATACCGGTAACTTTTGTTTTTACTAATATCAATCTTTGTTAAAACGTATGTTGATTTTTCATAGAAAATCCGAGGTAGAGCTCGACCTCAACAAATCAAACGCTGCCTGAGGGCTAACTCCGACCCAGGCTTCCTACAATTTGTGGTTCATCACTTTATCTTTCGATAACGTCCTACAATACGAAAGGGGGAAATGGATTTTAAGGTCACTTTAGGGAAACATAAGTTGATTTTCATGGAGGAGTTTAGGAATGGTCTCTCCTACAAACTAAACAAAACATCATTCGTAGGCAAGACGGAACACCAACGTCCCATGATATAAAATCCATCAATAATCTCAATAACTGGGTATATTTTGGGTTGTTCAATTGATTAGTTCACTTTAGAGGTACAGTTGATTCTCGTAAGGTAGCTACCCAGTAGGCAGAATGAGCCAAATAGGACCCAAAAACTACTTGTCATCATCAGCCGACCATGAGCTTCCTACTTTGGGCCTTTCTCATTGATCACTAATGTTTTGACATCACTTGATTCGGTTAATTTATTCGTATACTTTTAAATTTATTTTGGTGGGTTACAAATTGATTTTTCATAAAGGATTTGAAACCCACCTCCTTCGACTAATAAAAAAAACTACCAGTTGACGGCTGTGGGTACAATCTCCGTACGACAAGAACATTTGACTTTGCATTAATTAGCAATATTCCCATCTGTCAGGTTTCTTAACCGTTTTACCTGACTGTGTCGTTACTTTTTCTTCTGTTTCTAGCAGTTTTTTTTCTTTTTAGGTTTTGCTAGCGATATAAGATCAAATTTTTTGCATTGTTTTTTCAAAAGTTCTTGCCCTTTTAATTTTGTTTCTTTCGCGTGCGCGGCCACTGAAGTCTGTTTTGAGTTTCCTATTTCTTTAACTACCATATGGTCTGATTCGCCGCCAGACTCTTCGGAACTGGTTTCCGATGATTCCGCATAAGAACTTTTAGATGTGGCACTTTGCGTTTTTGAGGTATCACCTGCCCTTCCTTCGTAGATTTCTACTCCTCTGGAAGTAGAGGGTTTATTCTCTAAATCCTCGCTTTGAGTTCTTAATTCAGGAGACTTGAAAGATTCTTGAGAACTTTGAGAGGAATCAAAAGTTTTTGCGGGGTTCCTCCACTGTTTAAATGCCATGTCTTCAGGGGGATGGGGCATTTTTTGCACTTGTGTTTCCCTCCATGAAGTCCATTTTTTAGGCTTGACCTTGGACAAAGTTATATCATTATATTGTCCTTGCCAGTCATCCTTGGGAGTTTGATTCCATGGCAATGTACTTTGCCTCGTTTTCATGGGGAAATTCATTAAATCCATATCTTCTCGCAGATTTGTTTTAATCGAATCTTTGGGAAGAGTTTTCCTTATGATAATACCCGGAGTTTCTACAGCTCTGTTCAATTGCTCCTGTAGCGACAAGGGTCTCTCTATTGGGGTTGCTGGGGAAACCATATCATTTTGAAATCTTTTGGGGGACAAGGGGTCAAAATTCTATCAGGAAAAAATTGTATTTTTGGAGATATTGTATAATTTAATCCTCCTGCGCTCTCAGATGATGAACTTTTTGGGCTTTTTGGCGGTTTTAATTTCGCTTGTACTAGGGGTTTTCTTTTGGGAATAACTAGGTTTTTCATGGCTAAGAATTCTTCAAAGTTTTCCTCATCACTCTCATTTTCAAGATAATCTTGCTTGAAATTAAATTGTTTTAACTCGGCTAATCTTGATTTAGGGGGTTTGTCTTCTACGTCTGACGACTTGGTAGAAGAGGGACGCGATACCCATCTGTCCGGGAATTTGGCTCTTTTTATTCGGCTAACATTCGCCTTATAAGTTCTTCCATTATCGGGGTTTACAATTTTGAAAGTAAAATCGTTTTCGTACTTTTTGACTATTCTGTACGGTCCAGAATATTTATTGGAAAGTTTTTTGCCTTCCGTCTTTGCCTCATTCTTTAGGTAGACGCAATCTCCTATCTTAAAATCTATGTTCCCTTTGACTTTGGGTAGGTTTCTTAGCTCTTGATTTCTTTTACATTTTTCTAACTCTTGCCTAACTATCTTGTAAGTTTTTCTCATCCTATTTATGAACTCTTGTTTGTAATCCTCCGTGTTATTATAATATTGTCTGGACTCAAGAATATCACCATACGGTATTCGGAAGTCGCGAAAATAACAACAAATAAAAGGGGCTTTCTTTGATTGTTTCTGAATAAGCAGTATTTATTATGTTGATTAAATAAGGTAAGAATTGATCTCAGTCGTTTCTGTTGTCTTTTTTATAAATACTTAATACATTTGAAAATATTTTATGTCTATTTTCTATTTTACCATTAACTTGTGGGTGATAAGGAGATGCTACCAATTTCTCTATATTAAGAAAATTCATTAAGTCTTTTGTTACTATTGAAACAAAATTACTTCCATTATCGCTTATAACCTTGCTTGGAATGTCGAACTTTAAAAATAATTTCGCTAACGCCTTACTCGTGGCGTACGCGCCTTGATTCTTTAATGCTTCAGCAAAAGTAAATCCGGAAAAATGATCTATAACTGAAACAATACAAGTGTGGCCTCAGTTGGAAACAGGTAAGCCTCCACTGGTTCCATATAAATCAAATGAGACAATATCGAAGGGGAAAGTCGCTACTGGGACTCTTCCCATTGGGGGGTTAGGATAGGCTTGGGGGTTTTTTCTTAAGTTACACGCTTCGCATGTACTTACAAATTCCTTAAGTTTTGTTAATGCCGACTGCACATAAAATATTGTTTTAATTTATGGAAAGTTTTCGTTATTCCTAAATGTCCACCTATTTCTGAATGAAAATATTCAAAGGCAGGTATTATTAAGTTTTGGGGCAATACAGGTATTATTGACGTTTGGTTTCTATTTGCCTCAGCAGTCACAATTCTACATAATATTTCTTCATCAAGATCATAGTAAAAATTATCTATTTCTTTTCTAAGAGTTTCGAATTTATTTGGTAACACAATATCATTCACAAAATAGTTAATACGTGCTAAACACATTTCGTCCTTTTTTTGATTCCTTTTTATATTAACTACAGACAAGGGACAATAGTTATCCTTATTTTCTTTTACTGTGTTTTTGACTTTGCTTTTCTTATATTCATGTTTACTCTTAGTATTGGTAGCGTTAAATTTCGTTCTCATCGGCTTTCGACGGCATATTTTCTGGGAATCTACTCAAGAAATCACAAGCTACATTTTGTTTGCCTTTTAAATATTCAAATTCGTAATCTAAGTCTTGGATTTTCATAATCCATCTAGCTAGAATTTCCGTGGGGTTTTTAAAAGTGCGCAAGCATTGCAAACTTTTATGGTCTGATCGTAGTATAAATTTTCTACCAATTAAATAGTGTCTAAATTTGTCCATGTGGTGGATTATAGATAATAATTCCAAGTTTGCGGCGGAATAGTTTCTTTCACCTTTTGATAAAGTTCTACTCGAATAGCATATAACTTTTTCTATTTTTTGATTGGACGCTTCTTGTAAGGGATTAGGGTTTCCTATGGGAATTATTTGCGAAAGAATAGCACCAATGCCTTTCGAACTAGCATCGGTTGTGACGACAAATTGTACACTCTCAAAATCGGGCAACGATAACATTGGTTCCGAAGTGAGTGATTTTTTGAGACGGTCTAGGGAAGTTTGAGCTTCCTGGGACCAGGTAACATTTTGGGAGATCCCTTTAGTTAATTCCGTGAGGTTTTTCGCAATTTGGGCGTAATTGCGCACGAATTTTCTAAAGTAACCAGTAAGGCCTAAAATTCCTCTTAATTCCTTCATAGTTTGAGGGGGTTTGAGGTTTTCAACACATTTCACTTTGTCTGGGTCTGGGGATATCTCTCCTTGCGTCACCATTACTCCTAAAAATTTAATTTTAGGTTGAAATAAATTTACTTTTTCAGGCCGGCATTTTAAATTGCCCTCTCTGAATTTTTCGAACACTTTAGCTAGTGTTGCTAAGTGTAGTTCAGCGTTTTCTCCTACACATATGACATCATCAACAAAATGAATGATATTCTTTAATCCTCTTAATAGAGGCAATAAGGGTCGACATAGCGCGCTTGAACTTGTCTTAAGTCCAAAAGGTACTCTTAGGTATTCATATGAACCGTACTCGGTTGTAGAAAACGCAGTTTTATAGACATCTTTTTCGGCTATTTTCACTTAGTGGTAGCCTTGGGTTAGGTCCAGAGAAGTGAAAATTTTGTTTTTACTTGAAACAGAGTCAAGAATTTCGTCTATTCTTGGTAAAGGAATATTATCACTCACTACTTGCTTGTTAAGGGCTCTATAATCTGCTACGAGTCTCATGTCACCATTCTTTTTTGGGACTAAGATCACTGGTGCTGAATACGGACTTATGCTGGGGCGTATAATCTCATTTTTTCTAATTCATGGATTTTATATTTTAACCACTCTTTATGTTTGTACGGTATACGATACGGCTGTTTCGCGACGGGATTACCGGTCGTTAAAATTGAATGTTCATAAAACGGTATCAGTCGGATGTCATCTTCGGATGCGGTAAATACATCTTCAAAATTCCATAATAATTCGCTTAATTTTTTCTTGAGTTCCAAGTCAGTAATATAATCCATATTAAATTTGTTTAAAAATTGCGATTTGGTTAGGGAGTATTTGTTATTTGAGGTTTTAATGCCATTAAATAGGTTCTGACTTCTTTTGGAATTTTTCCACCTATTTAAATGATTCTCTGAGATAACTTGGATTTGAACTAGACATGTTCCCTTTTTTATTATAATTTTATCATTTTCATCGTTATTAGTTACCCAAATAAAACCTTCTCCTTTGTCGTACGATATAATCTGTTCGTCGCATAACAGAGATTCAGGAAATTCATTCGACGGGATCGCAAGCCATATTTCAGATTTGCTATCCATTGGTTCAATCATCAGTGATATTTGAATCTTTTGCATCGTTTTGGGAGGGATTTTTGTTTTCCGTATCGCGAACTCGTAATATTTCTCTTCATTATTATTGTCTATTAGATTCATACTGGCGCTTTGCAGCGTCATTGCGGCATCTTGCGGTGTCACATTGGGTTTTACTATGTTTTTCCACAATTCCACTATTTTCTTGATTTCGTCCGACCTATACTGTCACATATCTCCTATTTTAATTTTTGCAGATTCATCCCATTTATTATTTAAATTTACTTCACTTCTCCAATATCGCTCAGAATAAGAAAGCGAATTTCTGGTTATGCCACGTCCTCTTTGTAGCGAGACATGAGGTTCAAAAGATTGTGACATCACACTGCCAGAAATTTTATTTACTGTTAAATTCTCTTCGTAGCCTCTGTTACAATCTCTTATAGTAAGTGCCGATAATGGCTTCATACGGAAAATTGTTGCATATTATAAAGTTTGTCGGAAAAATTCTATTATCCCTTTTTACGTCTAGGCGAATTGAACCTTTTGCATCCAATTTATGCCCTGTTACGCTAGTTAAGTTGGGATTATTAAAATTCTTCCGTCGCCTAATATGCGGAGGCAACATATTAAATACGCATGAGTTTATGATATTAACTGTTGCACCAGAGTCAATTAAAGCCTTAAAGTAAACATTTGCCACACAAAAATCATTAGATACAGGTAACTTATTATTGCTATCACTAAAAGACGGTACTACTATTGGTTTGGACCTATAAAATATTCTGGGGCCCTTCTGGGTCCAATTTATTCTTCTGAGGGGCCTGACACGTTTCCTTGTGGATTTATTTCATACGTCGGTGTCTGCAATAGAGATTCAAATATGCCCATGGAATCTCTAGCCAAATGATTTACATTTGTTTGCCGATTTTTCCATGTATTATTACGGTTGTTTGGATTTCTTGCGACAGTGCCGGGTGCTGGCGTCGACTGCAAATGCCGTCAGCTTGAGAAATTTGCATTTCCCGTCGGTAAATTTCCGGGATTTCTATATACCATTCTTGCACTATATTTGTTTTGACGAGTATTTGGGTTTTCGAATGGATAATTGTTTTGTCTATTGGGGGAAGGGTTATACAAATTCTGTTGGTACGTATTGTAAGGTATTGGTGGGTGCAATCTTCCCTGCCTATAACCTTGTGCACCAATGGCGCTAAAATTTGTTCTCCCGAACAAATGGTTGTCATAATTTTGTGTATTACCGACGGCATTCCCTGGTACCGTTATGTCTTTAATCCTGGAACGGCACTCTCGCGCGATATGCCAAGGTCGGTTACAATTATAGCATCTTACTATTACAGTACTATTTCCATAATTGATTGGTTTAATGGGCTGAAAACGTACTGTTTTCTGCCTAGTTGGTTCTTGCGTTCTATTTCTTTGTGGCACTGGGGAATTATCACTTGACAAGAAATTTGGAGAAGGCTGACCTTCAAGGGAGTCAAGCCTTTCGGTCGATTCACCTAGGCTATTTATTTTTGTTTTACTGTGGTTTGCCACAATCTTGTCAATTTCGATCATTCGTCCCACCTCCTGAACTACAAGATCCAACGTCTGAATGTTTTTGGATATTACCATTCTATATAATTTTGGGGAAGCCCTTGCAAAAAGGCATGTAGTATGATTTTTTCATACAAATCTCCTGAGCCTTTTCCGAATTTTGCTTCTACTGAAATTCGTTTATTGTGTAAATATTCTCTCACATTCTGTATATGGTCAAAGCTTACCGTTCCGTGTTTTAATTTATTAGTTGAACTAGTTTAGATAAATCTATCTTTGAATGCCGTTAACAATTTGTCTATTTATTTATTGGCAAATTGTCATCATCTCCTACAGTATTTTCAATTTGCTTTAGGAAGGTTAAGGCCTGCCCTCTTAATCTTAGGAGGAGCATACTTACTAACGTTTTTAGCTCTGTTTTTGTTAATTCTAAGAATTGGGCCAATTGGATATTAAATTCGTTGACATCTGCCTGTCCATCATATTGCGGAATAGATTTTGTTATTTCTACATTTTTCGCGACCAACTTTTGCGCAATTAATAATCACTTAATTCTTCTGACATTTTTGCGTTTGAAATATTTATACCAACACAAAATTATGCACTTAAATAAATTTACATTTTCACTTAACCTATTTGGGGGAGGCTATTATCTCCTATGAGATATTCTGAAAGGTTTCCCTATTATAGCTTAGTGGTTATAGGCTTAAAAGTGTCTAGGCCTAAATACTTATTCTTATAAGTCTGTATCTATCCAATGGTTTAAATTTAAATTAAGAAGTTTGTAAAATAACTAGTTCGCGTGTTCTTCTCCAAGTTTTACGACCGCACCACTTGTGACGTTAAGTTTTTATATTATGCCATGTTCAATCCTTGTGCCGTTAAGGTTTTAAGCTTGTCGTTGAGTTGAAATAAACTTGTGCCGCCAGGATTACCTTGTGCCGCTAAAGACTGCGCCACTTTTAATGGGGGGTAAGGTAAATGGGTGACCGCGCCACTACCTATGGGAAAAAATAAAATAGATTAAATAATAATTTAGATTTGCCTTGTGAGGTGATTAATTCGGTTGGGGAGCCATCAGTCCAGGAGCGTGAACATACTGCGTAGGGTTATCAGATTTCTTGGGAGCGTTTCCAATGGAGACATTTCAGATAGTTATCTACTTTGCGGTGAGATACAGGCATATAAATATAACAACACAAATAGTAAAGTAATGGTTTTATTGAGACTCACATTTCAGGTGTACAACAATGTATGTATATGAGCAAGGCTTCACTTCAGACAGAATGATAATTGCTCATAGAGTGGTAGGAACATAATGTCTGTCATCACAATGCCTCGAAAAATACTTTTCAACACTATAAAACACTAGTCTTGATTCTGCGCGCTAAGAGCTATTTCACGATTGGCCCAACTCCTATTGGGGGCACCCTCCTTCAACCTTATGCTGACCAATAGTTTATTCGCAATATTCAGATCCTTAAATGCCCGCATTCCTAAGAGAAATTCCAAACTAAGTTTCAAACAATGTCCCACTATATTTATCGAATACTTCCGCGAAATTCAAATCCATCTCCTTAGCTTTGTACTTGCAAAAACCCGTAGTTTTTTGCTTTTAAAATCTGTCAATAGCGTCAGGGAATGTTCAAGTCTCTATTGTTCTGTAATACAAAGAATGTGGAATCCAGCGGTGTATTACAAAGTTTGCGGTTTTTCTTTCTCTGTTTATGAATTTAGACGAGAGTTTGAAACGGAATTTAAACTCAATTAGGAGGAGTTTAATTCACATTGGAAGTATACTTAGAACGAAATAAATTCTTCATATTTTAAGTACATTTTATTCACGGTACATATATTTTTTAACCACTCTTTTTAACCAGCCGTATCGTATCCTACAAGCCGCGCCACATGTAACGCTAAAGATTGCGCCACTTCTACCGGGGGATTTTTTTTAAGTGGTTTGGAGATTTTAATGATTGTCGGCCCTGTGCCACTTATGACTGCGCCGTTATGGCTTACGCCACTCGTGCCGCTGGGGTTTTTGTTTCTGGTTGTACCATTCGTGGCCACCTTGTGCCGCTTAAGAACGCACCACTTGTGCCGTTAAGGTTTTATCGGATTGTCGTTGAGTTGAAATAAACTTGTGTCGCTAAGATTACCTAGTGCCGCTAAAGACTGCGCCATTTATAACGGAGGATAAGGTAAATAGGTGACCGCGCCACTTCCTATGGGAGAAAAAAATAGGTTAAATTATAAGTTAGAATTGCCTTGTGGGGTGATTAGTTCACCAATGTTAATCTCAAAAAACAGGGTTTATTTTCCATTTGCAATATCCACTATTTTATAAAGTCAAAAAATAAATTATTAATCAGTTCTATGGTCATTTATGTAAAATAGAAAAGGATTTTTTTATCCCTTTCCACCCTATCTTTCGACAATTAGTCCATGAGTTAATACACACACAACTAGCTGATTTTAAAATTATTATGCTTAAAAATAAGAATATACGAATGCTATAACATAAAACGTAACAAGAAGTATCTAACCCCTTTGGTTCTCTCTAATTTAGCATTCATGATCTATTTTCCTTGCGAAATTGTAAGTGCATTATAAACTTGAATAAAAAATAGGGGAAATTAACGATTTTCAAAACTATCTGATAAAGGCACTTACGTCAGAAATTGCAGGTAATTCATCAGAAATTCCCTGTCTATCAGATGGCGGCACATAACTGATTACATTTCTCCTCGCCATGTTCAATGATCTAATTAGGTCCATATCAGTGGTCCCAGACCCGCCATCGAGCTTTGGTCGTCTTTTTTCAGGAAGACTTTGACCTTCAATCTCCTTGAATAAAAATTAATTGTCAGTTTTTCCCTCACATAGCATATAGGCTTATAGGCTTAAATTTTAATCTGCTTAAACTCTTAAAAAATAATGCCAGTCCTAGATGGAGCCTAAGTTAGACATATTTTAAATACGATGCATAAAAAATAGCACAATATTGACTATTAGGTCCGTTTGTTATTTATTCAGAATATTAACTGGGGCACCGTTTCCCCATCCACAATACCAAAGCCCACGCAGAATAAAAGAAAAAAAATGGTATGTCTTTTTCAATTATGAACGTCACGATTTAAAACCTATAGGCTTAAATTTTAATCTGCTTAAACTCATAAAAAAGAACGCCAGTACTAGATTGAGCCTAAGCTAGATGTATTTTAAATACGATGCATAAAAAAATAACACAATTTTGACTATTAGGTCCGTTTGTTATTTATTCAGAATATGAATGGGGGCGTCGTTCCCACTTCCACAATACCAAAGCCCACGCAGAATAAAAGAAAAAAAAATGGTATGTCTTTTTCAAATATGAAAGTCACGATTTTAAAACTTATAGGATTAAATTTATATCTGCTTAAGCTCATAAAAAGAATGCCTGTCCTAGATGGAGCCTCAGAGAGATATATTTTAAATATGATGCATAAAAAATAACGCAATTTGACTATTAGATCCGTTTGTTATTTATTTAGAATATTAATGGGGGCCCGTTCCCCCTCCACAATATCAAAGCCCATCCCAACACATTTAAGATATTGTACATATTAGAGGAGACGGATTGCTCGTTAATCAATTTTTAGTCTTAAATATGAGATATTTTTGCAGCTGTCACAAAATACTTTAATTATGCATTGGTCATGTAGTCCGTTGTCAATCAGAAGCCCAATATGATAAGATAGTTAAAGGTAACTATACGAAAAAGGTCTGTTTTTTATAGTACAAGAACAAAAAATATTCACTAACCAGGATTCTTTTGGAATTCTCCATTTAAATAGGAATAAATTTAATAAGAAAGGCTATCTATTCAAGTGTTTTTTTTTTCAACTGATTTAGAAAAACTAATTGCACCTTAATTTATACAGAAAAAACACGATTATATGACCACCGGCTGAAACCAGTATTTTTTTACAGAAAGTCCAATAAACCTTTGAATACGTTATACCAAGCTCTTTAGTTATGGCTATTGAACCTAGAAACCTGTCTGGTAAGCCATGTACCGTCTTTAGTACTAGATTCCTGTCTGTGGTAAGGCATGTACCGGTGAAACTACACTGTATATGATGTTTATGGTGTATATCACCCCTAACATATCCCTTCAAATCTAATATATACACGCTACTGCTATGATAGAGCAGCGCTGCCTATGACATTGCTTATATGCCCTTTAATACTTGCATGCGTATAGTTTTTTCGTTTAATTAAAATTCCCCCAAATGTTTCAACTCGATGTCCTTAGTTTCACTAGTTACAGTAATCGTAGAAGTAGTATCGAAAATATACATACAGTGTCGTCTAGCTAGTTCAAAATCAGTCACAACTTACACTGAAAGGTCTAACTTAATAATGTAATCTGCTATTCTGATATTGCTTTGGCACCCTATTGGGAATCAACATGATCATGGTTCGTTAAAACCAATCATGGGGTCTAATTTTTAATTATTTTTACGATCTTTTCTCAGGATATCATAGGTATTTTTGAGAATACAGTCGACAAGAGCCACTTCATACGCACCATCGAACTTGATAGCAGGAGAGAGTTTTGTCCAAAAATCACTTGTTTTATTCAAATCATTGTAGAGAGGGCCGGAGACGTTTTTAACTTTCATATTTTTGTAGATAGGAGCTCAAAACTCCTAATTTGACAAAAACCTCTAATATGTGCTTTCGACTTAAAAAATTTAAGGTATGTTTTTTAATTATGATCACTTGCCTTTCGGGGCTCCCCCCCCCTTCGAAAAATAGGCATATTTTCTCAGTCTCGTAGCTTTTGACGGGTAAAATTAAACTTAGTAGCATTTTATATATTCAGAATCTGCATAAAAATTAAACCCGTTTGATGTGTTAATTTTTATCTAGATTCCTTTTTTTAGGGTTTCGATTACTATTGCCCGAGTCCCTCCCTGCTTACTATTCGTTACCACGAACTGTTTGAAAGCTTAACATTCAACAATGGGAAATTTAAGTGATTTAAAACTACTATTACTTGGGCTATAAAGGTAAGGTTGACCCTTACCTTTATACAAGTACTTCAACTTGTAAAATTGGTTTAGGAAGGACATTAAGAAAATAACTTGTTTTGAAAAGATATAATAAAGCCTTTTGGAAAGTATTGCTTGATGTTGGGGTATGCAAAAAGTCGTAGAGTAAAGTTGTGGGGAAAAAGATAAGTACTTCAACTTGTGAAATGGGTTTAGGAAGGACATTGCGTAAAGAACTTGTTCTGAAAAGATATAATAAGCCTTTTGAAAAGTATTGCTTGATGTTGGGGTATTCAAAAAGCCTTAAAGTAAATTTGTGGGGGAAAAGATGAGTACTTCAACTTGTAAAATGTGTTAAGGAAGGACATGACGTAAAGAACTTGTTCTGAAAAGCTATAATAAAGCCTTTTGAAAAGTATTGCTTGATGTTGGGGTATGCAAAAAGTCGTAGAGTAAAGTTGTGATGAAAAAGATAAGTACTTCAAGTTTTGAGATTAGCTTAGGAAGGACATTAAGAGAAGAACTTGTTCTGAAATGCCTTTGAAAAGTATTGCTTGATGTTGGGGTGTGCAAAAAGTCGTAAAGTAAAGTTGTGAGGAAAAGGATGGGTACTTCAACTTGTAAAATGGGTTTAGGAAGGACATTAAGAAAAGAACTTGTTCTGAAATGCCTTTTGAAAAGTATTGCTTGGTGTTGGGGCATTCAAAAAGCTGTAAAGTAAAGTTGTGGGTGAAAAGGATGGGTACTTCAACTTGTAAAATGGGTTTAGGAGTGACACTAAGAAAGGAACTTTTTCTAAAAAGATATAATAAAGCCTTTTGAAATGTGGGGGCCCTTCTGTGTCTCAAGTGCAAAAAAAGGTATTAAAAAATGGGAAGGGGGGCTCTTTGGGGGCTCTGGGAGGCCTTTGGGGTCTTGGGGGCCCTTTGGGAGCCCGGGGGACCTTTAGGGGCCGGGGGATTCCTTCGGGGTTGGGGGATCAGAGCCCTTTGGGGCTGGGGTAGAGGACCTCACAACACTGTTCAAATAGAATTTGTGTATTATAACGACCACAGAGTTTCACCCCATATCTTCTTCTAAATCATCTTCTAAAATCATCTTCTAAAATGCCTCAAACGGTTTCGCTTAAATCATCTTCTAAAATGTCTCTAAACGGTTTCGCCCAAATAATCTCTAAGCGTAATTTCTGCGTGTTCCTTTTGTTTTGACATCCCTGCGCTGTCACATTTGAAATTTCTAGGAAACCCTTTCCCGCGTTAATCTCTTCATCTCTAAGATCAAAACATTCGCCCGGATTTAATTCTCCTGGATGAACACCAACAAATCAATCAACCTTGACATCATCCGTCAGACATTAATAAACTTCGCCCGAAGACAATTCTCCTGGATGAACACCAACAAATCAATCGACCTTGACATCATCCGTCAGACATTAATAAACTTCGCCCGGAGACAATTCCCCTTTCGTGACAAATCAATCAACCTTGACATCATCTGTCAGACATTAATAAACTTCACCCGGAGACAATTCTCCTGGACGAACTCCAACAAATCAATTTCTCAGAAATTCACTTCCCCTTCGATTACGCAATCAATTTCTCAGAAATTTATTTTCCCCCTCTTGTCCTAGATCAATAAATCTCTTCCCCACCGTTAATGCGCATGTGCAAACTTCGCCCTGGAGACAATACACTTGGAAACAACAAATAAATTGACCTTGAAAATATATCAAAGTGAGAAAAATCCTGTTTTTACATTCTCAGTGACGAAAACCATAAAAATATGCATAAATTGCTGTTGACATCCATGAAAAACATCAGATAAATTGACAAACACTCATAACCATCCAAGAAACATCCATTAAAAGTGAGAAAAATCCTGTTTTTTCATTCTCAGTGACAAAAACCATAAATTATGTATAAATTGCTGTTGACATCCATGAAAAACATCAGATAAATTGACAAACACTCATAACCATCCAAGAAACATCCATAAAAGTGAGAAAACTCCTGTTTTTTCATTCTCAGTGACAAAAACCATAAATTATGTTGCTACTGCCAAAAACTGACAAAAATTTTCACGTATCCAATCTAAGCAATCAGATTACATTTTCACTGTCCTTGGAACTTTAAGTGATCATTTCGGCCTGTGGCAAAGAGAATCTGAGGATACGGTACAAAAACATTACTAAAATAGAATAGAAAAATAAAATTGAGTCTCAAACTAAATTTATTCTTAACAATGATCAGCCGTTCAAAGTTAAACATATTATGTATATGTTTGAACGCTTTACATTATATATACACCATTCGTTAATTAACAAATTATAATTAGCATTTCTGTATCGATTACTCACTGATGGTTTCTCTCAATGCTTTGACTGTGGGACATTACTAGCGTTTAGCTGTACTTCAGCTCCAGGTGCAGTAAAAACTTTTTCGAATGTTTTTCATCGATTATCAAACAGTTCATAATAACTAACACTAAGTAAGGAGCGACTCGTGCTAATAGCAACAAAAACTATAAAAGATTTTGTAACAGTATATTCATCAAAAGTATTGGCTTGTGTGTATGGTAACACTAAATTTGTAAATTTAATTAACTTTAAAGTTACTACCAAAAGCTACAAGCCTGAGAAAACTTACCTGATTTTCGAAAAGGGACAAAAGATCCCCAAAAGGAGACATAACTGTTAGCCTTTAGACTATTTCGAACATTTTTTTCTATCAATGTACTTGGGGCTATAAGAAGGGTGATGGGGCCTACAAGCCCTCTAATAAATCTTCACCACCCCCCTAAACATGTCTTGAAAGGTTCAAATTAATACTCTCAGCTCTTCCTTGGACATTGCTAATGCGCTCTTTTGACAACCGTCCTGCATATGATGTGTTTTGTTTGTATTTGACATCCCCTCAATATCTCTCAAAAGTTTCACGTTCATACCATAAGCCTTTTTGGAGACCCAGGATCAAACACGTCCCCTTTTCCCATTAACAAACCTGATATATGCCCAAAGGAAAACTTACATAGCTTACAGCCCTTGCCCCAGGGGCTCTGGGAGGCGTATGTCATCCCCAAGGGCATAGTTATTTGACCTTTAGACTCTTTTGAACAAAACGGCTATTTCAAAATCTTTATCGCATGTCTTTGGGGATAGGACAGCTACAAAGGGCAAGAGAAGGGGCTGGTTATCCTCCGACCACTTTCCAACATCCCCCTCAGCATCCCTGCAAGCTTCAACGTAATGCCCAACGCCGTTCTATATTTTGCAAATACACCTCTTTGATGCACTTGATGCGCATAAGTAGTGATTGTGTTAAAGGTTTCACGGGTGATTGCGTAATTTGTCTTACCTCTAGCATGTACAAGAATATATACTACAGTTTGACGTGCACATTGTAAAAAGCGAGCAATCCTTTACCTATAAAGTGAACAAACACGTTTTGAGAGTATAATTCCTCGTGTAATTGATATCAATAGCAATAACCAGTCCGGTTGCGTTATCTGTTGCCAATCATGGAGTTTGTATTTTTTTTCTTTTATCCATTAAGGTAAACCATCAAAGTATTTAGTTTTGTATGGTTCAGTCGCTTTGTGTGATTTTGACTTAAAACTTCAACTGCTATGAGGTATGTCAATATGCTGTTGAATCATTTACCAAAAAAATAACTCTATTTGCATAAAATAGGTTTAGCATTTGCGAATTGAACTCTATGAATGATATTAATTAATGTTTGAATACTGCTTTGACACTGCCTTTCTATGATGAACAACTAAAATGTTCAAAAAAATTTAAAGTTAAGTTTTACCATTTGGACCTGATACCTTAAACTAGGTATCCTTTTCTCAGACTACACTGCCTCTCTATGATGAACAACTAAAATGTTCAAAAAACTTTAAAGTTAAGTTTTACCATTTTCGACCTGATACCTTAAACTAGGTATCCTTTTCCCAGACTACACTGCCTTTCTATGATGAACAACTAAAATTTTCAAAATTCTTTAAAGTTAAGTTTTACCATTTGGACCTGATACCTTAAACTAGGTATCCTTTTCCCAGACTACACTGCCTTTCTATGATGAACAACTAAAATGTTCATCGCCCCATGTCCACAGAACACATCAAAGAAGTAAAGCTATCCATTATTAAAATTCTTTTCTTGCCATCTACATCTCTCTTAGTATCAATTTTTAAGTATACTATAACGTTAAACTCTATTTTAAACTGACAACACTGTTCAAACACCACTTGTTTATTATACAGAACACATCGAAGAAGTAAAGCTACCCATTATTAAAATTCTTTTCTTGCCATCTACATCTCTCTTAGTATCAACTTTTTAGTATACTATAACGTTAAACTCTATTTTAAATTGACAACACTGTTCAAACACCACTTGTGTATTATACAGAACACATCGAAGAAGTAAAGCTAGGTCAAGTCATAAGACCATTTTATCATCGTTAACCATTTCCATAGATTGATAGTGTTCCAAATTTATAATAAATAAGCTGTGAGTTAACATGCTCTTTGGGGTTACCTTAACTGCTAATCACTTTAACCCTTTTTCTCCAATCTTCATACGATCCAATCACTAATCAGAATCATTCACGCTCCTATTATTAAAACATTAATTAATATCATTCATAGAGTTCAATTCGCAAATGCTAAACCTTTTTTTGCAAATAGAGTTATTTTTTTGGTAAATGATTCAATAGCATATTGGCATACCTCATAGAAATTGAAGCTTTAAGTCAAAATCACACAAAGTGACTGAACCATACAAAACTAAATACTTTGATGGTTTACCTTAATGGACAAAAGAAAAAAAATACAAACTCCATGAATGGCAACAGATTACGCAACCAGAAGGTTATTGCTATTGATATCAATTACACAAGGAATTATACTCTCAAAACGTGTTTGTTCACTTTATAGGTAAAGGATTGCTCGCTTTTTACAATGTGCACGTCAAACTTTAGTGTGTATTCTTGTACATGCTAGAGGTTAGACAAATTACGCAATCACCCGTGAAACCTTTAACACTGTTACTACTTATGTGCATCAAGTGCATCAAAGAGGTGTATTTGCAAAATATAGAACGGCATTGGGCATTACGTTGAAGCTTACAGAGATGCTGAGGGGGATGTTGGAAAGCGGTCGGAGGATAACCAGCCCCTTCTCTTGCCCTGTGTAGCTGTTCTATCACCAAAGACATGCGATAAAGATTTTGAAATAGCTGTTTTGTTCAAAAGAGTCTAAAGGTCAAATAACTATGCCCTTGGGGATGACATACGCCTCCCAGAGCCCCTGGGGCAAGGGCTGTAAGCTATGTAAGTTTTCCTTTGTGCATATATCAGGTTTGTTAATGGGAAAAGGGGACATGTTTGATCCTGGGTCTCCAAAAAGGCTTATGGTATGAATGTGAAACTTTTGAGAGATATTGAGGGGATGTCAAATACAAACAAAACACATCATATGCAGGACGGTTGTCAAAAGAGCGCATTAGCAATGTCTAAGGAAAAGCTGAGAGCATTAATTTGAAACTTTCAGGACATGTTGAGGGGGGTGGTGAAGATTGATTAGAGGGCTTGTAGGTCCCATCACCCTTCTTATAGCCCCAAGTACATTGATAGAAAAAAAAATGTTCGAAATAGTCTAAAGGCTAACAGTTATGTCTCCTTTTGGGGATCTTTTGTCCCTTTTCAAAAATCAGGTAAGTTTTCTCAGGCTTGTAGCTTTTGGTAGAAACTTTAACGTTAATCAAATTTACAAATTTAGTGTTACCATACACACAAGCCAATACTTTTGATGAGCATACTGTCACAAAATATTTTATAAGTTTTTGTTGCTATTAGCACGAGTCGCTCCTTACTTAGTGTTAGTTATTATGAACTGTTTGATAATCGATGAAAAACATTCGAAAACGTTTTTACTGCACCTGGAGCTGAAGTACAGCTAAAAACTAGCAATGTCCCACAGTCAAAGCATTGAGAGAAACCATCAGTGAGTAATCGATACAGAAATGCTAATTATAATTTGTTAATTAACGAATGGTGTATATATAATGTAAAGCTTTGAAACATACACATAATATGTTTCACTTTGAACGGCTGATCATTGTTAAGAATAAGTTTAGTTTTAGACTCTATTTTACTCGTATTTTTCTATTCTATTTTAGTAATGTTTTTGTACCGTATCCTCAGATTCTCTTTGCCACAGGCCGAAATGATCACTTAAAGTTCCAAGAACAGTGAAAATGTAATCTGATTGCTTAGATTGGATACGTGAAAATTTTTGTCAGTTTTTGGCAGTAGCGATCACCAAACATAAAAAAAACATACGTGGATAAAAAAAAAATCTGCAAATAATCAAACTAAAACACGTGGCACCCAACACCTAAAGAGAATGTAGTTTCCTCTGAAGATGTAGTTGTCTTTTAGAATCAACAAATTGTTAATATTTGGATTTTGCGGATGAAAAAAGTTATCAAATTTGACTGACTAGTCTCGTTTATGTATTTTCACGGCTCAACGTTGCATCACTGACGAAAATGTGATAATGCTGTGAATGTTTCATATTTGGAACAACCGTAAGAAAAAACTTCTAAAATCGCGGTTTGCAGGTATGAATAGGCCTAAGATAGGTCCAAAGGGTCTAAAATGTTTTGATTTTAATCTCTTTCGCACTTTAAAGCAAAGCCACTGCCAGACAAAAATACAGTTTTGCTTCATTGTTCAAGTCAATTCTTTTTATAGCAACACCCAGTTTTAAATTTTCTAAAGGATACAAGATATTCTATAGAACAGAAAATACTTAAGTTAGATCTAAAGGCACAACAAATATTTATCTTTAAAGTTTAATTTTAATTTATAAAAAAAAAAATACATGTCAGAGGGATTAAAAATCTGACAGCTTATATGATAAGAAAGAGTAAACAGCTTAGGAAAACAACAACAACTATAGATAAACATTCGTATTTTTGGTTACTTTCAGGAAAGAAATCAGATTAAAAAAACAACAACGAAATGCACCGTTTATTTCTCCATTCAACGCTCCTTCAAATATGATAGTCACTGCTGTTGGAGTTACGTCTAAATCCCCACCATAGTGGGACCAAATATAGTCCTAAATTACATACTTAAGTTTTGTGGGCTTGACATTATTTGTTTACTTATTTCTTATCAACGGTTGTTTCAATGCCAAATGAAGCCAATTCGAAAAAAATAATTAAACTGTTGTGTATGTCCTACGTTTATATTTCGCCCCGTTGAGGGGGGGGGATAATAGCAACGGCAGAAATCATTGTAGTTGGAAAGAGCGTTAATTGGGGATCGAATCGTATATTTCTTTTTTTCTACACTGGTTTCTGTTCAATACGTAATTTAACCGTTTTTCGCCAGCAAGATTACCCTCAGTCAAAATGCATTATGTTTATTTCTAACAAATTTCAAGTTAGGTAAACCATTCGACCATGCTATACCGAAAGGTAATTTAGATATAATTTCCTTGCCTATGATCACTTTTTAAAGACAACGCCATAGCTTTGTCCTAGCAATAGGCCATGTGTTTTCCATGCATTATTCCTTTTTCTCTGTATCTTTTTTAACCATTTCATATGGAAGGGGTAATGATATAAACCTTACAGACGGGGCTCATCCAGTTGAAAATTGAATGTTCTAGCTTCCTTCTTTCCGATCAGGAGTGATTTTAGGGCAACCAGCCACCCTCCCCCTGGACTTTTTAGCTACAAAAACATTACAACCCTTAAAGACATCCAATCAGCATTTGGAGATATTTATTTTGTTCAGGATAGTCAAAAGATCCAGTAAAATGACAGACCCCTATGGCAAGAGCCGTAAATAATACAAATTGACGCATAGGTTTGCACATAGTGTTTATAATGGAAAAAGGGATGCTTTTTTTTATCTTGGGTATGCCATTGGCCCAAAACATTCAGGGATTGCTCTCACTCCCAAGAAGATCACTCGTTCTGTTTTAAATGGAGAGTCTTAGGGGGCCTAGAATTTGGCCAAAACTTATGTCCCCTAATTGGCTTAAAAATTATAGCCACAGTTTTTCGAACCAAGAGGAACCTAACGCGCAAAAATTGCTTGATAGTAAGCCCCTTCCCCCCAGAAAAAGAAATTGGTTATCTGAAAAAATTTGAGACAGCCATCTTGTTCGCAAACGTCAAAATGTCTAATAAGTATGTGATCAGGGTCAACCTTACCTTTATAGCCCAAGTAATAGTGGTTTTAAATCACTTAAATTTCCCATTGTTGAATGTTAAGCTTTCAAACAGTTCGTGGTAACGAATAGTAAGCAGGGAGGGACTCGGGCAATAGTAATCGAAACCCTAAAAAAAAGGAATTTAGATAAAAATTAATACATCAAACGAGTTTAATTTTTATGCTGATTCTGAATATATAAAATGCTACTAAGTTTAATTTTACCCGTCAAAAGCTACGAGACTGAGAAAATATGCCTAATTTTCGAAGGGGGGGGGGCAACCCCGAAAGGCAAGTGATCACAATTAAAAAAACATACCTTGTATTTTTTAAGTCGAAAGCTCATATTAGAGGTTTTTGTCAAATTAGGAGTTTTGAGCTCCTATCTACAAAAATATGGAAGTTAAAACTTTAATTTTGAGAGTGTTATTGCTGCTGGAGGAGGGGTATGGATAAGTAGACCTAAAGTCTTGACTTAGGGGGGTGCAGTACAGGTAAGCCGAAGGGCACAACGTGTGTCCATTTCATCGAGATAGCATATCTGCAACGCATCAGAAACATTTTTGAGGATGGCGATCGAACTTTCAGGTACTGCTGGAAGAAGGAAGGGGAGGTTGGAGAAATTGATTTCAAATCTTGAGCTTGGGGTGGAAGGGCTGGAAAGATTTGGTTTCAAGCCCCTGAGAAAAATAATTGCATTATTAGCTCCTGTTTTTTTACTTTAAGTAGCGAGACATGTCAAGAGACACCGTTGGTCACCATATTATCAAAAATGCCGTGTGTGCAATATTTCGAGAGCAGTTGAAATCAGTGTTTTTAGTCGCTTTGTGTATGCCATTCCACTGCAGACAAAGAGAGGTGTTGAAGTTGCTCAGGCTATAGAAAGTATTCTCAAACAAGATTCGTATAAAAAAAATCAAACGGATCGGGGTAGTTAATTTGTTAATCCACATGTCGAAAAAGTACTAATGAAATATAATGCATTTCTCTATCATAGTCATAGTCCTATAAAGGCTGCATTGGCTAAACGATTGATAAGAACTATTCGACTTTTAATTTCAAGATATCGTACATCGAAAAATACACCTGCTTTTATTCTTGATTTAGATAAAATCATCTCAAAAAGATATTTTCTATGTGGAAATTAACTACGCTGAACAAAATGGCTATCTCAAAATTTTTATTGGATGTAAGGTGGGGAATGATGGGCGTGGGGGGGGGGGGGGCTAGCTGCCCTCCAATCACTTTAGACTATTAAAAAGGGTAATAGCCCTTTGAATTTCCTATTGAATGAGCCTGTTTTGAAGTTTCTACGACAATGCCTTCTATAAAAACCTTATATGCCCCCAGGGCATAACTTAAAAACCTTGCCCTGGGGGTTGTGGGGGAATGTCCTCCTCAAAAAGATATTTTCTATTTGGAAATCAAATACGCTGAACAAAATGGTTATCTCTAAATTTTGTTTGGATGTGTTTGGGGGAATGATGGGCTTGAGGAAGGGGGCTAGATGCCCTCCAATCACTTTCGACTATTAAAAAGGGCACTAGACACTCCAATTTCCAATCGAATGAGCCCTTTTTGAAGTTTCTACGACGACTCCTTCGATACGAAGTGCCCGGGTATGAAGAGAAAAAACTCATTGTGACCGCATCGTTCTTTACTTAGGCAGCGCCAGCGCGCTGCCTATTATACTCGCATAATTCCACCATCAACAATGTTGAATCTTTTCGGTAGTTTTTTCCCAGGGTGATCGTATCCACCCAGTAGTCCTAGAATATGGGGAGAGGGCTCATTCGAACGGAAATTAAAAGTTCTAGTACTCTTTTTAAGTGACTGACAAATTGAGTTCTAGTGCCCTCATTCCTTTTTGTATTTATATTTTGTTCACTTTTTTAACTTTTTTTCTATAGAATTTTTTCAACTTTTTTGTATGTCTTAAAATGACATAAAATATACTAAAAACAAAAAAAATCACATATAATATTTTATAAATACGAAATAAAGATGATATAGATATGTTAGTCGGGATTTTTCCTATTAGAAAAATAATGTTTCTAGTAATGAATTTTTTTTACTTAAACTCTATGGCTGGTGATAGACACTATCTAGTTTATTCTATGGATCGATCAGTATTTTTTTCTTAATTAGAAGGATAAACACTTGCATTACATTAAAAAATAGTGAAAACGAAATATTCTAAGAAAGTGTGAGTACATGAAAAAGTTATCGTTGCGTTGAATGCTGACAAAGACAAATATTTGAACTATGAAACAAGTGCTAGTGAGGATCTAATTGGAAATGTGTACGTGCATTGTCGTGACAGTGCGAGATTAATTTTCTTTTGAATAACGAAAAGATTTTGTTCAGCGTAGTCAATTTCCACATAGAAAATATCTTTTTGAGGAGGACACTCTCCCACAACCCTCAGGGCAAGGATTTCAAGCTATGCCCTGGGGGCATATAAGGTTTTTATAGAAGGTTTTATAGAAGGCTGGGGGGGGGCTAGTTGCCCTCCAATCACTTTCGACCATTAAAAAGGGTATTAGTCCTTTGAATTTCCAATCGAATGAGCCTGTTTTGAAGTATCTATGACAACGCCTTCTATATAAACCTTATATGCCCCCAGGGCGTAACTTAAAACCCTTGCCCTGAGGGTTGTGGGGGAGTGTCCTCCTCAAAAAGATATTTTCTATCTGGAAATCAACTACGCTGAACAAAATGGCTATCTCAAAATTTTTATTGGATGTATTGGGGGGAATGATGGGCGTGGGGGGGGGGGGGGCTAGTTGCCCTCCAATCACTTTTGACTATTAAAAAGGGCACTAGCCCTTTAAATTTCCAATCAAATGAGCCTTTATGAAGTTTCTACGACAACGCCTTCTATAAAAAACCTTATATGCCCCCAGGGCATAACTTGAAACCCTTGCCCTGAGGGTTGTGGGGGAGTGTCCTCCTGAAAAAGATATTTTCTATGTGGAAATTAACTACGCTGAACAAAATGGCTATCTCAAAATTATTATTGGATGTATTGGGGGGAATGATGGGCGTGGGGGGGGCTAGCTGCCTTCCAATCACTTTAGACTATTAAAAAGGGTAATAGCCCTTGAATTTCCAATTGGATGAGCCTGTTTTGAAGTTTCTACGACAATGCCTTCCATAAAAACCTTATATGCCCCCAGGGCATAACTTAAAACCCTTGCCCTGAGGGTTGTGGGGGAGTGTCCTCCTCAAAAATATATTTTCTATTGGAAATCAAATACGCTGAACAAAATGGCTATCCCAAAATTTTTATTGGATGTGTTTGGGGGAATGATGGGCTTGAGGGAAGGGGGCTAGATGCCCTCTAATCACTTTCGACTATTAAAAAGGGCACTAGCCACTCCAATTTCCAATCGAATGAGCCCTTTTCGAAGTTTCTACGACGACTCCTTCGAAACGAAGTGCCCTTGTATAGAGAAAAAAAAACACATTGCGACCACATCGTTCTTTACTTAGGCAGCGCCAGCGCGCTGCCTATGACACTCGCATAATTCCACCATCAACAATGTTGAATCTTTTCGGTATTCAAAAGAAAATTAATCTCGCAATGTCACGACAGTGCACGTACACATTTCCAATGAGATCCCCACTAGCACGTGTTTCATAGTTCAAATATTTGTCTTTGTCAGCATTCAACGCAACGATAACTTTTTCATATACTCACACTTTCTTAGAATATTTCATTTTTACTTTTTTTTAATGTGATGCAAGTGTTTATCCTTCTAATTAAGATAAAGTACTGATCGAAACATAGAATAAACTAGGTAGTGTCTATCACCAGCCACAGAGTTTAAGTAAAAAAAAATCATTGCTAGAAACATTATTTTTCTAATAGGAAAAATCCCAACTAACATATCTATATCATCTTTATTTTGTATTTATAAAATATTACATGTGATTTTTTTTTGTTTTAAGTATATTTTATGTCATTTTAAGACATACAAAAAAGTTGAAAAAATTCTATAGAAAAAAAATAAAAGTTAAAAAAAGTGAACAAAATATAAATACAAAAAGGAATGAGGGCACTAGAAATAAATTATTCAGTCACTTAAAAAGGGTACTAGAACTTTTAATTTCCGTTCGAATGAGCCCTCTCCCCATATTCTAGGACTCAATGGGTGGATACGATCACCCCTGGAAAAAAACAACAAACAAACAAAAAACAAATAGACACGCATCCGTGATTTTTCTTCTGGCAAAAAATACAAAATTTCACATTTTTGCATATAGGTGCTTTAAACCTCTACAGTAGAATTCTCTGATACGCTGAATTTGATGGTGTGATTTTCATTAAGGTTCTATGACTTTTAGGGGATGTTTCCTCTTTTTTTCGAAAATCAGGCGAATTTTCTCAGGCGTGTAACTTTTGATGGGTAAGACTGAACTTGATGAAATTAATATATTTAAAATCAGCATTAAAATCTGATTCTTTTGATTCATGTATTGGTTTCAAAATTTCGTTATTTAGAGTTTCGGTTACTATTGAGCCGGGTCGCTCCTTACATACAGTTCGTTACCACGAGCTGTTTGATTTCTTAAATTGCTCGGAGAATAAATTTGAAACATTAAGACAGTGTGGGGGAGGGAAGATCAAGTGGACTTCAAATTTAACGCGTTGGTTAGGGGGCAGAGGTCACATAAAATATAGTTTGTGTAAGAAGGTCTTCAAAATAACATACTTACAATATCTTGAGAACGGCTTGGGGAATGAAGATAAAACCTGCAGGTAATGTAGGGAAAAGGAACGGGGGAAGGTGGGGAAGAAGAGTTTCACATTTTCGTGTTGGGAGAGGGGAGTTAGTTAAACGGTTTTAACCTAATTCTATGTTTAGCCAGGTTATAAAATGTTATATCTGAAGTATCTCAAGAACGGCTTGAGGTATTCAGTTGAACTTTCAGGGAATTTCAAGGGGGCAGTAGAGGCTTAATTGAAAATGGGGGGTGGGGAGATGTACTTAAATAAAAAATGTTCATCTGGGTTATCAAAAAAGGCTAACGTGTCTGTAATGTCTCAGAAGCAGACCTGGGGATGGAGTTAAGACTTTCAGGTAGTGTAGAGGATGAAAAGAGAACGGACGGAGGGCTTTAAATTTTGTATTTTGAGAAGAGGTCAAAATTTCACGTCTCTGATCTACCTAAATGTTTTTCACTATAAAACCTCTTTGACAGTTAGAATTTTAGGTAGCAAGGTGAATCAAAGACGCCATTTCGTACGTTGTTATCATAATAGCGTATTTGCAATATCTCTGGAATGGCTTTGGGCACTAAGTTGAAAATTTCAGGAATTTTGAGCAGGAACTAAGCAGAGCTCAACCTATAGCTTAATTTTACTAAGACTCATTCTTGAACAATGGGAAATTTATATGTTTAGGGCCAAATTCTCTATGGCTATGCGTTTTTTTTATCCCGTGAGTCATACTTATTGTATCTTTCAGAGGTTCTGACTATTCAGAAGGAGGCTAATAAATATACTCGCAGAATAGTTAAATTACTGTCACGCTAAGACAGTCCCGAAGCGATTGAAGGGATTTTGTTTGACAATCCATTAAGGTAAACCATCAAAGTATTTAGTTTTGTATGGTTCGGTCACTTTGTGTGATTTTGACTTAAAGCTTCAATTGCTATGAGGTATGTCAATATGCTGTTGAATCATTTATCAAAAAATAACTCTGTTTGCAAAAAAAGGTTTAGCATTTGCGAATTGAACTCTATGAATGATACTAATTAATGTTTGAATAATAGGAGCGTGAATGATTCTGATTAGTGATTGGATCGTATGAAGATTGGAGAAAAAGGGTTAAAGTGATTAGCAGTTAAGGTAACCCCGAAGAGCATGTTAACTCACAGCTTATTTATTATAAATTTGGAACAATATCAATCTATGGAAATGGTTAACGATGATAAAATGGTCTTATGACTTGACCTAGCTTTACTTCTTCGATGTGTTCTGTATAACACAAGTGGTGTTTGAACAGTGTTGTCAATTTAAAATAGAGTTTAACGTTATAGTATACTAAAACGTTAATACTAAGAGAGATGTAGATGGCAAGAAAAGAATTTTAATAATGGATAGCTTTACTTCTTCGATGTGTTCTGTGGAGATGGAGCGATGAGCATTTTAGTTATTCATCATAGAAAGGCGATGGAGTCTGGGAATAGGATACCTAGTTTAAGGTATCAGGTCGAAAATGGTAAAACTTAACTTTAAAGTTTTTTGAACATTTTAGTTGTTCATCATAGAAAGGCAGTGTAGTCTGGGAAAAGGATACCTAGTTTAAGGTATCAGGTTGAAAATGGTAAAACTTAACTTTAAAGTTTTTTGAACATTTTAGTTGTTCATCATAGAAAGGCAGTGTAGTCTGGGAAAAGGATACCTAGTTTAAGGTATCAGGTCGAAAATGGTAAAACTTAACTTTAAAGAATTTTGAACATTTTAGTTGTTCATCATAGAAAGGCAGTGTAGTCTGGGAAAAGGATACCTAGTTTAAGATATCAGGTCGAAAATGGTAAAACTTAACTTTAAAGTTTTTTGAACATTTTAGTTGTTCATCATAGAAAGGCAGTGTAGTCTGGGAAAAGGATACCTAGTTTAAGATATCAGGTCGAAAATGGTAAAACTTAACTTTAAAATTTTTTGAACATTTTAGTTGTTCATCATAGTTAGGCAGTGTAGTCTGGGAAAAGGATACCTAGTTTACTAGTTGTTCATTTTAGAAAGGCAGTCTAGTCTGGGAAAAGGATACCTAGTTTAAGGTATCAGGTCGAAAATGGTAAAACTTAACTTTAAAGTTGTTTGAACATTTTAGTTGTTCATCATAGAAAGGTAGTGTAGTCTGGGAAAAGGATACCTAGTTTAAGATATCAGGTCGAAAATGGTAAAACTTAACTTTAAAGTTTTTTTTGAACATTTTAGTTGTTCATCATAGAAAGGCAGTGTAGTCTGGGAAAAGGATACCTAGTTTAAGGTATCAGGTCAAAAATGGTAAAAATTAACTTTAAAGTTTTTTGAATATTTTAGTTGTTCATCATAGAAGGGCAGTGTAGTCTGGGAAAAGGATACCTAGTTTAAGGTATCAGGTTGAAAATGGTAAAACTTAACTTTAAAGTTGTTTGAACATTTTAGTTGTTCATCATAGAAAGGTAGTGTAGTCTGGGAAAAGGATACCTAGTTTAAGATATCAGGTCGAAAATGGTAAAACTTAACTTTAAAGTTTTTTTTGAACATTTTAGTTGTTCATCATAGGAAGGCAGTGCAGTCTGGGAAAAGGATACCTAGTTTAAGATATCAGGTCGAAAATGGTAAAACTTAACTTTAAAGTTTTTGAACATTTTAGTTGTTCATCATAGAAAGGCAGTGTAGTCTGGGAAAAGGATACCTAGTTTAAGGTATCAGGTCGAAATGGTAAAACTTAACTTTAAAGTTTTTTGAACATTTTAGTTATTCATCATAGAAAGGCAGTGTAGTCTGGGAAAAGGATACCTAGTTTAAGGTATCAGGTTGAAAATGGTAAAACTTAACTTTAAAGTTTTTTGAACATTTTAGTTGTTCATCATAGAAAGGCAGTGTAGTCTGGGAAACGAATACCTAGTTTAAGGTATCAGGTCGAAAATGGTAAAACTTAACTTTAAAGTTTTTTGAACATTTTAGTTGTTCATCATAGAAAGGCAGTGTAGTCTGGGAAAAGGATACCTAGTTTACGGTATCAGGTCGAAAATGGTAAAACTTAACTTTAAAGATTTTTGAACATTTTAGTTGTTCATCATAGAAAGGTAGTATAGTCTGGGAAAAGGATACCTAGTTTAAGGTATCAGGTCGAAAATGGTAAAACTTAACTTTAAAGTGTTTTGAACATTTTAGTTGTTCATCATAGAAAGGCAGTGTAGTCTGGGAAAAGGATACCTAGTTTAAGGTATCATGTCGAAAATGGTAAAACTTAACTTTAAAGTTTTTTGAACATTTTAGCTGTTCTTCATAGAAAGGCAGTGTAGTCTGGGAAAAGGATACCTAGTTTAAGGTATCAGGTCGAAAATGGTAAAACTTAACTTTAAAGTTTTTTTTTAACATTTTAGTTATTCATCATAGAAAGGCAATGTAGTCTGGGAAAAGGATACCTAGTTTAAGGTATCAGGTCGAAAATTGTAAAACTTAACTTTAAAGTTTTTTGAACATTTTAGTTGTTCATCATAGAAAGGCAGTGTAGTCTTGGAAAAGGATACCTAGTTTAAGGTATCAGGTCGAAAATAGTAAAACTTAACTTTAAAGTTTTTTGAAAATTTGAGTTGTTCATCATAGAAAGGCAGTGTAGTCTGGGAAAATGATACCTAGTTTCAGGTATCAGGTCGAAAGGGTTTTGGATCGAAAAATAAACTATTTCTGTAAAATCTGAGCTAATAAGGGTTTTTGACCGTAAACTCTAGTTTTTTGTAAGAAAATTATGGAAAATACAATTCTCTGGTTCAAATATGAAACTTAAGTCCATTTTTGGATCGAAAAATAAAACTATTTCCGTAAAATCTGAGCTAATAAGGGTTTTTGACCGTAAACTCTAGTTTTTTGTAAGAAAATTATGGAAAATACAATTCGTTGGCGATCCAGTTTTGGATCGAAAAACAAACTATTTCTGTAAAATCTGAGCTAATAAGGGTTTTTGACCGTAAACTATAGTTTTTTGTAAGAAAATTATGGAAAATACAATTCGTTGGCTCATAGGTGAAACTTAAGTCCATTTTTGGATCGAAAAATAAAACTATTTCCGTAAAATCTGAGCTAGTAAGGGTTTTTGACCGTAAACTCTAGTTTTTTTGTAAGAAAATTACGGAAAATTACTATTCTCTGGCTCATAGGTGAAACTTAAGTCCTTTTTTGGATCGAAAAATAAAACTATTTCCGTAAAATCTGAGCTAATAAAGGTTTTTGACCGTAAACTATAGTTTTTTGTCAGAAAATTATGAAAAATACAATTATCTGGTTCAAATGTGAAACTTAAGTCCATTTTTGGATCGAAAGATAAAACTATTTCCGTAAAATCTGAGCTAATAAGGGTTTTTGACCGTAAACTATAGTTTTTGTAAGAAAATTTTGGAAAATACAATTCGTTGGCTTATAGGTGAAACTTAAGTCCAGTTTTGGATCGAAAAATAAACTATTTCTGTAAAATCTGAGCTAATAAGGGTTTTTGACCGTAAATTCTAGTTTCTTGTAAGAAAATTATGGAAAATACAATTCTCTGGTTCAAATGTGAAACTTAAGTCCATTTTTGGATCGAAAAATAAAACTATTTCCGTAAAATCTGAGCTAATAAGGGCTTTTGACCGTAAACTCTAGTTTTTTTTGTAAGGAAATTACGGAAAATACTATTCTCTGGCTCATAGGTGAAACTTAAGTCCAGTTTTGGATCGAAAAATAAACTATTTCTGTAAAATCTGAGCTAATAAGGGTTTTTGACCGTAAACTCTAGTTTTTTGTAAGAAAATTATGGAAAATACAATTCTCTGGTTCAAATGTGAAACTTAAGTCCATTTTTGGATCAAAAAATAAAACTATTTCCGTAAAATCTGAGCTAATAAGGGTTTTTGACCGTAAACTCTAGTTTTTTGTAAGAAAATTATGGAAAATAAAATTCGTTGGCGATCCAGTTTTGGATCGAAAAACAAACCATTTCTGTAAAATCTGAGCTAATAAGGGTTTTTGACCGTAAACTCTAGTTTTTTGTAAGAAAATTATGGAAAATACAATTCTCTGGTTCAAATGTGAAACTTAAGTCCATTTTTGGATTGAAAAATAAAACTATTTCCGTAAAATCTGACCTAATAAGGGTTTATGACCGTAAACTATAGTTTTTTGTAAGAAAATTATGGAAAATACAATTCGTTGGCTCATAGGTGAAACTTAAGTCCAGTTTTGGATCGAAAAATAAAACTATTTCCGTAAAATCTGAGCTAATAAGGGTTTTTGACCGTAAACTCTAGTTTTTTGTAAGAAAATTATGGAAAATACAATTCGTTGGCGATCCAGTTTTGGATCGAAAAACAAACCATTTCTGTAAAATCTGAGCTAATAAGGGTTTTTGACCGTAAACTCTAGTTTTTTGTAAGAAAATTATGGAAAATACAATTCTCTGGTTCAAATATGAAACTTAAGTCCATTTTTGGATCGAAAAATAAAACTATTTCCGTAAAATCTGAGCTAATAAGGGTTTTGACCGTAAACTCTAGTTTTTTGTAAGAAAATCATGGAAAATACAATTCGTTGGCGATCCAGTTTTGGATCGAAAAACAAACTATTTCTGTAAAATCTGAGCTAATAAGGGTTTTTGACCGTAAACTATAGTTTTTTGTAAGAAAATTATGGAAAATACAATTCGTTGGCTCATAGGTGAAACTTAAGTCCAGTTTTGGATCGAAAAATAAACTATTTCTGTAAAATCTGAGCTAATAAGGGTTTTTGACCGTAAACTCTAGTTTCTTGTAAGAAAATTATGGAAAATACAATTCTCTGGTTCAAATGTGAAACTTAAGTCCATTTTTGGATCGAAAAATAAAACTATTTCCGTAAAATCTGAGCTAATAAGGGTTTTTGACCGTAAACTCTAGTTTTTTTTGTAAGGAAATTACGGAAAATACTATTCTCTGGCTCATAGGTGAAACTTAAGTCCTTTTTTGGATCGAAAAATAAAACTATTTCCGTAAAATCTGAGCTAATAAAGGTTTTTGACCGTAAACTATAGTTTTTTGTCAGAAAATTATGAAAAATACAATTATCTGGTTCAATTGTGAAACTTAAGTCCATTTTTGGATCGAAAGATAAAACTATTTCCGTAAAATCTGAGCTAATAAGGGTTTTTGACCGTAAACTCTAGTTTTTTGTAAGAAAATTATGGAAAATACAATTCGTTGGCTTATAGGTGAAACTTAAGTCCAGTTTTGGATCGAAAAATAAACTATTTCTGTAAAATCTGAGCTAATAAGGGTTTTTGACCGTAAATTCTAGTTTCTTGTAAGAAAATTATGGAAAATACAATTCTCTGGTTCAAATGTGAAACTTAAGTCCATTTTTGGATCGAAAAATAAAACTATTTCCGTAAAATCTGAGCTAATAAGGGTTTTTGACCGTAAACTCTAGTTTTTTTGTAAGGAAATTACGGAAAATACTATTCTCTGGCTCATAGGTGAAACTTAAGTCCAGTTTTGGATCGAAAAATAAACTATTTCTGTAAAATCTGAGCTAATAAGGGTTTTTGACCGTAAACTCTAGTTTTTTGTAAGAAAATTATGGAAAATACAATTCTCTGGTTCAAATGTGAAACTTAAGTCCATTTTTGGATCAAAAAATAAAACTATTTCCGTAAAATCTGAGCTAATATGGGTTTTTGACCGTAAACTCTAGTTTTTTGTAAGAAAATTATGGAAAATAAAATTCGTTGGCGATCCAGTTTTGGATCGAAAAACAAACCATTTCTGTAAAATCTGAGCTAATAAGGGTTTTTGACCGTAAACTCTAGTTTTTTGTAAGAAAATTATGGAAAATACAATTCTCTGGTTCAAATGTGAAACTTAAGTCCATTTTGGATCGAAAAATAAAACTATTTCCGTAAAATCTGAGCTAATAAGGGTTTATGACCGTAAACTATAGTTTTTTGTAAGAAAATTATGGAAAATACAATTCGTTGGCTCATAGGTGAAACTTAAGTCCAGTTTTGGATCGAAAAATAAACTATTTCTGTAAAATCTGAGCTAATAAGGGTTTTTGACCGTAAACTCTAGTTTTTTGTAAGAAAATTATGGAAAATACAATTCGTTGGCGATCCAGTTTTGGATCGAAAAACTAACGATTTCTGTAAAATCTGAGCTAATAAGGGTTTTTGACCGTAAACTCTAGTTTTTTGTAAGAAAATTATGGAAAATACAATTCTCTGGTTCAAATGTGAAACTTAAGTCCATTTTTGGATCGAAAAATAAAACTATTTCCGTAAAATCTGAGCTAATAAGGGTTTTTGACCGTAAACTATAGTTTTTTGTAAGAAAATTATGGAAAATACAATTCGTTGGCTCATAGGTGAAACTTAAGTCCAGTTTTGGATCGAAAAATAAACTATTTCTGTAAAATCTGAGCTAATAAGGGTTTTTGACCGTAAAATCTAATTTCTTGTAAGAAAATTATGGAAAATACAATTCTCTGGTTCAAATGTGAAACTTAAGTCCATTTTTGGATCGAAAAATAAAACTATTTCCGTAAAATCTGAGCTAATAAGGGTTTTTGACCGTAAACTCTAGTTTTTTTTGTAAGAAAATTACGGAAAATACTATTCTCTGGCTCATAGGTGAAACTTAAGTCCTTTTTTGGATCGAAAAATAAAACTATTTCCGTAAAATCTGAGCTAATAAGGGTTTTTGACCGTAAACTCTAGTTTTTTGTAAGAAAATTATGGAAAATACAATTCTCTGGTTCAAATGTGAAACTTAAGTCCATTTTTGGATCGAAAGATAAAACTATTTCCGTAAAATCTGAGCTAATAAGGGTTTTTGACCGTAAACTATAGTTTTTTGTAAGAAAACTATGGAAAATACAATTCGTTGGCTCATAGGTGAAACTTAAGTCCAGTTTTGGATCGAAAAATAAACTATTTCTGTAAAATCTGAGCTAATAAGGGTTTTTGACCGTAAATTCTAGTTTCTTGTAAGAAAATTATGGAAAATACAATTCTCTGGTTCAAATGTGAAACTTAAGTCCATTTTTGGATCGAAAAATAAAACTATTTCCGTAAAATCTGAGCTAATAAGGGTTTTTGACCGTAAACTCTAGTTTTTTGTAAGAAAATTATGGAAAATACAATTCTCTGGTTCAAATGTGAAACTTAAGTCCATTTTTGGATCGAAAAATAAAACTATTTCCGTAAAATCTGAGCTAATAAGGGTTTTTGACCGTAAACTCTAGTTTTTTGTAAGAAAATTATGGAAAATACAATTCGTTGGCTCATAGGTGAAACTTAAGTCCATTTTTGGATCGAAAAATAAAACTATTTCTGTAAAATCTGAGCTAATAAGGGTTTTTGACCGTAAACTCTAGTTTTTTGTAAGAAAATTATGGAAAATACAATTCGTTGGCGATCCAGTTTTGGATCGAAAAACTAACGATTTCTGTAAAATCTGAGCTAATAAGGGTTTTTGACCGTAAACTCTAGTTTTTTGTAAGAAAATTATGGAAAATACAATTCTCTGGTTCAAATGTGAAACTTAAGTCCATTTTTGGATCGAAAAATAAAACTATTTCCGTAAAATCTGAGCTAATAAGGGTTTTTGACCGTAAACTATAGTTTTTTGTAAGAAAATTATGGAAAATACAATTCGTTGGCTCATAGGTGAAACTTAAGTCCAGTTTTGGATCGAAAAATAAACTATTTCTGTAAAATCTGAGCTAATAAGGGTTTTTGACCGTAAAATCTAATTTCTTGTAAGAAAATTATGGAAAATACAATTCTCTGGTTCAAATGTGAAACTTAAGTCCATTTTTGGATCGAAAAATAAAACTATTTCCGTAAAATCTGAGCTAATAAGGGTTTTTGACCGTAAACTCTAGTTTTTTTGTAAGAAAATTACGGAAAATACTATTCTCTGGCTCATAGGTGAGACTTAAGTCCTTTTTTGGATCGAAAAATAAAACTATTTCCGTAAAATCTGAGCTAATAAAGGTTTTTGACCGTAAACTATAGTTTTTTGTCAGAAAATTATGGAAAATACAATTATCTGGTTCAAATGTGAAACTTAAGTCCATTTTTGGATCGAAAGATAAAACTATTTCCGTAAAATCTGAGCTAATAAGGGTTTTTGACCGTAAACTATAGTTTTTTTGTAAGAAAATTATGGAAAATACAATTCGTTGGCTCATAGGTGAAACTTAAGTCCAGTTTTGGATCGAAAAATAAACTATTTCTGTAAAATCTGAGCTAATAAGGGTTTTTGACCGTAAATTCTAGTTTCTTGTAAGAAAATTATGGAAAATACAATTCTCTGGTTCAAATGTGAAACTTAAGTCCATTTTTGGATCGAAAAATAAAACTATTTCCGTAAAATCTGAGCTAATAAGGGTTTTTGACCGTAAACTCTAGTTTTTTTTTTGTAAGAAAATTACGGAAAATACTAATCTCTGGCTCATAGGTGAAACTTAAGTCCAGTTTTGGATCGAAAAATAAACTATTTCTGTAAAATCTGAGCTAATAAGGGTTTTTGACCGTAAACTCTAGTTTTTTGTAAGGAAATTATGGAAAATACAATTCTCTGGTTCAAATGTGAAACTTAAGTCCATTTTTGGATCAAAAAATTAAACTATTTCCGTAAAATCTGAGCTAATAAGGGTTTTTGACCGTAAACTCTAGTTTTTTGTAAGAAAATTATGAAAAATACAATTCGTTGGCGATCCAGTTTTGGATCGAAAAACAAACCATTTCTGTAAAATCTGAGCTAATAAGGGTTTTGACCGTAAACTCTAGTTTTTTGTAAGAAAATTATGGAAAATACAATTCTCTGGTTCAAATGTGAAACGTAAGTCCATTTTTGGATCGAAAAATAAAACTATTTCCGTAAAATCTGAGCTGATAAGGGTTTATGACCGTAAACTATAGTTTTTTTGTAAAGAAAATTAGGGAAAATACAATTCGTTGGCTCATAGGTGAAACTTAAGTCCAGTTTTGGATCGAAAAATAAACTATTTCTGTAAAATCTGAGCTAATAAGGGTTTTTGACCGTAAACCCTAGTTCCTTGTAAGAAAATTATGGAAAATACAATTCTCTGGTTCAAATATGAAACTTAAGTCCATTTTTGGATCGAAAAATAAAACTATTTCCGCAAAATCTGAGCTAATAAGGGTTTTTGACCGTAAACTCTAGTTTTTTGTAAGAAAATTACGGAAAATACTATTCTCTGGCTCATAGGTGAAACTTAAATCCTTTTTTGGATCGAAAAATAAAACTATTTCCGTAAAATCTGAGCTAATAAGGTTTTTAACCGTAAACTATAGTTTTTTGTAAGAAAATTATGGAAAATACAATTATCTGGTTCAAATGTGAAACTTAAGTCCATTTTTGGATCGAAAAATAAAACTATTTCCGTAAAATCTTAGCTAATAAGGGTTTTTGACCGTAAACTATAGTTTTTTAAGAAAATTATGGAAAATACAATTCGTTGGCTCATAGGTGAAACTTAAGTCCAGTTTTGGATCGAAAAATAAACTATTTCTGTAAAATCTGAGCTAATAAGGGTTTTTGACCGTAAACTCTAGTTTCTTGTAAGAAAATTATGGAAAATACAATTCTCTGGTTCAAATGTGAAACTTAAGTCCATTTTTGGATACTCATAATGATGAGGACTGATCGTCTAATTCAATTTTTTTTCATAAAAACAAACTTTTTTTTTAAACTTAGAAATTATTCAACTTTTTTTTTTTTGTACGTATCTTAAAATGACAAAATATGCTTACGGCTCTAACAATTGTACTCTATGTTTGCTCAGAGACACGATGTGGCTTTCCCACTGGTATTCTATATCCGGTAATCTACACTACCTAGTCTTTTGCATGTATTAAATCAGTATTTTTTACGCAGTGGAACGATAAACACATAAGTTATATCTTTTAAAAAAAAGTGAAGATGGAGCATTTTAATAAAGTGTTTTCACATAACAATGTTATTGTAGAATTGAATGCCGGCAAGGAGAAGTATTTAAACTATGAAACAAGTACAAGTGGTAGCACTATTGGAAATGTATGCATGCGTTGTCATGACAGTAAGGAGTTAAATTTCTTTGGATTACCGAAAAAATTCAACTCTTATGTTGGTGGATATGCGAGATTGAGATCTCCAGAGATGATTGCACTCAAAGAGAATGCCAACATAAAAATAATCGTTGATGATAGAGGACAACTCCTTGCTACTGTTGCAGGTAACACATTACCTACTGATACATCCAATCGTCAGCTTTCGGGTATTAGCATTCAACGGAAGGTCAAAAAAGAAAGGCCTACTCTTCTACTAATATCGTAAACCATATCTTGTCTACATGCCGAAACTGTTACCTGTGTAAAAATAATGTGATAAGAGACGGTGAAATTGCCAGAAAAATAAAAAGGGCATTGGCAGAAAATATCACTATGGAATATTAAGATGAATCGATGAAAAACTAAGCACCAGCAAACTTTACTCCCATTGATCAAACAGTCAATGAACCAAATAATACCAAAGACGAAAAGCATATTGACCCTGTTGATGACACACCAGTAAAAATTGGGTATGACTCAAAATGGAATAATGATTATTCTACTCATTACGAACTAAGAGAAGGAAATAGCTACAATATCAAGAGAGAAAATGGTGAACTATTATATGGAACAAATTCAAAATGTCCAAAGTTGATTATTGATATTAATAATGTATCATAATATATTTTGGTATTAATATTCTACATACCATTATTTCATTAAAAATATATTATGCATTACATTGTTATGTGTTCATTATTTTTAGAGTAAGCTAGCATATCAAACGTTTAGAATGTCTATTAAAACATCGGAGATGTAAGAAAAGGAATTTACATACATCTATTGTCAAACCCATGGGATAACACTGACAAAATCTAGGTATCAGAATGAATAAATTCTTTATCAACATCCGTTGCTGGATATGTCATTATGTCATTATGAAAAATTGTAAGTAAGTAAATAAAAAACTCTTTCTTGAATTCACCTCTTGGATACACAATACAGAAATTTAATTCAGGAAATTATGAAAAAAAAATTGAACAAATTCTTTATTAACATTCATTATCGATTGAAGTCGCTTCTTAGACAGACAATACAGCAATTTCATAAAATCTAAGTATAAGAGTGATTAAATTCTATATCAACATCCATTTCTCAGATACATAGGAAAAAGTTGACAAAATCTAAGTGTTAGAGTGAATAAATTTTATTTATCAACATCTTTTGTCAGATACATCGGATAAAATTGACAGAATCTAAGTGTCAGAGTGAATAATTTTTTTTTATCAACATCTTTTGTCAGATACATCAAATAAAATTGACAAAATCTAAATTTCAGAATGAATAAATGCTTTAACAACATCCTTTGTCGGATATGTTGGATAAAATTGACAGAATCTAAGTATCAGAATTATTAAATTCTATATCAACATCCTTTTCTCGGATACATGGGATAAAATTGACAAAATCTAGGTACCAGAGTGAATAAATTCATTATCAACATCCTTTGTCGGATATGTCGGATAAAACTGATAGAATCTAAGTATCAGAGTGATTAAATTCCATATCAACATCCCTTTCTCGGATACATGGGATAAAATTGACAAAATCTAAGTATCAGAGTGAATAAATGCTTTATCAACATCCTTGAAATGCATTATCAACATCATTTGTCGGCTATATCGGATAAAATTGACAAAAGCTAAGTATCAGATTGATTAAATTCTATATCAACATCCCTTTCTCGAATAATTGGAATAAACTTGACAAAATCTAAGTATCAGAGTTATTAAATTCTATATCAAAATCCCTTTCTCAGATACATGGGATAAAATTGACACAATCTAAGTATTAGAGTGAATAAATTCTTTATCAATATCCCTTAAATGCATTATCAACATCAAATGTCAGATACATTGGATAAAATTCACAAAATCTAAGTACCAGAAAGAATTAATTCGTTTTCAAAGTTTTTATCGGATACATCAGATAACAGTCATAAAATCCAACTTCTATTCATTTTGACTTCATGCGTCCTTACGTTGAATTTAGGTTAGACCGGTTATTGATGACACTACACCCGCTCAGACACACAGTCATAGTGAGAGAGATATTCAAAAAGTTGAGTTAATTTAAGTTCACTTAGAGTGGCCAGACATGCATTGGAATAAGCAAAGCGGGCCCCGTGGCGTTTCCCGGCCAGCGGCGCTTCCCGGCGATCGACCTGGGGGGATTTTCCGACGAGTATGGTTAGGTTAGGCTAGATTAAGTTAGGTTAGATTAGGTTAGGTTAAGTTAGGTTAGGTTAGCCTACGTACGCGCGCGTACGTAGATTTTGTCAGTGTTATCCCATGTGTTTGACAAGAGATGTATGTAAATTCCTTTTCTTACATCTCCGATGTTTTAATAGACATTCTAAACGTTTGATATGTTAGCTTACTCTAAAAATAATGAACTTATAACAATGTAATGCATAATATATTTTTAATGAAATAATGGTATATAGAATATTAATACAAAAATATATTATGATACATTATTGATATCAATGATCAACTTTGGACATTTTGAATCTGTTCCATAAAATAGTTCGCCGTGTTCTGTCTTGATATTGTAGCTATTGTCTTCACTTAGTTCGTAATCAGTAGAAAAATCATTATTCCATTTTGAGTCATACACAATTTTTACTGGTGTGTCATCAACAGGCTCAATATGCTTTTCGTCTTTGGTATTATTTGGTTCATTGACTGTTTGATCAATGCAGTAACGTTTGCTGGTGCTTTGTTTTTCATCGATTCGTCTTTATATTCCATAGTGATATTTTCTGCCAATGCCCTTTTTATTTTTCTGGCAATTTCACTGTCTATTATCACATTATTATTACACAGGTACCAGTTTCGGCATGTAGACAAGATATGGCTTACGATATTAGCAGAAGAGTAGGCCTTTCTTTTTTGACCTTCCGTTGAATGCTAATAACCGAAAGCTGACGATTGGATGTATCAGTAGGTAATGTGTTACCTGCAACAGTAGCAAGGAATTGTCCTGTATCATCAACGATTATTTTTATGTTGGCATTCTCTTTTAGTGCAATCATCTCTGGAGATCTCAATCTCGTATATTCACCAACATAAGAGTTTAATTTTTTCGGTACTCCAAAGAAATTTAATTCCTTACTGTCATGACAACGCATGCATACATTTCCAATAGTGCTACCACTTGTACTTGTTTCATAGTTTAAATACTTTTCCTTGTCGGCATTCAATGCTACAATAACATTGTTATGTGAAAACACTTTATTAAAATGCACCATCTTCACTTTTTTTTTAAAGATATAACTTATGTGTTTATCGTTCCACTGCGTAAAAAATACTGATTTAATACATGCAATAGACTAGGTAGTGTCGATAACCGGACATAGAATACCAGTGGGAAAGCCACATCGTGTCCCTGAGAAAACATAGAGTACAATTGTTAGAGCCGTAAGCATACTTTGTCATTTTAAGATACGTACAAAAAAAAATAAATAAATAAAAAAATAAATAAAGTTGAATAATTTCGAAGTTTTAAAAAAAAAGTTTGTTTTTATGAAAAAAATATTGAATTATACGATCAGTCCTCATCAGTATGAGTATCCAAAATTGGACTTAAGTTTCACATTTGAACTAGAGAATTGTATTTTCCATAATTTTTTTTTTACAAAAAACTAGAGTTTACGGTCAAAAACCCTTATTAGCTCAGATTTTACAGAAATAGTTTATTTTTCGATCCAAAAATGGACTTAAGTTTCACATATGAACCAGAGAAATTATTTTCCGTAATTTTCTTACAAAAAAACTAGAGTTTACGGTCAAAAACCCTATTAGCTCAGATTTTACGAGAAATAGTTTTATTTTTCGATCCAAAAATGGACTTAAGTTTCACATTTGAACCAGAGAATCGTATTTTCCATATTTTCTTACAAGAAAATAGAGTTTACGGTCAAAAACCCTTATTAGCTCAATTACAGAACAGTTATTTTACAGAAACAGAAAACATAGAGTACTTGTAGAGCCGTAGATACTTTGTCTTTTAAGATACTACAAAAAAAATAAATAAATAAATAAGTGAATCAAAGTTTAAAAAAAAGTTTGTTTTATGAACAAATTTGAATAGACGCAGTCTCATCAGTATGAGTTCCAATTGGACTTAAGTTTCACATTTGAACCAGAAAATTGTATTTTCCATAATTTTCTTACAAAAAACTAGAGTTTACGGTCAAAAACCCTTACTAGCTCAGATTTTACAGAAATAGTTTATTTTTCGATCCAAAACTGGACTTAAGTTTCACCTATGAGCCAGAAAATATTATTTTCCGTAATTTTCTTACAAAAAAACTAGAGTTTACGGTCAAAAACCCTTATTAGCTCAGATTTTACGGAAATAGTTTTATTTTTCGATCCAAAAATGGACTTAAGTTTCACATTTGAACCAGAGAATTGTATTTTCCATAATTTTCTTACAAGAAAATAGAGTTTACGGTCAAAAACCCTTATTAGCTCATATTTTACAGAAATAGTTTATTTTTCGATCCAAAACTGGACTTAAGTTTCACCTATGAGCCAACGGATTGTATTTTCCATAATTTTCTTACAAAAAACTATAGTTGACGGTCAAAAACCCTTATTAGCTCAGATTTTACGGAAATAGTTTTATTTTTCGATCCAAAAAATGACTTAAGTTTCACATTTGAACCAGAGAATTGTATTTTCCATAATTTTCTTACAAAAAACTATAGTTTACGGTCAAAAAACCTTATTAGCTTAGATTTTACGGAAATATTTTTATTTTTCGATCCAAAAAAGGACTTAAGTTTCACATTTGAACCAGAGAATTGTATTTTCCATAATTTTCTTACAAAAAACTAGAGTTTACGGTCAAAAACCCTTATTAGCTCAGATTTTACAGAAATAGTTTGTTTTTCGATCCAAATATGGACTTAAGTTTCACCTATGAGCGAACGAATTGTATTTTCCATAATTTTCTTACAAAAAACTAGAGTTTACGGTCAAAAACCCTTATTAGCTCAGATTTTACGGAAATAGTTTTATTTTTCGATCCAAAAATGGACTTAAGTTTCACATTTGAACCAGAGAATTGTATTTTCCATAATTTTCTTACAAAAAACTAGAGTTTACGGTCAAAAACCCTTATAAGCTCAGATTTTACAGAAATAGTTTATTTTTCGATCCAAAACCCTCTCGACCTGATTTCTTAAACTAGGTATCATTTTCCCAGACTACGCTGCCTTTCTATGATGAACAACTCAAATTTTCAAAAAACTTTAAAGTTAAGTTTTACCATTTTTGACCTGATACCTTAAACTAGGTATCCTTTTCCAAGACTACACTGCCTCTCTATGATGAACAACTAAAATGTTCAAAAAACTTTAAAGTTAAGTTTTACAATTTTCGACCTGATACCTTAAACTAGGTATCCTTTTCCCAGACTACACTGCCTTTCTATGATGAATAACTAAAATGTTCAAAAAACTTTAAAGTTAAGTTTTACCATTTTCGACCTGATACCTTAAACTAGGTATCCTTTTCCCAGACTACACTGCCTTTCTATGATGAATAACTAAAATGTTCAAAAAACTTTAAAGTTAATTTTTACCATTTTCGACCTGATACCTTAAACTATTAAAAATATATGAATATAGAAATTCGTTACGTAAGTTAATTCGTAAGTTATATATATTTATTACTAATAAAAACGTTCGTAAATAAAATTAAACAACGTTCGAGAAAGCCATTTAACCAAACAAAAGTAAAATTAATATGCAAATTTTGGTGTTGATTATTCATGTACGGTGAGCCAAATCAAAACATGCATTTATTCAAAAACGTTCAAAAATTAAATAAAAAAACAAGTTTTTTTTAAATGAAAGTAAGGACCGACGTTAAAACTTAAAACGAATTGAAATTATACTGTATATGAAAGGGGCTGTCCCCTCCTCAACGCCTCGCTCTTTACGCTAAAGTATGACTTTCCCACAACTCTATTTTTTTAAACAATAAAAAACTTTTAAAACTTTTTTATTCATGTACAGTGAGCCAAAATCAAAACAAGAATTTATTCAAAAACGTTCAAAAATTAAGTAAAAAAACAAGTTTTTTTTAACTGAAAGTAAGGACTGACGTTAAAACTTAAAACGAACAGAAATTATTCCGTATATGAAAGGGGCTGTCCCCCCCTCCTCAACGCCTCGCTCTTTACGCTAAAGTTTTTTATTGTTTAAAAAAATAGAGTTGTGGGAAAGTCAAACATTAGCGTAAAGAGCGAGGCGTTGAGGAGGGGACAGCCCCTTTCATATACGGAATAAATTCTGTTAGATTTAAGTTTTAACGTCGGTTCTTACTTTCAGTTGAAAAAAACTTGTTTTTTTTATTTAATTTTTGAACGTTTTTGAATAAATGCAGGTTTTGATTTTGGCTCACCTTACATGAATAATCAACACCAAATTTTCATATTAATTTTGCTTTTATTTAGTTAAGTGGCTTTCTCGAACGTTGTTTAATTTTATTTACAGTGTTTTTATTAGTAATAAATATACATAAGTTACGAATTAACTTACGTAACGAATTTCTATATTCATATATTTTTAATACGTATATTTGGAATTCGTCAATACTTCGCTTTTTACGCTAAAGTTCGAATTTTGTTCCAATTCTTTAAAAATGACCCCTTAGTCACAAAGGCCGTTAATTAGAATAAATAGCTCTTATGAAAGTACTAAGAAATCTTTGGCTTAAAGAGCAATGTGTTGACTAAGGGGCGAACACAATCATATACGTAATATTTTCTGTTCGCTTTAAGTTTTGATGTTGCTCCTTACGTTCAGTTGAAAAACTTGTTTTTTTTAATTATTTCTGATCTTTTTTTTAAATAATGCTGGGAAATCCGGCGCCCCCTTCATAGCACTGTCCCTTCCCACATGAAAACTTCCTCCATGTAAAGATCCTCCCACATAACCCCAGACCCATCCCTCCCCACTATCAGAAAAAATCCCCCTGAAAACGTCTGTATACTTCCCAATAACCAATACTATATGTCAACATTGGGTAAAGTTCATAACTTTCAGCCCTTTTCCCGGGGACTTTTGGGAATTAAGTCATCCTAAAAGACATAGTTTTCATATTTTTGACCATGCTGAACAAAATGGCTATCTCAAAATTTTGATCAGGTGACTTTGGGAAAAAGATGAGCGTGGGAGGGGGACTAGGTGCCCTTCATTTTTTTGGTCACTTAAAAAGAGCACTAGAACTTTTAATTTCCGTTCCAAGGATATTTTAGGACAAGTGGGTCGATACGATCATCCCTGGGAAAAAAAACAAATGGACACGCATCCGATCTTTCTTCTGGCAAAAAACACAAAATTCCACATTTTTGCAGATAGGAGCTTGTAACCTCTACAGTAGGGTTTTCTAATACGCTGAATCTGATTGTGTGATTTTCACTAAGGTTCCATATTTTTTAGGGGGTCTTTCCCCCTTTTTTTCAAAAATCAGCCAAATTTTCTCAGGCTCGTAACTTTTGATGGGTTAGACTAAACTTGATGAAACTTGTATATTTGAAATCAGCATTAAAATATGATTCTTTTGATGTATCTATTGGTATAACAATCCCGTTTTTTAGAGTTTCGGTTACTATTGGGCCGGGTCGCTCCTTACTTACGGTTCGTTACCACGAACTGCTTGAAAAGCATAGGCTATTCTGATTGCAATGAAGAAATAAAGGAGACAGCTTACCTACTGGTTTTCAGCATTCGTTACGATACACAGTTGTTTTTGTTTTGTTTTTTTCATTCTTCATATACATACGACATTCAAAACCTAAGATAAGGTCTAAGGTCTAAACATGTTACATTAATTCCAAAGGAATCTTGCATTTTCTCTTGACATTTTCTTATAGACTTATAGGATAGTTCCCGTGCCTTGCACATCAATAATACCAAACATGGTCCTGTTTTTCTGACTTAGTTCTGACTATAGGTTTAATCAGGGCTTCCATTATCCCCGAATTTTCGGGGATATCCCCGAAAATCTATGTGTCTCCCCGAAAAAATTATTTTTATCCGAATTCCCGACATTTCCCCGAAAATCACTCAACCACGGTTTCACCACTAGCGACTATCCCTAGCAAACATTACTATACATACCATAATTTTTCACTACTCTCTTGTTCGTCAATCTTCGTCTCCTGTGTTACTTTGCATAAGAACCAGACCGATACAATTTAATTATAGACGGTTCTTTATATGTTCACAAAAGTGTCACTTTCGTTTATATAGATTTAATACTTTCAAATGCAGTATTCCAAATGCTATAAGATTCTTACATTTACATCATTCGTGGTCAAGTATCGTGACAAAATCAGCCAAGAATTAAGGTTCCTTCACATTGAATTTCGGCTTTCCGTTCTCCGTTATGCTTGAAGTTGTTTAACGGAACGCTCAGTTAGATTCTGGATTTTGAAATTGAACGAGAATTGTTGTGAAACCGAATCATAAGTAAAATTTGGTTTTCTTTTGCTATTTTCGGTTTTGGACATGCTGTATTAATGTTTAATACTTAATAATTGAACGCATAATATATTGAAGAAATTGATCTTTTTGCCAGGAATTCTTACCAATTAAATTTTTGTTTCATTCGGTGTGTAAAATTTAAGTCCTTTTCTTTTTATCTGAGAATTGTATTTGTCATACCACCCTTTATCCTCTAACGTATTCACCCAGCACTCCCTCACAATTATTATTCTGGTCCCATCACCCGTGTAATATTTTCAGTGGGCGTAATATTTTGAACTGCAGTTTTAGGAACTTTTTACGGTCTTGCAAACCTGTTAGTTGGGCAAAGGAAATTTTACGGAAAATATATTCTGTTCAAATTCGGGATAGCCAAGTAAATTTGTTTAAATATTTAAGGCCTACCTTTACAACTTCTAATGCTTTAACAATTAATAACCCTATATGAAGGCTAATTCTGAGATAATTTTTTTTTAAGAAAATGTGGTATAATTTATTTCTTCCTAAGAACTATCCCTCAACACGATCTTCTTACCACAAAAAATGCACAACTCCCTCCCCCTCCTAATGAGGCAAAATTTAGCTACAGACTATGTAAAAGGTCGAGGAATAGAGGATTCAAACGGAAGCAACCCCAAAAGTATTATCCATATGAAAATTTACAATACAGCTTAAAGTAAAAATTTGGGTGTTAGGCTCATACTGTTTTCTTGTCAAGTTTTAAATATTTTCGGACATATTTATCACTAACAGTTGGTTAATAATGCCAAATAATGTTAGTGCGAAGTAAAAGAATTAGTAAATTTTATATGATTTGTAATATAGCTTACAGCTATCATGTCCAGGCATTATATGGGCTGATATAAAAATGAGACTGCAATAAGTATTATATTTGGAATATGAATGGCCACAGGGTTGGTGGGAGGGTTGGGGGTTAGTCGGTGACTATATAGTAATTATGAGGTAAGCAAAAGAAAGAAAAGCATAGTAGAAACAAACAATGAAAAAAATGTATGTTCTGAAGGGGTATTTTCCGCAAGGGGGTGGGTATTTTTCGCGGGGGATATTTTCCGCGGGGGATATTTTCCGCGGGGGTATTTTCCGTGGGGAGTATTTTCAGCGGGGGAGCATTTTCTTTGGGGTATATTTTTGTGAGGAGGGGGGGGGGGGGGTATTTTCCGTTTTTCCATGGGAGGATTTTTTTTGGGAGGGGGGGTAAACACCTAAGTCCATAGAAGCAGCAGGAAAAACCAACAATGTCTCAATTGTCGTCAAAATTCCCTTTTTAAATTAAGTTTAAATTTACTTGTTTAGTTTAGTTCTTGTTTGTTTTAAGTTTTAATATTACCCCGTACCTATAGGTTGAATTTGTCTATTTAATTTACTTATCTAGAAACCCCAAACAATATTTGTTTTTGTTTTTAAATATTATTAATGAATTTCTGAGATTAATGACTTAATAAAAAATTGCTACTGGTATTTACAGTTCACACGTGTTCACTATTTTTCTTTCTTTTTTTTAAACTCTTTTGAAGTTTTTGCCGCAATATCAGCAATAAGTGTTTTCAGCTGTGTTCCAATCCCGGGCTCTGGCTCTAAAACCTATTTTGTAAAAGGCTTGATTTACTACGCAGATACAAGCCCTACTTGAGCCTGAGAACGAAGCTAAAACCAATTTTGGCTCTCGAATTTTCGCAACGAAATTCCATTTTGTTTTTTCCCCGAAAAATCCCCGAATCTTGAAGACTTGTCCCCGAAAACTCCCCGAATTTTTAAGACTTATCCCCGAATTTTAATTTTCGAGAGTGGAAGCCCTGGGTTTAATACACCTGTTAAACTTGCATCTGAACGAATGGAAAGAGGGCTTTGAGAGGGTGGCTCCTAAGTGCAGAGTCATATCGGCAGAATATCATTGTTCCTTTTCTCTTGCAAAACGATTAAACAATCCAATTTTCAAATATAGAAGTTAAGGAATCGCTTTAAAACTTCCATTTCTTAGCAATGAAACGAGCTAAAAATTGTTTCTCCTTGAACAGATTAGCGAAGAACTTGAAAGAGATTGCAATTATATGTTGCGTAATTTGCAAGGCCTTTGAACATCAATAAATGATTGACGTCAAAATGTTGCTTAATTTCAAACCGTTTTCACATACTTTTGTTAGAGTGGATTTCTTATTTTCAAAGGTGTTATCAGAAAGGGTTCTGACTGAAATTTCAAAAACATCAACAACTTATTGTTGAAATGTTTGATAGGACTTTAACAATTATCTACCTAATTCCTGAGTGCGTGGGAGGGTATGGCTTATTTAAGTACCAGCAAGCGATTAAGGTTCTCTGAAACCTACTGTTTTCCGTATTGGTGACTCCCTATTTTCTCTTTTTTCTGAGAACGAAAACACCCATATAGAATGCTTCTAATGTGAGGTAAAAGCGTATTTAAGGTTTAATAGATTAAAAATTGCTCAATAACAGAAATAAAACGCTCTACCCCCTCTTTTTGCTAAATATTTTCAGATTAAAATAGCAGTTGGCAAAAGATGAACAGCAGTAGCAGCAGGATTCTATCCAGCATTTGTGTTTGGGGGGTATTTTTGTTGGAGGGAGGGGCGTTCAAAAAAAAACAAAACGCAAAAAAAATTTGTTTGTATATATTTTTGTTATTTTTGTACGAGTCAGTCAAAATTTCGGGTGGGAAGCTAATTCGGGGAACCCCGCGCCCCCTTCTGGATATTGCTCTGGGTACTAGCAAAATAATTTACTGTAGACGAAAGTACAAAATTCAATTAACAGTGCACTCAAAACTAAACTTATGAGGATATCCTACGATTTAAGGAACAATTATTCTGGCTAATTTGCAAAACATGGGGAAAGAACCGCAAATCAAATAAAATTTCTCGTTTATGATGTCAGTTTCGGTGGAATTATGCGTAACATCGAATACAAATAATCAAAACTTAAATCATTATTACTTTTACAATAGAAGAAGAAAAAACAACTGAGCAGCATAAATATAAACTTTATGAAAAATTGAAAAAATGCAGGAGAAAGAATAAAAGTGAGGCAGATCACAGTCAAAGCAAAAAATTAAAATGAAAATATAATATTTTGCTCAAGATTTATGCCTATCCGTGCTCAGTCCAGAACAAGAATAAAAAAGAGTTGATAAAAATCCACAGGACCATATGAAAAGACATGTCTTAGAAAACAAAAACTAAAATGGAAGACACCCTTTCTGTATTAAATAGTAATAGGGAGCTACACTAGAAATTGCGACACATCCATGGACCTACACCAATAATTTAGAAAAGAGAGATTTTCTATGGAATGAATAGCGCTGAATATGAATCAAGTGGGAATTGATGGCCCCAGGGGGTGCTTAAGGGTCAAACTTGGCAGTGAAGACAAAATTCAAACACTGAAGTGCGAATGAAAAAAAAGAAATTAACCACAGATTGAACTCTTCTTAGAGTCCTCAGGGAACAAATTGTCTCAGGAAAAAAAGAATTTTTTTGCTAAATATAAATGAAAAACAAAACTACGTCCAGTCAACCACATTCTTAAACAAAAATTGTAGCTGCCTATATAGTAGATTTCTCTATGGTAATCGTATATTACAAAGTGAAAGTTTGCCTTATTTTTTTTTTTTTTTGCTTTCTGACGTTTTCTTGTTTCCTTTGTTTTTTTTGCTTGTCAGTGTGGTCTATGTATGGACTTATTTTTTTTTTATTATTATTACTTTTTTTTCTTAAGGTCTGTTAACTTTTGAACGGTATAAGTATAATAGCCTATGCGTGGCTTACTCTGCCATTTAAAAGCAAAAGTACGTGTATGATATATTGTGTTCCTTCCAGAGTAATTAACATTGCTTTATTAAACATAATAAACTGAACAGAATGAAAAATGTGGGAAAGTCACATCTCAATTAATAAGAAAAACACAGTACAGCTGAAGCAAAAATATGAATGGATTTCTACGGTCTTCGAAAGAAAATAGCCTATAAGAAGAGTCCCATGGAAAGTTGAGGTTCTAAATGAGTCTCAAAGGTGGGGAATTACATTTTGTTTTATTAGAAGTCAAATATAAATTAGAAATTAGACTAGGATGAAAATTCCAAACTCTGCGCTAAACATTGCATATTTTTGGCGAAACGATCAAATTCGTACGATTTTATAGCAGCTCGTTACAAATTAACGAGCCTCTACATCCATTGTGCATGGAGTGTCTACTATATCACATAAAATAATGTCAGTTTTATTACTGTCTCTGTCATATCTATAATTAAACAAAGAAGACTCTGATGGTTCGATCATACACTTCGCCGCCTAAACCACACCTTTGTCAATAAAGCCCTCAGAAGTACACCTCTTCTGGGATGGAAAAAGTGACTTGGGGGACAGAAGAAAACGTGGCTTGCCTGCATCAAGGCTGATCTACACCCAATCGGTGGCTTCAAGAAGTATGGAGGAAGATGGGAAAAGTCCTAGTTCAAATTGATTGAGCCACTCGCGAACGACCGAGACTTTTGGCTTACTACAATGACGAAGCTACTGGACGCCAGGGAGAGCTGAGATGCTCAAGTCCTACTACAAGTACAAGTAAATAAGTAAGTATCTATTAACGTTAGCATTACCGTCTCTGTTAGTAATTTGAGTTGTGTATTTTTTTTCCTTTTATTTGTATCCTTTTGTTTTGCTTTATACTATGCTGATGCTCCGTCATTTATTGCTTATGAAAATTTCTCAATTAATAGATAAATATTCAAGGAGTTGCAACATTAAAAACGCGTGGTTCAAAACCTTAGTTCGAAAATTTTTTGCAAGTGAATTTGTCAACTTCTTCTAAACAAGTCTTCCTGTAGTAACACCTGCATTGGAAAATTTTTGGAGTTTCGGAATTCCCATTTTTTTTTATCTAGTGAGTCTGTTTAAGAAGTGGTAAGAGTACAGACCTCCCTCCCGCAGCTGTTTCAGACTTGAAACCTCTATTTCTTGGTGATGACAGGTGCTTTACATATCCTGACGGATTCATTCTCATGATTCATAATTTTCTAGAGACACAAAATGATTAGAACTAAATTACGATGAGTCTGAAGGAAAAGAAGAAAAATATGCTAACAGTGATACACTTCTTTTTCTGGTTTACTTTTAAGGCTCCTAATAATTGCAAAGAGTGTTGAATTTAAGCCATTGGTTTTTATACACGAAGAGTTTATTAGTAGAGCAGTACCTTATACTTTGCGTAGATTATGTTCCTTCCTGTGCTATTTGCTTACTTTACGTTCCTTGGCACCTTTCCAGAGCATGTACTTATGTATTTACTTACTTTATGCTCCTTGGTACCTTTCCAAGCAAAGTGAACAAACAGGTTTTGGAAGTATAATTGTGATTGTATAACGCAACCAGGCGGGTTTTTGAGGCAACACCCATTTTTTAGGGCCAATCAGAGAGAGCGGAGGTTACTCCATATACGATAACTTGATTAGTAATTGGATTCGAATAAAAGGAGTGATTTTTATTGCAATTCATATTAGTAAGAGAATTGAATTCAGAGAGAATAGTTTGTTTGAGGCGATATTAGTAGAGAAAATGAGTGGAGCATTTACACTATTGGAGGTTGATGGTAGCAAAGATATACGAGTACCAAACGTGGCTGTGGAAATAACAGGAGGCTGTAGACTATGCCTTGAATGGGATGATATGTATGCTAGATATGTGATATCATTGAGCAAATTTAAAATGGAGGAGCAATTATGTTTTGCTGCGAAATTGAATATTGTGCATATAAATAGACTTCAGGCAGCATTAGATGTACTAGTGAAATATATTGATGAAAACAAATTGAATCAGTGATTATTATTGTTGTACTTATGTTCAATAAAACTTTTTCTAAATCAAAGATGTTTTTCTTTCTATAGTAGGCTAGCGTGTATTTTTTAGAGTAGAAAAAAAATCTGGTTAGTCTGAAGTTGGTTGTGAGAGTGTTAGGACTCTAAAAAATGGATAGATTTGAGAAAGAGCGAATCATGGGGAATCTTGCGTTTATGGAAAAACGTTTGATTCTAGATGATGATTTTCTAGAGCTGTCTATTCAAAGGAAGATATTTTCTCAGGGAATGCTTGTCGATATAATGAAAACTGATTCTCCGCCATTAGGCTATTGCATGAAGCTTTTACGTTGTGGGCCAACGGCATTTACACACATTTATTGATATATTAATTACGAGACTGCAAAATGATATTGTGGATATGCTTTTAAACACTAGTTTAGAAATTTAGGAGTTTTTTTCTCATGGATAGATGGAGTTCAAGGATGATTTACTCCTCTCTCTCTCTATCCCACTCAATTTGTTGTTGGTAGCTCAGTTTCATTGTGACAGTGAGAGTGACAACACATGAAAAAATGTTCCATACATGTCCGCTATGCATGTACACACTGGGCAGCTGGTCATCATGTGAGAATAGTACAATGATTGATGAATACGATGAAAAGTGCAGATTATGAAACCCGTGTAAATTGCATAGAGGATATGCTGTACAAATTAAAGGTTGTAATTCCTGTCTTGAAGAGATGTGTGACTCTCATCCTAGAGGTCACCTATGCTCCAATTGCCACTATAAATGTAATCAGTGGGAGAATACATATCCTGGTATGATTGGAAAGAATCCTAAGCGTGATTTTAGTTTATTGCTAAGAGATTGGTATCGTCATGGCTTTAGATTGTTCTGGGAGGAGGAACCGGGTCAGCGATTCAACAGTTGAAACAACAAAAGAATTTGGTTTCTACGTCATCGTTGTGAAGAAAATGGCTACTATGATTATAAGCCCACTGATTTTTATTTGGCTGTAACGGAATGTGATTCGCCACCTGAGGACACTGTTTATGACATTGCTTCAAATAAGCAAATTGAAACAAGTGAATTCTATAAAATGAATGAGAATAGTATCATTGACTATACAAAGAGATATGACAAGAGTGAAGTTAGACTCTACTGTAGAAAATGTGGCCCTAACATTGCAGCACATCAGGATCAGTATAGTGTGAATTCAGATAATCTACCTGCATTAGTTGTTATCGACAAATACCTATACCTAGTAGAAGATGAAATCTAAAGAGTAGAAAAGTCGTTTTATCATGTACATACATTTTTCATTTATTAATAAACAATTTCACATACATTTTTAGAACATTTTATTCGTAGGGCACTAAAATCTATATTAAATACGCTTGTAAGTATATTTTCCACTAGAAAGTCGTTCAATTGAGGTAAGTCAACATAGATGTCGAGAAACTGCTTGTAGGTATAGCCACGACATCTGAACATGAAAAAGAGTAGTGCATGAAAGCCACATGTCTTAGTCGTTAAATCCTGTACTCTTCGTTGATTTTGAATAATAGTTTTCCCACTGCTTTCAATAAAGTTGCTGATGTATGGAGTGTAGAATTTATATGATAGGCCGAGAGGATCGAAAAATTCAATATTCTTCGCTGTTTGAAAGATGCATAGCCAATGGCCTGTCTTCAAAGTCGATGGACTGCTATTAACAATGATTAGGGTATTGTTAACACTTGGAATTTTTTCAATGAAGTCCGATGGTATGCAACAGGACTTATACTGGGACATGTATGGATCCACACTAAATACGTTGATTATTTGGTTTGTGTTCATGGTGCTAGGTCTAGTAGAACACTGCCGTCGGGTGTGATTTCCTAATAGGTTTCAAATTGACTCAATGATATTAGCGTGATACTCTCAGTCAAAGCATCGGCAATTGCACTCCAAACGTACATTCCCTGTTCGTACTATGCTCATATCCTGAGTCCCCGACAAGTCCAAAACAATTACACCATGATTTTTTGAAAACATTGAAGCGGTTATTCCATTTTCAAATAGTTGGGAGTCATGATCTAGGGATTGCATGGTCAACTCGTACAGAGTTCTATAGGATTTTTTGTCAAATGATAGAGTGTACAGTGGAATACCATTCACTTTGCACACAAGGCTAGATAGACCGAAAAAATTAAAATTATGGGTGGATTCAGTCCAGGATCCAACGGCACTGCCACTCTTCACAAAGGCCAAAGCAAGTTTTGATGGAAATTCTCCATTGATAAATGATGAATCGGTATAGCTACGAGAGGCAGTGGCAATGTGACGTTGATTGGTGATCGTATGGGGACAAGAAGTTTAATGTTGTTGCCATTGGCTCTTAGCTTTTCCACTGCCAATGCAACAGAGCTCATAACCTATTGTTTTCGGACGTGGAGAATTGCCGATGTGATAATGACATTTGCATTGGGTGCTGCAGGAAGTGTTTTTCTCAAAATGAAATTCGACGGGGCCAGTTGCAACTTTATATCAATCTTGACATTGGTATATATTGAATATCTCATGATTTAATTTTCCAACTAAATGATACTCCTGGGACACTGCAGTAGTCAACTCACCGTCAGTATCAACACCTGATCGATATTCATTGCCCAACGACTGCCCTCTCAACTCCTTATATGCCTTTGGTGTCATCATCATAAATTGTATGTAGCTTGCATAGTTGGATAAATTATTGCTAGTGCTCACCAATGTTCCATTAATAAATACATAGATTTGTTTGAACAGGTTGTGTAGAATACAGTTTTCGTAGGAGAGACCATCGGCAGCAGTTGGAGTTGTATTATCTGACTTTTTCTTCACCGCAACATTTAAATCAATAAATGTTGATGACAAATCAATGAAATAGTCTTCATTGGAAAATATTTGAAAGTGTATATTTTCCGAGAGGAGTTGCTGGGGATGAAATTGTTCATAGTAGCCATACTTGACACTGACATCAAAATTTTCAGCATTGAACAGATTCAATGAGGAACTGATTGATGGATGTGATTCCTTGTGGGGGAGATAAGTCATCTTAAGAGAAGAAATCCTTCTTTGATCTAACAATCTTTTTCTTTTTCTTCTTATTGGTCTTCCTCGTTTTATTCCTCAAAGTCCTTGTTGATGTCCGTTCGCTTCCCGCCTGGGTAGAGACTGATGAGTGACTGACGCGCACGCATCCTTTTCAATCCCTTCCCATTTTGCTGAGATTTTAATTCCTCACCAACGGCTCTTGCTGAAGATCTAATATTGTCCTTAACAATCTCCTTGAAATTCTTACCGGACCCCCAGTCCTGTAGTGTTGAGGCAGCAAAATTTGATGCAGCAGGTACAAGATATTTTCTGGCGAGGGGTAGTGCAGAACGAAATAGCCAAGCAAACCAGCTACCAAGACCATAGCCAGACATTGTAGTACGTCCCTTGTAGTAGTCCAATCCATTGCCAATTTGACTTGGACTCAGAGCACCAACATAGCAATTGATATCGGGGCAGACAAATGGAATTCTTCTATTTTTCATTTTAGGAGGTGGTGTCGAAGACAATGGGTCGAAAATGACATGTAATCACTGCTAAGCCTTTTGTTATTGCTAGAGGATCACCCAATTCACTTCTTAGTGTTAACTGACAGAGTTCCAAATACGAAGTGTTTACAGGAACATACTGAAGATGCTTTATATTATAGTGATGAACAAGTTCATGAGCTGTTTTTCGTTCAACAGCACGTAGGAGGGGGACATTTGAATTACCAACTCTCGATGTTTCCACAAAGGATGCATAGAGAAATATGCAAGAGTCCGAGGCGAAACCAGGTGGATAATCAGCAAAAATAACTTGATCCATCCCGCTAACATTGCCAGCGTTTTTCCCATTGATCATATTCTGTTTAAAGCCAAGAACGTCTCTCAGATTATCATTGAGATGAATTATTTCAGCGTCAACAGGTGAGGTAATGTAAATCCTATCTTGTTCCATCTAGTAATTAAAATGGAATGTACCTTTCCTACGATATGAGATTTTTCTATTGATTGCACGACACAAATCCATCATAGTACCATACTCTTTATATCTCAATGTACCATCTGGATATTCACTAGATTTAAATGCTTCAACCCAGTCATACTCGACAAAGAGTGACCAATCAAATGGTATAACTTTTATATTATACAAACGATCCTTTCTCAGGATGTCATAGGTATTTTTGAGAATACAGTCGACAAGAGCCACTTCATACTTTCCGTCATCGAATTTGATGGCGGGGGAGAGTTTCGTCCAAAAATCACTTGTTTTATTCAAGTTTTGTAGAGAGGATCGGAAACGTTGGACATAAATGTTACATAGAAATCATTGGGCATTGTCAATATCTTCAACACTGATCCAAGAATCAAAATAAGAGTTGGATCCTAGCCACCGAACAAGTAACTGTTTCTTACCCCTGCGAGTACGAGACTTTAATACCTTTTCAATTCGATATATTTCACTATTTTTTTAGCTTTTTGTAGTTTATAGTCATAAAAGCCGCCGAGAATTTCTTCATCTTTGGTACCGCGCTAACCATAAGTTATGGGTTTAGTGTCTAGGATTTTGGCCACTTTAAAAAGTTCTGTGGACCACAAGTAATTACCCTTTTCAAAAACATTAGTTGTTCTATTAATTCGAACAGTATCACCAACATTAAATTTTTTCTTCTTGTCAATCGTGTCATTGGAATATTGTTTAAGAAAGGTGTCAATTGTATCATGATCATAATGATGAACTTCCATTGGGGTTGAATTGGACAATGATCGATGAGGTCGTTGATTATAAATCAACATGATTTTATCTAAATCATGAATAAAAGCAGATGTATTTTTCAATGTACAATATCTTGAAATTAAAAGTCGAATAGTGCTTATCAATCGTTCGGCCAATGCAGCCTTTATAGGACTATGACTATGATAGAGCAGTGTATTATATTTCGCTAGTACTTTTGCAACATGGGGATTAACAAATTCACTACCATGATCCGTTTGAATTTTTTTATACGAATCTTGTTCGAGAATACTTTCAACGGCCTGAGCAACTTCAACACCTCTCTTCGAGCGCATTGGAATGGCATATGCATAGCGACTAAAAACACTGATTGTAATTAGAATGTACTTGTACGGTGTATTGTGACGTCTTTGCATCTCATATAGAGTTAAGAGATCTGCTTGTATTATATGCAATGGGGAAAAGGCTTTAGTTTTTTGATAATGGTTAGCACGAAGTCTATGATTTCTATGCAGAGTGCAACTTGATTCTTTTTGTAGATAGTCTTGTACACTTTTAGCGTGAACAGCAGTGACTTTGGAAAGAGTGGTGGGGGAACTTAAACTTCCCACTTCACACAATATTTTCATTCTGAAACACGTTTCAGAACTTCAACCATTTTGAACGTAAACGTGTAGTGTAACGTCCGTTACCCTTTTGTATACTAGTGGTTGGTGGTGGTTGTGGTGTTGTTGACTTGATACGTCTTCGCTTTTGTCTAGCTATCAGTGGTGTGCTGCTCCTCCTCCTCACCATTGTCAAGTTTCCACTAGGTGTGCTAGTATTTTCCAAAATTGACTTAAAATCTTCTTCTTTTTCTTCATGTTCATATTTTAATGGTGTTGAGGGTGCATGTTCATTTAATTTTTTTAGAATTTCCCTATTGCTAATAAGGCTTTTGGGGAAGTTTAATGTATTTAGAAAGTTGTATAGATGATCGTCAAATGATAATAGTCCTTTACGATTTTTAAGCATATCATAGATTAAATCAAGTTGATTATAGCTCTTGCCCTGAATTATAATCCCTTTCCCATTGCTATCAACTTGAATATGATCTTGACCACTTTCCATGAGATATGTTATGAGTCGTTTACTTTGTTCACGATATGAGTGGGGCATTAAATTTCCAATGCTCGACACAATTGAATCCAATTCCTACTTCTTGAATTGTGTTCCAGCAGCAGCAGCAGAAGAAGAATCCTGAGGAGATGGTTCTTTTTTGTGATCAATACCACTGGCCTTCGCACGATAGGGCTTATGTTTGTCCACTCGGCGAAGTGCATCTTGAAGTGAAAGCAGTTTTTTATCATCCTCAGTATTCTCGTTGTCAATGAATTTACTCAGATTGTCCTCAAAGTGTTCCACGGGTGAGAGAGCGAGTTCTATGGGAGTCAATTTATAGGGTTTGACCATTCTCTAGAGAAAAATGTTTACAAGTTCTGAAATTATCGGTAGTAAAAGTGTGAAAAAGCTACCGCCCGCCTGAAGAAGACGTTTCCTTTTAAAATTCTTTCCTTTGTTTTTAGAGGCCAATGTACGTACAATGGAACGATGTTGCTTTGCCTGTTGCTTAACTACTTCTGGCAGTTGAACATTGCCTTCGGTCAAATTTAAACAAAGTTCGGATATTAGATTAATGAAATCATTTTCAACACCATGTTTGAGTATGGCTTTCCTAAGTGGGGGTTTTGAAGTGCTTAGAACTGAAAATAAATGTCTATTTTCATGTAGTTTCTTCAGTGTAGTGATAGCAACTAATAGGTCTTTTTACTGTTCACGGGGAGATACACTGTAATTTCATTGTCAAAAATATCTGTGACTACACGCAAAACCTCGTGCGCATTTTGATTAAGATCCAGTAAGATGTAGCCGTAGGGTTTATTAGTTGCCTGATTGTACGCTGAGAGCAGAAATTTGGGGGCGCCTGGATATATTTGTTTATTGAGGGTTATTAGCGAGCTAGAATCACGAACAACTCTGTAGATGATATAGTAGGTGCAGTTAAATGCAAGTGTTCGCATACATTTGCTCTGATGAAAGAGGTTGTGTAGAACCAGAGTAATGGAAATCTGTTCATGAAGAGAGCGAACTGTGAACAATTGCAGCATTTCCTGGGACCATTGTTCAATAGATTCAGCCAGATCGTCAATAATCAGCCAAGAGTTTGGTTCAATAATGTTTACCACATCAAGCCCCTGTATGAATTGTATCTGCACCGACCGCGATATGGCAATTGCTTTTATTTTATCGTATGACTCCTGCCAAATACTGTAACAATAGTAGATTTTTTTCGGCTTTTCCACAAACATTTTATCGCAATTTTTAATTATTTTAGTTAAGAGTGTCGTTTTGCCTGACATTGATGGACCGCACAGAAACGATCTGAATGGTGTTTTAAATTGATACATGTTCCCTTCAACAGTTCACCTACAACTAAAGGTAGACTATAGTTGTCTAATGACTAAATAATTTCTCTACTAGTCCGTTCAGGAATAATGAGAAGAAGAAGAAGAACAAAATCAACAAAGAATTATATTTCTTGTATTATTAACGTAAAAAAACAGCACTTTACAAATAATACATTACAGAAAAATACACTTAAGATTTTTTTTTAATTTATTTATAATGAAAAACATTTATTAAAAAAAATGCACTAGAAAAAATCACTTTAATAAATCTACTTTATTTATTTATAAAAAAAACATTTAATGAAAAAATACACTTAGAATAATATCACTTTTTTACATCATTTTTTTTAATGCAACAACAACTTGTATATTTACAAAAAAATCTGCTCTAAGTAAAAAAAAAGATACCTTTGGTAGTGGCGGCCCCCCCCCCCCCGCTGGTGGCCGGCCGAGCGCCATCCCGCCTGGGCCGTGTGGCCCCCCCCTAGGCCGCGAGGCCCCCCCCCCCGCAAGGTTTTGGGAAATTTATTGGTTTTTACTCAAACCGAGACTTCCCTATGGCTAACACATTCGGCTCGGTCGGAAGTTAAATAGTGTCCCAGGGGAAGGGTATTCACACCGTCTTGACAAACATAGATCTTGTCGGAAATGGTACTCATGACATTTTTTTCTATATTTACAGTGAAGTTCCTGTAGTTCAGCGAACGAATTGCCAACAATTTTGCTCGTGGAATTGTATTTTCAACAATACGATTCCTATAGATGTCCATGTCGAAATTCTTATCCACATAGCGCGTGGGTACTCCTTTGCAACGTTTTTTGATTTCCTCGTCGTGTGTCTGTATAAAAAACACCTTTGGACTTACAAACATACCACGGGAAATCATGTCGCTTCCCGTTTCTGATTTAAAAAATAAAAGCTGATTTGGCGCCCGACGTTTCACTAGCTCTGGGTAAGGCCCACTCCAATTGGTGTAGTCCATCCGCGAGCTGATGATTTCACCGTGCGCCAAATCATCAAGTAGGTTTGGGGTTTTTACTTTTAGCAGTAGAGAATCTGTGTACCCGTAGCAGACCTCTACTTGCCCCTTCTCCGGCCACTGTACCCTAGCCACATTGTAGTAGAATTCCAACAAAAGCTTGTTAGAGATCTCCAAGATGGCACTGCCTGCAGCAATATTTTTATTCAGGACAATGCTTCTTTTTTTCTATTCAATAGTGCCATGTCCGGGCCAATGATTGTAAAGGAAGTGTAATTTGTATCGGCAATAATTCGAGCACATTGTTCGAGATCGGTCACGACGTCACAAAGATTCCTATTGCGAACACTTTCGCACATTTTACCAAAAGCCGAATTTAAAATGAGCTTATAGATTTCTTTTTCGGCTTTTGTCTGCGCTTCAGAACGTTTCTTGACAAAAGTGTCAACAAACGTTTTCAGATAGGGTTTTTGAATAAACTGGAGGGCTCTATGAACCTTTGTGACGTTGAAACCATTGTTGCACATCCATTTTAAAGCCACGTGATTTACAACAATATTTTTCTTCAGCAGAAGGTCGGCAATAAGTTTTTGTTTTGAAGGTGACCAATGCAATCCGTCCACCTCAACCAAACGTCTGTTGCGGGGGCTCAAAGAGTCCCTAGACACAGGTCTATTGATGCATGGAAAAACAAAATCCTTTACCGAATCGTGAAGCTCAACTGGTATCTCCCCATCAATTTCAAAAAACCATCCAACCGGCCCATTCTCCTCAACACTGTCAATGTTGGGGAAATTGGAGGCTTGAGGGTCATTGAGCCATTTATAGTCATCGCAGGGTAGCGCATAATGGGACATGGCCGAGGGGTAGAGAGAATTCATATCAAGGAAAACTGCATCTTATTTTGTCCCCGTCTTCTCTCCAGTTGGATCAGTTTCCAAGATACGATCCCCGTGAAAAACGTATCCACCCCTCATTGACCTCTCGATGAACAGGTGCTGATCGATGTCGGTGATCAGCCCGATTTTCTCCCCGCTAAGTTTTAGGATGAGGTCCATTACCAATGAGGAGATGAAAAATAATATCCTAAATCAAGATTAAATTCCTCATATATTTTGTCCGTATTTTTACACATAATGTCTAACAAAGTTAACACATCACTCGACAAATACAGCTTGCAGTAGTCAAACCCATTTTTACACCCTCTCTCTGCCCACACTTTTTTAGCAAAACTGTATTCATCAGGGGTGCACCTACGATCGTGTAGACTGTCGTAAAACTATTCGATCGAGGGAATAGTTTCTTCAGCGAATCTCGACATGGAGCAGTAATAATCATAAGGATATATGCCCTTATAATTTGGAAATTGTTGCTTGAGAAGGGGGAAAGCGTTGCAGCCGTCATCGTTTTTCTCCACTCGAATTAATTCGCTCAGTGATTTGGGGAAAAAACTGTAGGAATCTAAAAAGCGAATTTTTTTCGTGTACTTAATGTCGTCTTCAACATATTTCCACATAAATTCCAAAACAAGCAACTTTTCCGACGATTTAGGAATTATTTTGTAGGAAAAGCTGTCTATCACCCATGCATTATCCACTGTTCCGTTTCTTTGAAGATGTGCCATTGCTGGTAGCACATACATCAGATCTTAGTTAGAATTATGTATAAAAACCGGAAGAAAGAATTGCTGTTTAATTTTTAAATTACATGAATTGTGAGCCCACCCTCAAGAGTTGCTTTTCCCCGTTGAATTGGGGTCAATAAGATGATTATGATCCTGGACAGCGTCTTTTGGGGCAAGAGCACCCCTACAAACCCAACAAATTGCCCCCTTTTCTAGTGCCCATTGCTCCTTATCTGATAATGACATTGGGTAGTTGGTGTGACGCAATCGTGAAATTGCACCGCTCGCTGTTTTTATTAAAGACACCAATAACTTCTCCATGCTACCCTGCTCATCCATAGTAAAAAAAACTCTTCCAATTGTATTTTATTGTTGGAATCGCGACGGGCATGCGCATAGGAACACGCAACTAGTTTATGTTCCTTGACTATATTTGGCCTTGATGGGTCCGATATCTCCAACAGTCTTGATTCACAATCCAAAGATATTTTATCAACATGTATCAGGGAATTTTGGAAGTTTTTAAATTGTAAAGTATCTTTGCCTTCTGTCGGCATTTCTATTTTTGAATGCCATGAATTTTGCAATATCTCATGTGATCTGTGAATGTTCTTTCAGTTGTAAATGGGGAAAGGCACATGGGGCAATAGTGACGTTCCCCTTTCTTCACCCCTTGAGATAAGAGTCGACTTATTGCCGTAGCGGGGAAAAAATGACCATAGGAGTTTACATCTTTGGGAGGCTCATAGATAATCCAAACCCAATTTTTAACATTATCTACCAACGGTGTCCTGACTGAATATAAAACCCCTTTTTTATTCGGTTCTTTCCCCCATTTACAAATTCTGTGTCATACTGGAGAACAACCACCCCCAACCCGAGATTTTCACTTGCTTTTTAAAATATGGTTAATTCTTTTAAGGACACCGGATATTTTCCCTCTAAACAATCAAAATCTACTTTAGGGAAATTGTCTCCACCGTTACGTGCAAGTCTGTCGAGATTTTTCATTGTTGACTTATAATTCAATGTTTTATGGGCTGCTGCTAAAAATGCATATTTAAAGCATTGCAGCCCCGTGTCAAATTTGAAACCCTGAACCCCCCCCCCCCCTGTAGCCGACAAATTTGGGTGGCATTTTATTTTTCTACCCGCCCCACTTAAACTAAAGTTTTTTAATCTATTGAGATTCAGATCCATGTATTCAATGTACAAAATGGTGGACCCACTCCCCCTCTCGTTGAATGTGTCCAAAGTTGATATTAATTTACTGACCCAATTGAAAAGGTTACTCTCAAATTCATTTAGACCAGGGTAAAAAGTTTGGTTGCCAGTTGAAAAATGAAAATAAAAAATGTCCCCAGATGTCCCCTTTTGTAAATAAACTTTTTGATTGACTGATGTCTTAATCCCCCCTGACCCCCCAATTCTGAATCTGAATTTCAATAAGTGCTCGAATTTAGTCGATGTAGGTATCAAGAACATTTACAGGGTCTGTTAAAATGACACTCCCGTCAACCAGGTTTTCCTAGGGGGGATTAAAATCTATCCTATGTGTTTGCAAGTGACCTAGAGCAGACTCTAACAAATAAAATTCACGTAGTTCCGGGGACGCGACACTATTTTCATGTCCTGCACCTATTTGAACAGGACCTAGTTCACTAATAATAAAGTCATCGTCAAAAATGTCCCCGGAAACATTAGATCCAGCAATTTCCATAAGGGTCTTCATTTCTTCCATTGTAAACTGGAAATCCGGGGGAATAGTAAACGACGTACCTTCACTAACATCATCCGATTGTTCCGGCTAGAGGGGACAATTACTAATTACATTCTGAAGTCCTGGGCCAGGGAAGGCAGTTGTTTTTGTAGCTTCCCCCTGAAATTAAAATGAATGGATTGAGTTTTATTCTTTGAGGAAAGTTTTATCACAATTATAGCACACTATTTTTTTTCTTAGTTGGATTTGTATTCATATTATTTATCAAACGAATGTTTTTTTTCTTAATTGGATTTGTATTCATATTATTATTTATCAAACAAATGCATTATAATTTAAAAAATTTTGCTTATAGCATTATTTATAAAACAAGTGCATAATAAATTACGAATTTTGTTAATAGCACACACACACACACACACACACACACACAACGCGACGTTTGGCTAATAGCAATAAAATACAATTTAAAAAAATATCTGTTGAGGAGGTATCATTAGCAATAACCTATTTCTAATGAAGCATTTCAAGTCACATGTTTACCGGGTGCTAAATAAGTACCATTTTTACCCCCCTCAAAACTTAGTTCCCCTTCCTAGCATTATATTCACTAAATACTTGCCCCTTTGGGACTTGTTCATTGTCTTGGGTATTTTACGATTTCTCATAGGCCACTGGCCCAATTTGGCTTTTATGTGTGTCCCATTGTTTTTGTGTGGGTTCAATTGTAACTGAATCCCCATGTAACTGAACCCCAAGCAACTGAACCCCCTGTGCATCTGAACCCTCGTGCAACTGAGCCCTCTTTAACTGAACCCTCATGCAACTCAACCCCCGTGCAACTCCACCCCATTTAACTAAACCCCGTGTAACTGAACCATCGTGCAAGTGAAACTCCGTGCAAGTGAACTCCCCGTATAATCGAACCCCCGTATAACCGAACCCACATACAACTGAACCCCCTGTGCAACTACGCCTTCTTTCATCAAATTCATGTCAGTGCTGCCAGTCTCATGATTGAGCTTTGCTCGTTTTTGACTTGACGCCTGAATATCTGAGTCCTGGAAATAAAAAAAAAATTTTAGTCATTCACTAGGTATTTAAATACGATGTATGAAAAAAAATACAATTTCAACTATTAGCTACACTTGAAATTTATTCAGAATATTAATGGTGGGCACCCCTTCCCCTAACTCCTCTTTTTTTTCAATAATTACCCCCTTTAGTAAATACACACGCGTACATATAATGATCGTCTCAATTTTATATGACATGGAAAATAATTGCTATTCATTGAGTTAAAAAATAGAAATTGTTGCGAACGCTATTTTTGCCCAGATATCTTTATACCTGGCCATCTGCTTTGAAGCTAGCGAAAAATATACGATCTGAAGCATTTCAAGTCAGATGTTTACTGGATATTAAACAAGTAGCACTTTTACACATCCTTCAAAACTGAATTCCTCCTCCTAGCATTATTTTTAACCCCAATTATTAAGTTCGGTTAAGCTATGAATGCATAAACACGTTTTTTTAATACGATGTATGAAAAAAATACAATTTCAACTATTAGCTACATTTGAAATTTATTCAGAATATTAATGATGGGCACCCCTTCCCCCAACTCCTCTTTTTTTCTCTACAACAATTACCCCTGATTGTTGGCTGAGTTGGACAATTATCCTCTCATTAAGTTTGTTTAATTAAGAGTACGATGAAATGTAATCTCACGAGAAAACAGCCTTCTAATAAAAACAGCTGTTATGGACATATGGAATTTATCGTAGCTTCGAGAGTTTACAGAAAGATCATCTTTCTCTGTGAAACTCAAAATGATAGATAATTCTGTGTGAAACTCATAATGATAGATAGGAAATAGAAAAGGTTATTTTTTATATTAGTCGACGAATAATGTATATTTACTTACCAATATAATTCTTTTATTGTCCATTAGAATGAGCGGATTGATTCTTGTAGGTTTATTATAACTTCTACTAATCAACTGAGACAGAATGAACAATTCGTTCAATATATAAAGGAAAAAAAAAAAATGTTATGATGAAAGTGTCTCAAAAACCAGTCTGCTTGCGTTATACAATCACAATTATTCTTCCAAAACCTGTTTTTTCACTTTGCTTGGAAAGGTACCAAGGAACATAAAGTAAGCAAATCCATAAGTACATGCTCTGGAAAGATGCCAAGGAACGTAAAGTAAGCAAATAGCACAGGAAGGAACATAATCTACGCAAAGTATAAGGTACTACTCTACTTTTATTGGTAGTATTTTTTCTAATCTTTTTTTTCTATTTTTAGTTTTTTTTCTATTGGTATTTTTTTCTATTCTGGTTATTGGTAGTTATTTTACCACCGAAAATGACTGAAGGATATCCAAGGTTTAACTATTTTAATACGTGTTTCATATTCAATTTTGCAATTAGAAACTCGTCAATATATTCGTTCTATTATAACATGGAGAAAACTTCGGATTAAAAAATATTATCTTTTTAGATCATCTTGTATCTTCTCTCCCGGAGCATAGTAGGATTGGCAAAGCTAGCTGTTCAAAAGGGATATTTTCCTGCTCCTAAAAGTGATCCTTTCCCATATTTTGCTGCCATTGTTTGGGGAACAGTGTTATGGCTGTTCGAGGGGGAGAGGCATACTTTACAGGATTCTTTGAGAAGCTCCATGATATATATTTACGATGACAGTGAAAAATGGTCTTCATTCTGGAATTTCCTGTGGTATAACAAATGATTTCTTATAATGCTTTTTCTTGGAATTTTTATCGTATTTGGGCCGGAAAATATAACATGTATCCAATGAATATTATTGAATATGTTTTGTCAAAACTAGGTAGGTAGGTTTATTATCCTAAGCAGCAGGCTTAATCAAAAGCAATATAACTCCATCTTTTGACACCCACTTTATAAAAGAGGGGAGAAAAAATCTGGAGGTTATTCCTAAAAAAAAAATCCCCGAACCTTTAGAAAGCTGATATCATGCAACTTGTGTCCTGGTTTAGGCTCAAGTATAAACATCCTTTATCGTGCATCACACTAGCTTCGTATGGACAAATTGAGGATTTTTTCAGGATTCGAAAGACGGGTGAGGATTTTTTAGATGTTTTCTAAGTAAACTGTCTACGAATTGTCTTGGGTACCCGTCTGACTAACTGTATTTCAAATAGTAATCTGTATGCGGCACAGTGCCGCTTTTTAGGGCTATAATGACAGAAAGGTTGAGACGGCTAGCACATGTTTTTCGGATGAAGGATAACATATTGCCAAAGATCGCCCTTGTCAGCCAACACTCTAGGGCCAAACGGAAAGCAGATCGTCCCCGAAGGTGGGGGAATGATATAGGGAAAGGTTCAAGGAAAATTGACTGGGCTGGAAGTTGAGAGCGCGTAGCTGTGTTGATATGAAAAGAATCTGGAAAATTCTGGAGCTAATAATCCGTCCCTTGCGTAGACTACTGGTCTGGTAAATATTTATCTTGTTTTTGCTGCTGTAAGATACTGAATATTAACTATAAGAATTTTAAAAGACTTCAAATTCAACCCTCTGCCCTAGAAACCTCCAAAGACCAACATTGCCACGATATTAATCTCTTCTGTTAATATTTTATAGTGTGTAGGATAAAAAATAACTTCTTAGACCACACTGCTCCCCCCCCCCAAAAAAAAATACAAAACAAATTGAAGCTACATAATGGAGTAATACATGATTCCACCAACGCAAATAAAGTACAGAACCAATCCGGAGACATCAACTCATCGGAGAATCGGGGATTAAAAAATTAAATATTTGCAAGAAAATCTCTAACATACTTTTTTGAAGATACCAAACATTAAGATTTACAAAAATTGAGAGAAAAAACGAGTTTAATCTATACAAAGCAATGTAACAAAAAAAAGATAAAAAAAAACACGACAACGAAACTTTAAATAATAAAAAAAATCCAGATAAAGTTTTGTTATTGTCTTTTCTTATCTTTTGTTTTCTTCTACGGCTTTATTAAATTACACCATTTTTTTCTCTCTCAATTTTTGTACTTAGATAAAAACTGTTGAAAAGTCCATGCTCTGATGAGCATCACAAGCAAGCAATAGCTGACATAAGAAACCTCCGTTTGCTAACATTAACTTAGGAGGAAAAAAATTAATTGCATTTTTACCAGAAAAGGCGATTTAGATAAAATATAATCACAATTTAAAGTTCAGTAACCATACTTTATTGAATTTTTGATTCCAGCTCCCTATATTTTATAATTACAGTTAGATTGAAACTAAGTAGGATTTGCAAAAGCGAGTGTAACCCTTTAATTTCAGAAAAAAACATTATTGTGCATGGAGACGAAAATATCACTCTTGTTTGTTTATGAGGCTCGTAGAACTCGAGTCGGTCATCTAGAGAAATCACTATCAACATCGATTAGATCTTTGTTTCTAACTATAGTGCTGAGCAAATCAGCATGCTTTACTCCCGCTATATAAGGGCACGGTATTCTTTTTATTTTCTGTTTCATTCCTCATTTTATTACTTGTTCATTCTCATTTTCTCACTGAACTAATTTATCCATCTTTATTCTATTCAAAATATTAGGTAATAATTGCTTTTCATTTGTTCTTTCGTTTTAGTGACATGCATCATTCATTTATTCATCGTTGTTCTATATTTTTTTATTTTTGCATTTAGGTTCCTTTGATGGGTACTTCAGGTTGATTATTTATCTGGGACAGTTTTAAGTCCCGATGCCCAGTAATAAAGCACTTCAAGCTTAAATAAGAGTCAGCTTTGTAGCGTTGCCTAAGTAAAGAGTGCCCCATGTATAGTTTTCTTTCCTTCATCAGCTTGTGTATAAAATATATTCGTTGAAACGTAGGAGGGAGCTCATTCCATCAGAAGTTGAAAGTGGTAGTGCCATTTTTAAGGGTCAAAGTTGATTGGAGGAGTGGCAGGCCTCCTCCTGTATAATTTTGGTCCCGGGCACCCGTGTAACTTCTCCTGGCACTGAGTCATAATTTTAAGACAACCATTCCACTTACACTGATCAAAAATGTTCAAAATCATTCATCTAAGGGATGTATGACCCCTGTTATCCCAAAGACAAGGACCCCAAATTATGCAATTGGTCCATTCTTGCCAGGTAAATTTTAATAGAAAAAGTCGTAAAGTAGCACTTTATTAAAACCCAAATTTAACAAAGCATTCAAATATGCATGATTCAATTCATAAATTGGACCCGTGATTACTCCCTGCCAATAAAACTTGCAGTGCCCTATTTACCCCGAACATCCCTCTACACTCGCGCTAGTAATTGTAATTTCTAGATACAATCCTTGGCGACCAGTTGGCTGGGAAATAAAAAAAAGTGTGTCCAAATTTCCGAATGTAAATCGCTTGCATGAATCCTATGCATAGAAAGTGCAACATCCCCCCTGTTTCTAAGCTATTTGAAAACACGTATAATTTGGACAACTTAGGATCCTTGCCCCAGGTGCTGTGTGGGTCATGTCATTCCGGGAAGCATATTTGATATTTTTTTCAACTATTCTGGGCAAAATTCTGTCTAGACATTTTTATCGATACTATCAAAATATGGACAGTAAAAGAGGGCAACATATAAAGGGACAACATAGGTATGGACAGTAAAAGTGTCCTTTTAAAATAGTAAAACTAAACTGAACGTTACAAATGTGTTTTACTCAGCACTTTTTTTCTCCTGCTAACTTGATTAAAATTGTGATTTTGTTGTTGCTGTTGATGCTGTGACAAGAAAAACACAATGTTTTCAGTAAAGTGCAAAAGGAATTCCAGCCATAAATGAATTAGAGGATAATCTTTACTTGTGGTAAATTTTTGTTTAAGATGTGAGTAACTAGGAACTTTTGCTAGGGGGGTTAGGATTTATCCATTTTTTTCTGAAGTTGACAAATTTTGGAAGTTTTCAAGCAACTTAATGAGATGTTTATAAATAACACCGTAGTTTAATGAAGCTATTTGCCATCCTCACATAAAGTATAAAAAGTACAGCCTTCCTACACTCTGAAGTAAAGTTAAGAGAGTTATAACTTAATTTATAACAAAATAATAATTCTTGAAATAAAAAAGATGATTCTTTTTGGACATTTTTATTATACTTTACCACAATTTCTCAACTAATGAAGGGATAATTTCTCTATAGAACCCTATTAACAATTTAATAATCAAAAATAGTATTCTTAAATTTAACACTTATTTAACTAATCATCAAACATTTTCTAAATTATAAATTCACATCGCCAAACCTAACGATACCCCCCCCCCAAAAAAAAAACAGATTGAAGCTAGGCAAGAGAGTAATACATGATTCCACCCACACAAATAAAGTACAGAACCAATCCTGAGACATCAACTTACCAGAGAACCGGAAAAAAAAATTTAAATATTTGCAACAAAATTTCTAACATACTTTTTGAAGATACCAAACGAGTGGCAGCCCCGCACAGACTCCGGGAGAGTGTTCCAAATCATGTTACAGGCTATCTGAGAGTTAAAGTCAGACCGTATTGACGGAGTGTAAAGTATTTGTAAATTATTGGAAGTGCGGAAAAAATGAGTCGATTTCTTGGAAATTAAAAATGTATTATTACATAGGGCAGCAAGAAGCTGGCCATGGGACCTCAAATAATTAAAAGAAGCACAAGACAGAAAATAGAGAGATCTTAAGTCAAGCAAGGGTTTAAGTAGGGAACAATTGGTATCCTGTCTAAGAGTCCTTGCTTTATCGTATAGTTTTGAAAGTGGCTTCAGTGACGTGGGAAAAGTTAACATCCAAATAATAAAACAGTATAATACATAAGGCTGAACTAGGCTGTAGAATGAGAGTCTTAGAATTGACCCTGGGAACGTGTGTTTCAATTTTCTAAGGATCCCAAGGCTTCTGGTGACATTAATTTTAATGAGGTCAATATGAGGCTTGAAGGAGAGATTTTCATCAAGCAAGAAGCCTAGGAATCAAACGCAACGATCCTTAGACCTATTAAGGGAACCCCTCGTTACATGTATTTCATTTAAACCAAAACAAGCTCTTGAAACTCTTGAGAAAATAAGAAAACATGACTTTCCAACATTTAAGGCAAGATAATTAACATCAAACCACTGAGAAACTCTTTCAAAAAGGGCAATCATATTTGAACAGAGATCAGACTCAGTTCTACCGGCTGTGCCAAGAGTACTGTCATCCGCAAAAACTATAAGTGTATCATAGAAGGACGAACTCTTGTCACAATTAGTGACACATACTGGTTGACAAAGACGACAGCAAGTCGTAGGTATTAGATTTTTAACCACATATAGAAAGTCATTAACATAAATTAAAAAGAGTATCAGCCATATCACAGATCCTTGTGGAACACTAAACTCTATTTCAGACGGGTCGGAAAGAGATGATCAACCGAGATAAATTGACCAGATAAATAGGATAGAAACCAAGAATAAGTACTCCCTCGTATTCCAATATGGCATAGTTTCCAAAGAAGAATCTTGGGTGTTATTGAATCAAATGCTTTTCGTACATCGTGAAAAAGAGCAGCAGGTATCAGACCAGAGTCAAAAGAAGTATGTATATAATTAAAACAATTCACACATGCATGCTCAGTTTAGGGCTTTGCCCTAAAATCAAACTGGGAATCACGAAACAAATGTTTAGAATTAAGAAAATCAAGAAGTCGAGAAAGCATAACTTTTACAAAAGTTTTACTAAACACTGATAAGAGAGATATAGGACGATAACTAGCAGGATCATTCCATGATCCACCTTTAAAAAGTATAATAACACGAGCACGCTTAAAAGCACTTGGGAAGACACCCTTTTCAAAAGACATATTGACAAGTCTCGTAAGAGCAGAAACGATGACAGGAAGAATGAACTTGGCAACCTTAGTAGAAATACGGTCTTGACCAAAAGATGAAGAATCCTTCAAACCATTGACAATTCTGGCTATTTCAACTTCATAGATGGCTCCAAAAGCATTGAGTTAAGACAAGGAGGTCCAAGATAAGACCTAAAATCATTTAGATAAGAAGTAGGACTTACAGAAGAGGCTGTAGTTTTCCCAATATTAGCAAAGTAAAAAGTAAGTGCTTCTTGCACTTTGAGCTCACCCTCTACGTATTTACCATCAATCGAAGCACTTGAAGGGACAGAACGGGGCCGAGAAGATGGCCTCACAACATACTTGACTACTTGCCACGTTTTCTTAATGTCATTACCGCACGCAGAGAATATACTATGGTTAAATAACGATTTGACCCTCCGGTAAAGCGAATTGTCAACTCTTCTATAAGCTTTAAAAATTTGAAGTCGATAATCGCGCGAAGATGGCTTAAAGGACCTGTAAGCCTTCCAAAGATTATTTTTTTTTCCTCTAGCTTCTAAGGAGTCCAGGAGAGATCCAAGGATTCAAAGGGTTTGTTCTCCTCGATCCGTGATTCAACTGGGATGCATAACAAATATCCAATATAATTTCTTTCAAAGAGTCATAAAAAGAATTAAAAAGTGAAAATACATCAGATTCATTTTCAAAAATACCCCACGAATGGTCTACCAACTGCAACCTAAGAAGAGCAAACCCCTGATAATTAAATTTTAAGACGAAAAACCAGCTTTCTGGTGCCTCCTAGATAAGAAGTCAGAAAAATCATACACGGAAAAAACAGGCAAATGGTCTGAAATATCATTCATCATTAGAGAATTTTGTACCAAAGTCAACGATGAAAAAACATTATCAAGCATAGAAGCAGTAGTATCGGTTTTGCGAGTTGGAATAAATGCTGAAGGTAATGTGCCACAAGCAAGTATAGCTGAGAGAAAATCGAAGGAAGAAGATGACCTCCGGTCAGAGAAATTAATATTGAAGTCACCCATAACGACAAGTTCAAATGAATGTTGATTAATTGCTTCCAAAACCTCATCAATAATCTGAAGAAAAGAGGAAACAGACCCACCAGGAGACCGTTATATATTACCAACAATCTTCTTCATTTCTTGACAGGTCTTGTCTTACAGAGTACTAAAGATGTTCCAAAACATAAGCAGAAAGGCCACCTTTAGCCATCCTACTATGGTTCAAATACTTCATCTTATACCCAGCGAGATGCAATAGACATTCAGTTTTCGAATCGAGGAAAGTTTCACAAAGACCAATAAAATCGGGGTGGCCACTACGTACTATTTGTTTTAACTCATCAAAGGAAGAGCAAAGATCTTGAACATTTAGCTGAAGCACAGAAAAACTACCACTTTGTTTGAAAACTTCATCTAAATTAGAAATATACTTACTAACAGCTGAAAAATGGGGATTTGATGTATATTCATTATACTGACCTCTTGAATTATTTATTAAATTAGGAACATCAATTGGATTATTTTGAAGCTGAAGTAGTCGCTCACCCAAGGAGAGGATGTCAACGGAGCTAGATTCAGGCAAATTCAAATTAGTATCAAACTAGGATTCATCACGTAACACCCACCCCACCCCCCCCCAGCTTGATTGGATTAAACATAAATATCTTCAATGAAAAAATATTATTCAACATATGTAAAAAAAAACTAATTTCATCATCCCACCAAGAAAAATAAAGGAAAAAATTATGAAATTAGAACTGAAATACTGAAAAAGAAAAAAAAAAATCACAAATAGACTAGAAACTAAATGGTTTCAACAAGCGAACGTATGTGTTTTGGGTAGTCGTCAGCTTGATCAGGCTTGTAAACATGGCCACGATCAATCCACACGTTCTTTACACCATATCGGTTTCTTGCACCATCAAGAATGGATTTAGTGAGCTTTGATTTCACTTTGAAAACATTGTGCGCCATATCTTTAGTCGCAAATTTAGCGAGAACTGGCGCAACGGGCGACGGTGTCTGGTTATTTGACGTTGCGTTCGGTAGTCTAAAACGGTTCACGGACAACATCTGTTCTCTACGAACATTAATATTCATTGTCTTTGTTATATCCAGCACGGTAGTGCCCGGGTCAGTTCCGGGGGCCTGTTTTACAAAAAAAAAATAATAATCAAGTGAACGCTCCTGTTCGGAATCATCCAACTTTTCCTCCATAGTAGCTACCCGAAGCTCTAATGTCTCAATTTGGCTTTTCAGAGCGAAAAACACTTTTTCAATTTTCTCAAATTTTCCGTTGTATTCTAGTGTGATCGAATCATATATTTTCGAAACAGTCAACTCAGAGCTCGTAAAGGCTAGTTGCACTGAGCCTCCTACGCTTCCAACCGCATCCACTTTTTCTTGAACTTTTTTCTCTGTATCTTTAACTAGGCCAGCTTTAAGCTTTGATACTTCATCTTGTGCTAAAATAAGCTGATTTCGGATTGCAGACGTTTCTGATGAAGCTATAATGGTTGGATCAGCGCCAAGGCCTTTTGCATCTTTCTTTTTCAAAAACTGACGGTAAATACCAGGAGAAGATTTGCACTCACGGAAAGCATGATTAACGCCCTTAGCTGTTTTTTTTTCGAAGATTCGGAATAATTGTCATTATACGAAAGAAGATTCGCTTTTAACACATTTTGAAAGTCATGGGATCCATAGCAAAATACAATGAATTTTTGTATAGACTCTTCTTGACTAGTAATGCTAACAATTCTTGTTGACCAAAGGGAATATCCCTTGAACTGAACTGGTGCCAAATCCCCTTTTGAAACTTTACCATAATGAAAATAAAGGTCCAATAAAACGAAAGTTTACTTATCTTTAGTGGACAGGGCCACGCTATGCAGAGGCAGACACCTTTCTGGATGGGGGCCCAGTGGAACGTGGAAGCCTGTCAATTTTCCCACCGTATTTCGACATCTCAAACTGCTGCTATTCAAATTATCCAAATCAAATTTATCCGAATTTAAAAATCACAGTTGCTGTTATGACGTCAGCACCTGGCTAACAAATAGTGCACAGCAGAGATGTTCATTCAACGAGGAATGTGCAAGTTTATGTCTTCTACCAGTAGACAATCTATTATTCCTTGCATTTTCTCCTTCCTAATCTCAGCTTCTTAACAGAAGGCAAAGAAGTATGATTTACGAATAGGACCTCCTAAATTCACGGTCTCACATTTTGGCCAAAAATTTGGAGTTCACCTGATAATAAAAAAAAAGCAGAAATAGCTTAAATATGTTTCGAACTACGCATACTTAAACATGTCCGAAAAAAGTCTCAATCTCTCTGTATATGTAAAGGAAAAAGGCTTCTTTATTAAGTTTTTAGTATTCCAATTAAATGGTGCATTGCGTTAATAATAAAGCATTTTGTCATATTCATTTCTTCTATTTCCGGTGAAAAAAAAAATCCGATCTATTGACATTTGATCGACCAATATTTTCAATATTTTACGGTCTGAAAAGTAGGATTTTTTAAGTTACCAAAAAGATTGGAGGGCAACTAGCCCCTTGCCCATCTCTTCCCAAAAGTCATCCGATCAAAATTTGGAGATAGTCATTTTGTTCAGCATAACTGAAAGGTCAACTTACCATGCCTTTTGGGGTGACAAGATCCCCCACAGCCCCTGGGGAAAGGGATGTAAGTTATGAAATTTTCCTTTTTTAAAATATAGTATTTGTCATTGGGAAGTAAACAGACGTTTTCGGGGAGGGTAATTTTCTGGGGGGGGGGTAATTTCCCGGGAAGAGGGAAGTTCACGGTAATAAAATTCCAAGCGGATGTTTTAGACAGGGTAATTTGCTAGACTTCTATACGAAATTCTTTTGATTTGTCTTATTTTCTCAATGTCGACTCAGTTCTACATGTGGAGACTTTCGTAGGAAATTGTCCGGGAGAAATTTTCAAAGGAGTTTGAATTGTCTGGGGGATTTGCTTATGAGATTCTTCGTGAAGAACTTCATTCAGAAGATCTTCATGAGGTAATTTTTCGCGGGAGAAACCTTTCCCTAGGGGTGGGGGGATTTCGAGAAAAACATTTTATGGCATGACTAGATGAAAAAGAAGTCTTGTTTCAAATTAGAGATGGCTAAGGACAATTTTCAAGGCGGAATTGTCCGCAAGAACTTTTCTAGGGGGAATTTTAAGTGAGGATAGAATTGGCCGGGATGGGGGGATTTTCCACGGGAGGAGCTTTCAATGGAGGAGTTTTGGTGGGGCATGTTACTATTCTATGGAGGAGAGGGCCGGTGTAAAGTATTTGGAACACAAATTCTAGAAGGCTTTTCCTGGTGTCTCGTTTCTTAGATATTTGGCCATGTATATGTCAACGAGAGCTCGGTCTAGGGGGGCCTTTTGGGACTAAGGCTAGTCGTGGGAAAGGGCTCGTTCCCAGGCATGGTCGAACAACCAATAGCTGGAACTTCCGTTCCAGGAAAGTTATACTCTTCGTACACTTCTAAAGGCAGTCCATCTTTCGCCTTCGTCTTAGCTAGTTGTTCTTGTGCTGCCTAATTTTCTCTGTCTGGGTATTCACACGTTGTTTAATAAAGACCAAGCACCGACGTGTATTGGCTATCTTCGAATTTACGTAAACCGTCACGTCAGCCAATATAAAAGGACATAAAAATAAAGAAGTAGACAGAGGTGTTCAGAGTGGTGGCAAGCGGTTAAAACTAACCGCGATGGAGCATATATCACTAGTGGAAAACCTCCAAGTGACATTTGAGTGACCGTTATAAGTACTTACGACGACATCTTACGCTAAATACTGGCAACATATTGAAGAGCTATTTTGCCCGCTACCATAATTGCTTGTGATATTGAGCTGCAAATACTGCAAAAGACTGATTAATAAGACATCGAAACGTTACAAGCTATTGAACTTTCTTCTATTTAAAGCGCCTTCTTCAAAAACACTTTCTTTTAAATGAACATTTTGAAATGGCTGTTACACAATGCCTAATATGGATTTCCTCGCGATAGCTTCTACCTACCAATTCAAATTTCTACAACTGAGAGTCAAAGGTTGATTTCTACCTTCGCTTAGCCACTCTACGTTTGGTGGTCTTTTTACCTTATTTTTATACATTCGACATGTGATCTACATTTGAAAGTTTCCAACCAAAATTTAACATTTTGAATTCGATAATGGAAAATTAATTCTCAATTGTGAACCCATTTAACGCTAGTGATTTAGTTGAAACCAACCGCAAGTGGATTTGAGAGAGACTACCTTTCGTAAGTGATTTAACACGGTTAAACAACCCAGTAAATTTTATTAGACCTTTATTTGTTAGAAGTGAAGTTTATTGCCCAAAATCTAGCGTCCGTAATTAAAGAACGGTGTTTAAATCCAATATTTAAATCTTTAGAGTAATTGCTTTTCAAATTGTGATCTCAATATGTCAGTTTTTATTCCTATACTTGATCCTGCGGAAACTGGATATAAAAAAAAGGTTGCTTTTGATTTTGTAAAACAGTGGAGGATAAATGGCATATTTCCACCTCTTTTATTTGACTCAAATGATCCTGATTTCGATCAAGATGAACCATATGATTACCTTGAAAGGATCAAGATATGGGCCCCAACAAACCCTCCGACTCCCCTGAGCACCACCCCAATTAATCATCCAATAGAACAGCCTCAACAGTCCCAAGTAATAGGATCGCTAATTGACCCTCTTTCAGTAATAACACCACTCACAAAGCCAGAAAGCAGAAATATAATTGAGTTCGTTTCGCAGTTATAAAAATTTCAGTTGTTGTTAAATTGGTCTGATTCAAGAGCTTTACAAACCACGTTGCTTTTGGCCAATGGTTTGTTTCGCCCCTTTTTTGAGGATCTGGATCCCTCGATTACAAATTTATCAACCTTAAAACGTGGATTGCTTGTAGCATATGCCCCAGGCAAAACAGTAGGCAAATAGTTGCAGAGTTTGTAGGCGCGGTTCAATTTAAGGATGAAACGGTATATCTGTTCTATAAAAGAATACAAAACTTAGAAAGGTCATGTAGGGTTTCCTTAGAGACCAGTGAGGAAGGGTTAGTCCTTGGAAGACTTTCCCTTAGTTTATTCAAGGAGGGGATCAGACCGTCCTACAAACGGTATTTGTTAGAGCATAGTGCAGAAATTTTTGTTTAGGTGATGCGTACAAGGTTGCAAAACAGTATGAACAAATAGAACAGATAGTGGGGGAAGGAGAGACGTCTTCTTTATCCGATGAATTTCTTTCTGCTCTGACGAGGGTGAAATTTGGACTCAATGATGAAGGTTTTCCAGGTCGTGGATGTGGAAGTGTTCGTGGTCGGGTAGGTTACGAAGGTAGGCAGTATGAAAAGAGGGATACGAGTTATAAAAATGTAGAGTGTTATTTTTGTAAGGAATATGGACATATTCGAGCCCAATGCGAAACAGCGAGTACTCGTAAAAGTGCTACTCGGGGAAACGAGTAGACAGACCAAAACTGGGGGAAATGGTTGGTAATAAAATCATAACCCTAAAGATTTCTACTACTAAGTCAAATGTTCAATTTACACCAATAGAGCAAATAATATTAGATTCCAGTGAGATTTTAACTAGCAATAGCAAACAATCCAATCACAGTCTGGAGGGGACACCAAGAAGATGTTCTATGCTATCTTGGGTAACCAGCCAAGCTGAATAATAACATTCAGTTCCCAATGCTCCATAAGAACAAGCTCGGTGATATAGAGTGTTCGGCATTTTTTTGGTTCAGGTTGTCATAGGTCAAAAATTAGTGGAAGATTGTTTAACCAAATCTCCCCTAAATTTCGACAGAATTGTATGCCAACGTTAGCTCGTATTAAACCAAAAGGGTCCGAGTCACTGCCAATTATCGGAAAAGTCATGCTTCCGCTTTGCGTTTCTGACAAGAACCGGCAAAAGCGTTTAGACTGGGAGTTTTTTTTATTTTTCTTAATGTGGATTATGAGGTAATTTTCGGATGGGATATTTTGCATGCTCTGGATTCCACAATTGACCTCCATAAATACCATTACATTTGGTGGTTATCTTTAATGACAGGGACAAGGTAATAAAACTGTCTCGCCGCACGATTTTGGTAGAGTTTGAGGGAATTTCTAGCGAATTAATTGAGGCTGCTAAGGCAGATATAAAAATAGAAACCGAGAGAGATTACTTAGATTTAGACCATGAACACATAGGACAACTTCAAAGATAAGACGCAACATTAAAAACTTTAATTGAATACCTTGAGGTGCTAGGAAAAAGGCTAAAGGCCTGTATAGCTACCCAGGATAGGGAGCTGGTTTTAATGTCCCGCAAGATGAGGTTGATGTCTCGTGAGATGGTTTTGATGCACTGCGAGATGGTATTGATGCCTCGAAGGGCGGTATGGCTACCCATGGAAAGGGATCTGATTTTAATGTCCCGCGAGATGATTTGATAGCTCGCGGGATGGTTTTAATGCACTGCGAGATGGTATTGATGCCTCGCAGGGCGGTTTGGCTACCCATGGAAAGGGAGCTGGTTTTAATGTCCCGCGAGATGATTTGATGCCTCGCGGGATGGTTTTAATGCACTGCGAGATGCTATTGATGCCTCGCAGGGCGGTTTGGCTACCCATGGAAAGGGAGCTGGTTTTAATGTCCCGCGAGATGATTTGATGCCTCGCGGGATGGTTTTAATGCACTGCGAGATGGTATTGATGCCTCGTAGGGTGGTTTGGCTACCCATGGAAAGGGAGCTGGTTTTGAGGCCCCATGGGATGATTTGACGCCTCGCGGGATGGTTTTAATGCGTAGAACTAATAGTAATGTAGAGATATCCCCAGTAGGACTGCCATTTGTCGAACCACAAGCTAGTAGAGCAAAACCAAATAGGTCAAAACCGAGGCGTTCCGCAGCAATAAAACCCGAAGATTTTATTGGGAATAATATCTTAACGTCATTGCAGCACGGTAAGCCAATCAAACTGCAATGGTTGACATATCTATTCCATTATTTATAAGTTTAAGCAATTTCATTTACTTTTCGCTGGTATTTTCAGGATTAATTAGCCTTTCTTGGTCATTCCTTTTGCCCTAATCCGAAGTTTATACATAATCCCAACTTTCCTTGTCCTCATCAAACTCAGGGGTATGGGGAACAAGTCTATTTTAAAGTATACAGAGAAAAATGAAGTGTTAAAATATCCAGTTTCCGACTACTGTTGTTAGTGTGGTTCGTTTATGCTATGTAAGTGTTTACATATGCAAGTATTGTGTAGTGTTTATATTATGTAATTGTTTACTAGTGTATGCTGTAGAAGGTGAGAAGTGAATAACTTGGGAAGGGTATTGAATGTTTTGAATTCAATTAAAGTTTAATAAGTTTCATGATAAGGGGATAAGCCAAATTTGGGAAATTTAACTTAAAACAGGGGGAGAATCTGTAAAGTCTTTGGAACATAAATTCGAGAAGGCTTTTCCTGGTGTCTCGTTTCTTAGAGATTTGGCCATGTATATGTCAACGAGAGTTCGGTCCAGGGGGGGGGGCTTTTGGGACTAAGTCTAGTCGTGGGAAAGGGTTCGTTCCCAGGCATGGTCGAACAACCAATAGCTGGAACTTCTGTTCCAGGAAAGTTATACTCTTGGTACACTTCTAAAGGCATTCCATCTTTCGCCTTCGTCTTAGCTAGTTGTTCTTGGGATACCTTATTTTCTCTGTATTTGTGTTCACACGTTATTTAATAAAGACCATGTACCGACGTTTATTGACTATCTTCGAATTTACGTAAACCGTCACATCCGCCAATATAAAAGGGCATACAAATAAAGAAGTAGACAGAGGTTTACACCGGATTTCCAAGCATTATTTGAAAAAATCAGAAATTGAATAAAGAAACTTGTATTTTCAACTGAAAGTAAGGAGAAATGTTAAAACTTGAAATGAAAAAAAAATACCCCTCAATATCTCACTCTTTACGCTAAAGTTCGACTTTTTTTCCCAATTCCTTAAGAACAACTCCTAAAAAACAAGGGCCGTTCAATTAGAATAAGAAGATCTTTTTAGTGCTAAAAACCTTTAGCGTGAAAAGCGAGGTACAGAGGAGGGGAAATCCCTCCTCCTATACGGAATAGTTTCAGCTCGTTATAAGTTTTAATAATGATCTTAATTTTCAGTTGAAAAGACTTGCTTTTCTTATTTAATTATAAAGAAGAAAAGATTACACTACTTTGTTAAATCTGAATCCTTTTATTCTCGAATGGCTTCTTGTGTTAAGATTAGTTTTTCTTCAAAATGAATTGGCATCGTGTCTCGTTCTCTTTCTAGAGATCCAATTTCCGCTGGTAATGACTTATTCCCATGACATGTGAATGAACTCGAGTCCTTTGCTGATTGAGAATTGAGGTACTTGGCCTTCCAATGCTAATATAGAGAAATTCAAGCCTTGGTTTTAATTAAAAATCTTTTGAGGCATTTGATGCTTTAAGAATCAAATTTAGTTTTGGTAATTGTATTTTTGTGCTACGACCTACGCATGATATTATTATTATTATTTATTGGAAAACCCGTCATACAAAAAAGGAAAAGACGGAGCAATAAGCAAAACAACAAAAAAAAGCAATACACATAAACTTAGGAGTTATACATGTGGTTTGTAGTGACGAACGCTGGAGCTAAGATCTAAATCAGCACTTAGAACAAATTACACAAAACGAGAAAGAAAAACACAATTATACACTGCTCTGTAGGTACGCGACATGTTTCTTTTCTTTTTTTTAGGCTCCTAAATACTGAACAAACATAAATAACATCATTGCATCAAGCCGTAATTGGTAAAAAAAAAAAAAAAAAAAAAAAAAAAAAAAAAAAAAAAAAAAAAAAAAAACAACCAAACACTAATTACACTAAGCGCGAAAACAAACACTTAAAAAAAAAAAAAAAAAAAAAAAAAAAAAAAAAAAAAAAAAATACATCTTAACTAATGGGCCAATACTGACGACCAGGGATGATTCAACTTCATTAAACGGGAATTATAAGCACGAATTTGCTTTTCCACAGCTATAATGGGGTCAGCAATGCTGAATTTTCTAATCAGATAAGAATTGCGCGTCCAAGGGGGAAAACGTAAAGATATTTTGCGAACCGGAAGAAAACTGAACGAATTTTTGACTTGTCAGAATTTGTGAGCATTTTCGAAAACGGCGATATGTACAAATAATTTGGTAGAGCGACAGAGTTAAAAAGTTTCGAGAGAAGATGGCGGTTGAACCGTAACTTATTAGTTACAAAAGAAGCATATGATAACCCAACTCTACGCTCAATGTGAGCAATTAATAGTTTTCGCGTGTGCATTACTGACGAACCAATGGGAAGACCGAGGTAGGTGATATGATCTACTGGCTTAATCCTACTATTTCCGAGAGGAATATCCCTAGGTGACGCTTGCTTCCAATTGAAGAATACAACTTCGGACTTTTCAGCATTGAACTGAAGGCCTAGTTTCGCATACTCAGATTGTAGCGTTGCGAAAGTCTCGCTTATGCGCTGGATAGTGCGGCTCACATTCAGAATGTCGTCTGCATAACATACGAGAGATAAATCAAGACCGGCAAAGATGAATGATGTGGGAACAGCTGACTGTGCATCAAGAACTACATTATTGAAGAGTGAAGGGGAAGAAACAGCACCTTGACGGGTACCTTTTCAACATTGACAAAAATATTAGGGGTTGGTGCATAGACTTGAGAGCCGTCAACTTTAGCTAATGGGTGAAGTATTAGGCGAACATTAAGACGATAATACATGTCTCGAAGGGCTCTGATATATGAGGGGCTCACTCCACGTTTTGCTGCATGGAGTAGCATAGCGGCGTGAATGAGAGAGTCGAACGCTTTACGAACATCATGCCCAGCCAACACGAGAGTTTCACCTGATGCATCAGCATCGATCAATGCGTTCACGACAACCGACAAAGCGTGGGCACAACCGAGACGTGGCTGGAATCCAAATTGGTTAGGTGGAACATAGCATTTTGCGTTCAGTTGGTCAATGAACAGAAGTTCAAAAAGCTTACAGAAGGTAGTAGCCACTGCTATAGGGCGGAAGGACGAGCACTGGGTTGCGAGTTTACCTTTCTTTGGAATTGGAGTGAGATCTCCAATTGAGAAAGAAGACGGTACAACTCCTTGGGTAACAATCATCTGCATCAAAAGAGCAATATATCAGCTTACATTGTATTTAAAAAAAATGCCCTTCTGACATCGTATTAAATCTTGGTATTTACTGCCGCGACGAGTTTATGAAATCAATACCTTTCCTTATTGAGAGTTAAGATACTTATCTTTTCAATGTTGAAATTGAAAAACACGGTTCTAGCTTTTCAAATAAAAAGCAAATGTGCCATTGGTTGTTTAAAAAGGAATCGTGTCAATTTTACTTTTTGGGCCAACAATTGTAATGAACAGTCTTGAAAGAATTAATAAACTTAAACTGAATATTTGATATACAATGATATCAGTGGCTGAAAGCTCATTAGCTCAAGTTTTTATTTCGCCGCAAATTGCATTTTATTTTCAATGTTGTAATAAGTACAAGTATTTGCAATATAATTCGTTTTAGCAAGACGCCAAATAAGCAGTAGGCCTTATACTTTTACAGTTAGGGAAACGGGCAGTAGCCAAACTCATATTTGTACTGAAAACTATATGCCTCTTGAAAAGTCTTGGGAAGAACGAATAAAATTAAACTGAATTTTTGATATATAATGATATCAATTGCTGAACGCTCATTAGCTCAAGTTTTTATTTCATCTCAATTTGCACTTTAATTTCAATGTTGTAATAAATACAAAAGGAAGTATTTGTAATATAATTCGTTTTAGTGAAGCGCCGAATACGCAGTAGGCTCTAGACTTTTTCAGTTACTAATTAAAAAAAAAGTTTTCCAGGGGGAAGTAGAGAAGGAAGTTGAAACTTAAAAAGAACAAAAATTATTACTTCACCGCCTACCTAATATCTAATACCTGGTGCAAATACCTGGTGCTACCTACCTAATAAACCTGGTGCAAATAAACCAGCTGGTGATATTTCCCTATGTTCGTAGGATTATAGTAAACTAGCGCTTTACTGAAATCACAAAACAATATAGGAAATCTGGTGTAGTAAAAGCCAATTACTTAAGGACACTTTTAACAGTATAAAAATAAAGCATTTTATGACTCGTTCTTAAATTTTTTCGTTAAAATTGGCATCACTACTGCGTAATGAGATCAGTCCAATAATTGACTGTCGTTTTGAATCTGAAAAGGACACTTAATGATTATTTTTTAGACAAGTTCGAAATGAACCAATCTTGGTGTTATTAGAAATACAGACTCGCTTTAGAATTTGTATCATAACTTGAAATTCTCCGTTGAATAGAAAGAAATAACTGGATTTCCAGAGTTCATATAATGGTTTATCTGTTCTTTATTTCGAGTAATTACTTAAAAAAAACTTACCACAAAATAAGTTTTTCAAAGAAAAGTTAAGAGCTCCATTAAACAAAAAATGAGCAAAAATAAAATAAGATAACCTACCAAGCGTGAAACTACCACAAATCAGTATTGATAAATAAATGAAACCCAAAACGAACAGAAATTACAATAAATAACCGAGTCAAACTCAAAACGAGCAGAAATTAACATAAGTCAGGCACAAAACCCCTATGGTTTCCCAAGCCCAGAACAAGATTTTCACTTTACTGAAAAAATATAAATGTTTTTACTTTTATAACTTTAATAAATCAAATAATATTAACATTTTGATTACTAAGTATCAGTATATGTATATTAAACTGACAATGCACATTCATTTGTATTTTTTCAGTAAAGTGCAAATTTTGTTCTGGCCTTTGGAAAGCATAGGGATTTTGCGCCCAACTTATGTTAATTTCTGCTCGTTTTGAGTTTGACTCGGTTATTTATTGTAATTTCTGTTCGTTTTGGGTTTCATTTATTTATCGATGCTGATTTGTGGTAGTTTCACGCTTTGTAGATTTTTTTATTTTATTTTTGCTCATTTTTTGTTTAATGGAGTCCTTTGCTTTTCTTTGAAAAACTTAATTTGTGGAAAAAGTTTTTTTAATTAATTTTCGTTGGTTTTATATTGACACAGTCTTTTCAGGGAAAAAAATAATACTTTAAATCTTTTCGTTTTTCAAGACTTTATAGTTTGGCCTGCTATTTGTATGCTGGAGAAAAATTTTCAGCAATTTTTAACAACACACACCCTTTTAAAAATCTGGACACAAATAGTACTGTTTAATTTAGTTTTTATACCTCCTCTAGTTGACCTGAAATGGAAAACTTGATACCATTCGCAAAAAAATCTGTTTACTTTCTTTGATAGCTTGGATAAACTTACGCTACTTTGATTTGGTTAAATTTTAAGAGCAGAAGTAGCCCCGAAAGTTTGAACATAATAGCCTCAGTCGTTCTTGGGATACTGCTGAGATGCCTTATTGGGAATTAGCATTATCACACTGCATTTTGATTTAATCTTAAGGCATCATTTAGTCTTTAAACATAATGGGCAAATGGGAGAGTTGGCGTTGGAGGGTGGGAGTGGAAGGGGGGTTAGTTGCCCTCCAATCACTTTCGACTATTAAAAAGGACATCAGCCCTTTCTATTTTCAATCGAATGATCCCATTTCGAAGTTCCCACGACAACTCCTTCGATACGAAGTGCCCTGGTCTAAACAACAATAACAACAAAAAATATCACTAGTCACTTTCGTCCATTAAAAAGGGTACTAGCCATTTGAATTTCAAATCGAATGAGTCTTTTTTCAAGTTTATACGACAAAGATTTCAATAAAAACCTTATATGCCCCCAGGACATAACTTATAACCCTTGCCCTGAAGACTGTGGGGGGGGAGTTTCCTGCTCAAAGGTATAATTTCCTGAACTTTGAACTGCGTGGAACAAAATGGCTATCTCAAAATCTTTATTGGATGTGTTTGGGAAAATGGTGGGCGTGAGAGGGGCGTTAGTCGCTCTCCAGTCACTTTCAACTATAAAAAAGGCACTAGCCCTTTCAATTTCCAATTGAATGAGCCCTTTTGAAGTTTCTACGCTTTCAATAAAAACCTTATACGCCTCCAGGGCATAATTTACAACCCTTGCCCTGAGGGCTTTGGGGAGGGGTTATCATCCTCAAAGACCTAATTTACAGAACTTAAAACCACGTTGAATGAAATGGCTATCTCAAAGTTTTGATTAGACGTGTTTGGGAAAAGGTGGACGTAAGAGGCGGGTTAGTTGCCCTCTAATCACTTTCGACTATTAAAAAGGGCACTAGCCCTTTGAATTTCCAATCGAATGAGCCTTTTTTAAAGTTTCTACGACAACGCCTTCTATAAAAAAAACCTTATACGCCCCAGGGCATAACTTACAACCCGTGCCCTAGGGGCTGTGGGGGACTGTCCTCAAGAACGTAATTTCTATCTGGAAATCAACTACGCTGAACAAAATGGCTGTCTCAAAATTTTGATTGGATGTGTTTTGGGAAATGATGCGCGTGAAAAGGGTGTTATTCGCCTTCGAAATACTTTCGAATATTAAAAAGGGCACAAGCCACTCCAATTTCCAATTGAATGAGTGCTTTTTGAAGTTTCTATGACAACTTTTTCGATACGAAGTGCCCTGCTCTAAAGGAAAAAATTAGTAAATAATACCTTGTGCCAACATCGTTCTTATATGCCCCCAGGGCATAACTCAAAACCCTTTCCCTGAGGGTTGTGGGGGAGTGTCCTCCTCTTTACTTAGTCCCCGTTTCTTGTCTCGTTCTCGAGTGTCCCCGTTCTTTACTTAGGCTGCGCGACCACGCTGCCTATGATTTGTACAACAACTTTCTATATAAACCTTATATGCCCCCATGGCATAACTTACAACCCTTGCACTGGGGGCTGTGAGGAGGTTATCTTCCTAAAAGACCTAATTTCCAGAAAGTTAAACTACGTTGAACGAAATGGATATCTCAAAATTTTGATTGGATGTTTTTCGAAAAATGGTGGGCGTGAGAGGGGGGTTAGTTGCTATCCAATCACTTTCAACTATTAAAAAAGGCACTAGCCCTTTCAATTTCCAATTGAATGAGCCCTTTTGAAGTTTCTACGACAACGCCTTCAATAAAAACTTTATATGCCCCAGGGCATAACTTACAACCCTTGCACTGAGGGCTCTGAGGGGGTTATCATCCTAAAAGAAAAAATTTCCAGAACTTTCAACAACGTTGAACAACATGGATATCTCAAAATTTTAATTCGTTGTGTTTGGGAAACTGGTGAGCATGAGAGGGAAGTTAGTCGCTATCCAATCACTTTCAACTATTAAGAAAGGCACTAGCCCTTTCAATTTCCAATTGAATGAGTCCTTTTGAAGTTTCTACGACAACGCTTTCAATAAAATCTTTATATGCCCCCAGGGCATAACTTACAACCCTTGCCCTGAGGGCTGTGGGGGGAGGGGTTGCTATCCTTAAAGACCTAATTTCCAAAACTTTCAACTACGTTTAATAAAATGGTTATCTAAAAATTTTGATTGGATGTGTTTGGGGGAATGATGGGCGTGGGGGAGGGGGGGGGGGCTACCTGCCCTCCAATCACTTTCGACTTTAAGGGCACTAGCCCTTTGAATTTACAATCGAACGAGCCTGTTTTGAAGTTTATACGACAACGCCTTCTATAAAAACCTTATATGCCCCCAGGGCATAACTTAAAACCCTTACCCTGAGGGCTCTGGGGGAGTGTCCTCCTCAAAAACATATTTTCTATCTGGAAATCAACTACGCTAAACAAAATGACTATCTCAAAATTTTGATTGGATGTGTTAGGGGAAATGATGGGCGTTGGGGGGGGGGGGGGTCTTGTTGCCCTCCAATCACTTTCGACTATTAAAAAGGGCACTAGCCCTTTGAATTTCCAATCGAATGAGCCTTTTTCTTGAAGTTTCTACGACAATGCCTTCTATAAAAACCTTATATACCCCAGGGCATAACTTAAAACCCTTGTCCTGAGCATGGGTAAGCAAATTATGTGTTTGGGGGAATGATGGGCATGGGGGGGCTAGTTTCCCTCCAATCGCTTTCGAATATTAAAAAGGGTATTAGCCCTTCGAATTTCCAATCGAATGAGCCTGTTTTGAAGTTTCTACGACAACGCCTTCTATAAAAACCTTATATGCCCCCAGGGCATAACTTAAAACCCTTCCCCTGATGGTTATGGGGGAGTGTCCTCCTCAAAAACGTATTTTCTATCTGGAAATCAACTAAGCTGAACAAAATGGCTATCTCAAAATTTTGATTGGATGTGTTTGGGGGAATGATGGGTGTGTGGGGGGGGGGGTAATTGCCCTCCAATCACTGTCAACTATTAAAAGGGCACTAGAACTCTCAATTTCCAATCGAATGAACCCCTTTTGAAGTTTCTACGACGACCCCTTCCATATGAAGTTCCCTGCTCTAAAGGAAAAATAATAAATAGTACATTGTGCCAACGTCGTTCTTATATGCCCTCAGGGCATAACTTAAAACCCTTGCCCCCGAGGGTTGTGGGGGAGTGTCCTCCTTAAAAACATGTTTTCTATCTGAAAATCAACTACGCTGAACAAAATGGCTATCTCAAAATTTTGATTGGATGTGTTTTGGGGAATGATGGGCTTGGGGGGGGGCTAGTTGCCCTCCTATCACTTTTGACTATTAAAAAGGGCACTAGCCACTCCAATTTCCAATCGAATGAGGCCTTTTTGAAGTTTCTACGACAACTCCTTCGATACGAAGTGCCCGGGTATGGAGAAAAAAAACCACACATTGTGCCCACATCGTTCTTTACTTCTATGATACTAAGTGAGACCAAGACTTTACCTGATAAATCAATCGATTATTTTTGTATGCTGTTTAATGACTTTCCACTTATTAAAATAATATTTATTTTTATGACTAGTTTTAACAATATATGTTAGTTAGGCTGTGAAGAAATTACTTTTGTTCGTTTCATGTTTCATCTTCGTTCTTTACTTCTCTCAAATAAAACTTTGTTTTTTAAATTAATCTTTGCCCAATCATAGGCACCGCGCTAGCGCTGCCTAAGTAAAGAACGATGTGGCCACAATGTGTTTTTTTTTCTTTCTTCGACACGCACTTCGTATCGAAGGAGTTGTCGTAGAAACTTCGAAATGGGCTCATTCGATTGGAAATTAGGGTGGCTAGTGCCCTTTTTAATAGTCGAAAGTTATTGGTGGGTAACCAACCCCCCCCCCACGCCCATCATTCCCCCAAACACATCCAATCAAATTTTGAGATAGCCATTTTGTTCAGCGTAGTTGATTTTCAGATATAAAATATGTTTTTGAGGAGGACACTCCCCCATAACCCTCGGGGCAAGGGTTTTAAGTTATGCCCTGAGGGCATATAAGAACAATGTTGGCACTATGTACCGTGCATTATTTTTTTCCTTTAGAGCAGGGCACTTCATATGGAAGGGGTCGTCGTAAAAACTTCGAAAGGGGCTCATTCGATTCGAAATTGAGAGTTTTAGTGCCCTTTTTAATAGTCGAAAGTGATTGGAGGGCAACTAGGCCCCCCCATGCCCATCATTCCCCCAAACACATCAAATCAAAATTTCGAGATAGCCATTTTGTTCAGCGTAGTTGATTTCCAGATAGAAATGTGTTTTTGAGGAGGACACCCCCCACAACCCTCGGGGCAAGGATTTTAAGTTATGCCCTGGGGGCATATAAGGTTTTTATAGAAGACATTGTCATAGAAACTTCAAAACAGGCTTATTCGATTGTAAATTCGAAGGGCTAGTTCCCTTTTTAATAGTCGAAAGTGATTGGAGGGCAACTAGCCCCCCCCCCATGCCCATAATTCCCTCAAAAACATCCAATCAAAATTTTGCAGGCCAAACTTTAAAGTCTTAAAAAACGAAAAGATTTAAAGTATTATTTTCTTTTTCCCTGAAAAAACTATGTCAATATAAAACGAACAGAAATTAACTTAAAAAAAATTCCACAAAATAAGTTTTTTCAAAGAAAAGTAAAGAACTCCATTAAACAAAGTTAGCAAAAATAAAATCAAATAATCTACCAAGCGTGAAACTACCACTAATCAGCATCGATAAATAAATGAAACCCAAAACGAACAGAAATTACAATAATCAACCGAGTCAAACTCAAAACGAGCAGAAATTAACATAAGTTGGGCGCAAAACCCCTATGCCTTCCCAAGGCCAGAACTAAGTTTGCACTTTACTGAAAAAATACAAATGAATGTGCATTGTCAGTTTAATATACATATACTGATATTTAGTAATCAAAATGTTTATATTATTTGATTTATTAAAGTTATAAAAATAAAAACATTTATATTTTTTCAGTAAAGTGAAAATCTTGTTGAAAATCTTGTTGACTTGAAACCCTGTGGACAGGTGTTTGTGTCCTGGTGTCTCTGGTTATTTGGTTTGGAACGAGGGTCATTGGCATGACTCTGTAAGCTCAGCCAGAGTTGACCAATCTCTAAAAGCACGGAAAGCGTGCACTACGCAAGCCATTGGTCAGCATGCGAAAAAGTTTTTCTAGAGTCTTCCTAGAAAAAGTCTTTCTAGTTGAAAGATCTGTCAGTCATATCGCTAAAAAAAAATCTCTCAAAGGGTATTTTGATAAATACTGTGTAGCCTACTTTAAAGAATGAAATAAGTATTCGCTGGCCTATCATAGAAAAAAAAATCCTGGCCGAACTAGGTTCTAAATAAAGCGAATTCATTTTCACAATTTATAATATCAGTTGGGAAAAAAATATCAATGTCATTGTCTCATCCTGAGGTTTGTATCAAAATATCTCTCAAACGATGCATGAAATGAAAAGAAACTGTCGATATCAAATGAACTGCAGCTACCAGGATGCTGTAAAGATTCTTTCAACCAAGAAAAAGCCCAAAATACTATTTTAGGCTCAGCACATTATTTATATTTAAATATTTCTATGCTTGTGGCACACTGTGAAAAGTAACAAACTGGACGTAATAGCTATTAACATTGCAAGGCCTACTTAGGAAAGACGCTTGAACTAGGATCAAAATGTGTTTATTAAATTCGACAAAGTTTATTCATAAGATTTAATATTGATATGCTTAAACAAGTAAAAAAGAGTAATAAAGGTGTTTAACAATAATGAAGCAAAAATTTCAACTCGATTATATAATAAATACACTATTAAACAGCATGCAATGAATAAAACCCAACATTAGTTAAAAAGCAAGGAATAGCCTCTCCCATCTGATCTCTGTACTGTTCATTTTATTGAGGTGGTACTTTAGAAAATGGTATAATTTTTACATTCAAGTACAGGAAGTAAAAATTTTTGGTTAGAAAATATAGCAATGCTTATAATAGAGGCGAGTATTAATTTTGGGATGATAAGTCCAAGTTTGACAAAACCGTCAAAACAGACAAATCATATGAAAAGGATAGTTTGTATTGTAGGAAAAAATAATGACACACTACATGAAAGTACTCATAAAGAGTCTTATTTGAAAAATAAAATCCGTAAATTAAGCGTCAATTTTGCCCTACGGTTAACTAATCAATTTATATAATTATTAATAATAATTCTTGTATTATTTACTATATAATTATTTATGATTAATTAACATATCATATAACTAACTATAATAATTATTAATAAATTTAGTGCTATGATTAATTATCTACGTTGATGTGATTTAGATGTTTAGACTACCTCAGAATTTCAAAAAGTTTGGAAAAATTTATTCTTTTTACCATTAAGCTGTTACTTCGGGACCTTTTCTTAGTCAGCTCCTCCTCATCTTAGAACAACGATTTCAGTTATTAGGTATTCGTTTAAGAACCGTCGTTAATCACAAACACTTATTTTTCGTTAACAAAGAGTATTGCTTAAAACACATTGTTTACCAATAATATGGGCCGGCTAAACCTTGAAAACCCTATCTAAACTTCGTGCATTCTGCGAATTGACTATTTTCCCGTTCAGCACCGGTATTGCAAAATTCACCTTTTAAAGCGCCCAAGAAACGCGCAATCTTATTTTGAATGTTCCCATTTATGTTTTATATTTTGAGATTCAGTCACCTCCTGCCTTTTGTTTAATCAGGTGGCTATTTTTTTCTAATTATTCTTTATTTCTTGAGTAAGTCGGAATGTTTTTTTTCTTTTTATTGCACCGAAGACGGCTTGGTAGAGTTCCTTACCTAAGTATCCACTTTGTTCTGGATTTCTCGTTATTTCCCTTTGTGATTCATGTTATTTCTCGTTCACTGGCTGAACATTATTTCAGGATAATTACCCTCTTCGTTGCTTTGTCCGTTGGTTTTCTTCAATTTTTTTTTTCTTCTTATTTTTTCGTTCATAATCTTCATTAAAACTTACGAAATATATCAACGATAGCCAAGAAAGAAAAAAGTTAGCGGAGTTGTTCAGTATTTACATTAAAGAGATGCTGACAGCTAAGAGTTGTATTAGGAGCTGTTACTACATAAAACTTTTAGTGCTTCAAAGATTAGTGGTTTTGGTTCTAAAATATTATTATGACCTGTTTCTTAGATTTGTTCTGTTTATGTTTCTGACGACTATGGCCCTACAACCTTTATGTGTGTTAATTTGATACATCTAAGCCTTGCTACTGAAAATAGCAGGTCAATTACTACCTAAAAACGGTTCCTTGAATGTATAGTTAAATATGCAATCATTTATGGATATTTTTAATAATTTTTTTTTTCTCTTGTAGTAGAAGTTTTTCATAAAGATACAGAAATGTAACTAAATAGTTTAATGGAGTTTAAGAATCAGGATTTCGGCTCTTGCCCAGGATCCATTACAAAAGCCACTATACAAAAATACAGGTTTCTTTTTATTCTATCTTTCTCATGTTCTGAAAAGGGCCCTCCTTAAGAATAATGTTTATTGCAACATTCCTTCACAATTAAATTTTTTCTGAAATAGCCAATATTTCAATAACAATTCATCCATATTCTTTTTTAGTCTCATGTATGCCATTACATAATTTTATCCTACTGTCTACAAACCAGAAAGGAAATAAAAACACCATTAGCTCTTTTCTGATACTAAAAAAAAGTTACTGGATAAGAAATTCTGAGCTTAATTTTCTAAATGAGAAAGTAACTTTCCAAATATATTCTTATCTGTAATTTTCGGAAGGAATACAGTTTCTGTTACAGACAAGTCTCTTTTTCCATTAGAAATTTATATAAAAGACAGAAATGCACAAGGATGATCACTAATTGCCCTTACATTTATTTTTATGTTTTACTCTTAAATGTTTTTCTTATAATGAATAAAAAGGACCTCTAAGCCATAAGAACTTTATATATGAAAATAAAATTTGTTGTGTGAGCTTTTTGAAAGCACGAATTTTATGAGATGGCGCTGTAAAAACTGGGCAAGAAATTGAAAAAAAAAATTGGTTTCTGGTTTGTTCTTATTATTTTGATGGAAAAATTGGCGATTAGGCCATTACACAGCAGCATGAACTTAATAATTCAGTATATAGCAAAATGCAGGTCTGCAACAAGTCATCCACATCCAATTCATTTATTGAAAATTTCAAAACAGCCTGTCAAACAGTAAGACTGTTGAGTAATTCATTAATGAGAAATTAATGAATTACTCTACAATATTTAAGGATTATTCATAGTGGTTAGATAATTTAAAAAATATTTACTTTAAATTGATTCTTATTGACTGATTTGCTTTATTTACTGATGTAATATTAATCAATTTAATTTGTTGAATCACTAGGTCTACAGCGCATTTTAAATAAGAAGTAATCTAGGTAATAGAATAAAAAGAAAATTTTCATAAGTATGAAAATAGAACACATGCCAAGAGACCTGTATGCAAGACACAAAAAAAGAGAGAAAGACAGAGATAAAGTGAGTTTGATTATTGAAAAAGTTAAAAATGGACCAAGAGAATAATATATAGTGAATAATATAAAAATTAGTGAATATGGGTGAATACGAATAGTAAATATGAGAATAAAGAAAATTAGTGAATATGTAATTAGTGCTAAATCAAATAATATTCATAATGAAGCAAGGCATTTTTCCCTGGGCCCGCCCCCTTAAAATACAAAGGTCTCTACAATTTCCCCGAAATCCCCTGCATTACTCACATAATTTGCCTGTGCTTTGCCGGTTATTAGAATTCAAAAGAATGGGTTATTTGTGTGAATATGATTGAGAAACTTGAAAATATTTTGAAAATAATAAGGTTTTAGATAGATCTGTAAGTTTCTCTCTGCGTATTTGCCCAATTAATAACTCTTCTCTGAAAATCTGAATCACAAGTTGAAAAAAAACACAAGGTCTAAACACAATATAAGAAGAAACTAGTGTATATAGCTATAAAACCTCCATAGTGTATGTAAAACTATTTACAAAGTGTGGTATAGGTTTAAAAGGCAATTTTTTTAAGTAGTAAATTTCGGGATGTTTAGTCAATGGGAGGGGCTAATTGCCTACAAACACGCTCACAAGAAAAATCGAAAGACCATAATAATCGAAAGTAGAAATTTCCAGTAAACCTAAAGTCGGTTCTTCGGTAACTGACTCTTTGGATCTATATGTTGGGGTAGTAGTTTGGCAATTTCAGTACCCAAGGCATTTAAAGTTATCTAAAACCAACAGTTTTTGCTAAAACCGTTACGCCAGGAAAACAGAAATATTTAAATATCTATATCTAGAAGAAAATCGGAAAAATTGCGTTAATATGCAACCTATCCTCTCCCCCTCCTCTAAGAAAGAAAAAAATGTAAGAACATGATAATGAAACATTTAATTTTGCTAGAAAGTATTGATGCTCTACCTTATATACCATATATGATCGTCATTATGATCATGCATCATTATGATGCATGGCATAATGATGATCATAACGATGATTATTATGTCATCTTTTCATGTTTATTGGGTACTGGAATTAGCAGGCCGCTTTCCCAACTTTAGATTTCACTGGGTACCAAAATTAGAAAACTGCTACCTCGAGTCTAATCCGAAATGAGTGCCGGTCTGAATAACGAAGGCCTGATTTTAGTGAGAACCAATAATTTCTACTTTCGGAAGGCAGAACTCCGAATATGCACAAATGGAATTCGCTGCTCTGGAAATAAGAACACAATTTCTGGACTAGTAATGACAGGTTTAAGTCTCTAGTAAGGGTGTTGTCAATTGTAATATAAGAATTATCTTTACCAAAGCAGATACTGGACCAGGATTGTTAAACTTGTTTCTGGCTGGATAACTAACTAAGGAAAATGTTTTAATTAGCCACGAAATAGTCATTAGAGATTTATACATAGTATTTCATATTTAGTGGGAAAGGGAGGGTATGTAACCCCTAAACTTTTCTCTGCCTGCGTCTCTGTTCCAAAACCAAGGGCACTACCCTTGATAAATCACTTTTTAGATTGGCTTATAGCCTGCCTGTAGTAATTTGGCTTTAAGCCATATTCCTGATTGAAGAAAATAATAAGAATTGAAGTAGCAGTAAACAAGAAGACACAACAAAAGCAAGAAAACTAAATAGGGAGCCCAGACCTTGTAAAATTTTGATTAGAACTTTGTTATTTTTTTTCCTTTTTCTCCAGTTTCCCAGCTATGCAAGAGATAGCTGCACTACCATTTTTCAATATTGAAGTGGCTGTACAATTAAACCATAATTTTGGGTACACCACTGACTGTCGCAGGTCAAAATACATATCAAATGAAATCCTTAGTACTTGTTTTTGTTCTTATGAAATAAATTCGACTACAATTGGTCAGCATACTTTTAGGGTCACAAAATTTACAAAGATATTCAAAAAAGAATTTTAATTTCAACTGCAAATACTGGGACGTCACTTGTCTTTGTAACAGAAATACACTATTTATGAATAAAACATGCTACATGTGAGATATGCTATTTGTGAATTACTAAAAAAATAAACTAAGAAAAATGGGGTATTTGTAACAAATAGTAAATTCGCTCTTAAAACCGGTAAGATTTTACAGTGAAAATCGGCTAAAAATTCTTCATTACCAATAAAACGATAGATAAATGAAATATTTACTACTATACCGTGATCATCGTATGCTAGCCTCTTGTGGTTTTAGCAAAAGTAATTAGTAACTCTTTTTATTTATTTTAATTTATAATATGAGAAAAACTTAAAGGCATCTTTTGATCTTTCACATTAATATTTATATCGACAGGTATACGAACACCGCCTTGATTTTCTTTTATCCTATTTATTTTCAGGACTAAAATGGAAACGGCCCAACAAGTTCAACTGAAAATTTAACACCTTTATACATACGAGGCTTGAAGTTGGATCCCACAACATAGTCTTACTGAATTAAAGAAAGTATATAGGAGTAGTAAAGTAAAAGATGAGTATTAGAGATAGCGAAAGTGACTTTGGTAGAATCACTATTATAGGTTAGACAGGGCCCCTTTAGACATCACATGAGCAAACACTTTTCTTTTAGTTTTTCAGCTGCTTCTGAACTGGCACTAGATTTCTTTTCTCCATCTAGGGAGATACTCCTACTTTTGTCCAAGTTCAATAGCTCTTGGAAGAGCTCTTTGACATTATGGTTTGTTTTAGCTGAAGTTTCCATGAATGCACACTGCCATCTTTTGGCTAATGCTTCTCCTTCTGAGGTTTGAACTTCTCTTGCTTCCATTTCGTCGCATTTGTTAGCCACAAGCATAACTGGAAGATTTTCCATAGTAACCTAAGAAAAAGTAGGTTACTCCAACTTTTGTTTATCTTTTAGACACTTGTTTCAGACTGCGTATTAAATTCTATTTTCTCCTCAGCCTAATGATAATATCAAATTAAGCACAAAAATAAAGAAGAAAAGAAGAAGAAATCCGCCATCCAATTGTGAATTTAAGCCATCTGTTCGAAGCACAAATGAAATATTTTTGTGAACTTTAGAATCGTCCACCAAATTATTGTAGATAGAACCAGTATACTTTGCATCAAGCCACCCATCTAAAAAATGCTTGTGGATTGTTACAGGTTTCCAAATGTTTTTTTTCTTTTTTTTAGAGTCTCATGTTTAAGAACGAGGTTATGAAAACACCCAGGGTTTTTATTTAAAAGAGGGGGTATCTGAGTCTTAAGGCCAAAATCCAAAATATATATTCTGAGTTATTTGCTTTGTGCCCCGTTTTTGCTACCCTGATATCAACATAAGCCTTCACTTAAAGCATTCGCGTATGATGAAATTCAGTTACTGATGAATGTAAGTTCCCATAAATTTGTTCTTTTTTAATATAAATATTTTTATTTTCCCGGACAGCGTTGGATTCAGCCAATTAGGGACCTGTCAAATTTAGAGATATAGCACTAGGAAAATCAGTTTCTTTAGGATACTTAGCTGAGGACATTTTGCCGATCCTGTCCCATTTCTTTCTTAAACTTAATTGGAGTATGCTTCAACATTAAAAGAGAACTTTTTGGCTGCGGTTTGTAGTACTTACTGACAAATATGCTGGCACGACTATCTACACATTTGGAAAAACGATTGTACTAAATTTTAATAAGCTTGCAATTTACAACCGTAAGTCTCTGGGCCAAGAGGAGCCTTTTTGTAAAAAAAAAATAAATAAATAAAATTGGTTGCACAATCCCCCTAAAAATGGGATTAAAAAAGGGCCAAAAATTTTTTCTGAGTGGCTCAGTAAAGTTTAGACCCCCATTCTTTGGATCAGAAGAAACTCATTCAACAAGAAAAATATTGTTTCCCTCCAAAACAGGCCTTTTTTGTAGGTACGGCTAAAACCTACAGCCATAAATTTGTTGGCCAAAGTAATCCTCATGCAGCGCAAAGTATAACTTGGATGGGCACAGGGTGCACAGGCCACCAAAATCTGGGGTAGAAAATGTTCTTCTCAATTAGCTACACACTTATTTATATCATCCCCTAAAACATTTAGAAAATTTCAGTTTGCCTCAAAACGAGGCCCTAGAAACGATAAATAACATTTTTTTTTTCTGAAGTGCTTGAAACTTGAAACCTCAAATCCCTGGTCAATTGAACCCTAATGTTCAAAAGAACTTATGTGGAGGCACAGAGCTCCTTCAAATTGATGTCCAAAAGAAGAGCAAAATGTGGAGTTTCTGAGTGGATTTCAACTTTGAAGAATCTTTGCCTGGGATAAGAGGACCGCACAATTTTGGATGGGGTGAGTGCTGTTGTATCCAGAATACTTGAGAAACAGCATTTTCCGATCAGTTTGAAAATTGAAAACACCAGTCCCCGGGCTAAGAGGAACCTAATACTAAAAAGTTAATACTAAAATGGAAACCCTAATATACTAAAAAAAAGATAGTTGGGGTCCTTAGCTCCCTAGTGCTTTGTAGAAAATATAAAGCGAAGCCCTAAAAACAGGACGTCTTCCTTGGAGCAGGAAATTCCATAAGTAGCCAGCAAAATAAAAGGCTAATTTATAAGGCTCTCAATTGGCTCTCAATGGAAATGATATCGATAAATTGCAGTAGACAATTATAATTCTCTAAAGACTCAAGGAAGCTTGATTTAAGTAAATCCCTGGCTCTTAGAATTCAACAGATAATGGAAAATATCCCAAGCCCGTTAGTTTGAGCTAATTTAGTAAATATACTTCGCGTAATCTGTAAAGCAACAATTTTTGTTAGTTTTTAATTCCAACTTCACCGTTACTACTGCAAAATAACTTCTTTTTTGATTGTTTATAGTTTTTAAGTAAGCAAAATTAACCGTACAAAAATACCCTTCATTACTTTACTACTAATACTACTAACAACTCACCGCAGCACCAAGACGCCTGAGGCGAACACAGCTGCACACACTCCTCCTCCATCCCAATCTATTCAAAGCCTCCCTTTTTACACCCTCCCACGAAGTTCCCATTTCCTTTAAATATTTCTTTATGACGTCCTCCCACCCCAGACGAGGATGACCTGCTTACCGTTTAGCCTTAGACGGTTGGCGGAAAAAAAACAACCTTCGGCAATCCGTCATGCTTCATCTGCAAAACGTGCCCTAGCCACCTCTACTTTTTTTTCATTATAGCCCTAGATAGCGGTATTGAACCACATTTTTCGTACAGTCTATTGTTTGAAATATGGTCAGTCAGCCGGGTACCCAGAACAATCCTTAAGCAATTTCTCTGGAAAATATCTAGCAAATCTTCATCCGCTTTTCGGAGCGCCCATGCTTCAGAGCCATATTTGACCACTGTCATCACTGTAGCTTCTAATTTTCTAATCTTGGTTTGCAGATTTATCTTCCTATTCTTCCAAACCTTTTTTAACTGTGAAAAAACACCCTGAGCCTTGGCTATTCTACTTTAACATCTTCACTGCTCCCACCATATTTACTAATAATATTACCAAGGTAAGTGAAGCTGCCCACCTGATCAATCATTTCATTACCCAACGTAACCTTTTCATCTTCACTTGTTCCTAGCCTTAGTGACTTAGTCTTCTTAACATTAATTTTCAGACCTATTCTAACACCCTGAACTCGCAAAACCTCTAAAACTTTATTCATTTTGCTTTACACTTTCATCTAGGATGCTTAAATCATCAGCACAATCTAAGTCCAGGAGACTTTGTCTTCCCCATTTGATTCCGTGGTCTCTCATTGCCTTTCCTGTGCTCCTTAAGACAAAGTCCATCAAAATAATCCATATAAAGGGAGATAGAACACAACCCTCCTTAACTCCTGATTTAATACAAAACCAGCTGCTAACCTCATTTCCTATCTTAACCACAATAGTGTTATTCTCATACATAGTACTAATCACTTTAATATATTTGTCTGGTATAATATACAAGGATAAAACTTTTACTAAAGCTCTTCTATCAACAGAATCGAACGCTAGCTCATAATCTATAAAACTGAGGACCAAAGGTCTTTGACAACTTAGGCACTTCTCATATATTAACCTAAGAGTAAAAATTTGGTCGACACATCCTCTACCTTTTCTAAAACCGCACTGCTCTTCTCTTAAAACTTAGTTTACGGCACCTCTCGGTCTAAAAAGTATCATATTACTAAGTAATTTACTACCTAAGGAGACCAGACTAATGCCTCGATAATTACCACACTCACTTTTAACACCTTTCTTATAAAGTGGTTTAATTAAGGTTTTCCTAAAATCGTTAGGTACTTCCCCTATTTCAAAAATCATATTCATAATCTTCAGTAACTTATTTTTAACCTTAGAGCCACCATATTTAAAAACCCATTTACCACCCTATCAGTACCTGGAGCCTTATAATTTTTCAATTTTTTTAGTACTATCGCTAATTCTTCCTCACAAAAGAAATCTTCCGTCACATCCAAGGTATCACAAACTTTTTCATTTTCCTCTATGTCTTTTTCTGCAACTCTATCCTTAGGCGATGAAAATAAAAAAATCAACATGATTGTTGTTAAAACAAGACATTAAATACAGGTTATACTTCCTACCTTCCTTATACCTTCTCACAAGATATGTGTCATTTTGCCACATAAGTAAAGAGTCCAAGGGATATGGTGTCACAGGTATCTTGGGAAATTTACAAATAAAAAAATCGATTATATGATTTTTTTTCATCGGGTATGTTTCTTTTCAAAACACTTTTTGTAGTTTTCATTTTCTATGGGGGCTTGGAGGGGGAGTATACAAGAGGGAGTATTGTGAACCTCCAATTAAGGGTTTTGGATCCTAGAGATCGCAATGTTACCTTTTTATGCTTCTTAGCCTTTTAAACCCAGGAAATGCACCAAAAAATGCCATTTCCGGTATGATTTTGCACTATTCGATGGAGCTAATAAGACAAATTAGTAAGAGGTACACAAATAGAGGCAGTAGCTTCTAAATGAGCCATTAAACATCTCTGTAGTCTTGCGGTAGCCTGCTAGCCCTTTCATAAAAAAAAAAAAAAAAATCAGAAAGAGGAGATGAATGCTAGCCACAAAAAAAAAAAAATTTTTTCTCTTTTTCAAGGCGGGAGACTCTACGCCTTCAGCTGGGTGTTTTAGACTATTTTAAACTATATTTTGTTCTCTCCAGGAAATTCGACCCTCTTTAGGCAAAGCTTTGTTTTGTGCGACAAAATGTCAGAAAACTCTACTTTGCTGTGCCACGATTTCTTTTATTGCTCACAAAGGTCATCGTCTGCTGAAAATTTATCAACAACCTTGATAATCTCTGCACAATTTATATCATTAGCACAATTAGCCGACAATTTATGAATAAGCACATAACTCTCTTCGCCATTCACGTCATACAGTAGACCGTAATCCGCATACTATGGAGCTGTATCTTAAGATGAGGGAGGGGGATCATAACATCCTTTATAGTTTTTCACACCATGAAAAAACGATTGGTCATTTTAGAATTTGTGTTCCCTGGATTTTGACTCTCTGTGGGCAAAAGTTTTTGTTACAAAATGATAGAAAACACCACTTTGCTGGCATGATCTCTTTTAATGCGCAAAAATAATGCTGGATGTTGTAATGTGCACCTCTGGGAAAAGAGAGAGAAAAAAAGGAGACAAGTAAGTGCTTCCCATGCAAAAAAGTGATTTTCCTTGTTCCGGGTTGTGGATATTGTTTTGTGTTCCATTGTATCAAATTAACGACTTTTCTTGACTACTAAGGTCCTTGAGTCGGAGGGCGGAGCCAAAATTGTCCCGTACAGGTATTTTGAAAGTGGTGATTTCAATTGTGGGCTTTTTGTTCCGATCCATCACCATTTTTTAGGAGATTTCGGGCTTTTTTCGGAATATCAATAAACTTATTTCCGCAATCAGCTTTTACTATTAAGAATAACTGAAATCCTAGTTACAATTCCTTTATTCTCTGTTAAATTATTTTTTTTGTCTTTAGACGGTTGTTCTCAAAAAGAGCACTTGAAATTTAGGTTACTATGGGCCCTGGTTCCCTCTTTACTAGTTTGCAGCTGTTGCTGCAGCCATGATCTGCTTGTGACACAATAATTCCTGAAAACTTTCCAATGGCAGAGCGACTGTAGTTTTACTAAACTGTAGAGGGACTTCTTTTTTCTCCGTTTTACGATCTTCATACGGAAAAAAGTTCGAACTTTCATTTTTTGCTGTTACTGATCCCCATTCCTGTGATTGTGTCGAAAGCAGAATTGTTACTGCGAAAGCACAAGTGCTACTCAGCGACACAGTTATGATTTAGCCTCAGTTAAACAGCTTTCCATCTAGAGATGTAAGTTCAGCATTGTTGTGATAACTGCTGACAAATTTTTCCGTTAATTTGAAACCTCCCTCCTTCATTTCTTCTTTTCGCTCTCTTTTTCGTATTTTTTTTTTTTTTGCTTTGTAATATACGTTGCTACAGTATTCTGCATTTAATAAATGTTCTTTTGTGTGTTTGATATCACACTCTCTTTGCACGTGTATGTGCTAAACGCGGAAAATGATTGATTGATAAGGATTCCAATACAGAGCGCGATGAGGAAAAATGAAAAGATGATTAGAATATTATTAAGCAATATATTATGAAATCCTCGACGTCAGGGAAAACATTTGTCATTCACTGGGAATAAACAAGGGAAAATTGATCTGCTTGTTTTCTTTATTCCTTTCTATAGTTTAAAGAGTTTAGCTGATAGAAGATAATGATAGAATACAGAGTGATAGGTATGTTGCATTTTATTTAAATTAGATTCACGCAAGAATTTCCAATCTTTATCACTGGAAAAGGTAATCTGGCCAGTATACTCTCCAATACATATCCACCATTCACAATGTTCGCAAGTCAATTATCAATTACCATGTCAAAGCTTTATAGCAGAAATATAGGCATGTTGTACGTTGTTTGAACCAAAATAATGCAAAAGTTTTAGCATGCATAAGTGTAGGATCAAAGTTGGCCTAAAGCCCCTGTAGCACTGCCTACACAATACCAACTTTTCCCTAAAAAGATTGATATATGACACCCTGTTTGAACTGGAATCGAGTAAGGACACCCTGTTTGTAAGAACTCTAACTGTTTTTGGTCCCAGTCGTTTGTCTGGGTCAAAAGTAATGGCTGGGACCAAAAACAGTTAGAGTCAAAGCAAAGACAAAAGGAAAAATTGCTTCCCTAAGTTTTTTGAATAAAAACTGGGCTTTAGTTTCATTGGTATTCGTCTGTGACGCATTATCTGAAGCAAACCACATTATTTCGCAAACGTATGCCAGAAAGAGAAGCCCATGACCTATTTTTGTTCAATATGATTGGTTTCTGTGTAAAATTTTAAGCCAGTAAAATGAACAAGTAGTAAAATTTCCCTGGATAAGGTTGTCCTATGGGAAAATTTCAAGCTAGTAAAAAATATTGAAAATGTTTGAGTGTTAGCTACAGCAAAATAATAACACCTTGATTTTATTTCCTCGGTATCAATTTTGTTTCAACTTTGTAGCTGTAAATCCCTCAAAACTTTCTAAATGGTATATCCCAGGAAACTTTCTCCTTCAAGAAAATGATGACACGTTCCTTAAATATGGCCTCAAAACCTTAAATCAACTTAAACGTGAAATTCTGCTTAAAATCAATTTTATTTTCTATGTCTTGACACCAAATCAATGTTTTTTTCTTTTTAGAATGCACGTCGCGTAGCCAAATAACCACTATGTATCCGTTAATCAGGGTTGCAATATGGTGCAACATAATCTCTTTAGGTAGCCTCTAATTCTGCGTGATAGAGATGGAAACAGATTTTCCTTATTATCAAATACACATTCCAAAACAACAACAGATATTTAGCAGAAGAATTTAGGCTCTTCCCTCATGAAGTGGAAGTATTTCTCAATTCTTGCTTAAAACTCACTTTCTGTGACAGAGAATAAATCCCTGACCTATGAAACTTGATTCCTCTAACATCCGGATTCTAAAGGTCAACAGTTTTAAATTTCTTTTGCAAAGTCTCTATGCTTTAGGGAACTGCTTAATAAACTTCAAATGAATCAGGGTACTTTTGTGCAGGACTTGGAAGTGGCGAGAGCCCTTGAAAATCCGTCTCCACTGTCTCCTTATACCCAGTAAGATTCAGGTGGATTAAGGCCTTTCTATTCAAAGGTAGGCGAAGGGGCGTACGGTTCTGAAAATGATCATTTTTATATTCCGTTGGCGCAAAGTGCGTCCCGGATAATTTTCACACCTATTATTAATTAATCCTGCCTTCTTTTCTGCGGAAAATGCGGAGAAGCCCTGAACCCACTTAATACCTCCAATGATACATATTAAACATAATTTTGTAATTCCGGCTCATGCAAACTACAAAATGACTATCTTTCTCTTAAAAAGCCAACAGGTTGAGGGAAGTGTGAGTTTGGGGGCCAACGGACCACTTTGTGCCTACGATCACACTGATTAGATATACGCGTATGACTCCGATTCAAATCTCCAAGCATACAGGTTGAACAACCTTGCATGCATGCAATTCAAAGGAGGCGATGCATGACTACCTATCGGCTAAAATTTTGATGTGGGGGTATCTAGGAGGGGCTCCTGACCTATTTTGCTCCCATATCATGTGAATTGAAAATCCTTGTTATTTTACTTCAAACAATGTGCGATATTTGTGCTACTTTTCTGCTACTATTTCTGCCTACCTTTCTGCTACAAAATTGACAAGAGAGGAGAGTTTAGAGGGCGACAGGTCCACTCTTATTATAAACATAAAAAATCTGGATAAACAAAGAAAAAAGATGCATCATCGGCACCTTCCTAATAAACAATTGACGAGCAAGAGGGGAGGCAGGTATTGGAAGGTTCAAAGGCCCACTTGATGCTCCCAATCATACAGAAGCCTTACTTGATTGTGCTTCAAAGAAAGCGCAGCATCCCTATTATTTTGCTAAAAAGTCGATGAAGGGAGGGACTGATGGCTGCCTTTCGCTTCAACCATACATATTGGAAACATCTGTAAGATTTCTCTTTTACAACAAGCAACATGGGTAACTTTCTGATAAAAGTCTGGTGGTAGAAGGCGAGGAGGGACCATGGGTCATCGTTCAGCTTCCAATGGTACAGACTGAGAATCTTCCGTGTAATTATCCTGTAGATATAGGGTAGCATGACTGTGTGCTATATATTTGGCTATGGGAGGGGTAGATTGCAGTTAGAGAGGAATGTGTGCCCAATTTGCTCCTTCAATCATATAAATTGAGAATCCTTTCGTGACTCCAGTTAAAAGAGGGCGTGTCAAGCTTGCCTTTCAGCTAAAAGGCGACAGGGAAAGCATAGTGGATATGCTGGAGGAACGATCAGCCCACTCTGTATCTTCAATAATTTTGATTCAAAATCTTTACTCGATTCCAGTTCAAACAGGGTGTCACATATCAATCGTTTTAGGGAAAAGTTGGTATTGTGTAGGCAGTGCTACAAGGGCTTTAGGCCAGCTTTGATCCTACACTTATGCATGCTAAAAATTTTTGCATTATTTTGGTTCAAACAACGTACAACATGCCTATATTTCTGCTAAAAAGCTTTGACATGGTAATTGATAATTGACTTGCAAACATTGTATATGGTGGATAGGTATTGGAGAATATACTGGCCAGATTACCTTTTCCAATGATAAGGATTTGAGATTATTGCGTGAATCTAGTTTAAATACAATGCAACATACCTATCGCTCTGCTAGAAAGTTATTAAGGGGATGTCGGAGAGGTCAAAGATCTCCAACGACACAGAGTGGAAACACTTGCATGATTCTGATTCAAATAAGTTGCAACCTACCTACCTATCTGCTAAAAAGTTGACAATGGGTGGACTAAGTACCCCATAAACTTGCCCCGTTTTTATACCAAGTAGGGACTTCTTTCGGTCTTGTTATCAGAGTTTTCTTTTCTAATTTGCACCTCCACAATGAGCTTTTCGACCCCTTGAAAGTTTCGAGCTGATCTTTTTCATCAAGGATTTATTTTCCAGCTTATAAAAAGATTGCTCATTGATCTATGTAAGAAAAAATACGTCTGAGTTTGAATGTTCGTTTTTTGTCACTATCTAACATTCTACTAATACTGCCAAGAAAAGAGCAAAGGGTAGGGTCCGATTTCTATACCAACGAAAGAACTATTTCAGATTGAGAGGCTGGCGCGTTGTGATACCGTTATTCTACCTCATTCCCAAACTTACAAATGAAATAACAAACTTTGCCGAATTTTTTTTTTTTTAATGTATTAAAAAAATTATTTTGGCCCAGTGGAGTGCCTATTTACCTAAACAGACTTTGCTTCAGGTTTTGTTATGTTTATGGTTGATGAAACCCTTTCTTCTTAAAAAAAAAGAAAACACGCGCTTAAGCGACCAACGGGCTGGTAGCCCTTTTGTACCCATGGGAAGACAATTCTTTCATAGGTCATCTCTAAACTTGTCTTTTGATGATTATTATCAGAAGATATTTTGGTGAAACAATCAGTTTTTTATGCATCTTTAAAGCACTTTTAAATTTAGGTCTAAAGTTGAATTTGAAAGTAGTTCCTGCCTGCTAGCTTTTGAAATTTATAATCAAAAGGCTATACTGTTCAGTATTCCATATTCTACTATTTCCTTAGATTTAACTTTCAATTATTTTTCCTTATGTATGACTTTTAACAGGCAAGGCCAAAACGACCAAAGAGCCCCACTACTGAGTAGGCAGGCAAAGTATATAGGCTAGTCTGGTAACATTATTACCAATTATCTAGGTTCTACTACCCAGGGTTGATGTTGTTTGCCTACAGCAATATTCTTGTTTTAATTTTATTTTTTCTCTTTTAACTAAAACTCCACAAAAATAAAGTCAATCCTTTCAATTTAGTACTTGTAGGTTGTAGGGTCTCCCATAGTGTTAAAGTTTGTATCATCGTCAAAGATCGTGCTACATTCTTACACTCATCTCTGATAGAGGCTAGAACCACCATTTCATCACGGAATGGGCGTTTCGTATTTCGCATCATCTGGGAAAACCACGGCAGACCAAATGCCAAATACAGACCATGGCATTTCATCAAAAATGGCAGACCGGAATTTGAACGTTCAGCACATCAGACTGGTAAGCCATCTCACTCTCCCGATATCTTTGGCGCCTAAACCTTATTTTGGTGAAAACGAGACATTTCAGTAGTTTCTAATTTTAGTTTTAGGTGAATTTGACTTTAAAAACAATAGTCTATGTTTAATTTTAATTAGTATCCTGGCATTTCAGATTAGATAAGTAAGTTAATAAAGATCAAGATTAGTTAAAACAGTGTTATTCGGTTTTGCATTTATTTCAGGAAATGTTCCCACAAAAGTGAACCCAGGCCTATCCAGCATGGCAAAATTCAATTCAGGCAAATTTCAACCTCACAAAACTTAACTCATGGAAAATTCAACCCTGCCAAACACAACCCTCGGAAGACGCAAAATTCATCCTTTTGCAAAATTCATCCTTCCGAAAACCAGCCTTGCAAAATCCACCGAACATAAATAATTACAACTAGCAAAACTCAACACATAACAAGTTAAAACCCGGGAAAATTTATCTATTTGGCACAAGAAAGGGAGCTTGGTCATCCTTTGTTGCCTAAGAATGCTCCGACTGAAATTTAAACCCCTACCCCTCCCTTTTTCTGACACTTCCTCTGTCCATCTTTCATAGAGATTGTTTCTGTCGCCATGCAAAAAACACCAAGATCCAAGGATTGGCCCGGGGACAAACTTATTTACAACCTATTACCCTTTTCATGAAGTTTAACCGTTACAGACAAAAGAGACAGGTAAAAGTGGCATGGTTGCTGGAAGCAAGGAACTGTGAACCAGGCATGTACTCATAATTTTTTTTTTCAGAAACGGGCCAGATTCCTCAAAAATGGGGAACGATTTAAAAATATGGGTGAGTATTCAATAAATTGTAAGAATGTGTGTATTTTGACAATAACTGTGGCAAATGGATCCTCTCCTAGTTTGGGGTAAAGATTAAATTTTGAATACATTGTAATTGTGTGACATTAAATTACTTGGTTAAAGTTCTCGTGCGCTAAGTTTTGAACGGATGAAGTTTCATTTTGGCTGAGTTTTGAGTATGCTCAATTTTTTGGATAATTCCCCATAGGCATATAAGTTTTCGCTGCTGCATGATGCTTAAGAGTTCAATTTATTGTGCGTTGAAGTTTACTTGAGTTGAGCTTTGCTTGGCTAAGTTTTTCCGGACTGAATTTATTTGAGGAGCGTGAGTTGTTTTGTCAGGTTAAACTTTGCGCGGTTTCAAGTCCCCAAGGCCTACAGGTCTTCCTTTCTGTACGGGGATTTAGATTAGATTTTTATGGCCTGAATCTTTCTTTGGTTGACCTTTTTTGGGTTAATTTTGCCGTGCTGAATGTTAATGAGGCTTGAATTTTGCTTTGGGTGTGTGTTGTGCAGGTTGAATTTCGCTGTGTTGTGTTTTGATCGGTCAATTTTGCCAGGTTGAAGTTGCATGAGTTGTATTTTGCCGGGTAGAATTTTGTAGGTTGCGTGTGCATGGGATGAGTTTTAAATGCATAACTTAGACTCATTTTTATGTGGCAATATTGATCACTCATGATATGCATCAGATTCTTGCTATAGTCGTTTCTTCGGAGCACAAGTCCGTCCTCTTTGGGATCGAAAGTCAAACCAGCAGCTTACTAATTTTAGGACCCAAAGACAACTAAGTTCAGGATTAGAATTTGCTAATTTCAGTACCCTATCAAATAAAACGCATAAAAATAGAGGGTGTAATACTGTCTCTCTGCATTTAAGTAGCTTCTCGCGATCCTTAAATGCCGTATCAACCAAATATTTTTTAGTTCTACGAAGTTTTAAAATTTGGTTGCAAGGGGAAGAAAAAAGGGTAGAAATTCCCTCAAGGGGAATTTTCTCCTTTTTTCCTCAGTTATAACAACCGTTGCAGCTTTATAGCCAAAGTACATTTTTAATATTTAATTACTGTGCAGGTTAAGTTTTTTTGTAGGAAGGTGTGAAGATAGTCAATCAACGAATATTTTTTCCTCATTTTTGTCCTATCTATGTTATGAAACTATGTTAATCTAGAACAATAGTATTAGCAAGCAATGATACCGCTAGTACCATCTATGTATACATATACTATCGTGCTGTCTATATTACTGGATTATTTTTCATGAGCAGAAAAATTAGCAATTGTTCCTCAATTTTACATGCCTTTAATTCACTTCGGTGCTAAAATTAGCAAGCTCCTACTCCAACTTTAAAACCAAAAAAGTGAAACTAAAGAGTAGATACTAAACCGATATATACTGAAAGACATCGAGAAAAGAACACATACAACAACAGAAACGAATAGAACACAAACACGAACAAATACAAACAGAACAGATACAGAATACTGAAGCACAGGTTTTAGTTTTACTTTGTGACTCATTATGGAACGTTTAGAAAGAAAAAAAATGCGATAAAATAGTCTTAAGATAGTTATTCAATAAATTTTGTTATTTTATTATCAAAAATTTTGATTTTAGAAGACCAGGAGTGAAAAAATTGAGGGAAAGCTGTCAAAGCAGGGAGTTATAGCCTTAAAAAAGATATATTTTTTTTCTTTCTCCTGAACATAATGTTTGTTTTATTTATTTTGAATCTATATTATTATATATTACTAAATTACATTATTATTAGATAATATAGTATATTATTACTATTATTATATTATTATTACATTATAATAATATACATTATATTATTATTATATATAGGATATTAATGCAACAGAATATTATTATGTTATTATTTGTTTTGAAATGAGAATTACTTGTCAATTCCTACTCTATTCTACCATGATATTGCTATTTTCTCACTAAAAGTGAAAATATCACGTAGAGCAGCGACGAAATGAAAAATAGTTCTTTCTTACTTTTTCCTCTCATTTCAGTTAATTAACAAGAAAGTTTATCACTTGCTTAATCTCTGAAAAATGAGAAGATGCGAAGCATCTGTGGGAAAAGAAAGCAATAAGAGAACTGTAAATGAAATGAGATTATATCATAATACCTCTGTTAATATGCCGGAGGATGAAGGTTTAATAATGAAAGAGCGATACACAGGTAGTCAATCATAAACTTCTCACTTTTTTAAAATAATTTTTGATTTCAAATGAGATTATTTGTTTCTGAAAAATCGCAACTAATACAATTTATAAACACTACATTAAAATAAATTATTTTGATGTTTATATGTAAAGGATAGATTTTATAATATATATATTTTATTTTCCGTTCAAATAACCTTTTTGAAGACCCCTTAAAAGAAACTTTACATTTTTTACTACACACCTAAAGTGATTTGTTTCTCTCGACATATCGTTAGAAAGCCACAGGAAACTAATTGGAGGAACTTTTCATAAACTATTCTTTCCATATTTTTGATAAAACATGAAAGCAAAGGGGGAAACACCACTGTAGACTGTAGCTCCTTTTCTTTCCAATGACACACATTTGATACCGCGCGTACTGACCCTGGGTATGTATCTCAGAACCTTAGTTTAGTTGCTTGTACTCGGAAAAAAAAACAGGTTTTTCCATAGGATTCTCGTGATGTGTACATCTTAATCACGCATGCACGGAGGCGAAGTATGAATCTTGTGTGGTTTTAAATCCGTGTCACTTATTTTTAACGGAGAGTATATCCTTCGTCGATACTGTATACTCTGTATACTGTGGTAGACACCAGTAGAGGAGGAAAGATACGGAAAAAAATGGTCAAACCTCGGAGAAATTGCAACAGAATTTTTTTTGCACCAAAATGTTCAGAAAAATCAGCTTAATCACACAAAAAAATCCCCCCGAATCCTCCTGCACAAGTATCCCAAATTTGCCCTTGAAGGGGGAAAATGAGGGGGGAAATCGATTTTTGGGGTTATAAATATTTTGGAGTTTGAATAGTTGTTTCCTATCAAATCAAGCATGCCGAATCCAAATATGAATTCAGATTTTAGTTTTTCATTACCCTAATGCCCATTTCTACCCATAAAGGGTGGAGGGTGGCGGGGTAAAACTTGAAATTATGAGGCTGCTGGATTATTTGGTCGTTTCTTATGAAATCAATGGCGGCGAATTCCAAAATGAAGTTAAAAACTTGATTTTACGTGGTCAAGTACTTCATCTTACATAAAACGGCTGTGAAAGTTGACCAACAGGAACTAGTTATTTTAATCACTTATCAGTTGATTCACCATTTCCAATCAAGCTAGGAATGGCACCTTAGAATACGAGTCTCGAACAGTTTAATTTCAAACCAGTATTCCAGAATCCCCTTCCACTCCCCCTCAGTTTGCGGTTTCCATTCCTTAGTGTCATTCTTTATAGTCAGTGGAGACATCTACCATAGTACTTGATAGAAGACTGGCGTGTTCGAGGCTATATACAATGTTTGTGCCGTTTTTGTTTTTTTTTTACTTCCGCAAAAAAAAAGACAAAAGAATAAACTGGGATCAGCGATTTTTAATTGACAGACTGCACAATCTCGGCTTCTGCTCTTCTTACTCAGAGGTAAAAGATTTGAAAGATGTGGAGCAGTATATCAAACGTCGTTGGAAGAGTCCAAAGAGAAAGCACATTTTTTTCAGTATGTAGGAGATAACGTCAATTATGATATTGCTACTATCGACGGCCTGAATACTTTTCATGGAATGGGTCTTATTGAAGTGTCTACACCTGAGTTTCCGGCAACGGAGCTTTCAGCGCCAAGAAAAGAAGTAAGTGGAAATGAGATGAAGTCAATCGGCACAATGCCATTCTACACTTACCAGAAACCCGCCAAGTCGCAACCAAGGACTTTTGTTTGCTTGACAGAAAATGGTGACACTTATGACAATGAGTGGAGGTTGAAACGCTCTGGCGCATCTCTGGCTTTTTCAAAAGCTCATACATGAGCTGGTCGGCCTTTATATGGTCAATACACCAAAAGCTACCTCATCCGGGAAAATCGAATATTCGTTTTTTGCCAAGGATTAACCACAACCCAAGCGATATCTCCTGTGTTTATTCTACACTTATGCATGCTAACGAGCGCGCTAATCGAGCTGGAAAAAACTCTAGTCATTATCTTTGACCAACCGCTTTACTGGAAGACGAAGTGTATCGTCGATGCAGAGCCTGCCACAAGTTCTTTAAGAAGTGCTATTGTTGTCCTGGGTGGATTTCACACACGCATGAGTTTCCTAGGAGCCATTGGCTTCCTTATGGCTGACTCGGGACTTTTGGAAATCCTAAGTCAAGTATATGCACCTAACACTGGGCGTAGTATGTTACAAGGCAAAGCTGACTCTCGTGCAGTGAGAGGCCATGGTCTGTTGGAGGTAGCCCTTTATGCGAGCCTTTTATCATCAGAACTGGGTAACAGAGCGTTTGACGGCAATGGCATGCTACCAGAGCAAAACGGCATACGAGTCTCTCCTTGAAGGAGATGACATCGACAAAGTGCAGGTGTCGGAAGCAGCAGAGCTTATCTATGAAATAGTTCAAAGTGCAAAAGAACGATTATCCGAGTCCAGAACTGCCCGTCTTTGGTTTCAGTATATGAACCTACTTGGAATCCTGAGAAAGAACCTGAGAGATGAACGAAGTGGCAACCTTGAGCTTTATCTACAGTCATTGTTGGAATTGCTTCCTTACTTTGCTTCTTCCGCCACAATCTTTACACGAAGTCTACTTGGATGTTCGTGCAGTCGATGTTTCAGTTGAGAAAAGACAATCCAGGGCAGTACAGAACGTTCAGCAATACCTGTTCATCCGAAGAATTGACAACTACTGGCAGCACTTTCTCCTGATTTGGTGATCGAACAGACGTTAATGAGAAGTATGAAAACGAGTGGAGGTCTGACGAGAGATAGAGGCATGACTGAATTACAGCAGACAATTTGGACATCTGCTATGCCTACTTTGGTTCTAGTTAACGAACGCATGCAGAAACTGACTGGCCTCACGGAGTTGACTATTGAAAATCACACAGAAGTAAAATCTTCGAGGAGAGCTAGAGACATGGCGGACATAGAAAAGATAGTTCGACACATTGAGCCCCTAGAACCCTTCAGGCAGGAATCACAGAACGTGGTTACTGGTGTCCGCGCTTCATCATCTGTAAGCGCAGACGATGCCAAATCTGGGAGAAACGATTCTGAAGGATATGGAAGCGAAAGACATTGACAAATATATTTTCAGGAGAAAGGAGAAAGCTGTAAATATGGCTGAGAAGTCATCTGTGGTGATAAATAGCGAGAGGGTAATGGTCGACCCTGCTCTAATCTTTCAACGCCTAGCTGCAGTGGCTAGCAACAGTGGTTCTGACTTGAATGAGGTTCTGTCGTTCGAGCTCTATACTTTTCCACCATCGCTCTTTAGTTCGTTCGAAGTGATGAGGACAGCCGACAAAGCCTCTCTAACAAATGCACTGATGAAAACTGAGGGACTTAAGGGTCGAATGACATTGCCATCCTCCCAGAGAGTTTTGGACAGTGGCTGGCTAGTCCATAAAATCCCGTGGACTTCCGTATCCACATATTCTGAGGTGGCAGGATCTTACGTAGATTGTGTCACAAGACATTTCAGCCAGGCAGCGGTAGTTTTTGACTCTTACACTGATACACCGACGACGAAAAATTGCACACAGCTGAAGAGAACCAAAGGTTTGTCGTGTGCAACGATTGATTTCTCTCCTAACATGAAGATCGTCAAAAGTGAGGAGGAATTTCTAAGAAATCCCAAAAATAAACAACGCTTCATCGACCTACTTACTGAGAGGCTGGCGAACTCAGGATGCAAAGTTCTACATGCTCAGGATGATGCCGATGTCTTAGTTGTACAAACTTCAGTCAGTTGCGCTGAAATTTCATCGACCACTTTTATTGGGAATGATACCGACCTATTAGTCCTTCTGCTGTACCATGCCAAGCTTGATGCATGTGATATCTTTACACAGACAGACACACATGGAAATAATGGATGAGTGTACGACATAAAAAGGATCAAGAACAAACTAGGAACCGAAGCAGGATCCAGAAAATCTACTCGTTTGCCAAGCAAAGTCTGGCTGCGATTCAACATTTAGAGTTCACGGCGTAGGAAAACCAGCAGTGGTTTCCTTGTCACTTAAAGATGGGATTTTTAAGGATACTTGCAAGATCTTCATGACACCAGGATCCAACCACCAGAAGATTGTCGAAGCTGGAGAGAAAGCTTTGCTCCGCATATGCAAAGGGAAAAGCAATGAGAAGACCCTGAAGAATGTCCGGGTGCGAGCATTCACAATGCGGGTTGCAAGTGCAAATGCTTTTGTTCAGGCAGAGTGGCTTCCACCGACTTTGGCTGTCGCAAAGTATCCCTTTTGCAGGTGCTATTTTCAAATAATGAAGTGGCAAGACACGTCAAATTCGCTAAAGCCCGAATAGTGGGGTTGGCGCCTCTCTTCGTCACGGAATATGTATCTTACCATTATGACAGATGCTTCACCGGCACCGGAGAGCCTACTGAAGATGGTGTGGTGCCAGTGCACCAGCGGGTGCGAGTCGCTCAAATGCAGCTGCCGTCGGAACGGTTTGCCCTGCAGCTTTGCCTGAGGGGAATGTAAAGGGGCGTTATGCACTAACGCTGCAGCAAGACAGGATGAGGACGATAACGAAGACGAGCAGGAAGAAGAATTAGCTTTAGGTTGTGCTTTAAAATCAAAATGCTCTTGTGATTAATTTACCAGAGTTCTAAACGTTTTTCTTTTATAACTGATTGACCTGAAGTTTTGATCTCGATTAAAGAAGTGGTTTTTCAAGGTATTATACTTAGCAACCCCTCATATTACAGGTCCCTTAAAGGTGGAAATGAGGTAAATAGTAAAAAAAAAACTACTTTTGGACCTCATTTTTGGCAATACGGTACTTCATTTGATATAAAATGATCCTTTAGCCGCAGGAATTTGGCAAATAATGATCTGCGTACTTTACCCCCCCCCGTTTCGTGAAGGTGAAAATTGATACTGGGGTACGTAAAACGTGATTTCTGACGTCGGATTTGGATTCTTCATGCTTGATTTGATAGAAAACGACCACTTAAACCCAAAAATACGTCCAAATAGAAATTCTGATTTCCCCCCTTACTTTCCCCCTTCAAGGGGGATTTCGGGTAATTGTGAAAGGGGGATTCGGGGGGATTTTTTTTTGTGTGATTAAGCTGATTTTTCTGAACATTTTGGTGTGAAAAAAAATTCTGTTGCAATTTCCCCGAGGTCAAACCGTATTTTTCCTCCACCACAGTTAGAATGCAAAATCGAAAAGAAAGACTAGTCGTGGAGCCTTTGTGGGTATCAGTGCAATGTGTTTGTTTGTCAGATTTTTGTTTCTGTTCATTAATATATTTTATCTTATTACTGTATTGAGGACTATACAAACAATGCAAACTAAAACTCATCCAACTTGGTTTAGAACATTCCTTTAAATTATAAATGTCAGAATATCTCAGCCCTAGGAAATCTTAACCTGAAACTTCCATGATGTCATCTTCTTCTTACTCTGAATTCTCATTTTTTCATTAAAATACTGAGTTGGATTTTATGATTGGCCAATTCAGCCTTAAAAATTAACGCATTTCACAAGTTTGCTAGTAAAAAACATGGTACTTTTGACATATGTGAAACATTTGTTATTACGCCACTGACACACTACTAATTGAACCAACAAGCAACAATACCTGAGAGGGTTTACGAAACTAAAAGAACACAAGAAAGTGTTTAGCAAATGCTTAGCAGCCGCGTTTTATTTAATTGAACAATGTACTATCATCCGTGTTATGAATGTTAGATTAGTCTCAACTCCTTATAACGGTTAATCTGTAACTTTTACCGTGGTTTTAACTTTTTATCTTGGCTTTTTAATTTAATTTTTCGAAAACTATACAACATGACGTTTGCTAATTTTGAGGTTCCCTTCTGTTTAATATGCTGCTCAACTGGTACGAAAAAGTCAATAGATTATCTAATCAATAATTATTCTTAGTCTAAAGTGCTGACGGATGTTCAACACTTGCTATAAAATATTTTACAGACAAAACTTATGAAAATCGTTTTGACTATGTACGATAAGCTCCTGTAAAATTGAATATGAGGCACCGCTCGATTTCTCTCCCAGCTTCTATAATTGTTATCCAAGTTTTTATCAATCAAACTTAAGCTTTTTTGAGTCGTTCTAGTTCTGCCGATTAACAATACACTGTCAGTGGCACTTGCGGTGTTAAATTACTATTAAATACATGATAAAGCGGCATAGTTTCATCCTTCGTTAGTTTCCCATTTTCTTTTATTTGGTCTTTTAATCAGTTAAATAAAAAACAAAGTTTTTTCAATTAAAAGTAAGGAGCAACATTAAAACCTAAAAAGAACAGAAATCATTACGTTTATGAGGGGGTTTGCCCACTCGTCAATACCTCGCTCTTTACGCTAAAGTTCTAATTTTGTTCCAGTTCTTTAAGAATGACCCCTGCATCACAAAGGCCGTTTAATTAGAATAAATAGCTCTTTGAAAGTGCTATAAAAAAAACTTAGTGTAAAGAGCAATGTATATGAGGGGGTGAACCCCCTCATATAAGTAACAATTTCTGTTCGTTTTAAGTTGTAATGTTGCTCCTTACTTTCAGTTAAAAAACTTTCTTTATTTAATTTCTGATTGTTTTCTAAATAATGCTGGAAAATCTGGGGCCCCCTTCATAGAAATTTCCCTTCCCCCATGAAAACTTGACTGTGGAAGGATCCTCACACGTAACCCCCTCTCCGCCATAAAAAGTCCTTCCTGAAAACGTCTGTGTACTTCCTAATAACCCATACTATATGTGAACAATGGGCAAAGTTCATAACTTGCAGCCCTTCCCCCAAGGGCCTCCGGGGGATTAAGTCATGCTCAAAGACATATTTATTAGATTTTTCGACTATGATGAACAAAATGGTTATCTCAAAATTTTGATTGGGTAAATTTGGGAAAAAATGAGCGTGGGAGGGGGCCTAGTTGCCCTCCAATTTTTTTGTCACTTAAAAAGGGCCCTACAAATTTTATTTTCCTTCCGAATGAGATATGTCACGATGTTCTAGGACCACTGTGTCAAAACGATCACCTCTGAAAAAAAAAAAACTCATCCGTGATCTTTCTTCTGGCAAAAAAAATACAAAATTTCATATTTTTTGCAGATAGGAGCTTGAAACCTCTACATCAAGGTTCTTTGATACGCTGAACCTGATTATGTTATTTTCATTAAGATTCTTTGAATATTAAAGGGTGTTCCCCCTTTTTTTGAAAATAAGGCAAATTTTCTCAGACTCTTAACTTTTGTTGGGTAAAACTAAACTTGAGGAAATTTATATATTTAAAATCAGCATAAAAAACCAATTCCCTTGATGTATCTATTGGTATCAAAATTCCGTTTTTTAGAGTTTCGGTAACAATTGAGCCGGGTTACTCCTTACTTACAATTCGCTACCACGAACTGTTTGATTACATTTGTATTAGTAATAACCTCAGCTGTGTTTTGTTCCTGTTGTTAAAATAATTTCAAAGAGACTTGTTCATTTGGAGGTCCTAGTTCTTTTATCTCTTCTCTATTTTTTCTATTGTCTATGGTGAATGGTGTCTTACTCAGGGCAACCAAAACACACAAATATTGCAATGAAACAAATTTCTTTCATCATAGAAGAATCGTCAATGACTTTTTATAATTGTATGTGTTCACAGTTCCCTTGGGAACCAAAAACTGGTTGGTCAAGTAAAGAAGTAGTGTTTTTTTTTGACATATTTTATGCAACACTGCACACTGCTTCCAAAAAAATTACTCTCAGTGTAACATTTCCTCACAAATTAAAAGATGCTGGCACTTTTAAGTAAGTAAAACCCAAAAGTAGTGGGATGAGGGTAAGAAGAAACCCGTTTTGGCTTCTTGAAACCCCCTCTGAAAACAGGAAGTAAAAATTTGGCCAACTTCCGAACAGTACTGCTACTGTTTGGGGTACTCTTGGCTTCAACTATGCTGCTGCGTATCCCATGTGTGTCCCTACCACGACTTGAGAAGCGCTGGTATAGAAATACTTGCAGCTTTTTTATCATTTTCTTCTCAGGCCCGGTAATTGCAGAAATGAAAGATTAGTTTAGACCATAGAGGTTTCTGAAGTTTTTGGCTTAAAGTCAAAGAAAGAGGTTAGTTCAAAGTAAAGATAAGGAAATACTGCAACTAAGGTGATGGACTGTCATGTCAATGAATAATTTACAACTAAAACCAAGTTATGGGAGAAGGTTTAAAACTAATTTTCTACCCTCATTTGGGCCATCAACTATTTATGGCTTTCAAAGAATTCAAATTTGGTGTGATTACATTGACTGTGTACTACCAAAACATAATGTGCAAACAAGGATTTGATTCCGAGTTAAGAAAGGCTCACACACAGACACATACACAAACACACTGTGTGTGTGTGTGAAACACACACGCACACCCAGACACTCTCTCCTAGTCTCGAAACGGTGAGTTCAATGGCAGTGTCTGCTTTTCTTTCTTAAACACGGTCTAGTATCTAAAAGGGTTATAACAAGTTGTCCCGGACGCTTTTTACCGTCAAAACCAAGATGGACATCGAGCAGAATCAGGAAATAGCAAACACAAAAAAAAAACTTCATAGAGCCTATTGATGAAATTATGCATTTTGATCTATTGCTCCCGTTCTTAAAATGAAAATAAAAACTTATTTTGCGATTTTTGTCGAAAAATTACTAATGAAGATACTAGGTTTTGGCAGATGACATGTCGACATATCAACAAAGCTTCTGGGAAAACATAGCGATGACCCCTGGATACTGAGCCAAAGAGAAAGTACCCCATAGTAATTTGAGGGACGAATCACTAAAAAAAAAGAGCTTTGAAAATTCACTCAGAGACCTAAAAAAGTAAGAAAAGATGACCATTCAAGGATAAAAAAAAAACTTCACTAGTCTTTTCCCGAATGCTGTTGCTACGGGGAAAATCTTTTCCCAGTTCAAAATGATAAATACTATACAAAATTGTTTTTTTTAAAAACCACGTTTAATAAGTGGACTAAAAAGGGGAAAATAAATTATTCGGTTCTAAAGAATACTTATGATATACATCCTTCAAAATTTTCAAGTTTAAATTTTTAGAAAATTTTTACAAGTTTGAGTAAAAGAGTTCACAGCATTCAAGATATTCAGAAAATTTTGAAGTATAGACATCAAAAGTATTCTTTAGAACGAAAAATTTATAGACTCCTTTTTAGTCAATTTGTAAAACGTGGTTTTAAATTCTTTTTATAAAGTATTTATTTAACTCTTTTTGGTCTTAAATTGTGTCAACTTAGTTCTTCAATACATACTATATTAAAACCACGAAACATTAAACCATTTCATACAAGCAACATTTCCTGGAAATATAAAAAGAAAAGCGTTGTGTAAGTCTGGGCAGGATACTTAACCTTTTATGAACTGAGGCTGAACTGAAACAACCCAAAATCGCAAGGAGGACAATTCTTCAAAACACTGATTGTCATTCCGTTAATCTTCATAAATTCTAGCATTTATAGACCACTACACTTAAAAAGAGGACAAACTAATTCTTTTCCTTTGTAATTTTCATTAATCTCTAGTAGGACATTCGACTTGTGAATGCTGAATCTGAAATTCAGTTCTCCTTTCTCAAATATCGATTCCTTTTATGATTAAATAAAAAAAAAACAAGTTTTTTCAGCTTAATATATTGAGTAACATTAAAATTTAAAACGAATAGAAATTATTCCGTATATGAGGGCGGTTGCTCCTCCTCAACACCTCGCTCTATACGCTAAAGTGTTTTAGTACTTTCAAAAAAGCTCCTTATTGTTGTAATTAAACGAACATAGCGTTTCAACAGTCGTTCTAAAAGAATTGGGACAGAACTCAAACTTCATCGTAAGGAGCGAGGTGTTGAGGAGGAGCAACCTCCTTCATATACATAATAATTTCTGTTTGTTTTAAGTCTTACTTTAAGTTGAGAAAACTGTTTTTTTTATTTAATTTCTGATTGCTTTTTAAACAATGCCAGGAAGTTTGGCTATACCTCCACAGAAAAATCCCCCTCCCCTCGATTTTATTCTCTGGGTAATTCAATCCTGGTGAAAATTTACCCCGTACAATTACCCTTAATATCTCTCAAATTGAGTCGGCAAGGAGAAAGCAAGACATAAGAAGAACTTCATAAAAGAATTCTGGCAAATTCCCCCAGTGTAAAATTTCCCCCGAAAAATTTACCCCCTGGAAAATTCCCTCCCCGTGGAAAATATCACCAGCAAAAAATTCACCCCCCAAACCGAAAAATTTATGCATGCTTACCAATAAAAAATAGCGTACGTAAACAATGGACAAATTTTTTAACTTAAAGACCTTTCCCCAGGGGCTTTGGGGGATATGATATCTCAAAAGGCATAGTTATTCGGCTGTTCAACTATGCTAAACAAAATGGCAATATCAGAATTTTGATCCGACGATTTTGAGAAAAAAGTAGCGTGGGAGGGGGCAATCTTTTTGGTCAGTTAAAAAGAGCATTAAAAGCTTTAATTTCTGTTCAAATGAACCCTCTCCCAATATTTTAGGACCACTAGGTTGATCCAATTACCCCTCGGGAAAAAACAAAACAAAAAACAACACAATAAACCAATTAACACGCATCCGTGATCTTTCTTCTGGCAAAAAAAAATAATACAAAATTCCGCATTTTTGCAGATAGGAACTTGAAACCTCTACATCAGGATACTCTGATGCGCTGAATCTAAAGGTTTGATTTTCATTCCATGACTTTTAGGGGGTGTTTCCCCCTTTTTTCAAAAATCAGGTAAAGTTTCTCAGTTTCGTAGCCTTTAATGGGTAAGACTAAACTCAATGAAACTTATCTGCTTGAAATCAGCATAATAAGCCAATGCTTTTGATATATCTATTGGTATAAAAATTCCGTTTTTTAGAGTTTCGGTTACTATTGAGCCGGGTCGCTCCTCACTTACAGTTCGTTACCACGAAGTGTTTGAAAACAACGGAGATACATTCACTGGTGAGATAAGGAATTTGCATTGGTTTTTTGTTTTCTCTGTCGTCTCTACGTGAAAATAACTAAAAAAATAAGTTTTTTTTAACTGAAAGTAAGGAGCGACATTAAAACTTAAAACGAACAGAAATTATTCCGTATATGAAAGGGGCTGTCCCCTCCTCAACGCCTCGCTCTTTACGCTAAAGTTTTTTATTGTTTTAAAAGATAAAGTTGTGAGACAGAGCCAACTTTAGCGTAAAGAGCGAGGCGTTGAGGAGGGGACAGCCCCTTTCATATACGGAATAATTTCTGTTCGTTTTAAGTTTTAATGTCGCCCCTTACTTTCAGTTAAAAAAACTTGTTTTTTTTAGTTAATTTCTGAACGTTTTTGAATTAATGCAGCTTTGATTTTGGCTCACCGTACATGAATATTTAAAACGAAGTTCGCATATTAATTTTCCTTTTTTTGGCTAATTGGCTTTCTCGAAATTTTGTTCTGACGTAACTTACGAATTACCTTACGTAACGAATTTCTATATTCGTATGTTTTTATTACGTATATTAGGGAGTTCGCTCCCTAGTCAATACCTCGTTCTTTACACTAAAGCTCGAATTTTGTTCGAATCACAAGCCCCTGAATCACAAAGGCCGGTTAATTAGAATAGATAGCTCTTTTGAAATTACTAAAAAAATTTAGCGTAAAGAGCGAGGTGTTGACTAGGGGGCGAACCCTCTCATATACGTAATAATTTCTGTTTGTTTTAAGTTTTAATGTTGCTCGTTATTTTCAGTTGAAAAAACTTGTTTTTTTTTATTTAATTTCTGATCGTTTTTTAAATAATGCTGGGAAATCTGGCGCCCCCTTCGTGGAAATATTCCTTCCCCCAAGGAAATATCCTCCATGGAAAGATCCTCCCCCGTAACCCCTACTCCGACCCCGAACCCCCACTAGAAAAAAATTCCTCCTGAAAACACCTGTATGCTTCCCAATAACCAATACTATATGTAAACAATGGGCAAAGTTTATAACTTGCAGCCCTTCCCCCGGGAACTTTGGGGGATTAAGTCATCCTCAAAGACATATTAATTGGATTTTCTACTATGCTGAACAAAATGGCTATCTCAAAATTTTGATTGGGTGACTTCGGGAAAAACATGAGCGTGGGAGGGGGTCAAATTGCCCTCAAATTTTTTGGTCACTTAAAAAGGGCACTAGAACTTTTAATTTCCGTTTGAATGAGCCCTCTCGCGATATTCTAGGACTACTGGATCGACACGATCATCCCTGGGAAAATAAAAAACAAACAAACAAACGAACAAAAACAAACAAACACGCATCCGTGATCTTTCTTCTGGCAAAAAATGCAAAATTCCACATTTTTGCAGATAGGAGCTTGAAAATTCTATAGTAGGGTTCTCTAATACGCTGAATCTGATGGTGTGATTTTCATTAGAGTTCTATGACTTTTAGGGGTTGTTTCTCCCTTTTTTCGAAAATAAGGCAAATTTTCTCAGGCGCGTAGCTTTTGATGAGTAAGACAAACCTTGATGAAACTTATATATTTGAAACCAGCATACAAATCTGATTCTTCTGATGTATCTATTGTATCAAAATTCCGTTTTATAGAGTTTCGGTTACTATTGAGCCGGGTCACTCCTTACTTACAGTTCGTTACCACAAACTGTTTGATAGCTTAAAGGCAAGAATGATTGTCCAAAAACTTTTATCGTGAGTTGGTTATTATCATTAAATTTTGACTAAATTGTAGGATAATTAAGTATTTTTGAGGTTCAAATATATCAGAATATTAAAATGTTAGATAAAGAAAAGCCGTATACAAATTTTGAGCCAAATCGGATGAGAGAGAGAGAGGTCGATATAAGCATCTCAAATTTTGGCGACCAACAGACAGACAGAGAAAGCAAGTTGAATAAAACAGGGTAAAAACACCATTATTGAAGCTCAGTGAGCAAAAATATTCCCTACATTGAATCTAAATTCAATATAGATTAGTTGAATCTGGATTGGTTGCATCTCAAGACAGCATATTCCTAACTAACAGATAGGCCAAAATTAAAGTGCAAAAGTAAAGCAGCCGAACTTTTTACTATGACATTTTTTAGGAGGGGGGTCGAAACTAGACAAATAGGAGTCAAGAATGCACAAAAAGTCACCGAGATTGCAAAAAATGTAATAAAGGTTGCTGCTTTTATCAACCAAATTTATAACCAGACCCAAAATTCTGCTACTTGGAGCCAAAAATGAGAACTTTGGAGCCGGGATTCTTATAAATACATGTCAACCAGAAATGCCGAAATGTTTCCGAGGCCAAAAATCGTGCACGAAAGATTGCACAAACTGGAGCCAAAATTACAGAAATTGTCCCATGAATTTCAAAAGACGTCACCGACAATGCACGAAATAGAGCTTACTATGAGTTCAGTTACAGTTTATAGTAGCCTACAAAAAGTTGACCTTTAAACTAAAGCAAGAACAGAGACCTTAGGGACCTAAATTCAATTTAGGGACTATTTTTTTGTTTATAAATTCTAAAGGTTTTATTTGCTTTTAATCTTTTTGATATGTTGACTTACGTACCTCCTTTTTTGTCGATCTTATCCTATTTGTTTTTAATGTGTTTACTTTTTAGTTTGATCTTGAAATCTGAATCCGGCCCTTCTCAATTTTTGAAAGTCATTTTCCTTTAGATGAATTTGATCATATCTCAGTAGGGATCTTCACTTGATTTAAGGGACCTTACGGACTTTGTGCCAGCCCTGCAGTCTTAGCAGATGGTAAAAAAAAGACTGAAAGCAGGGTAACCCTTCTTAGATGGGCATTCAAATTCCTGTTTAAGTCGGTTTTAGTCCATGGCCATTTTAACCCTACAGAGGCAATTGTTGTACAAAAACAACACTGTACTTTTCGAGCTTGGACTGCCATCTTGCTGTAAAAAAATACTGTTTTTATCAACATCTTTCGATGGGGCTGAAAGATGGCAGTCGATTGATACCTTCGGGGAGCTGCTGTGTGACATGTGGCCTAAACAGTGAGTCACCAAACCAAGGGATAAGAAAAACGAATGAAAAGGTAGGCAATTTCTAAGCTAGAAACTGGAAACAAAACGGAAAGGTGGGAGATTCCTTGCATGTCATATGCGTATAAAATATATACCGTTTAGAATTACTGTAGTTGAAATTCACGAAATGTGCAAGAATTTGGATCAGTAGCAAGATAAACTACCTCCTGTTGTAAAAATACAACATCGGACGATCGTGGCTCAAAATTATGAAACAAACAACTAAATAAGAAAATAAAAAGGGTGAAGAAAACAATATAATTTTACATCAGCTATTATGTAGGAGGAGTCCCTCCTACATAGTAGCTCAAACCACCCCTCAGGAGTGGTGGATCATTGAGTAGACAGGGTGTTTCATATGTCTAATTTTTGTTTTCTTTCTAGATGATGGAATCTTACGACAGACTAAGAAAACGAGCTCAAAATCGCCGAATTGACGCAGAAGAGGCGGCCAAGTATATTTTTGACATTCGAAAAGACATGTTGTCTGATTTGTCCGACGATGATGATGACAATGATCCAGACTTCCTGTCTCCAGAAGATCTTATCGATGAACCTGATGCAGACTTGTTGCCTCTACTGGACAATCTCCACTTCTTCTTGGAACAGGATGACGTGGAGGCTAACACTGAACCCAGTGACGATGACTCGGGGGAAACTCCACCCTCCAGTCAGCAACAGCAACCGGTAACAACAAGTACTGGAAAATCAAAGAAGAAACCGAAAGTCCAAGAAAAATTCGACTGGAGAAAAGCAGAGATAGAAAAAGTTGATCTGTCTTGGAAAGGAGAGCCTCGCCAAGTTCCGGGCATCTTGGAGACTCCACTGAAATACTTCCAAAAATTCTTTGACGATGAACTTCTTGAGCTAATAGTTGAACAAAGTAACGTCTTTGCACTTCAAACTGAGGGATGCAACCTCTGCCTCACTGCCGAAGAGCTAAAAGTTTTCATGAGCATTATTCTATTATTTGGAGTGATAAAAGTTCCCTATTATCGAATGCACTGGGAAGCAGCCACCAGATACCCTCAAATTACCGACAAGATGGGCCGACAAAGGTTTGACAAGATCAAACGTTTTCTTCATTTCAACGACAACAATAAAGCTAAGAAACCTGGAGAACAAGGATTTGACAAGCTATACAAGATTCGACCCGTCCTGAGTCATATCCGTTCCAAGTTTCTTGAAGTCAGCCCCGAAGAACACCATTCAATTGACGAGCAAATGATTCCTTTCAAGGGGCGAAGCAACTTGAGACAATATCTACCAAAAAGCCGACGAAGTGGGGAATAAAAGTGTTCACAAGAGCCGGTGTGTCAGGTTTTGTATATGATTTTGAAGTTTACCAAGGGAAGGGCACTCTTGTTGAAGATGACATAGAGCCAGATCTTGGAGTCGGAGGCAACATAGTTTTACATCTGATGAGTACCTTGCCAGAGAAAATGAACTACAAGATTTACTTTGACAACTGGTTTTCGAGCTTGAAACTAATGAGTTTGCTCAAAATTAAAGGATTCCCTTGTATTGGTACGTAGAACAAAGCGCGACTGAAGGGCTGTCCGCTCCTCACAGATGGTGAAATGAAGAAACGAGAGAGAGGAACGTCAGAATACAGGACTGACATTCATTCTGGCGTTATTGTAGTGAAATGGTTAGATAACAACACGGTTTGCTTGGCTTCAACGTATGCAGGAATAACACCACAGGATACGTGCAGACGCTGGAACGTTAAGGATAAATCCAGGGTTGAAGTTTCAAGGCCAGCCATTGTTTATAAGTACAACCTTCATATTGGTGGCGTAGATTTAGCAGACATGCTGGCGGAGATGTGCCGAACTCATCTTCGGACACGAAAATGGTATATGAGAATCTTCTGGTGGCTTATTGACACAGCAGTCTGCAATAGCTGGCTTCTTGTCAGGTCAGACGTCAAAGCGCTGATCTTCAAGGACAGACGAACCGATGATCTTGAGAGCCTTCAGGTCTGAAGTTGCTGCAGGGTTGTATTCCTCGGCGCGTGTGATGCCCCAACGTAAACGTGGTAGACCATCCGCAGATGTTGAAGCAAGTCCCAGCCCCAGCCCCATTCGAAGTCGCAATCGAATCCGACCGGCAATATCTGCTCAAGCCGATGGACTTGATCACTGGCCAAAAAAGACTGAAAAGCAGAGCCGCTGCAAAGAGTGCAAATCGGGATATACCACTTTTGAATACGAAAAATGTGATCTTCCACTGTGCCTTACTGCCAAAAACAATTGTTTTAAAGCCTTCCACACCAAGTGAAAATACCCCATTTTTATATACTCGAGAGGCTAATGTCATATTTTTACAACATGGTCTAAAATTGACAATTTTGAATAAATCATGCAAAAATAAAATTTTTCGTCAATAGTCTGACCTAGAGATTACATGGGAAGCGTTGGAGATTTTTCCTGGTATTCGTTCAGTGGCCTGTCAAGGGTTAACTCCATTTTTTCATCTGAATTCCTAGGATTCCCAGTGACAATTCCAGAATTCTCGGCTCTAAATTTGTAATTCTCTGCATAACTTGCGGGATTGTTTCTTTTCTTTTTTGAACTTAAAATCCTGGCTACTTTATTTGAAATCTCGGCTCCATTTTTTCATTCTCGGTGATAATTTTCTTGACATTTTACTGATGTTTCCTGTAACCTCGACTCAAGCTTTGGCACAAGACACTTAGGTCATCTGTATAATTTAGGCCTGGGAGTGTTTACCACCCATTTGATACAATAATCATAGCTGTGTTGGCCTCAGGCGGCTTGGTGCTGCGGTGAGTTGTTAGCAGTAGTAGTAGTAGATTCTTTATTCCAAAATCCATCAAATTAATCCATAAAAACTAGGAAAACACACAGTCTGCTAAACTTCTGATCCCCCTCCGACCCAATCACTATCCTCACTTCCTATCTTAACCTCAGCAATCTTATTCTTGTTTATCTGGAATCTGGTTCGTAGTAACGAAATTTTAGTAAAAAGTTGCATGTGCCTATAATAATCAATAATAAATATAGTAAAATAATCTCCTTTACACGGTAATTCAAATACATAAAATATATTACATATAAATATGCAATAAAATATAAAGTACAAATTAGACCGATTAAAAGTCATAGATTGATTAAACTCATATTGCCCTTTCAGTTGGCTCTTTCTTTGTTTGTAGTTCTGACTCTAATGACCATCTGCATCGATACTAAATCTTTTCTCTGTCTCTGCATTTTCCTATCCGGAACCTTTAACCTCGGTGAAGAATTAAACAATTTTTCCCTTACCTTTATGTCGCTGATAAGTTGCCATATCGGTTTAAGTTCCTCAAGGGACTGTCGTGAGGTAACGGAATACACTAGAATGAAGGCGTGACCTTTTGATATACTCAGTCTCTGCATTGCTGGAAATTGATGAGATCCTGTCGTATCTGTTATCTGCAGCGTGCAGACATTCTTATTCGAATGAATGACCTGGAATTTATAAATAGATGAAGAGGATTATAGCAGAGCAAAATAGAAAAAGCTATATTTTAGAAAGAAACAATATGGCTTTTTTAAATGCTAAAAGGCATAACTAAGCGCTAATTACACACGCAGCAAATGGCAAAATTATATTAAAAATCAAAAAAAGCTTTTGACTTGATGCTTGGTAATTTTGCTGTATTAGTTCCATCTGGATAATAGAACATGCATAATCAAGAAGCTCTAGGGAGCTAAAGGGAAGTGATAAAATGGTAGCGACCCATAACTCTAAGAAAGGAATTAAAGGTTGAAATGAATATGAAGTTAACAGTTAAACATTAAAGTTTATTAGTCTAAGAAAATTCATTTAATTTAAAAAAGGGAAAAATCCCTTCCGTTTCCTATAATATTTTTAGTTTAATTACATCGTTATATAATTCAGTAAATTATGGATTTGCATAATTGTCGGGTTATTCTTTAGTTGTATGTCATAGGGTGGCAAATCAACAGTTTAAATTGAACTAAAAATTATGCTGTGAATTGAATTCCTCCTTCCTGTTTATCTTTCACAGACGCTAAAATCAGCCGTTCCTTCATTCCATTGTAATTTTAATTTGTCTTTTAGCCACAAATTTCGTTGTGCAGCACTTTCGTTTGCAACTCAATGTGATTCTCGTTGTCACTTGTTCCATGGCTTTTGCTTTAGCTGTTTGGAATCATTCGACATATTGTATAATTTCGCAAGCGTCTTAGATACCAAAAACGATGCGACCACCCCTGGGAAAAAATAACGGAAATTGCTGTTTAAATGTATATGACATTTTTGTAACATGGAGAGGTCTTCACATTTTGTTTATTGCGGAGGGGGGAAATGTGCGCAGTTATTATTTATGTGGAAGGGCAGGGCAATAATGAAAACAACAAATTGCGGATGAATAAGAAGAGTCGAAAATTTTGAGAAAATTCGGAATTTCAGGGGACCTGGGCCACGAGGACACCTCTGCGTACGCCTCTGGTGGAGCTTATGCTTGAAGATTTAAGATAAAAACAGTTTCAAGGCTCCAGCTTTCACTTTTTTATGTTTTTCAGAAACAATATATGTCTAGTCACTTCTTCATCCTCATAAATTTTAAGATTGTGACCTGACAAATTATTATGGCATTTCAAAACTCCTTTTTCCTCCTCTCAAAAAACCTTTCAAGAGCACAGTTTTTTCAGGGGTAATGAATCCTGGCAGGGTTTTAATTTCACCAAGGTAAAATATGTTTTCAATGTAAATGTATCTAAGAGGCCTCTGTTTTGATGTAGGTTCTGTTATGAAATACAACACCGTTTTTCAGACGCTGGTGACAAAAAAAAATTTGCTGTGGAAATAAAAGAAAAATAGAACTGAAATAACCCTAATGGTACGAGGAAGTAGCTTCCTTACGCTAGAAAGCAAATTTCTTAGCATGAAAGTCCCCATTTCAATAAAGAAATGTTTTGGCGGGGTGGACCCGTACACTCTAGGTTGAAGTTGAAGTGTCTGAACTATTAGACTTCCTAAGTCCTGAGTGTTGTACAATTTTGAACAGACTTGTGATTCGGCTAATAGAAAACCTTTAGTGACAACCCTGTCCTTGAATAGTATGCCAAGTAAGTAGGTTAAAGTGATTAGTGTTACGCCCGAGGATAATATTGCTTTGGTTAAGATAGGAAGTGAAATTAATAATTAAGCAAGATTTTGTTGTATCCCTGTTTACATAAAATATTTTGATGGAGTTTGTCCTGAGAAACAATGCAACGGCCATGGAAGAACTAGTTATCCTGTGGGACGGAAAAAAAACATTCTTAGATTTAGGCTATACTGATGATTCGATTGTTTTAAATAAAAATTGGAGGTTCTGAGAGGGTGTTCGAAATGGTTAGAAAATTAAAGTTATGATGAACAAGTAGCCTAAATTAGGACAAAGAGGAAGGTCAGGTAACGAGAAGGTTGACCAAATGGATAGCTACAGTTACCGCGGTGGCACTTGAGGGAATGGTGGATTGACGAGGTTGTAAAAGTTGAATAAATTGAATCATTGAGGTGATAAAAAGTAGAAAAGCCGAGGTGCATAGTATTTCCTTCTTTTTTTGGCAGTTGAAAAAGGTCTGGAACAATAGGAGCATGTCTTTGATCTATGAATAGAATACTAGAAGCAATGGTAATGGCTGTTTAAAAAATGTGGTTTAGTTCACTTCTAGGGTTATTATGAAAGAAGACAGTTATGTTATGCTCCGTGGCGGCTCTGGCCTCTCTTGCACCCGGGGCAAAATCTTGATTAGTTCCCCCTCCCCCTGTCTCCCCCAAAATCTTCAGACCAAATTTTAACAAAATTATCATTTATTAGCAGAATTATTTTCAGATTATGAATTAATTAATAATATATTTTTTAAATTATTTAATTATTATTCTAAGTTAAATATTTCAATTATTATTATTTAATTATGAATTATTATTATTGAATTATTTTCATTTATTAACTGCACCCTCTACCTTATTTTACTAAAAATAAAACTGCAAAATTGTAAAAAAGATTATAACCGTTAGATAATTTATTTTAAATTTTGCACTCCAAAAATTTCTGCACCTGAGTTTACTGCCCCTCTGCCCCCCTAAAACCACATCCGGTCATGTTTTACGGATGAAGGATGATGAGTTGCCAACAAATTTCATTATTGGCAATCCGTCTGAGGCCAACTTAAATCAGACAATCATATGAGAGGATTTTAAGAAAATAAGAAATTCGTAAGTGAAAATAAAGGTGGAAGTCCTGAACAGATTTTGGGATAGGAGAGAAGAAGTGTAGGCATGTGTGTTGATCTCACGCTGATTAGTTGATTTTATGAGTTGTTAGTAGTAGCAATAGCAGTACTCTGAGTCTAAGCACCTAGAATTTTAGAAGTCAAAGCACTTACATTTAAAATCAAAACAGTCTGATTTGGAGTTTAATCTTCAAAAATCAAAGCAGTCAGACTTGGAGTCAAAAACGCTCAATATCAAGAATTTCATGCAAATGGCTAAAAACTACTAATTCACAACTCTACTTAAAGCAGGCAATCATTGTCTAGAGACGATACTGTTTCTTAAGATAAGGGACTAACCAGAGTCACTCTGGGAATTGTTATTTAGAATAAATTTGAAAGTAACATGAATAATTTGAACAAAGATTCATAATCATATCAAATTAATCAGACTAATAAAGACAGAATACGAGGCATTACTTGTCAAATATTTAGGCTATCTGGAAGTTCCATTGGATTTAGTACTCCTAACACTGGAGTGAGTTCCTAGAGTGTTTTCTCTCTGCTATTGCAAGAATGTAAAGATCGTATTCTTGTGATCGATATTCTGGTAATGTAATCAAGGAGACAAAAGCGTTGTCAAGATTTGTATCACATACTTTAGGATTCAGCGTCATAAGGGCTACTTATTGAACTTATACTAAGTTTCTCTGATCTAATCTGCGATAAAGCGTACTTCTGTGTCATTAGGTTACCCAATCAACTAACCCTGGTTTTTCGAATGTAATCTGTCATAATGGATAGTAGTTTTACACTCTAAGAAAGAAGAGCAGCCGACCAGTTCACGAAATTGGGTAGGCGGGGCAAAATATATTTTTCGAAATATGGGGAGGGCGGTAAATTTGCCGAATTTTTAATCTTTTCAATTAAAATACCAAAAAAAGAGTATTTTGTATTGAAAATAATCCTCCTAAAAAGGTATTTTTCAAAATCTCAAAGGGGGCAAACAATTTAAGGAGATTCATGCCCCCCTCAATGAATTCTCCATCAATTAATTCGTTGGTGATAGACTTTTGGCGAAAAGTGGATATTTTTCTTGAAGCTTCTGATGAATTTGAGATTGGATAATTACTGATTGGATATTTACTTTTCGTGAACTGGGATGTCAGAAAATGGCGGTGAAGCTTAGCAGGTTCCGTGGATCACTGGGCCAGCTTTCCATAGAGTTGGTAGCCACTGCAGCCGTGGGCCTGCCCACGTAAAGATAAGTCTATTTCCTGCCTTTTTTCTTTTTCTTTTTCCTGCCTTACCTTCGAAGGCGTGGTGCCCTTGTTTCAGGATGATGACCTTGCCCTGGCCAGTTTTGCGGGATATCCTTTATGGCCAGTCAGAGTTCTCCGTTCTGTCGCAGATAAATGTGGTCGATTTAAGTACCAAGTATTTTGCTACGGATTGCATAAAGTTGAAATGGTTTTGGAAAATTTTTTTAAAAATTTCGAATCAAACAAAACCGAAGCTATGAAAAAAGTTGGAAAGGGAGTTAAAGGCGCTTTTGAGGAACTTGCTCTCAGCCCGCTTGTTTATAAAAATTCGGCTACAAGTTCAGATACTTTCGGGCTTATTGAGCGAACTCTTAAAGATGCAGCAGTAACAAAAGAAAATATGAAACAGGCTATTGCGCAGAAAGTTCACGAAGCACTTAAAACACCTCGACTGCAACATCTGCTGCTGAAATTGAAAAGATTTTTGGCTTAGTACACGATGCGATAATATTGGAATTTACTCCGAGATTTGACAGGATTGAAAAAGACCTGAAAATTTGTCAAAGGCAACTGGAATTACTTGAAAATCGAGATGCTAGAGTTGAAGCCAAGCTTCATGATGGTGACCAAGAGTTGAGACTGGATACACTACTGTTCAATGGTGTCAAGCAACCCCCCTGTGTTAAAGTAAAAGATGCAACAATGAATATTTTACGCAATAAGATTGCGTTCTCAGGTCTTGCTGATAGCGATGTTATATCTGTGCATAGGTTTCGGCTGAACTCTGATGATAGCCGCTCTGATAAAATTGCTCCAGTTTTAGTGAAGTTTAAAGACCGCCACACAGCTGTGAAAGTTTTTGCTTGCAAAAAAAACTTGTGAACACGAAGATTTTTGTGGCTGAGAACCTAACAAAGAAAAATAGAGAATTGTTGAATGCTGCAAGGGAAAAATACGGCAATAAGTTTGTGTGGTCAAACCAGGGTCGGATCTATGTCCGTCCGGAGAATGCAACTTTTGCTCGTAGACTTCCATCTCTGAATGACATATTCGATCGTGATTGAGTGTTTTTTTCTTTTTTTTTTTTTTTTTTTTTTTTTTTTTTTTTTTTTTTTTTTTTTTTTTTTTTTTTTTTGTATCTTAATTCTGAGTCTTTCTATGTGCTTTTTTATTATTATTATGATTCAATTATTCCAATTTCCTTTTTTCCAGTTTATGTATGGGTTTTGTCCCTAATGAAGAAAATAAGATCGTGGCTTTTTATTTTAGTTTTTTATTATGGTTAGTCTACTCCCAATACCTCGGTTAGAGTTGTTTTAAAAAATTTCGCTCTCAGTTGATGATGTTTTATCACCTCAGATAGGTCTCCATTTTCAAGATCGAGTTGATGAATGCCCAAAGCCACTCCGTCCTAGCCGCTACGTTCGTGTTGAAGAGTTTGGTCAAATTAAAAAAGAGATGAATAGTTTGTGTATTTCTCAATGGAATTGCCACATAACATCGACTTTTGAAGAAATTGTTCAGTTTTTAAGTAATATCGATAGTGTGATGGATGTTTTTGGAATTTGTGAATCAGTCTTGAGTATGTAGAATCTTCTCTCTTCCTACTCTTTTCCAGGTTACCAACTGATATGTAAGTCGCGGCAGTCAATGGGGCACGGGGGACTTGCATTTTTGGTGAGAGAGGGATTGAATTTTAAGGAAAGGGAGGACCTTTATTTATGGAATGAAGGTAAGATTGAAATTTTTTCTATTGAGATTGAAATAGATAATGGTAAAAAGTTAATTGTTTGTCTGGTTTATAGACCCCCTGGTGCTCATCCGGAGGAATTTTTTCAAGAGTTTGATCAGTTTTTAAGAAGGGTCCAGTCTAGTAGATCAGAGTGCGTTATTCTGGGTGATTTTAACTTTGATTTATTGAATTTAAATGGTTTTAATTTAGAATTTTTAAATCTTAAATTATCTCATGACTTGTACCCAGTGAAACTGATTCCTTCCCGTATCACTGCTCAGACGGCATCATTAATTGATGACATATTTGTATCTTCAAATCTATTGAGGCAAGCATTCTGTGATGTTCTCCTTCAACCTGCTTCTGACCACCTCCAGATTGTTTGTATGATAAATAGTACTAAAACTTCGGCTAAAAACCTAAGTAAGAGAGTTTATAGAGATATGAGAAACAATAACTTGAGAAAGCTGAAAGAGCAAGTTAGTACTATAGCATGGGATGAAGTTAGCGAAGAGCAAAATGCAACTACAGCGTTCGACAGGTTTATGAATATTCTCTTACCGATATATAAGGTGTCTTGTCCTCCGAAGAAAATGAGGTAAAAGAAAAATGAGCCATGAAAGCCATGGGTGACCACAAAATTGCTTGAAATGATGGAAATGCGAAACCAGCTTTTTGAAAAATATTTACAGAGCCCGGAAAATGTGAGTTTATTTGAAGAATTTAAGCGAGTGAGAAACAAAGTTAACCATAAGCGTCGCAGTGAGAAAAAGCATATTATGCTTCTGCTTTTGACGGTAAAAGTGGTGATGCAAAAGGAACCTGGCGACTAATAAATGAGATTTTAAAAGGGATGACTAATGATAATGATGGAGTAAAGAGTGTGTTGGTGAATGGAAGTGAAATCACTGATAAACAGGAAATGGCAGATGAATTCGGAAAATATTTCACGAGCATAGGCACAAGTGTTAAGGAAGAAGTAGCTAAAAAGTCTGGAAGACATCTGGAGAAGTCCTTTATTGATAATCGAGGCGAAGGGTGCATTTTTTCGTTCGAAAAGTTCACAGCAAAGGAGATCGAGAGCACAGTGAAAGGACTGGAGTCCAACTCGGCCGGAATAGATGGACTTAATCTTAGAGCTGTAAATGCTATCCTAGTTTATATATTACCTTGTCTACTTCATTTGACAAATCTATCACTCCAGACTGGTGAATTCCCTAGTGGTCTTAAGCAGCAAAGGTAATACCATTGTATAAAGGAGGTAAAAAACAAGAACTATCGAATTGGCGACCGATTTCGTAACGAACTTTGTCGATTTCAAAAAAGCCTTCGACACTGTGGATTTTGAGTTGTTGCTGTGTTGCCTATCTAGCCTGGGGATAAAAGATGTTTGCTTGGATTGGTTTAAATCATATTTGTATGGAAGGTCAACTAAAGTAATTTTAGGTGAAATCTTTAGCGGAGTCTATCCTGTAAAATTTGGAGTTCCACAGGGCTCAGTCCTGGGTCCGATACTCTTTCTCGAATACGTCGATACTCTGGGGTTCTACATGCCTGAAGCAACTGTTACAGCATTTGCAGATGATACTGCGTTGACGATTTCTGCACGGTCAATGGAAGAACTAGTGGATAAAGCGAACCGAACGCTGGAAAACCTTTTTGTGTTTACCTCCTTGAGTTACCTTGCTTTTAATACTTCTTAGACAAATAATATGACTTTTAGTAGGGTAGAAAAAATTGTAAATAGTGCTTCTATAGTATTTGAAAATTTGTCGCTTTCACAGGTTTTTGGAAAATAAATATTTAGGATTTTATATTGATCATGATTTTAGTTGGAAGAAACACATCAATATGATTTCTTCTAAACTTGCACGAGGTCTTGGAGTGATGCGGCGTTTGAAACACGTGTTAGCTTTAACTGTTTTAAGAAATGTATATCATACTGTTTTTCATCCTTTTATTGTTTATGGTTGCTGTATTTATGCATCTAATTTTTCTACAAATATTAAAAGACTGCAGATTCTTCAGAATAAGGCGCTTCGAGTACAGGGTGAGTTTGTTCAGTATGAGCACACGCGTGAATATTTTTATCAGTTTTAGAATTCTAAATGTTCATCAGATCAGGGACCATCAGGCGGGAGTGTTTACTTACCAAGTGCTTAATAGATTATCTCCAGAATATTTTAGATATTTTTTTGAGTTTAATTCAGATTATCATCAGCATAGGACTAGAGGTCGTGGAAGCTTAGTCTCAGAAGTGAGGAGTACGAGTCGATCTAGTTTTGCAATTAGAAATTATGCAGTTAATTTGTGGAATGGTTTCCTGGAGAGCATTAGGGAGTCAGAAAACCAGTTTCAGTTTAAAATTAAATTAAAAAAGTTTTTGTTGGGTGGGAATTAAATATTTTTGATTGTTGTTTGTTATTTTTTTCTTTTTATTTATGCGAGGAAAACGGTTTATTAACTTTGTTGAAAGCCTTATCAACTTTATTTACGCCGTGGGAGCACCACTTAACACTGCGACTACTTCTGCTACTACCATCACAATTACTGTGATAATATCAAACAGTTCGTGGTAACGAACTGTAAGTAAGGAGCGACCCGGCTCAATGGTAACCGAAACTCTAGAAAACGGGTTTTTGATACCAATAGATATATCAAAAGAATCAGATTTCAATGCTGATTTCAAATATATAACTTTCATCAAGTTTAGTGCTACCCATCAAAAGTTACGCGCCTGAGAAAATTTGGCTGATTTTCAAAAAAAGGGGGAAAGACCCCCTAAAAGTTATAGAACCTTAATGAAAATCACACCGTCATATTCAGCGTATCAGAGAACCCTACTGTAGAGGCTTCAAGCTCCTATCTACAAAAATGTGGAATTTTACATTTTTTGCCAGAAGAAAGATCACGGATGCGTGTTTATTTGTTTGTTTGTTTGTTTGTTTTTTTTTTTTCCAGGGGTGATCGTATCGACCCAGTGGTCCTAGAATATCGTGGGAGGGCTCATTGGAACGGAAATTAAAAGTTCTAGTGCCCTTTTTAAGTGACCAAAAAAATGGAGGGCAACTAGGCCCCCTCCCACGCTTATCTTTTTCCCAAAGTCACCCGATCAACATTTTGAGATAGCCATTTTGTTCAGCATGGTCAAAAATATGATAAATATGTATTTTAGGATGACTTAATCCCCCGAAGTTCCCAGAGGGAGGGCTAAAAATTATGAATTTTACCCAATGTTAACATATAGTATTGGTTATTGGGAAGTATACAGAAGTTTTCAGGAGGTTTTTTTTCTGGTAGTGGGAGGGAAGGGTGGGTCGGTGGTTATGTTGGAGGATCTGTTCATGAAGGAAGTTTTCATGGGGGAAGGGAAATTGCCATGAAGGGGGCGCCGGACTTGCCAGCATTATTTATTGGTTATTGGGAAGTATACAACCATTTTCAGGAAGGATTTTTTCTGGAGGAGGGGGGGGGGGGCTAGACGAGGGGGTTAATCTGGAGAATATTTCCGTGGAGGATGTTTCTTTGGGGTAAGGGACATTTCTATAAAGGGGGCGCCGGATTTCCAAGCATTATTTAAAAATCGATCAGAAATTAAATAAAAAAAAAACAAGTTTTTTCAACTGAAATGTAAGAAGGAATATTAGAACTTAAAACGAACAGAAATTATAACGTATGTGAGGGGGTTCTCCCCCAAGTCAATACCTCGCTCTTTACGCTACAGTTTTTTTTTAGTGCTTTCAAAAGAGCTATCTATTCTAATTAAACGGCCTTTGTGATTCAGGGGTTTGTGAATCAAAATTTTTTTTAACTTTTAACGTAAAGAGCGTGGTATTGACTAAGGGGAGAACCCCGTCATACACGTAATAACATATACGTAATAAAAAAAAAACAATAAAAAAACAAGCGATACGGCTCAATAGTAATCAAAACTTTTAAAAACGGAATTTTGATGTCAATAAATGTATCAAAAGAATGTGTTTATAATGCTGATTCTAAATATATAAATTTTATTAAGTTTAGTATTACTCATCAAAGGCTACGAGCCTGAGAAAATTTACTCGATTTTTTAAAGTGGGGGCAAGCATCCCCTGCATTAACTAAAAAACGATCAGAAATTAAATAAAAAAAAACAAGTTTTTTAAACTGAAAGTAAGGAGCGACATTAAAACTTAAAACGAACAGAAATTATTCCGTATATGAAAGGGGCTGTCCCCTCCTCAACGCCTTGCTCTTTACGCTAAAGTTTTTTATTGTTTTAAAAAATAAAGTTGTGAGACAGAGTCAAACTTTAGCGTAAAGAGCGAGGCGTTGAAGAGGGGACAGCCCCTTTCATATACGGAATAATTTCTGTTCGTTTTAAGTTTTAATGTCGCTCCTTACTTTCAGTTTAAAAAACTTGTTTTTTTTATTTAATTACTATTAAGGCTAAGTCTATGAATGTAAAATTTGAGAGAAAATTGATGGCCAATTCAAACTAACAAAAGACACTGTGCATTTAGATTGTCAAAATAGCGTATCTTAAGAATTGATTTGTGTATTAAGTTGGAACTCTCCGAGAAGTTTTATAAGAGGAAGATCAATTGATCAAAAGGCAGTATGCGCACGCTACTACTAATACTTCTACCACTGCTGCATTCACTAGTTTTACTACTACTGTTACTATTGCTTCAGCCACTACTTCTATTATTGCAACTACCTGTAAGGCTAAGATAATTAAGATAAAAATTTCAAGAAGTATATGAATATACAGGTTATCAAGAGGAAGTATTAGCAGTGTCATAACAGTGGCTAATTGTATTAAATTAAGCACTAATACTACTGCTGTGACTACTACTACAACTATATCTAAGGATATGAAGGTGAAACTTTCAGAGAAATTTTAGGGGGGAAGGTAAACAGAATCACAACGCGCCATCCGTATGCAGGATGTCAAAAGGGCATATCAGCAATATCTTATAAACAGTTTTGTGTGTGAAATTAAGACTTACAAGGCTTGCTGTGGGGGATGTTGAACTAAACAAAAGACAATATTGGCATCATAAAATTACTGCTTCTACTCCTACAACTACTACTACTGATACTATTATCATTACTGCTACTGCTACTACTGCTACTAAAGCTAGGACTACTACTATTAATTCTACTGCTACTACTACTACTATTAATTCTACTGCTACTACTACTACTATAATTACTGGTGCTACCACTACTGCTACTAAAGCTAAGGGTATTAAGGTGAAACTTTTGGGTAATATTGAAACTGTATTGAACAAAATCGAAACACATTATGCCCACATAGGTTGTCAAGACGACGGGTCAGCAATACTTTAGAAACGGTTGATGATATTAACTTTAAATTTTCATTTTGTGTTGAGGGGGATGTTGAAAAAAAAACAAAAAAAAAACAAAGGTGCTATGTGCATACTTCTACATCTGTTACTACAACTATTGCTTTTACACAAGCTAAGGGTATTAAGGTGAAACTTTCAAGGAATATTTAGGCAAATGTCAAACTAAATGAAAACAAACTATGATCATGTAGATTGTCAAAAGGGTGACAAAGCAATATCAGAATAACAGTTTACATTATTAAGAAAGATCTTCAGGGTAAGTAGTGGCGGATTTTGAACTAGCCAGAAGACACCATGTGTATACTTTTAATACTACTTCTTCGGTTACTGTAACTAATGACAATAAGGGCATTAAGTTGAAAATTTTAGAGGAACGTTTAGGGGGAAATTCAATTAAACGAAAAAACTATATGCATGCAGGTATTAAAAGGGCATATAAGCAATATCATAGGTAGCGCTGCTCTGTTATAGCTAGTAATATCATTGATATTTTAAAGAAGCTAATTTGTTTGGAAATTAAAAGTTCTATTGCCCTTTTTAAGAGTCAAAAGTAATTGGAGGGCAATCAGCCCTCCTATTTAGCTCATAATTTTCCAACACTTCCAATTAAAATATTAAGGCAGCCATTTTATTCAGCATTGCTGAACGGTCTAATAACTATATCTCTAGGGTTATTGGGTAGGTCAACCCCCCACAGTTATGTAATTTGCCCATTACGCTTAAAAATAAATGTTGCTTTAAAATTAAATCAAAACACACTTTTTGTGTGCTGGTTGCCAATATGACATCTCAGCAGTATCCCAAGAACAACTGAGGACATTAAGTTCAAACTTTTATTCAAAACTTTATACTTTATTACTACTTCCTCACTTAAAGTTTGACTAAATCAAGAGAGTGTAAGCGTAACCAAGCTGTATAAGAGCATAGATATAATTTTCGGGAATTTTATTAAGTTTTATGTTTCCGGTCAACTAGAGGAGGTATAAAACTAAATTAAACACTACTATTTGTGTCAAGATTTTCAAAACAGTGTATGTTGTTAAAAATTGTTGAAAAACTTCCTCCAGCATACAAATTGCCGGCCAAACTATAAATTGTGAAAGAAAAAACCAAGAAGATTCAAACTATTGTTTTCTTTTTCCTTGAAAAAGACTGTGTCAATGTAAAACGAACAGAAATTAATTAAAAAAACTTTTTCCGCAAAATAAGTTTTCTAAAGAAAAGTAAAGAACTCCATTAAACCAAAAATGAACAAAAATAGAATCAAATAATCTATCAAGCGTAAGACTACCATAAATCAGCATCAATAAATAAATGAAGCCCAACACAAAGAGAAATTACAATAAATAACCAAGTCAAACTCAAAAAGATCAGAAATTAACATGAGTAGGGCTCACAACTCCTATGCCTTCTCAAGGAAAGACCATAATTTGCACTTTACTGAAAAAATTAAATGTTTTCACTTTTCTAACTTTAATAAATCGATAACTATTAAGATTTTAAGGAATAAATTTCAGCATATGCATATTAAACTGACAATGCAAATTCATTTGTATTTATTTCAGTAAAGTGCAAATTTTATTCTTTCCTGTAGGGCTCGCAACTCCTATGCCTTCTCAAGGAAAGAACATAATTTGCACTTTGCTGAAAAAAAATAAATGTTTTCACTTTTCTAACTTTAATAAATCGATAATTATTAAGATTATCAGGAATAAATTTCAGCATATGCATATTAAACTGACAATGCAAATTAATTTGTATTTGTTTTAATAAATTGCAAATTTTATTCTTTCCTTGAAAGGCATAGTAGTTGTGAGTCCTGCTCATGTTAATTTCTGCTCGTTTTGAGTTTAACTTGGTTATTTATTGTAATTTCTGTTCGTGTTGGTTTTCATTTATTTATTGATGGGGGTTTGTTGTAGTTTTACGCTTGAGAGATAATTTGATTCTATTTTTTTGATTTTTGGTTAAATGGAGTTCTTTACTTTTCTTTTAATAACTTATTTCGTAGAAAAGTTTTTTTTTAATTAATTTATGTTCGTTTTATATTGACACAGTCTTTTTCAGAGGAAAATAAAATAATAGTATAAATCTTTTCGGTTTTTCTTGAAGAATTAATAGTTTGGCCGGCTATTTGTATGCTGGAGAAAGTTTTTCAAGTCTTTTTTTTTTTTTACAAAATACACCCTTTTGAAAATCATGACACAAATAGTTGTGTTCAATTTAGTTTAATACCTCTTGTAGTTGACCGGAAAAATAAAAATTAATACCAATCCCAAAAAATTATATCTCTACTCTTTGACTGCCTGGATACTCTTGCACTCTTTTGATTTAGTTTAATTTTAAGAGATGAAGTAGTAATAAAACTATAAATATTTGAATAAAAGTTTGAATATAGTGTCCTCAGTTGTTCTAGGGATATTGCCGTTTGCTGAGATGTCTTATTGGCAAACAGCATACACACAGTGCGCTTTGATTCAATTTTAAAGCAACATTTTGTTTTTAAGCATAATGGGCAAATTACATAGCTGTGGGGGGTTGGCCTGCACAATAGCCCTAGAGATACAGTTACTAGACCGTTCAGCTAAGCTGAACAAAACGGCTGTCTTAATATTGTGAAGAGCTGCACTGCCTATGATATTGCTTATAATGCCCTTTTAATACCTGCATGCACATAGTTTTTTAGTTTAATTAAAACTCCCACTAAACGTTCCTCTAAAAGTTTTAACTTAATGTCCTTAGTGTCATTACTTACACTAATAAAAGAAGTAGTATTAAAAGCATACACATAGTGTCTTCTTCATATAGAGTACACATAAGGTTTTATGGAGGGGGTTAGTTGCCCTCCATCTCTTTTCACTGTTAAACTGGAACTAGAATCTTACATTTCTAATCAAATTAGACTCCTCTAAAGTTCATATGACCTCCCCTTCCTTAAAAACTTATATGCCCCCGGGGCATAATTTACAACCCTTGCCCCGAGACATTGGAGGAGTGTGTCAACCCCGAAGGCCATGTCGTGTTAAATTTGGAAGTTTTTTGAACCAATGGCTATCTCAAAATTTCTATCAGATGCTTTTGCAGAAAATAGAACGTTAGGGAGGGGGGAGGGCGCTACTCACTTTGACTCTTAAAAAGGACGCTAGAACTTTTGATTTGCAATCCAATGAACCCCCTCCAGTTTACATGACCACGCATTCCATAAAAAGCCTTACATGCCCCCGGGTCATAACTTACAAACCTTGCCCGAAAGGGCTATGAGAGGGGGGGGGGGGGTTGTCATCCTGAAAGATATAATTACTGGACCTTTCAACAACTACAAACAAAATGGATATCTCAAAATTTTATCAGATGGGTTTGGAAAATAATGGGTGTGGGAGGGGGCTGGATGCCCTCCAATCACTTTTGACTATCAAAAAGGGCACTAGAACTTTCAATTTCCAATCAAATGGGCCCCTTTTGTTTTCTATGTTTCTGCGACAACTCCTTTTATACGAAGTGCCCCGGTCTAAAAAAAAAAAACACAAAAAAAACATTTAGGCATCCTTTTCCCAGACCACACCGCCCTTTTTTTGTTCGTCGTAGAAAGGCAGTGCGGTCTGGGAAAAGGATACCTAATTTAAGGTATTTCGACGAAAATACGTCGTATAAATGAGGAAATGAGACCAATTAAGTATACAACTATAAATACAACATTTGTTTTGCAATTAGAAGACAAAGAAAACTTTCCCACCTTCATCTTCACTGGAAATTTATTTTACATTTAGGTAAGATTGAAGAAGAAAATTTACATCTCAAGACTTTGAACCAACCATGTTAGTGAAAGTTCTCAGAAAAATCTAGTGAATGACCCGAAGCTAGTTATTTTGTGAATGACCGGAAAGTTAATTATTTGGTTTTCTATAAATATGTTAGTTTAGTTTTTAATATTATAGTATCATGACGATCGCTGTATATGTGATCGAAATATCTAGACTTTTGTACCTGTTTTCAATGTCTAAATAAATTGATTTATCCCCATTTGAACGGTTATTTGTTCCTCATCAACAATTTAGCTAGAATCCAACAGACTTGTTGGTAATTAAATAAAAAAACAAGCCTCTTTTAACTGAAAGTAAGCGGCGTCATTAAAACTTAAAACAAACAGAAATTATTCCGTATATGAAAGGGGCTGTCCCGTCCTCAACCCCTCGCTCTTTACACTAAAGTTTGTGTCTTTCTCACAACTCTACGTTTAAAACGATTAAAAACTTTAGCGTGAAGAGTGGGCGTTGAGGAGGGGACAGCCCCTTTCATATACGGAATAATTTCTGTTCGTTTTAAGTTTTAATGTCGCTCCTTACATTCAATAAAAAAAAACTTGTTTTTTCATTTAGTTTCTGAACGTTTTTAAACTAATACAGGTTTTGATTTTGGCTCACTGTACATGAATAATTAAAACGAAATTTTTATATTAATTTTACCTTTTTTTTTGGCTAAATGACTTTCTAAAAATATCGATCGGACGATTTTGAGAAGGAGAGGGGCGGGGGAGTGGGTCTAATTGTCCTCCAATTTTTTGGTTACTAAAAAAAGGGTACTGGACCTTTTAATTTTATTTACAATCGTTTTTATTAGTAATAAATATACGTAACTTACGAACTAACTTATGTTTCAAACTTCTATATTCGCAAAACTTTATCAGGTATATGAGGGTGTTCTCCCCCTCGTCAGTACCACGTTCTTTACGCTAAAGTTCAAATTTTGTTCCAATTCTTTAAGAAAGACCCTGAACCTCAAAGGCCGTTTAATTAGAATAAACAGCTCTTTCGACATTACTAAAAATAATTTAGAATAAAGAACAAGGTACTGAGGAGGGGACAAACCCCCTCATATACGTAATAATTTCTGGTCGTTTTAAGTTTCAATGTTGCTCCTTACTATCAGTTAAAAAAAACTTCTTTTTTATTTAATACCTGATTTTTTTTTAATAATACTGGAAAATCCAGCACCCCCCTCATGAAAATTCTCTCCCTCATAAAAAATTCCTCCATGGAAAGATTCTCCCACGTATACTTCCACGATACACTCACCCCTGGAGAAAACATACAAAAAAAAACAAACAAATAAACACGCATCTGTGATGTTTCTTATGACAAAATACAAAATTCCAGATTTTCGGAGAGCTTGAAACCTCTACAGTAGTGTTCTTTGATACGCTGAATCTGATGGTGTAATTTTCATTAAGATTCTATGACTTTTAGGGGGTGTTTACCCTTTTTCTCAAAATAAGAGTAGGGAGCCAGGTATTACTCCATAAGGGGCACCTCTGCTGCCATCTATAGCCGATCTAACTGTTTTTTGATGTTTTTTTCATGGTTCTGTTCTATTTGATGGTTATTTGATGTTCTTTCATGGTTTGCTGGTTATTTGATGTTTTTTGGTCTGTTTGTTGATGGTTGTTTGATGGTTTTGTTCTGTTTGATTGTTATTTGATGTTTTTTTCATGGTTATATGTTCTTTCTGTTCTGTTTGTTGATGGTTGTTTGATGATTATGAGTGTTGGTCAATTTGTTTGTTGTTTTCATGGATGTAGACATAAGTTCAACAACAACTTGGATGTAGACATAACTCCAACAACAAATTGGATGTAGACATAAGTTCAACAACAGCTTGGATGTAGGGGAATTCTAAGTGGAATTCTAAGGGGACAGGATTTCTGGGAAATTGATTTGCATAATCGACGGGGAATTCTATCATGAGGAGATTTCATTTTTAAATTTGGCTTCTCCGGTCTTTAGGTCTAAGAGATAAATTAATATTCTATTTTTAAATATGGCTTCTCTGGTCTTTAGGTCTGAGAGATAAATATTAATGTTCTATCGAATCCATAATGCTGTAACTAGGAACACCTTAGATTTTTTTCAGAAATTCATACGAGATCAAGACAGATTGAATATATTATACGCGGGAAATGGTTTCCTGGGAATTTCAAATGTGACAGCGCAAAAGGATGCCGAAACAAAGGAACACGCAGAAATTACTTTAGGGGATTATTTGAGCAAAAACAAATTAATCAACATTTTAGGGATTATTTGGGCGAAACAGTTTGAGACATTTTAGAGGATGATTTGAGGTGAAACTCTGTGGTCCTTATAATACACAAGCTCCATTTGAACAGTGTTGTAAGGTCCCCTACCCCAACCCAAGGGCCCCTCCCCCCTCCACACAACTTTTTGCCCCCCCCCCCAATTTTTTAAATATTTTTTTGTGTGTTTGAGAAGGGCTCCCACCCCCCCCCCCCCCCCCAACTTTTTTGCCCCCCCCCCTAATTTTTTTTTCTAATACTTTTTTGCGGGCTTGAGACACAGAAGGCCCCCCCTCCACCCAATTTTTTGGCTCCCCCCAAATATAATCATTTCAGATCAAGTTCTCTTCTTAATATTCCTCCTAAACTTATTTTATAAGTTGAAGTACTCATCTTTTTCACTCCCAACAATACTTTACGACTTTTTGAATACCCCAACACCAAGTAATACTTTTCAAAAGGGTTTATTATATCTTTTCAGAACAAGTTCTTTACGTAATGTCCCTCCTAAACCAATTTTACAACTTGAAGTACTCATCCTTATCACCCACAACTTTACGTTATGGCTTTTTGAATACCCCACCAAGCAATACTTTTCAAACGGCTTTATTATATTATTTCAGAAGAAGTTCCTTTCTTAATGTCCCTCCTAAAACAATTTTACAACTTGAAGTACTCATCCTTTTCACCCACAACTTTACTTTATGGCTTTTTGAATACCCCAACACCAAGCAATACTTTTCAAAAGGCTTTATTATATTTTTTCAGAACAAGTTCTTTACGTAATGTCCCTCCTAAACCAATTTTACAACTTGGAGTACTCATCCTTATCACCCACAACTTTACGTTACGCGTTTGGAATACCCCAACACCCAGCAATACTTTCAAAAGGCTTTATTATAATCTATAAGTTTCAAAGTCTATATAAGTCTATTTAAGTATCAAAGACTTCTTAATATCCGTCTTATAACCATTTTACAGCTTGAAGTACTCATCCTTTTCACCCACAACTTTACTTTACGACGTTTGGACACCCCAACACCCAGCAATACTTTTCAAAAGACTTTATTATATCTTTTCAGAACAAGTTCCTTTCTTGATATCCCTCCTAAAACAATTTTACAGGTTGAAGTACTCATCTTTTTCACTCCCAACAATACTTTACGACTTTTTGCATACCCAAACACCAAGCAATACTTTTAAAAAGGCTTTATTATATCTTTTAAGAACAAGTTCTTTACGTAATGTCCCTCCTAAACCAATTTTACAACTTGGAGTACTCATCCTTATCACCCACAACTTTACGTTATGGCTTTTTGAATACCCCACCAAGCAATACTTTTCAAACGGCTTTATTATATTATTTCAGAACAAGTTCTTTTCTTAATGTCCCTCCTAAACCAATTTTATAGCTTGAAGTACTCATCCTTACCACCCACAACTTTACTTTATGGCTTTTTGAATACCCCAACACCAAGCAATACTTTCAAACGGCTTTATTATATTATTTCAGAACAAGTTCTTTTCTTAATCGTCCCTCCTAAACCAATTTTACAACTTGAAGTACTCATCCTTTTCACCCACAACTTTACTTTATGGCTTTTTGCATACCCCAACACCAAGCAATACTTTTAAAAGGCTTTATTATATCTTTTCAGAACAAGTTCTTTTCTTAACATCCCTCCTAAACCTATTTTACAAGTTGAAGTACTCATCCTTTTCACCCACAACTTTACTTTACAGCTTTTTGAACACCCCAACGCCAAGCAATACTTTTCAAAAGGCTTTATTATATTATTTCAGAACAAGTTCTTTTCTTAATCTTACCTCCTAAACCAATTTTACAACTTGAAGTACTCATCCTTTTCACCCACAACTTTACTTTATGGCTTTTTGCATACCCCAACACCAAGCAATACTTTTCAAAGGCTTTATTATATTATTTCAGAACAAGTTCTTTTCTTAATGTCCCTCCTAAACCAATTTTACAACTTGAAGTACTCATCCTTTTCACCCACAACTTTACTTTATGGCTTTTTGCATACCCCAACACCAAGCAATACTTTTCAAAAGGCTTTGTTATATTATTTCTTTCAGGACAAGTTCTTTCTTAATATCCCTTCTAAACCAATTTTACAAGTTGAAGTACTCATCCTTTTCACCCACAACTTTACTTTACAACTTTTTTGCACACCACAACATCAAGCAAGGTTCCACTTCAGTTCAGATTTTTCCCCAAAGACATAAATTCAAAGTTCTCCTCCAAATTTTTGTAGAAGATAGAAAAAGTTATACATTGATGGTGAATATTTCACCATGACGATAAGGAGCTCCACTTTAGTTCTGAGATTTTTCCCGAAGTCATAAGAAAATTAAAGCTCTGTTCTAAATTTTCGCGTTAATTCTATCTATAAGAAGAAATAAGTTACAGATCAATTCTATTTTTTCCAGAGAAAATAAAAATTTTCCACTTCAGTTCAGATTTTTCTCAAAGAGATGAAAAAATTTAAAGTACTGTTCCAAATTTTTCATAGAAGATAGAAAAAGTTATACTCTGATCGTTAAAAGTTAGCTCAATTCTGAATTTTACCAAAGAACTTACACTTCAATTCTAATTTCTCCAGAGAAAATAAAAAGCTTCCACTTCAGTTCTTAATTCCCCAAAGACATACAAAAAATTAAAGTTCTATTCTAAATTTTCCCGTAGAAGATAGAAAAAGTTATACCATAGTTGTGAATATTTACCATGAAGATAAAAAGTTCCACTTTTATTCTAAATTTTCTCAACGAAGTGGGGGAAAGCTCAAGTTCTCTTCTGAACTTTCTCAATGAAAAATAAATTAGTTACAGATCAATTCTATTTTTTCCAAAGAATATAAAAAGGTTCAGCTTCAGTTCTGATTTTTCTCAAAGAGATGAAAAAATTTAAAGTACTGCTCCAAATTTTTCATAGAAGATAGAAAAAGTTATACATTGATTGTGAAAAGTTAGCTCAATTCGGAATTACCAAAGAACTTGCAGATCAATTCTATTTTTTTCAAGAAATAAAAAGGTTCCTCTTCAGTTCTTAATTTCTCAAATGACATAAACATTTAAAGTTCTGTTCTAAATTTGTCCGTGGAATATAGGAAAAGTTATACTATGATTGCGTATATTTTCCATGAAGATAAAAAGTTTCACTCTAATTCTAAGTTTTTATAATTTCACTTCAGATTTTTCTCAAAGAGATGAAAAAGTTTAAAGTTCTGTTCTAAATTTTACCCTAGATACATCGATTCTGAATTTTTCCTCCAAGAAGAGAAAAATTTCAGCTTTAATTATATATTTTTTCAAAGAAGTGAAGAAAACTTCAAGTTCTGTTCCAAATTTTTCGTAGATGATAGAAAAAAGGTATACTTTGATCATAAATATTCGCCATGACGATAAGGAGCTACACTTTAATTCTGAGTTTTATCGAAGAAGTGCAAAATGTTCAAGTTCTCTTCTGAATTTTCTTAAAGAAGAGAAAAAGTTAGCTCAATTCTGAATTTTACCAAAGAAAATGAAAAAAAGCTTCCACTTCAGTTCTTAATTTCTCAAAAGGCATAAGAAATTTAAAGTTCTGTTCTAAATTTTTCGTACAAGATAGAAAAAAGTTGTACTTTGATCGTGAATATTTGCCACGACGATAAGGAGCTACACTTTAATTCTGAGTTTTCTCGAAGAAGTGCAAAATGTTCAAGTTATCTTCTGAATTTTCTTAAAGAAGAGAAAAAGTTAGCTCAATTCTGAAATTTATCAAAGAAAATGAAAAAAGCTTCAACTTCAGTTCTTAATTTCTCAAAGAGATGAAAAATTTAAAGTTCTGTTCTAAATTTTTCGTACAAGATAGAAAAAAGTTGTACTTTGATCGTGAATATTTGCCACGACGATAAGGAGCTACACTTTAATTCTGAGTTTTCTCGAAGAAGTGCAAAATTTTCAAGTTCTCTTCTGAATTTTCTTAAAGAAGAGAAAAAGTTAGCTCAATTCTGAATTTTACCAAAGAAAATGAAAAAAGCTTCCACTTCAGTTCTTAATTTCTCAAAAGGCATAAAAAATTTAAAGTTCTGTTCTAAACTTTTCCATAGAAGATAGGAAAAGTTATACTATGATTGTGTATATTTTCCATGAAAATAAAAAGCTTCACTTCAATTCAAAATGTTCTCAATGAATTGAAGAAAAGTTCAAGTTCTCTGCAGAATTTTCTCAATGAAAAAGAAATAAGTTACAGATCAATTCTAATTTTTTCCATAAAAATAAAAAGGTTCCACTTCGATTCTGAATTTTCTCAGAGATGAAAAAATTGAAAGTTCTGTTCTAAATAGTTACAGATCAATTATAATTTTGCCCGTGAAAATAAAAAGGTTCCACTTCAGTTCTGTTTTTCTCAAAGAGATGAAAAATTGAAAGAACTGTTCTAAATTTTTGCGTAGAAGACAGAAAAAGTTATACCTTAGATGTGAATACTTACCACGAAGATAAAAAGTTCCATTTTAATTCTAAATTTTCTCAATGAAGTGAAGAAAAGTTTAAGTTCTCTTCTAAATTTTTCCAAGAAAATAAAAAGGTTCCACTTCAGTTCTGGTTTTTCTCAAAGAAATGAGAAATTTAAAGTTCTGTTCTAAATTTTACCGTAGATACTTCGATTCTGAATTTTTCCTCCAAGATGAGAAAAGGTTCTGCTTTAATTCTATATTTTCTCAAAGAAGTGAAGAAAAGTTCAAGTTCTCTTCTGAATGTTTTCCCAGAGAAGAGAAAAGGTTTCACTTAATTCTGAGTTTTTACAACGAAGTGCAGAAAAGTTCAAGTTCTCTTCTGAATTTCCTCAAAGAAAAGAAAAAATTTATAGTCCAATTCTAATTTTCTCCAAAGAAAATAAAAAATCTCCGTCTTTTGTAATAAACATTCTAAGCGTTGACATGCTAACATATCCTAAAATACAAAGTAATGCATAAAATATTTTTATTGAAATAACAACATGTAGAATATTAACATAAAGTATATTACATACATTATTATACATTATTAATATTATTGAGCCACTTTGAACATTTTGAATCAGTTCCACAAAATAAATCATCAGGTTCTCTCTTGATACTAGAGTTACTGACTTCTCTTAGTTCATAACCACTTGAATAATCATTATTCCATTCTGAGTCATATACAATTTTTCCTGGGATGTCACATACAGGTTCAATACACATTTCATCCTTGGTATTATTTAATTCATTGACCATATGATCTTTGGTAGTAATAATGTTCACTTATGCTTAATTCTCCATTAATTTATCTTGACATTTATGAGTGATATGGGCTGCCAATGCTCTTTTTATTTTGACTGCGATTTCATTGTCTATTATCACATTATTTTTACAGAGGTAACAGTTCTGGCACATTGACAAGATATGATATATGACAAGATATGATTAATTCAAAGGCTAACACCTAAAAGATGATGATAAGATCTATCAACGGCTAACGTGGTACCAGAACCACTAGCTAGAAGTTGTCCCTCTTCATCAACTATTATTTTTATGTTGGCATTCTCTTTGAGTACTAACTTCTCTGGAAATGATGCTTTCTTGTATCCACCATTTGCATGATGGAAATTCTTGAGTACTCCAAAGGAATTGAACTCCTCACTGTCATGACAACGTAGGCATACATTCCCAATAAGATCTCCACTACTACTTTTTTCATAGTTCAAATATATCTCTTTGTCAGTATTCAAGGCAACGATGACTTTATCATGTATACACACTTTTCTCAAATAATTCATTTTCATTTTTTTAAATATGATGTCGGAGTTCAGCCGTCCAATGGAGGAAAATTACTAATCTAATACATGCAATAAACTAGATAGTCTCGATAACCTACCATGGAGTACCACTGGGAAAGCCGCTTCCGATGTAAGAGCAAGCATAGAGTACATTTGGTACAGCCGCAAGCATACATAGTGAGAGAGACATGCAAAGTCGACATAGCTTTATTTCATTTTTAAGGTTAATTTAGACTAGGTTACGTGCGCGCACGTAATCAATTTCCCAGAAATCCTGTCTCCTTAGTGGATCAATACACTTAGAATTCCCCTACATCCAAGCTGTTGTTGAACTTATGTCTACATCCAAGTTGTTGTTGAACTTATGTCTATATACAAGTTGTTCTTGAATTTATGTCTACATTCAAGCTGTTGTTGAACTTATGTCTACATCCATGAAAACAAGAAACAAATTGACCAACACTCATAATCATCAAACAACCATCAACAAACAGAACAGAAAAAACATCAAATAACCATGAAAAAAACATCAAATAACCATCAAACAGAATAAAACCATCAAATAACGATCAACAAACAGACCAAAAAACATCAAATAACCATCAAACCATGAAAAACATCAAATAACCATCAAACAGAACAGAACCATGAAAAAAACATCAAACAACAGTTAGATCGGTTATAGATGGCAGCAGAGGTGCCCCTTCTGGAGTAATACCTGGCTCCCTACTAATAAGGCAAATTTAACTTATGATGGGAAAGATTAAACTTGATGACTCTTATATATTTAAAATCAGCATAGAAATTCGATTCTTTTGGTTTATCTATTGATATTAATGTTCCGCTTCTTAGAGTTTCGGTTACTATTGAGCCAGGTCGCTCCTCACTTACAGCTAGTTACTACAAACTCTTTGATAAAATTTTGATTGACAACAGAAATGGTTTAATTCATAATTCACTTCTTTTTTAATAAGTGGTAGCATATATATTCAACAATGTACCCTGATTGCACGCGATCGAAACAGATCTATAAGACATAGGATCTTTTTCTCCCTTTAAATCTAAAGAAACTCCCCAACATAAAAAAAATCAGGTACTAACAATGTGGACATGAAAATTTGTAAAGGGCAGCTGTAGTAATTTTTAGCTAAATATGTCGATCTTGATATCTCAAAAAGCTAGAGTCTATTTTATTTACCAGTTGTATTACTGGTTTTAAAAGGACATGTCATGATTAGTTTGTAGACAAGTAGCGAAAACACGTAAATTATGTAGACACTATGGGCGAACCATTGATTTTTGATGGAGTAGGCCTACTGCTTAAAGACTGTCCGCTGCATGGAATTAAGCAGTAATCCTAAAACAAGACAAGAAAGGATCTTTTATTGACAAAATACATGATAAATAAATTTCTAAACTGGTCGACGGAGAGCAGAGCTCGATGTGTCGGCTATAAACAAAGATAAGAAAATGCCGAAATAAAAAATACAGGATATCAATAAGAAAAAAAAATCAATTTAGGAGATAACAGAGGAGGCCACCCAGCGCGAGACCACCCCCCCCCCCCCCAAAAGAAAAAAAAATCTCTTTTAATATCGAGGAAATAATCATTTGCACAAGTTACTAACCTATGATGTTAAACATTACTTAAGTACCCAAGTCCAGCTTCCATTGTCATGCTTCATAAAACACATCTACTCTTAGATAGAATTACCTGTCGGTATGTATCCTCCACTGTAGGGACATAAGACTCCCTAAATATGCCTTTTACAAAACGTAGAACCAGTGACGATTTCCCCACCCCTCCTGCTCCAAAAACAACAACTCGGTAGTCATTACTCTGCTCTGGCATCTTCTAACATGATTTAATCCCAGTAACGTTTATCCTGTAGATTTCCATCTCCTGGAAAAAGAACGGTTTAATTAGCTGGAAAGATATAGGTTTTCTAAGGATTCATCGAAACGGAAAATCGATCTTTTGGTGATAACCACTGAACGGGGAATGGGGAATTTCTGTAATCGTTTTTTAAATCTAGAAAAAAAATATCGAAAGTGTGCAGAGTTTTTTAGTCGGTCTAATTAAGCTCATATTCCGAATCTTTGTTCCTTGTAGTGAAAGCCATTATTGCAAAAAGAAAGAAATTAATTCAAGCGTAAAGTACACTTTTTTTCAGAATACGAAATAAAAATGAATAATTTAAATTAGATTAGAATGTAAAAAAAATATACATAAAATTCTACAAACCTCAAGGTTTGTTGCAGCAGTTGCTAACTCGATAGTAACATAATCCTATACTAAAATCGTGCCAGATAGTACCATGGTGTACTTTGAGACCTCAGTAAAGACCATCAAGATGCTAAAGTATACTTTGCTCACTTAATCCCTTCTTCTCCAAATGCAAGTGCAGAAAGTTTCTATAATAAATTTCTTAGTTTTGGTAAGTGAGACGTATCAGTCACCATATTTTCTTCTCGAAAAAATTTGGTTTAATTTTCTTTTCACCAGCTTCGGCATAAAGGATTTTGTCTGTTTTGGAATTCGACAATTTATTATCTGGTTACTATCTATAATTCAACAAAAGTCATGACTCCGTTTTACAAAAACTTTGGGGACCCAAACATATGATATGGTGACTATGGTGAGAGGGCTTGCATTCTCAGGGTTTTCATTTTCTTATCAAGCAGGTAAATTCTTATAGTTGTGTAAACCATAAAACTGCCCTTCAAGAATTTCTCTAAAGTCATGTGGCACATCCCCGTATTTTCCTTCATACTCTTGGATAATTACAATTTATTAAGATAAAATAGTGCGTACCTACTTAAAGTCAAAATAAGGGTATGTATAAAAAATATCGTAAATCCACTAGATCAAAAACATGAGCTGAATTCAAATATCTGACAAAGAAAAAGCAGAAATAAATATATTTTTTTCACTTTAGTTTGTAACACCCAAAAAGGTACATTATGAATTTGATACCATTTTCCAGATCAAATGTTGCGAAAGATAGCAAAATTACGCAGCAAGTTTAGAACACAAACACCAATTTCTAACTAATTTTGATTTGGCCCTGTTCATAGCTCAAGAAGAATCAAACAGTTCGTGATAACGAACTGTAAGTAAGGAGCGAACCGGCTCAATGGTAACCGAAACTCTAGAAAACAGGAATTTAATATCAACAGATACATAATAAGAATCAGATTTTAATTCTGATTTCAAATATATAAGTTTCATCAAGTTTAGTCCTACGCATCAAAAGCTACGCGCCTGAGAAAATTTGGGTGATTTTCGAAAAAAGGGGGAAAGACCCCCTAATAGAACCTTATAGAACCTTAATGAAAATCACACCATCATGTTCAGCGTATCAGAGAAACCTACTGTAGAGGTTTCAAGCTCCTATCTACAAAAATGTGGAATTTTGCATTTTTTGCCAGAAGAAAGATCACGGATGCGTGTTTATTTTTTATATTTTTCTTTCCCAGGGGTGATCGCATCGACCCAGGGGTCATAGAATATCGTAGGAGGGCTCATTTGAACGAAAATTAAAAGTTCTAGTGCCCTTTTTAAGTGACCAAAAAATGGAGGGCAACTAGTCCCCCTCCCACGCTCATTTCTTTCCCAAAGTCACCCGATCAAAATTTTGAGATAGCCATTTTCTTCATCATGGGCGAAAATATGATAACTATGTGTCTTAGGGTGACTTAATCCCCCGAAGTCCTCGGGGGGAGGACCGAAAGCTATGAACTTCACCCAATGCTAACATATAAGATTGGTTATTGGCAAGTATACAGACATTTTCAGGGGGGATTTTTCTCGTAGTGGAGGTGGGGGGTAGGGGGTTATTTGGGAGGATTTTTCCACGAAAGAAGTTTTCATGGGGAAGGGGCATTGCTATGAAGGGGACGCCGGATTCCCCAGAGTTATTTAAAAAAAAGATCAGAAATAAAATAAAAAAAAAACAAGTTTTGGAACTGAAAGTAAGCAGCAACATCAAAACTGAAAACGAACAGAAAATATTACGTATATGATTGGGTTCACCCCCTAGTCAATACCTCGCTCTTTAAGCCAAAGGTTTTTTAGTACTTTCATAAGAGCTATTTATTCTAATTAACCACCTTTGTGATTAAGCGGTCATTTTTAAAGAGTTGGAACAAAATTCGAACTTCAGCTTAAAGAGCAAGGTATTAACTAGGGGGCGAACCCCCTAATATACGTATTAAAAATATATGAACATAGAAGTTCGTTAAATATGTTAATTCGTAAGTTACGTATATTTATTACTAATAAAAACGTTCGTAAATAAAATTAAACAAGTTTCGAGAAAGCAATTTAACCAAATAAAAGTAAAATCAATATGTAAATTTTGTTTAATTATTCATGTACGGTGAGCCAAAATCAAAACATGCATTAATTCAAAAACGTTCAAAAATTAAATAAAAAAAAAGTTTCTTTTAACTGAAATTAAGGAATGACGTTAAAACTTAAAACGAACAGAAATTATTCCGTATATGAAAGGGGCTGTCCCCTCCTCAACGCCTCGCTCTTTACGCTAAAGTTTGACTTTCTCACAACTGTATTTTTTTTTAATAAAAACCTTTAGCGTCAAGAGTTAGGCGTTGAGGAAGCGACAGCCCCTTTCATATACGGAATAATTTCTGTTCGTTTTAAGTTTTAACGTCGTTCCTTACTTTCAGTTAAAAAAAAAAACTTAATTTTTTTTATTTAATCATGTCCAAAAGCTATTCATTAGTCTTCTGTAACCATAGGTAGGACGCAAAGATAAGTTTTGCATCGGTTTCCAAGCATTAATTTCAAACTGAATGTTTTCAAATTTTCTCTAAAATCCCTACTTTCAGTTTTTGTCATACCAGTAATAAAATATTGTTTTCCAAGATAAAACATATGAAAATCTATCACTTGGTAACATGAGTTTCCAAGTTCATATCTGGGTCACATTTTTTTCAGCACACTCGAGAACTTAAAATATTTTGTTGACTAAGGCCATTAAAATTTAACCTTGTATTTTTTATAGTTGAAAATACAACTTTTAGAATCAGTCCTTACTTTTATTTTTAATTAATTAAAAAACGCTTTCCGAAAAAGAAGTTTTTCAAAGAAAAGTAAAGGCCATATAAAACTTAAGATCAGAAGAAACAGAAACCTATAGTAACTCAAATTCAAAACGACCAGGAATTACTATTAAAGAATAAATGAAACGCAAAACGAACAAAAATTAGATAAACAATCATAGCAAAAAACATAAAATAGGTACTACTATAAATGAATAAATAAATCTTAAAACGAGTGAAACTTAAATTAAATATACGACTGAAGCTAAAAACGAACAAAAATCACTACAAACAATAGTGTATTTTTTGCCTCTTTGGCACTTTACTGAAAACTATATGTGTCTTGAACAGTCTTGGAAAGTACAAATAATACCAAACTGAATATTTAATATATATTATGATATTAGTTGTTGAAAGATCGTCAGTTCAATATTTTATTTCACTGCATTTCATTTTATTTATTTTTATTTTCCATGCTGTAATAACTGGAAAAGCAAATATTTGTAATATATCCGTTTTCAGTGAAGCACCATTGACGCAGTAGGCTATAGACTTTTACATTTAGGGAAGGGGGCAGTATCCAAACTCTTGCTTGTAGTGAATCCATATTTGGCTTGAACAGTCTTGGAAAAAAACTGATAAAATTAAACCGAATATTGGATATATAATGATATTAATTGCTGAAAACTTATCAGTTCAAAATTTAATTTTAATGTAATTGTTATGTTAATTTTCAATGTTGTAATAAGTACAAAAGAAAATAATTGTAATATTATTTGTTCTCTGTGAAGCGCCAATGACGCAGTAGGTTTTAGACTTTTACAGTGAGAGAAGGAGGCAAAAACCTCTTGTTTGTAGTGATTTTTCTTCGTTTCAAGCTTGATTCGCATATTCAATTTGTTTAAAGTTTCACTCGTTTTAAGATTTATTTATTCATTTATATTAGGGGCTATTGTATGTTTGTTTGCTATGATTGTTTAATTAATTTCTGTTCGTTTCGAGTTTCATTTATACTTCAATAGCAAAATATTTTTGTTCGTTTTAAGCTTGATATGCGTATTCAATTTAAGCCTTTCACGTTTTAAGATTTATTTATTCATTTGTATTAGTACCTGTTGTATCTTTTTTGCTATGATTGTTTATTTAATTTCTGTTCGTCTTGGGTTTCATTTATTCTTTAATAGTAATTTCTTACCGTTTTGAGTTTGAATTTTAACAGGTATTTGTATCTGCTGATCTTAGATTTAATACAGCCTTTACTTTTCTTTAAAAAACTTCTTTCTCAGAGAGTATTTTTTTTAATTAATTTCTGTTCGTTTTGGATTGCCAAAGTTTCAAGTTTTTGAAAATTCCCTACTTCGAAATAATTTTTGTTCCAAGATAAATTAAAAGTCTCAGCTAGAACTAATAAAATTAAACTGAATATTTGATATATAGTGATATTAATTGCTGAAAGCTCATCAGCTCAAGATTTTGTTTCGCTCAAAGCCGGATTTAAAGCTTTAACGCTTCTAGGCCCAAGAATTTTTGCCACTCCGTTTTTGCAAGATTTTTGGAGTCCCCAAAACTTCAGGGATAATGAAAGCCACAGGGCCTAGTGGACCTATTGGTAAAACCAGGCCTGGTTTCACTGCAATTTTTATTTTATTTTCAATGTCGTAACAAGTACAAAAGAAAATATTTTTAATATAATTTGTTTTAGTAAAGTGCCAATTACGCAGTAGGCCTTATGCTTTTACCGTTAGGGAAACAGGCAGTAGCCAAACTCTTGTTTGTAATGAAGACTATAGGTGTCTTGAATAGTTCTGGAAAGAGCTAATAAAATTAAACTGAATTCCCATGATTTCTTGAATTAAATAAGCTTTTTTGGGTGGGTAGGGAGCTCTGGCTATGGAGGGAGGGCCAGAGTCAGTTCCAATGACTTTATGAATAAGATATCGTTAAGAAGTATTCTTGGGAGAAGGGGTGTCTTCGGCCCATGAAGGGAGGGTCAGGGGTTAGATTCCATGATTTATCATTGATGAGTTTTTCGGGGGGGGGGGGGAGGATCGGGTTAGTTTTTGAATAAAATATTCTTAATAAGTTGTTTTTTTTTTTGGGGGGGGGCAGGAGTCGGGTCAAGTAGGGCCAGGGGTGAGTTCCCATAATTTTGAAATAAAATATCGTCAATAAGTTTTTTTGTTGTTTTTTTTCGGGGGGGGGGGGTCAGGCCATGCAGGGAGGGCAAGTGATAAGCTCTCTTAAGTTTTGCAATAAAATATCGTTAATAAGGTTTTTAGTGAGGGTGAGGGTCGAGCTTATTTCATCTTTGAACTATTTTAAAAACTGTCACATAAATTCAAATTCAAATTTTTTCAAATTCAAATTAATTTATTTAGCATAAAAAAATACAAACAAATTTACAGCGGCCATCTACAAAAACCCGAAGGTTTGTTTACGATGGCTGCAAATCCATTATTATAAAGCTCTACATCCACATAAAAACTATCTCTTTACGGGGAAAAATCAGCACTTGAACTAAATCAACATAAAGAACATCTCCTACTCTAAAAGGATTACACTCTAGAAATCGCAAGTGAGAAATATCACATATCATCCTTAAAACATCCACTCAAAAAAAAAGAAAAAAAAAAAAAAAAAGAGAGATACATCTAACTAAATCAACTATGACAAAATCAATAAGTATCAGCTAGGCTATAGAGCCGACTCCGTGCGCTTTGGCTGGGTAATTTCGCGAAAATGCGACCATTATCTGTCCAAACAATTTTCATACCAAACATTAATCAAATTCAAAAATCTAATCATTCAGATTATAACCCAAAAGGTAACGCTTCAATCTACTCTTGAGCTGGCTTACATTATCAACTTGTCTAATAGCATCCGGGAGGGAATTCCACACCCCCGGTCCCGCAAAACGAGGCAGCAACGCAGCACGTTGAGTATTCCGGAGCTCCGATGCAAGGTCATTCGCATTTCTAGTCTCATAACAGTGATAAGATGAGTTAGCTTTAAAAATTTCTCAAAATACCTCCGGTGAACACTTATTCAAACATTGATAAATAAAAATTGCTAACTGGTAATCCCGTAACTGATAAATATTTAAAATTTTCAAACTTGTAAAGCAATTCAACGTGCTATTTTCAAACTGAATATAATTACCTAAAATACGAACTATTTTATTCTGTAAAATTTGGACCTTTCTAAAACTTGAAATAAAACTACTAGTCCATAGCATGCAACCATCCGATAAATAAGGGCTAACAATAGAATGATAAAGTAAAAGTAAAACATTTGACGGTAGTTGATTTTTCAGTCTTCTTATCACACCCAACCCTCTTGAAATCTTAACTGCCACAAGATCACAATGTGATTTCCAACTTAAATTAAAATCAAGACTAAAGCCCAAATATTTAACACTATTTACATGCTTTAAAAATTCACCGTTAAAAACAATTTTATTATCTAAAACACATGAAACTCCATTTCTACAAAATGTCACGAAATTTGTTTTTGAAATATTCACTACCAAATAACTAGAATTTGTAAAACTTATCAATTCAGCGAGGGCCTTATTTGTCTTCTCAATTAACTGGTTCAGACAAGTAGCTGTAATCGTAAACACCGTGTCATCAGCAAAAGACGTTATAAGTGCATCTGATATATAAAAACGCATGGTATCAACGTAAATTATATAAAGAAGTGGGCCAAGCACTGAACCCTGAGGCACACCAGAATTAACGATAAAAGTTTTTGAAAATAGAATTTTTAATAGAGACTCGAATAATACGCTGGTTAAGATAAGATTCAAACCATTTCAGAATAACCCCTTGGATCCCTAAACGGCTTAGCCTATTTAATAAAATTTTATGAACCACCGTGTCAAAAGCCTTTCTAAAGTCTATAAATACTGAAAGTACCAGTACACTTTTTTCGAGAGCAACATTGATGAAATCTGTTAGGTGCTGGACTGCATGTATTGCAGAGTGGTTTTTCCTGAATCCAAACTGGGTATCACTAAGAAAACCGTAAGTAGTCAGATGGTTATAAAGTCGTCGATGCATCACTTTTTCATACAGCTTAGCAAATAGGGGCAATATTGAAATCAGCCTCCAATTAGACGGATCAGTTTTTGAACCCCCTTTGTGAAGCGGAATAACTTTAGCCTCTTTCAGACGAGTAGGAAATTCACCTTTCTTCAAAGAAAGGTTAATCAAATAAACAATACAAGGCAACAAATATACTATAACATGCTTGAACGCTTTCAGATTAATTCCATCATTCCCTGGAGAACTTGATTTTACCAATCCTATTATCTGTTTTAATTCTTCAACGTTCGTTTCATCTGCAGACATTTCCAATCCAACTCCCCTTTCATCACTAAACGTCTCATTAATTTCATTATTTTCATCGTATGGATTCTCACTTATTGATTCACCAATCTTAGAAAAATATTCACCAAAGAAATTAGCCACCTCTTCATTTCCATCAACAAATTCCATCAATCAAAGATCAGACTAGCAGGAATCTCGGTCTCTTTCTTCTTATTTACGATTTCATTTATAATATTCCAAGTCGTTTTCGTATTGCCTTTGTTTTCCTTAAATTTCTCTCCATAATATTCGCGGATGCATGACCGCCTTAGCCGATTTACTTTATTACGGATTTGTTTAAATTCAGTTAGATCTTGACTATGGTTACTATTTAAGTAACTCAAATACAATGTATTTCTCCTTCTAATTAAGTCAAGTAGCTCCATAGTTACCCAAGGTTTCCGGGGTTCCTTTTTCCTCACCTTTATGCTCTTTACTGGGTAAGTTCTCTCAAATATTGGCTGCAATATGTCCATGAAACCTAAAAACCTTATATACCCCCAGGGCATAACTTACAACACTTGCCCCGGGGGCTCTGGGGTCATTTTGACCTTGGAGCTTTTGTTATCTGATCTTTTTACTTGGCTGTCTCAAAAAAGTGATCGGATAGATTCGGGGTAAAGAGGGCAGGGGGGCTAGTTGCCATCTGGTCCCTTTTGACTCTTAAATAGGAAACTCGAGCTTTCAATTTCCAATAGAATGAACCCCCACGAAGTTCATACGACCATCCATTCCATAAAAACCTTATATCCCCCCCCCGGGGCATAGTTTACAACACTTGCTCCCGGGTTCTGGGGGTGCGTGTGTAAACCCCGGAGTTTTATTATATGATCTTTGAGCTATTTGGGACAAAACGAATCTCTACAAAAATTCGATTGGACGCATTTTGAGGCAATAGGGTTGGTTGGGGGAAGGTTAGTTGCCATCGGATCACTTTTGAATCTCAATAAGGGAACTAGAACTTTCAATTTCCAGTCATTTGAGCCCCCTCCGAAGCTTACCTCTTCCACAAAAACCTTAAATGCCACTGGGGCATAAGTTACAACCCTTTCGCTGGGCTCTGTTGGTGGGGGGAGGGGGTATGTTGACCCCGAAGTTTTGTTATCTGATCGTTGGTTTATATCAAACAAAATGGTTACCTCCAATTTTTGATTAGATGCATTTGGAAAAAAGAGGGTGTGTGTAAGGGGGGGGGTAGACACCCTTCGATCAATTTTGACTCTTAAAAAGGTAACTAGAACTTACAATTTCCAATCAAGTGAGTCTTACATAAAAACCTTATATGCACCCTTGGCATAACTTACAACACTTGCCCCCGGATTCTGGGGGGTTGTGTCGACCCAGGAGTTTTTTTTTTATCTTTAAAATATTTGAACAAAATGACTGTCTCAGAATTTTGATCGCATGCATTTGGGAAGAAAGGGCCTTAGGGGGGGGGGGGGGGGGCTAGTTGCTTTCCGAGCATTTTCGACTCTTAAAAAGGGCACTAGGAACTTCGATTAACAATTGAATGAGCCCCCTCCGAAGTTTTACTATAATGCATTCCATAAATACCTTACATGTCCCCCGGGGCATAGTTTACAGTACTTGCACCGATTTCTGGGGGGGGGGGGTGTTGTGCTATCCCTGAAAATTTTGTTATATGATATTTGGTCTATTTTGAACAAAATGGCTATATAAAACTTCGATCAAACGCATTTGGGGAAAAGATGATTTGTGGGGATAGGCTAGTTGTCTTCGGATCACTTTTGACTCTTAAAAAGGGAACTGGAACTTTGAATTACTAATCATTTGAGTCCCCTCCAAAGTTTATACGGCCACCTCTTCTATATAGGGCACTAGAATTCCGATTTCCAATTGAATGAGCTCCCTCCTAAGTTTATACGACCACCCCTTCCATAAAAATCGTATATATCCCCGGGACATAATTTGCAACACTTGCCCCCGGGTTCTAGGGGGACGTGTTATCCTTTGAGTTTTTTTTATATGATGTTTGGTCTATTTTTAACAAAGTGATTATTTAAAATTCGATCATACGCATTTGGGGAAAAGAGGGTTGGGGGAGGGGGATAGTTGCCATCAGATCACTTTGACTCTTGAAAAGGAACTAAAACTTTCAATTTCTAATTATTTGACTCCCCTCCGACGTTTATACGACCCATGCTTCCATAAAACCCTTTATGCCTCCGGGGCATAAGTTACAACCCTTCCTCGGGCTCTGGGGTGTTGACCCCGAAATATTTGTTATCTGATCGTTGGACTATTTCAAACAAACTGGCTATCTCAAAATTTTTATCGGATACATTTGGGGTAAAGAGGGTGTGATGCCCTCCAATCATTTTTGACTCTTAAAAAGGTAACTAGAACTTTCAATTTCCAGTCAAATGAGCCACCTCTGAAAATTTTACGACCACCCCTTACACAAGAACCGTATTTGCCCCGGGGCATAACTTAAAAAAACCTGCCCCCGGTCTCTGGGGGGCTCTGTCAACCCCAGAGTTTTTGTTATCTGACGTTTGAAGTATTTTTAACAAAATGGCTATCTCAAAATTTTTATTGGATGGGTTTGGGGAAAAAAGTGCTTGGTGGAGGGCTAGTTTCCCTCCGGTCTCTTTTGACTCTTAAAAAGCGAGCTAGAAGTTTCGATTTCTAATCAAATGAGCCCTCTCTGAATTTTATACGAGCACTCTTCCATAAGAACCATAAATGCCCCCATGGCGTAACTTACAACCCTGGCGTAAGTTTCGACCGGGAGTTTTTGTTATCTGATATTTGAAATATTTTTAACAAAATGGCTATCTGAAAATTTTTATCAGACGCATTTGCGGAAAAAAGGCTTGGAGGCTAGTTGCCCTCCAGTCACTTTTGACTCTTAAAAGGGGCACTAGAAGTTCTGATTTCAAATCGATTGAGTTTCCTCCAAATTTTATACGACCACCTCTTCAATATGAAGTGCCTCTGGGAAAAAACAAATAAACAATAAAATATTGGAGCCTTATGGCCTTTCAAACAATTCGTGGTAACGAACTGTAAGTAAGGAGCGACCCGACTATATATGCGAAATTCTAAGAAACGGAATTTTTGAAAAAAGGGAGAAATTTCCCATAAAAGTCTTAAAATCTTAAAAAATCGTATGAATGATGAATGAAAATCTTAATGAGATTCAGCGTATCAAAGAACCTTACTGTAAAGGTTTCAAGCTCCTATCTGCAAAAATGCGGAATTTTGTATTTTTTGCCAGAAGAAAGATCACGGATGCGGGTTTATTTTTTCATATTAATTAATTAATTAATTTATTAATTTATTTATTTTGTAACACATTAAAAATATAAGGCGATGACGATGGAGGATAACAAAAAGAAAGAAAAAAGCACGTACAAAAACAGAAGTAAACCTCTTTAAATGAATCATACAAATAAATACAACTAAAAATGATAATAACTCAGCCAAAAAAAAAAAAAGAAAGCTAACATTAAAACAAGAAATCCTTCGTCGTTCAACGGATAATCTGTAAGCTTGACAGACACGCTTATCTGGAGCATCAAGAGGATCCAGTAAGCTGTACCTCTCCCACAATCTACCCTTCCTAGTCCAAGGAGGAACCCGAATAAGGAACTTTAAATATTTGAAATAAGCCCTCCTGATTTCTATTTTATCGGATTGGTTAAAAGTGTCCCAGAAAGGAACCAGGTATAGAACATGAGGGAGAGAAGCGGCATAATATACTTTTGCAAGGTGGCGTTTACCAAGATTCAGCTGTGATCTAACCACACCTGCATACGCATTACGGAACTTATGTTCGTTTGGGGCAATAAGTAATTTCCGAGTTGACTTTAGGAATGTACCAATAGGTAAACCAAGGTACACAAGCTCCTGCGGTGGTACAAAATCAGAATCACACAGATTTACCCTATTAGGGGTTTCAGAACGGTTAAAATTAAATAATAGCACTTGAGACTTAGTCGCATTTGAAGAAAGGTCAATCTTATTATAATTGTTAGCAATCTCCCTAAAACTTTTTTCCAAGCTAAACATAGCCCTTCTTAGGTTAAGAACGTCATCCGCATAAAATAAAGCAGACACACTAACAACGTTCAATATACAGCAGATCCATAAGTCACCTTGGGCTCTTAGGGTCGCGTTATTATAAATAGAAGGAGAGGTAATGGCCCTTGTTTAATTCCAGAATTCACATGGAGTTCTGAAGGAAGAAGCGAAGATCGAATCTTTGAACGTAGTCGGAGGTGTCTATACATGGAATAAAGAGGTAGGACTACATCAACAGATACCCCCCTTTTTAATAACTCAAGCATAGTCTGAGAATGAATTAGAGATCCGAAAGCATTACTAATGTCATATGTGCCAATAGCCAAAACGCTACCAGACCTTTCAGCATCCTTTAATATAATTTAATATCCTTTAATATCGATGTAAGTTTAGTATATTTGTGCTCTTTTTGTGTTCATGGCCGTATTTTTGCTTTTAATTCACTTTTCTATCTATCTATCTATCTATTGTACATAAACTCCTAAAAGCGTGGTAGCAACCGAGACGCGGTTGAAACCCAAACTGAAAAGGAGACATGACAAACTGTTGTTGAATATGTTCAACGATCAATAACTAAAAATCTTCGAAAACCAGAGTTACAACACCAACACACCAGCAATCGGGCACAACGCCTACTGTAAAAGTCAACTGGAACAGTAAAGACATGTGGTCAAAAAGGTAATCGCTGGCAAACTCAAAATGGCAACTACAAATCCCATCCGACCCACAAGAAAACTTCTTTTTAAGCTTTGGTATAACCTCTTTAATCAAATTACCTCCAACGATTACCTTCTCGGATCTAGCTCAACTGCTCAAAAGACTCCTAACTTTATCATCAAACTTTTACTCAGACTCAGGTATTTCTAAAGCACTAAAATCAGTAGATCGACCAAGGCGAGATCTTCAAAGCATATTTGGATCGTCAACGATTTTTGCCGCCAGTTCAGTTTTGATATTGGCAACATGATCATGGAGCGCTTTGGAAAAGTTTCTTTTCGTATGAATACGGACGGCATTTACAACACCAACTTTAGGCCTATCACACTCTTGCCATATACGCAACCATACTTTAGCCTGGGAACAAGCACTAACTCAATGAGACAACATGGTCAATGATGAGACAACATGGAATGAATGAAGCAGTTGTTTTACATATTTTGCCAACTTCCGACATGCATTATTAAACCTCATTTCTGAGGCCTGATCGCCAGAATTAGTGGGTAAATAAACATTCACAATAGCAAAGCCATTGCAAATAACGGCAAGAAAGGGATCTTCCGAACGTAAACATTCGAATTTATACTTGCTCAAAACAGCCAGCTCTCCGCTAGGTCGGCCCTTTCGTTTTTGAAGAGAAACGGGGTATAGTGAAGTTTAATTAGCACTAGATATTTGTAGTATGTTTTTGCGATTCGGTAATAAAAAGTGTTCCTGTATGCACACTATGTCATGTTTTTCAACCATTTTTTCAAGCAAGGCAAGCTTATTCAGGACGCCACCATTGATGTTCCAAGATAACACAGATACAGAACTGTGGTTTCTGCCATTTCTATGAATTTTCTGGTATTCAATTAGCTTTCGGTTTTTGGGACAGCTGAAAGAGTAACAGCTGTGTTTTCTAGATTGGCATGATGCACAATATAGACTTATAGTGTAATAGACATTAGCGCAAGGGAATTCTTTATTATGTCCGCGTCCAGTTTGCGCACAGTGCCCATATATCTTGGGAACTTTGCAATCTTTTGCCACGTGATCATCGTCTTTGTGACAATCATGGCATCGTCATCTGCGGGGTAGATACCAATATTTTTCGACTTGAAGAATCTCGTATCCAAGTTTAGGGGGGTTTTCAAAAAATTCTCTAGATCATTCTGAGAGGTGACTGATAATTTAAAAGTTAATGAAAGCCCACAACGTTTGGCCTTAATGCAGTTAGGAATCAAGGCTTGTAATCCATCTTGAAACTCGAATGGTACCTGCTTTAAGATGTCCATAAACTGTTTAGCTTTGATTTTTACAGCTACACTATCGTCCGAAGTTTTAAACTTCTAACATTGTCTACAAAATCTTTAAACTCTGATCCGTGACGACGAACTTCAATCTTATTTCTTGAGGGTTCCGTATTACATACAGAACCAATCGCTAATTTACGAGCTTCAGGAGCCAACAAGGTTTTAGGGGGTTTTTCAGCACTACAGAATATAGTAGAGGGGTTACATCAGTATTTCTATCCAAATCAGGGATAGTCTTACACAGTGACCCCTGTCTGAATTCGGTCTGAGTTTCTTCCATCTTTCTACACATTTGATTCCCCGTAGAGGTGATGCACGCCGAAACTAGGTCAGTACCCGCCGGGACTTCTGAAGGGTCCCAAATCATAAACATGAGAAGTGTCTTTTTTCTCTTTTGAGTATTTATGAAATATTTTTGAAATATCCATGATGTTATCCACAACATTAAGGTACTTTACGCATCTATCATTACAGCCGATTACTTTATATAATAACTCCCCCCCCCCCAAGAATCGTTTCCTTAGGAAAAAAACTCCACAATACTCTTGACAAATTTATCAGTTTTCACGCCAGCATACATGCATCGGCTAATAAAGTTCAGTATAGGACAATGCAAAAATTGATCGGAAGCCATAATTTCATACCAAGTCCACGCAATGCCGTTTTTTCCCAGGGGTGATCGTATCGACCCAGTGGTCCTAGAATATCGCGAGAGGGCTAATTCGAACGGAAATTAAAAGTTATAGTACCCTTTTTAAGTGACCAAAAAATTGGAGGGCAACTAGGCTCCCTCCCACGCTCATTTATTCCCGAAGTCAAATTTTTGATGCGGCCATTTTGTTCAGCATAGTCGAAAAATCTAATAACTATTTCTTTGAGGATGACTTAATCCCCCGCAGTCCTTGGGGTAAGGGCTGCAAGTTAAGAACTTTGCTCATTGTTTACATATAGCATTGGTTATTGGGAAGTATACAGACGTTTTTAGGGAGGAATTTTTTTGGTGGGGGAGGGGGGAGGGGGTTACGTGGAAAATCTTTCCATGGAGGAAGTTTCCATGAGGGAAGGAAATTTTATCTAAAGGGGACACCGGATTTCCCAGAATTATTTAAAAAATAATCAGAAATTAAATAAATAACTTGTTTTTTCAACTGAAAGTAAGGAGCAACATTAAAACTTAAAACGAACAGAAATTATTACGCATATGAGGGGGTTCGCTCCCTAGTCAGTACCGCGCTCTTTACGCTAAATTTTTAGTATTTTCAAAACAGCTATTTATTCTAATTAAACGGTCTTTGTGATTCAGGGTTCATTCTTAAGCAAATGGAACAAAATTCGAATTTTAGCGTAAAGAGCGAAGTATTGACTAGGGGGTGAATCCCCTCATATACGTAATAATTTCTGTTCGTTTTTTTGTTTTAATGTTGCTCCTTACTTTCAGTTTTTTTGTTTTGTTTAATACTATAGGCGACGCTATAGCGTTGCCTCTGATATAATTTGCTACTTTGTATTACCTATACGCTGAATGGAATCAAAGCAGTAGACACTTCTCTTAGAAAAATCTGCGAAGTTTGATGCTCATGCATGTTGGGACTGTTCTGGGAAGGGGGTTTTTCTGCTTAAAAAAAAATCTAACACAAGAAGGTGTACATTATTTCAATGTTGGAACTAGTACCAACTTAATAGGCCCCCGTTGATTCAACAAGACACAGGTCCGACCGTTCAGTATTCAACGCACATTAGATAAGTATATGTACTTAGATTAAATTTAATCTTTTAATTTTACCAAATTCGTTGTATCGCTTAGTTTTAATTATAGTTACCTTTCCCTAATTAAGCTATACTAGTCATACATTTGCAAAATTTGGTTACTATTGGCCATGGTTCGTCCTTTTCTAGCTTGTAGCTGCCACTACGACCATGATTTGATCACTGGCCTTTAATTCTTCTGTTTATTCGTTCACTTCACCCAATTTTCTTTTTTTGCTGTTTACCACTCCTCCAAAGAAGTGACTTATTGTAAGATCAACGTATGCTTACCTTGCTTATATACTTATTTCTGCTTATTCCTTTTTACCGAAAATCCAACCAATGACTTTATTTATATTATTGTATCCATTTCTTACTAAATTCCTTTTTCAACTCCCAAAGGTACAGTTGTCCTAGTGAATTTTAGGACACTACTAATTCCATGATATTTGAGGTTCCATTCATTCTATGGAAAATCGAAACCTTGCAACTCCATTGCTTCTTGCAAATGCGCAAAGGTCCCAGGGAAGCTTTCTAGCGGGCGTGTGTAACGTCTTTTTACCTCTGATTACTTTATGGCAGAATTATGCAAGAATGATGGCTTACATCGTGGCTCGGGGAATCGATTTTTATGTTGACTCGAAATGTTCCCTAGGGGATGCCGTTTGTTTGATAAAATTTATTTTTCTGGGTTGAATAATCGCTTTTATCAGTAAACTTAATTGAAAATCTGACCGTTTCTAATTTTTTTTTTTTTAGATTCCTCTGTTTAAGTCCAAGATAAAATCTTCGAAGATGATATCATCAAAGTTAAAATATCCCTTTGTGTCAATTAGTATGGCAATTTATTGGTTTGGAGGAGGACTGGCGTATTCCTCTCGGAAAACTCCTTAATAGAACTCCCCCTGCGAATAATTCTTCCCGGAAAATTCACGCCTAAAAAATTACTCCCACGGGAAATCCCCCCACTCCTGTGAAAAATATCCTCCCTTGCAGATAATGTCCCCCGGAATATACATGCCAGACTTTCCCCGTTGAAAATCCCCCGTGGAAAGTTCCCTCCTGAGAATTCCGCTTGAAAATTCGCCCCACATGTAAAATTGAGCCGCCAAAAGGAGATTAAGACAAAATAAAATGAATGAAGAAAAGAATGGATTCTGGAATAGGATTCATAGAATCAAACGGTTCATGGTAACAAACTATAAGTAAGGAGTGATTTGGCCCAATAATAAATAAAACTAAACAAAAGAATTTTGCTAACAATTAAGGCAGCAACTAAAGTGGCTGTTTATGCTGATTCTAAATATATAAGGCTCATCAAGTTTAATGTTACATATCAAACACTACAAACATAAGAAAATATGCCTGGTTTTCGAAGAATGGAGAAATTATCTCCGAAAAGGCAAATGATTTTAGTAAAAATCACACCGTTAGTTTCAGCATTTAAGAGAACCTTACTGTGGAGCTTTTACGCTCTTACCAACAAAAATATAGAATTCTGCATTTTTTTTCCCTCGGAAAAAAGATCGCAGATGTGTGTTTATTTGTTTCTTTTTGTTTGTTTTTTTCCCCCGAGGGACAATCGTATCGAGCCCACGGTCCGAGAAGATTGAGAGAGGGATTTATCGAACGAAAATTCAAAGTTCTAGAGCTCTTTTAAAGTGACCAGAAAGATTGTGCCACGGGAAAGTGGTATTTTCCGCCCTTTTCGGGCATCTAACTAAGATTTCACCCGACAGAGAACTAAATTGCTGTCAATTAAAAATTCTGAGACAGACAATCGAGTTGGAAGTATAAAGAACCTGTGTATGAGCTTCCTAGTTGCGGAGGATCTAATGCTGCACGGTTGCACATTCGTTCCTGAGATGTCACGTAGTCCATGCAAGTAAAGGTATTTCAAGTAGGATAAGCTTCTGATGTACGCCTAGTGGATGGTACCTAATACTTCTTTGTGAACAGGGTTTGATGACTTTTTGAAAACTTTCTTTACTTAAACTATTGCTTGCTTTTTTGGAATGAGGAAATCGGTCAATCTTAAAATTGCTTGGCTCTGACTTGGAGTTTGATTCCTTGGTGTTCAAATTAAATTGGAAAAAAATGCCCCTTAAAGATAATTCAGGCGGAAGACCTTCTGATGTGAGCCTAGCGGACGCGTTCTCAATCGCAAAGGTTGAACTGGTATCATGTGCTATATTTTTCAACAGGGGCATCACGCATTGGGGGAGGGGACGTAAAATAAAAGAACTGTAAAATAAGATGTAAAAAAAAAACTATTAAAGCTGCAATAATAAATATTATAGGATATTCTACACCGTATATTATGCCTGTGTTTTGGAATATAGGCAAAATATTCCAAAATTCTTCATTATTTTCGTTATTTATATTTGCTACGCTGGTTCTTTGGCTGCTCAATTTTGTATGTGGGGAACTTTCCGTGGGGAGTAAATTTCCACTGAGAAATTTGCCGGTGGAATTTTCCCGGTGAATTTTCCAGGGAAATTTTCTGCAGGGGGGATTTTCGTAGGGGAATTTTTCAGGAGGGAGAATAAGCCTAGCGCCGGTTTGGAGAAGAGGTAAGCGTTGTTAACATTAATTAACAAACCAACTTACTTCTTTAATGTTGAATAGTTAAATTTCTTCACAGGGCCAATAATAGTCATAAAAAGCATGCAGAGATTTTATCAGACAGTTCGTAGTAACTGTAATTGAGGAGCGACTCGAACCAACATTAACTGAAACTCTAAAAAAACAAATTTTAATAATAATGCATACATCATAAGATTTGACTTTTTATGCTGATTCCAAAAATATTAAAATTTATCAAGTTTATTGTTATCCATCAACTACGAGCCTGAAAATATTCGCCAAATTTTTTGAAAAGGGGGTAAACACCCCAAAAAAGTCAGGAGATCTTACAGAAATCCCACCACCCAACTCATCATGTCAGAGAGCCCTTACTGTAGAAGTTTTAAGCTCCTGGTTAAAGAATTGTGGATTTTTTTTGCCTGAAGAAAGATTTTTTGGATCTTGTATTCCCCAGGGATGATCTTATTGAATTAATGATCCTAGAAGATTGGGAAACAGGGGCAGATGTAGGAGGGGGAGGGGGGCGCGCGCCCCCTAGCGTAATCTAAAGTAGTGTAATTTACTTAATTTACTCAAGTTTGCGTTTATTAAACTTGCAACTAACGCAAGTTTATTGGATCAACCTTTTTTGCGCCCCCCCCCCTAATTTTTTTTATCGGATCAATCTATTTCCCCCCCCTTCAAAAAATATTGATCCGCCCCGGTCGGGAGAGGGCTCATTTGAAAGGAAAGCAAAAGTTCTAGTGCCCTTTTGAGTAACTAAAAAGATCCGAGAGCTGCTATCCCTCCTTCTCGCTCTCCCCCGCCCAAGACATCTGATAAAATTTTAAGATAGCCATTTGATTCAACTTTGTTGAGAGGTCCAATAACTATGCCATTGTAGATGTCATGACCCCCCCCCCATAGTTCCTGGTGAAAGAGATGCAAATTACGCAATTTGCCCATTGTTGACACATAGTGTAACATATTGATATTGACATATTAACATATTAGTACTGGGATATATACGGTAATTTTGGGGTGGAATTTTCTGTGGGGGGGCATTTTCCAAGGGGAGAATTATCTGTGGTGATGAAATTTTCATGGAAATTTTACACGGGGAAGGTATTTCCTGGCAAGATGGAAACAAATGGTTGGAAATTAAATAAAAATAAGTGTTTTCAATTGAAGGTAAGGAACAACATTAAAACAAACAGAAGTTACAATTCTTTAAGAAAGACTGCTCAAATACAAGGCTGGTTGAATTTCAATGAGAAGGGTTTTTTAAGAACTTTAAGTTTTTAGCGTAAAGAGTGGGGGTCGTGAAGAGCCAGCCTCCTCTTATACGGAATAATTTCTGTTCGTTTTAAGTTTAATCTTGCTGCTTGATTTCAGTTGAAAAAACATGTTGTTTTTACTTTAACAAGTATGAAGGGCGGAAACTGATTCAAAGGCAAACCAAGGATTAAAAAGATTAAAACATAAATATAAAATAAAAATTTAAGAAAAAATTTTCAGTTCTAAGCCCTCAAAATGAAAAATAAATTTTTAAGGTTAAAAACTGATGCGTGGGATAAGCACAAATAACACTATCCTTTCGGAAATTTGATGCTCCGGTAGTCACACTTCTTTTGGTAATCTTTGTTTGTTTTAAGTTTTAATTATTCATTCATATAATGACACATTTTATTTTTAAGTTTGATTATCCATTTTAATTGTGTTGCGGTGAAAGTGCTGTCAACTACTTTTACAAGTAATTTCCGTTTTTGCTTATGATGAGTTTGCAAATTCATTGTCTATGTTTGGGAGTGACGTAAATGAACAGCTTTTCATGTACTGGTCATCCTAAACTTCAATAGTTCTCTCACTGCCAAAGATATTACAGTCTCTCTGCTTCTTGTTTAGTAGCGATATTAGAAAGTTCATCCACGGCAAGGAAATAAATTTTTAAACTGAGAGAGTTACAATCTATTTTTTAATGCTGGTTAATTATCCTTTAGGAGCTGATGAACGTGTATAGTGTCATCTTTATTGTAAAAAAGCAAACGGATTTATCAGATAAACCATTTTGAAAATTGAGAGTAACTGACAATATCTTTGTTGTAGTAAACATTTGAAAGAAAATTGTATAATGCGTGTTCAAAAGCGTGATGAATCCTGACTCGTCCAAGAACAAGATGGGGACAAAAAGCGCGCCAATTGCTCCTCCGTCAGACTTTGGAATATTGCACCTTTTTAAACCAGAATCACGTAAGAATTATTAATTTGCATTATTGAAGAGTCAAAGTAAACCGGTGGCACCTCCCTCCCCTCCCCTCCGCCACTCTTGCCTTCCTGCTACACCTTTTTACAGGAAGTTAGGCCTATTGTGCCTTGTTTGAAGTAAAATAGTTATTTTTTGTAATCTCTAATACCAGAGGAACAAAACGTACCATCAGCCTCTCTAGCTGCCCCCTCCTTTCACACAGACTCCTCGTGACAAGCCTTTTAGTAAAAATGTAGGCATTTTGCGGCTTGTTAGAACCAAAGTCATACAATGATTTTCATTTGGTATTTTTAAGAAGTTCAAAGTGAGCCCATAGCCATTCCCTAACCTCCCTCCATGTCATCTTTTGTCTATGTTGCAAGTTGTTCGAATCGGAATTACGCAAGGGTTTTCAATTGATAAATTGGAAAAACAAAGTGGGTGAGACGACTTCCAATCTTGTCCTGCCCTTCCCACGTCCAACTTTCAGCAAAGAGATAGGCATGATGCATTTGGCTCTAATAGAATCATGAAAAAGTTTTCAATTTGCATGATTGGTGGATCTTGCCCCTTCAAAACACTTAATCTTCTCCTTCTCTACCATAATTTTAGTTTAAAGGTGGGCAAATTGCCCCTTTTTTTGCCGGAATCACACAAGAATTTTAGAACCATTGTGATGATTGGAGGCAAAGCGTAAGGTTGTGGACACTCCCACACCTTTTTCCCTCTTTCCACAAATTGTTTTTACTAGAAGGCAGTGTTGGGTGTCTTAAGACACCCAATTATTTATAAGGTAAATGCCCCTTTCTTCTTTTGTACATTTCTTATGCTATTACTAGTTGCTAAGCAATGAGTCACTTTTTCACAGCTTGGTTCAGCTACTTAATTAAGACCCAATATTCTTGATTGCAAAAGAATGAGTTATTTTTTGCAGATGGCTGGGCTGCATAATCAAGATTCAATCTATTAGTGCCTTTTTAGCTCATTTATTTTTTACACAACACACAACAGTAGGCTTTAGACTTTTACACCTAGGGAAGGGGCAGTAGCCAAACTCTTTTTTGTAGTGATTTTGTTCGTTTTAAGCTTGATTGTATGTTAAATTTAAGTTTTACTCGTTTTGAAATTTATTTATTGATTTATATTAGTATCTGTATATAATTGTTTTCTATGATTGTTTATTTCATTTCTGTTAGTTTTGGGTTTCATTTATTCTTTGATAGTAAAAGATTTTTTCTTAATTTTAAGCTTTATTTGTGTTTTCAATTTAAGTTTTACTCGTTTTAAGATTTATTTATTCATTCATAATAGTACCTGTTGTTTCTTTGTTTGCCATGATTGTTTTTTTAATTTCTGCTCGTTTAAGGTTTCATTTATTCTTTAACAGTAACTTCCGATCGTTATTTCTGCTGATCTTAAGTTTAATATGGGCTTTAATTTTCTTTGAAAAACTTCTTTTTCTGAATTATTTTTTAGATTAATTTCTGTTTGTTTTTTTATTGCAAAAGTTTCAAGTTTTTCAAAATTCCCTATTTCAAAGTCAATTTTTTTTTCAACACCAAAGTTTCAACAAAGTATCAAAAATAACAACCAAACGTTCAAACGGGGATAAGTGCATTTATTTAGACAGTGAAAACAGGTACAAAAGTCTAGACATTTCGATCACATATACAGTAACCGTCATAAGTAGAAATATTAAAGTGTTAAAACTGATACTGACATATTTATACAAAACAAAAAAGATAACTTTCTGGTCATTCACTAAATGAACTTCTGGGTTATTCACTGGATTTTTTTCAGAGAGAGTTCAATGAGAAAGTTCATTCAAAGTCTTGATGTAAGTTTTCTTCTTTAATCTTGCGTAAAAGCAAAATAAATTTCCAATGAAGGTGTCAAATCCTACTGTCTTCTAATTGCATACCAAATGTTGAGTTTATAGTGATGTTCTTGGTTGGTCTCATTTCCCCATATATTATATGATATATTTTATATATGATATATAATATATAATATATGATATATTATATATACTATACTATATGATATATTATATAATATATATATCAGATGATATATTATAAATATTATATGCTGCATAATATATGATATATTTTCTACGTAACACCTTAAATAAGGTACTTACTTATAAGTACATATAATTTTCTTATTACATCCCGGGTTTGCAATTTTAAAACTGGGACATTATATCAAATTAAACTGTAATACCATACCAAGGAATATTTTTTCTCAGGAAAAATAACACAGGATAACAGCCAAAATATCGTCAGGGGTTTCCCAACTAATTTATACTAGTTTTGGTGTTCCGAGTCCGAATATCAAATTCATTTTGTTCTATCAAGTCAACTTTTTGGGATAGAGCCATAGGCCTAGCCGAGGAGCTATACTACTACTACTACTACTACTAACAACTCACCGCAGCACCAAGCCGCCTGAGGCCAACACAGCTACGCACGCTCCTCCTCCACCCCAATCTATTCAAAGCCTCACTTTTTACCCCCACCCACGAAGTTCCCATTTCCTTTAAACCTTTCTTTATGATGTCCTCCCACCCCAGACGGGGACGACCTACTTTCCGTTTAGCCCTAGATGGTTGGCCGAAAAGAACAATCTTTGGCAATCTGTCATCCTTCATCCGCACAACGTGCCCCAGCCACCTCAACCTTTCTTTCATTATAGCCCTAGAGAGCGTTATTGAACCACATTTTTCGTTTAGCCTATTGTTTGAAATACGGTCAGTCAGCCGGGTACCCAGAACAATCCTTAAGCAATTTCTCTGGAAAACATCTAGCAAATCTTCATCCGCTTTTCGAAGCGTCCATGCTTCAGAGCCATATTTGACCACTGTTATCACTGTAGCTTCTAATATTCTTATCTTGGTTTGCAGACTTATCTTCCTATTCTTCCAGACTTTTTTTTAACTGTGAAAAAACGCCCTGAGCCTTGGCTATTCTATATTTAACATCTTCACTGCTCCCACCATCTTTACTAATAATACTACCAAGGTAAGTAAAGCTGCCCACCTGATCAATCTTTTCATTACCCAACATCACCTTTTCATCTTCACTTATTCCTAGCCTTAGTGACTTAGTCTTCCTAAAATTAATTTTCAAACCAATTCTAGCACCCTGAACTCGCAAAACCTCTAAAACTTCATTCATTTTGCTCACACTTTCATCTAGGATGCTTAAATCATCAGCATAATCCAAGTCCAGGAGACTTTTTCCTCCCCATTTGATTCCGTGGTCTCTCATTGCCTTTTCTGTGCTCCTTAAAACAAAGTCCATCAAAATAATCCATACAAAGGGGGATAGAACACAACACTGCTTAACTCCTGATTTAATAAAAAACCAGCTGCTAACCTCATTTCCTACCTTAACCGCAGCAGTGTTATTCTCATACATAGCACTAATCACTTTAATGTATTTGTCTGGTATACCATACAAGGATAAAACCTTTACTAAAGCTCTTCTGTCAACAGAATCGAACGCTTGCTCATAATCTATAAAACTGAGGACCAAAGGTGTTTGAAAACTCAGGCACTTCTCAATTATTAAGCTAAGAGTGAAAATTTGGTCGACACATCTTCTACCTTTTCTAAAACCGCACTGCTCTTCTCTTAAAACTTTGTCTACGGCATCTCTCAGTCTAAAAAGTATCATATTACTAAGTAATTTACTACCTACAGAGACCAGACTAATGCCTCGATAATTACCACACTCACTTTTATTACCTTTCTTATAAAGTGGCTTAATTAAGGTTTTCCTAAAATCGTTAGGTACTTCCCCTTTTTCAAAAATCATATTCATAATCTTCAGTAACTTATTTCTAACCTCAGAGCCACCATATTTTAGAAACTCATTTACCACCCTATCAACACCTGGAGCCTTATTATTCTTTAATCCTTTCAGTACTGTTGCTAATTCCTCCTAAACAAATCTTCCTTCACATCCAAGGTATCACAAACTTTTTCATTTTCCTCTATATTTTTTCCTGCAACTCTATCTCGGTTAAGCAAGTTCTCAAAATGTTCGGCCCTTCTCTCTTTAGTTTTTTCCTTATCGCTAATTGCGACCCCATTCCTATCTTTAACTGGGCCAAGTCCGGATTGACTACTCCCTCTCAATTTGCTAACGTGCCAGTACAATATTTTACTATTATGCCGTCTAGCTGCATCTTCCATATCCTCGGCAATTTTATCCATAGCCTCCACTTCACACCTCCTTAGTTCATATTTTAATGCTTTCTCCACTTTCTTTACATTTCTTTTGTTTTCATACGATCTATCACTCAGATAATTCTTGTACAAGTCCTTTCTCCTTTCTATTAAACATAAAGCTTTTTCACTAATATTCTTAGCTGCAGTTCTAGCTTTCTTCCCTAATACACCTTCAGCAACTTCACAAATTATTTTTCTAAAATTATTCCAACCATCTTCCACATTATCAAATTTTAAACTCTCAAGTTTAGTATTCAACTGTTCCTGGAAAGTTTCTCTCAAATTCTCATCCTGGAGTCTACCAACATCATAACTTCCCGGGAGGTAATTACCCTTCCGATATTTCAGCTTTAAATTAACCCTTGACACTACTAGATGGTGATCTTTACTTTTAACATCAGTAACAGCACTCCTATATACCCTAGTATCTTGTATTGATCCTGCCAGTCTTCGGTTTACTATAACATAATCAATAAGGTTTGCTGTCTTACCATCACGTGAATACCATGTTAACTTATGAGCCATTTTATGACCAAACACCGTATTGGTTATAACTAGATTGTTATACCTACAAAATTGCAAAAGTCTGTATCCATTACTGTTTTCTTTTCCTACACCAAATTTACCTAGGCTGAGATACCATCTATCCCTATTTCTACCAACCTGGGCGTTAAAATCTCCCAGTAATAACATCATATTTCTACCTGGGACCTTGTCTATTTGCTCCTGTAACTGTAAGTAAAATTCATCTGAGTCACTAGTATCTCCGTCAGTCGGTTCTACAGGGGAGTATACTACTATAACTGATACCCTGAACTTTCTAGTCATAAAATGAGCAATTAGTATTCTATTATTAATACCTTCCCAGCCTAAACAAGACTTAGCAGCTTCCTTATTCATCATGAGCCCTACTCCCTGTCTATGTACCCCGTCCTTCCTACCTGAGTAAACAAATTCTATATCACCTAATTTCATGCTTCCTACCCCTGGGATATGAGTTTCTGAAACTCCTAATAAATCCAGTTCGAATCGTATGAATTCGTCAGTCAAAATGTCGATACGATAGTCATTTTTTAATGTCGTAACATTCCAAGTTCCAATTTTCATGTTCTTTAAATCATTGAAATTATTTTCGCCTCAGGAAAAGCAATGATCCCGGATACCAGTGCAGGACGGGGATCACATATCTTCTCAAGTCTACACCGAAGTGCTTAAGCCGGCTTAGAACCGGACAGCCACAAGTCCCTGGGACCTCCATGAATGAAGGCTTTGTGCAATCCTGGGCCCATCTTGGTCACAACAAGGTTTTCACCACTTGGCGATGCTCTTCTATCAACAAGATTCGAAATCCTGCACAGACAGTCCCAAGCCTATTACCTCCGACTCATTATATATTTATGCCTACAAATATTACATATTTTAATATCAGGGGTTTTAAGTTCAATCATATTTTTCTTGAAGAATATATTGAATTACAACATTAAACTTATTTATCTAAAGTAGCTGCATACGTGTATGCGTAATTGCAAGGTTATTTGATTGACCCTTGGCCAATCAAATTGATTCTGAATTTCATTACCTGACATTAACATGCATTTTCTATTTCTTTCAGTTGATTGATGTGGCTTTGGTGCGACGGTCATGCAGGAATGATCTTGACATTTTCTGCTGCATCTGCGGAGATTACACGCTGTCAGTGGACAGGAAGAACATCACGGGATTTGTAAAGTACGCCTACGAGTCTTACTTTGAAGTCAAGATTGATGACCAGATGAGTCCCAGGCACCACACATGGTGTGCAAGACGTGCGTGGAATATCTCCGGCGAAGGAACGACGGGAGCGAAAACTTCCCTGAAGTTTGGGATTCCGATGTTATGGAGGGAGCCATTAGACCATGCTTCGGATTGTTACTTCTGCGTCTTCAATACTGCTGGCCTCAACCGGAAGAATCTGCACAGCCTCCAGTACCCCGACCTTCCATTTTCCTGTAGTCCAGGAGCTGACTTCGAAGCAATTCCTGTACCAGCGTTCACACAGCTTCCCGAAAACGACGACGAGGCCACCAATGCAGACAAGGGAGGATATACAGAAGAGGATCATAAGGCACAACATGGTCCGCAGCCCTTTTCACAATGTGAGCGTAATGATCTAGTTCGGGATCTCAGCTTAGCGAAGACTTCCTCCGAGCTGTTGGCCTCCAGACTCAAAGAGAAAAGTTTAGCTGCTGAGGACACGCCCATCACTTTCTTTCATAGAATGTATGAGGACTACATGGGCTACTTTTGCCAGGAGAAAGACCTCTTCTACTGCTGAGATATCGCCAGTCGTCTTGGTAAACTCAAGGCTCCTCAATACGATCAGAAATACTGGCGACTCTTCATTGACAGCAACAAGCACTCTTTGAAGTTTGTGCTCCTCTACAACGGGGATCAGTTCGGCTCAGTCCCTCTCGCGCACTCCATTACTGTCAAAGACAAATAAGAAGCAGTGAAGTACGTGCTCGACAAAATCCAATATGAGCAGCACCAATGGACCATCTGTGTCGACTTCAAGATGGTCAACTTTCTACTTGGTCAGCAGTCAGGGTTCACGGAACACCCATGCTTTAAACATATGTGGGACAATCGAGACAGAGCCTAGTGCTATGTAAAAAAGAGTGGCCGGTGCAAGAGCAGTTAGTACCTGGGGCAAGGAACATCCTAAAACAACCTCTTGTTGACTGGGAGAAGATATTGACCACACAGCTACATATGAAGCTTGAATTAATGAAACAGTTCATGCGTTATGGACAAGGATATAACGTGCTTCAACTACCTGTAAACCAGCCTTTACTCGACTGACCATTGAGAAGCTGAAGATCGAAATTTTGATGGCCAACAGATACAACAGCTCATAAAGGACACAGAGTTCCAAATACTCCTTGAACACGCTAGAGTGTGCTGCGTGGAAATCGTTTGTGCAGTTGGTGAACAACATCCTGGGGAAAACCAAGACAGCAAACCACGCAACTCTCTTTCACAGCATGATGGAGGCCATGATAGAGGCACATATAGGGAAGTTTCCTGAAAACCTTGGGGCGATGACCTACGAGCAGGGAGAAACTTTCTATCAGGACATGCGCCAAATGGAGGAGAGGTACCAGGCAAAGTGGGCACAGTCATGATGGCGGACTACTGCTGGTCGATGAAGAGAGACAACCCAGCAGCTGCTTACACACGAGGATCAAAGAAACGCCAATTTATGCCGTGAACTCTAAAATTTTGAATCACGTAACGCTCATTCATTTAAATATATTATGAATTATGCTCATAAAATTTGATAAGGTAAATAAAAACTGAATTTGGATACATTGACTGTTATTTCCCGAGGAGAACAGAAAAAAATTGTCTAATGATCCGCAGAATTTTTTGTTTATTTACGTAAAATACATTTTGTTTTAATTTCTGCAGCAAAAAATACTGAGGATATACACAAGGGAGGATATACAGAAGAGGATCATAAGGCACAACATGGTCCGCAGCCCTTTTCACAATGTGAGCGTAATGATCTAGTTCGGGATCTCAGCTTAGCGAAGACTTCCTCCGAGCTGTTGGCCTCCAGACTCAAAGAGAAAAGTTTAGCTGCTGAGGACACGCCCATCACTTTCTTTCATAGAATGTATGAGGACTACATGGGCTACTTTTGCCAGGAGAAAGACCTCTTCTACTGCTGAGATATCGCCAGTCGTCTTGGTAAACTCAAGGCTCCTCAATACGATCAGAAATACTGGCGACTCTTCATTGACAGCAACAAGCACTCTTTGAAGTGTGTGCTCCTCTACAACGGGGATCAGTTCGGCTCAGTCCCTCTCGGGCACTCCATTACTGTCAAAGACAAATAAGAAGCAGTGAAGTACGTGCTCGACAAAATCCAATACGAGCAGCACCAATGGACCATCTGTGTCGACTTCAAGATGGTCAACTTTCTACTTGGTCATTAGTCAGGGTTCACGGAAGACCCATGCTTTAAACATATGCGGGACAATCGAGACAGAGCCTAGTGCTATGTAAAAAAGAGTGGCCGGTGCAAGAGCAGTTAGTACCTGGGGCGAGGAACATCCTAAAACAACCTCTTGTTGACTGGGAGAAGATATTGACCACACAGCTACATATGAAGCTTGAATTAATGAAACAGTTCATGCGTTATGGACAAGGATATAACGTGCTTCAACTACCTGTAAAGCAGCCTTTACTCGACTGACCATTGAGAAGCTGAAGATCGAAATTTTCGATGGCCAACAGATACAACAGCTCATAAAGGACACAGAGTTCCAAATACTCCTTGAACACGCTAGAGTGTGCTGCGTGGAAATCGTTTGTGCAGTTGGTGAACAACATCCTGGGGAAAACCAAGACAGCAAACCACACAACTCTCTTTCACAGCATGATGGAGGCCATGATAGAGGCACATATAGGGAAGTTTACTGAAAACCTTGGGGCGATGACCTACGAGCAGGGAGAAACTTTCTATCAGGACATGCGCCAAATGGAGGAGAGGTACCAGGCAAAGTGGGCACAGTCATGATGGCGGACTACTGCTGGTCGATGAAGAGAGACAACCCAGCAGCTGCTTACACACGAGGATCAAAGAAACGCCAATTTATGCCGTGAACTCTAAAATTTTGAATCACGTAACGCTCATTCATTTAAATATATTATGAATTATGCTCATAAAATTTGATAAGGTAAATAAAAACTGAATTTGGATACATTGACTGTTATTTCCCGAGGAGAACAGAAAAAAATTGTCTAATGATCCGCAGAATTTTTTGTTTATTTACGTAAAATACATTTTGTTTTAATTTCTGCAGCAAAAAATACTGACCTTGTCGACCAAACCCAAGGTAATTTTTAGTCTCAGAGAATCAAAATTAGTAATTGTTCTAATCAGCTGGAAAATCCTAGACGATTTCAAAAAAGTATCTTTTTGTTTCCCGTTGTAAGTATTGGGGAAAACATTGTAACAAAACTTTATTGTAACAAAATATTTTTTAACAAATATAAACAAAATTTTGGTGAATTTTGATGAGTAAGGTATTTAAAATCAATAAATCAACAGAGGATGAAGAACATTGACCTATAAGATTATTTCCAGAAAACAAAGAAAAATAACAAATGAATAGGATTAACACCAGATCTGAGAACAGATATAGTAACTGATAACTTGTTTCATTTTGGTCTTTCATAGCTATCACTTTATTATAGTTTTAAACAGTGGAATTTAGGAAAATAGTAAATTTTTTATTATATCCTGGGATCCCAATTTTATTACTGAAACATTATATCAAATTAATCTGTAATACCATACGAAGAAATATTTCTTTCTGGAAAAATAATAAACGGGGAAAATATTTTGTAGCAAAACATATTTCGTATTGAAAGGATTTAATGATATGCTGCAAGGGTTATGGGGCTTGACCAACCACAAACCTTTTTATTTGCGCCCCCTCCCAAATACAAGAAACGTATAAGGAGAATTTTTGAGTCTTTTGATACGTCCGTTTTTTTAGCCTGATATGCGCATGCGTTTTTGTTATTCAAAAGAATATAAAACTCATGACCTCTCTAAGGCTCATGGCCTCTCTAAAACTTCTAGCCTCTTCAAACTTCAACTTTTTAGAAAAAGACTAAGTATATCTGACATTGTTCAAATGATAAATGTAGAATAAATTTTAATATGTATAATTTAATACACAAATCCGACCCATGGTCCCTCCAGCAGCTCCCTTTTTCCTTATCGCAATGATCGACTTCAAATTTAAGAAATTTTGGGCCGAGGGAACAGAGTGGATGGATTTTAAAAGCTGTTTACTACTTCTGACCCTCACATATTTTCCACACTAAAGCATCCGCATTCACTGGAAGTTTGGTAGGAGAACACCTACAGCCAAGGAAGTGTTAATCAAGAAATTTTGGACCATTAAAATTTCCAACTTAGGTGCTAGTGGGATTCAAAGTTTCATTTTTCAGGGGGGTTTCATCTATCACAAAGAGGGTCTAATAAGGAAGAGTCGTAAGGGTTTTTGATCCTTAGGGACGAGGGGCAATATTCCTGTCCTAATTCGTTTACTTTTATTCATTTCCTACATTTTATAGTATGGAAATTTGTGTTTCATTGAAATGGCTACGTAACGATTTTAGATGACAAGACAATTCAATGACCGGGAAAAGTGTTTATGTGGCCATCACACGGTCGTGGCCACATATAACCAAACATTTTTTTGATCATCAATTAAGTTAGAAAACAATTAATCGGTGTTGTGTTTCAAGGTAAATTACTATAGCCTGACTTTTACGAGGCATATTAAAAAAAACAGAAAAGATTGTATTAGGTTTTACATTTTGAGGCAGAGAAATAAATCACTTGAGTAGTGTGGCCATAATTACCATCAAGATATGCCCTCTCCGAATTTTAAAGACATGCCTTATTACGTCAAGACGCCCATAAGAGATTCCCATAGGATTTCCACGACGTCATGTTAAAGGCGAAATTCTATTTCTATACACTATTGTTTCCAATGTTTTTTTAAGGAACGATACCAGATAATATTGCGGTTTGTTCTTAATGTATTCCTACTAATAAAGGCGAAAGAGGACTACAAGATGCTTAAAAAATGTAAACGCTTAGGTAGTGAAATCTGTTCAATTGTTGAACTCAAAAGCTTGTGACCTTGATAGTATTTGTGCAGCTCATCTCGATCCGCGACCCGCTGAACTGGTATCGCATCTCCAGTTATTATTTCAAAATTGCCTTTCTAGGCCTATTGTCCCTGATTCATTTTTATGTGGAAGCGTTACTTCTATACTAAAAAAGGAAAAGACCTACATTTATTTCATTCGTATAGGCCGATTACTGTCGCCTGTAATCTAAGTATATTATTTGAGGATGTATTGCTTCCCCACATTGATGAATTTGCAAATCATGAGGCCAACCAGTTTTGATTCAGGTCAGGTATGAGTTGTCAACATGCTCACCGGGTTTTAGCGCAGCTTATTAAGAAATCCACCCGAAATACTTATAGTATTCATTTTTGTACCCTTGATATATCTAAAGCATTGGATAGTATTTGCCATACCCAAGCTTTCTATGCTCTTAGTCAGCTCGGTGTTAATGCGTCTGTGATTCTTGTTCTAAAATTTTGGTATTTAAATTCATATCTAAGATTAATGTCAGGAAGGGGGGATTTTTTCGGACACATACCAGTTAAGTGTGAAGTTAGGCAGAGGGGAGTTTTCTCTCCTCATATCTTTATTGCTTCTATTGAACATGTTTTGTCTGGTATACGTAGTTCTTACCTTACGGGATTCACAGAAGTATCATACTTAGCTTTTGCTGATGACTTGATTCTTATTAGCCGAACTGAGTTTGGTTTAGCGCGTTCTGTCCGGTCCGTCACCACTGCATTTGCAAGAACTGGGTTATTCCTAAATGTTGATAAATGTGAATATCTTATTTTTAATGGGATTACCTCGTCTCATCCTGTGGATTGCAGCTAATTTTCTATAGCTCAAGTGACCTCTTTTCGATGGCTCGGGATCTCTGTCTGCAATTCACTAAGTTCTTTTCACTTTCAGACAATTCGTGATATTAAGCATAAGCTAAAACTGTGATATTCTAAAATTGTTGGAAATCATAGACATTTCCGGCGACAAGCACTAACAAAGCTGTACTCGAGTTTTTGCGATCATTCCGTGTTATTTTGCTCTGGTGTATATATGCTTCTGAACAAAGGTGACGTAAAAAGGGCCAAGACGGATTACTATCGCTATTGCAAGTTTTTACTTTATTTACCGCGATCATTCCGGAACCGGAGGTTAATTAGTCAGTATCAGGCAACAGATATTGTTCTTTCAGTGGAAAATTTAAATTCGAATTTAATTGATGATGCGCCAATCTGTCTTGGTCCTAACCATCGTCTTATCCACCTGTTTAGCTAAATTGTTGTTCCTTTTATGTGTATTTTTTGCTTATTTGTAGTTTTTTGTTTTTTTTTCCTGGTACTTCACTTTTTCCCTATTTTAATATTCGTTTGTTTCGCTGAATATTCTTTTTATTTGGTTATTTACAAGTGCTGTGTGTTCTTATTTTTCTTCTTTTTCTCTTTACTCCACTTTTTTCACATTGTTTGTGCAGTGGGTTATAAATAAATTATTGTTGAAGATTCGTCCTAAATAACAAATCTTAAAAACGCAGACCTTTGTAAATCAAATTTCTATTAATTCAAACAAATTTACAACAGTATTAAAACACAGAAAAAACGCTTCAAAGCATGACAAATGGAAAAAACGAAATAAAGCGTGAATAGAAGAAAGGTATGAGTCCTAGCAGGGCGATTCCGGGGAGGGACGGTTGATTTACCATACAAATTTTTAGGCACTATTGAGGTATTTCTGAGAAGGTATTAATGAAAACGGCACGTTTTCTTTGAGCTAACCTTATGAGTATTCACCCCACCATGACAATACGCTCATTTGAATAGTATTTGTCATCACCCCGAAAGACATTTTTTCGGGCATTCCTGTGGTGACGCTTTCTAATTAAGTCAAAATCGGATTTTAGTAAACACATTAAGACACAAATACAAAGTTTTGAAATGCCACTTTTTATTAAGATAAAAACACATCCTAGTATGTGTATGCTAAATAGGAAATTGAGAAATCACCACTTCCTTGCTATGTGCGTCAATGGGCCCGATAAGATATGGTTGATGAAATATAAAAAAGATACATTTCAGGGGAACAGGGAGCCTTACACTAATTTTATGCCAGACTGACCTCTGGTCCATTGATTTTAAAAATACCTTGTAATATTGTTGGATTATTGTAAGTGTTTAAGTATCTTATTGTATACTAATTTATTGTAGATTTCTTATACTTGTTGACTCCCTGGGACAACCAATCGCAGCGGCTTATGTATTATCAGAACTGTGCTGTTCCGTGTTAAATGAATAAAAGTATTGTATTTTGGCCAGCCTCTCTACAATCTTATTTTAGTTCCCTCAAATAATCCCAGCTGGTACGCCCCATTAGTCAGGTTATAGCCTAAGGCACGCTACCAAAGATTATTTACCTTGGGACCACAAGTATCTCCCTTATAAAGGGAGTAAATAAGGCATCAACTACAACTTCACCTAATACCTTAAAATAACTTTACCATATTTCTTGTGAAACATTACGCATTAAATCCATGTATTCAAGTTTTTTACAAGCCAAGCCTTTCAAAATAGCCTCCAAAACTCATCCTGCCACCAAGCACGCATGTTCCCTACAATCCATGTGGTATTGAAAGGCGGAACGTGGCATTTAATTGCCAGGACATGATACTCCAAGCAACTCACGCCTTAGTGCCTCGCTATTACTACCCTGCGGCACCCTACAACATCCGATTAATCATTTCTAAGACATTTAAGACGTTTCATTTTTAACGTTACACATTCAATCCGATGATTCAAGTTTTCGCAAACCAAGCCTTTCATAAAATCGTCCAAACCACATCCCGCCACCACGGCATTACACGCCTCTCCCCTACCATCCACGTGGTATTGAACAGCAGAACTTGGCATTTCATTGCCAGAACGTAACACTCCAAGCAATTTACGCCACACTATTACTCCTCTGAGGTACACTATGACACCCTATTCATCATTCCTAAGACATTTTCAGACGTTTCGTGTTAACATTACACATTCAATCCGATGATTTAAGTTTTCACAAACCAAAGCCTTTCATAATAACCTTCAAAACAAATCATATGTTGCTAATTGTTTGGTTTGTTTATTGAATGAGTATTAGCTTTGTAACAAAGGATCGTACTGAGTCCAAATATAGTCCATTGGAAAGACCGAAAAAATTATACTAAAAGCCAATCTTATTTCCAGAATACGGTTCAAACAAATAACTTCTAAATTGCACTTTGAAAACATCAAGAGAGGTAAAACAGACAAGATAAACAACGACGCAATACTATAAAACATCCTGAGTCATAGGTTTCAAACGAAAAAACTTCCAAAATGCACTTAGAAGGTATTAAGAGAGGTAACAGAGACAAGGTAAACCACGACACAACAGTATAAAAACATTCTGAGTCATATATTTCAAATGAAATAACTCCCAAAATGCACTTTGAAGGCATCAAGAGAGGTAACACTGACAAGATAAACCCCGACAAAACACTAAAAAAAAAAACATTCTGAGTTATACGGTTCAAACGGAAAAACTTCCAAAATGCATATTGAAACATCAACAGATTTAATACTGACAAAATAAACCACGAAACAGCACTCCAAAAACATCTTGAGTCATATGTTTCAAACGAAAAAATCCAAAATGCACTTTGAAACATCAACAGGGGTAACACAGGCAAGAAAAAAACACGACAAAACACTACAAAAATATCCTGAGTCACACCTTTCAAAGAAAAAACAAACATGAAGAGAGGTAACACTGAAAAGAAAAACCACGACAAAACACCACAAAAAAAAATCAGGAATAATAAGTTTCAAATGAAAAACTTCAAAATGTACTTTGAAACCTCAACTGGGGTAACACAGACAAGAAAAACCATGACACAACACTGTAAAAATATCCTGAGTCATGTGTTTCAAAACGAGAAACTTCCAAAATACACTTTGAAAACATTAACAGAGGTAACACAGACAAAATAAACACGACACAACACTACAAAAAACATCCTTAATCATACGTTTCAAACGAGATACTTCCAAAATGCACTTTGAAAGCATCAAGTGGGGTAACACAGACAAGATGAACCATAAAACGACACTATAAAAACTTCTTGAGTCATACATTTCAAATGAAAGTCTTCCAAAATATCAAGAGAGGTAACATAAGGAAGATAACCACAGCACAACACTATAAAGACATCTTGAGTCATGCTTTTCAAACGAGAAAATTCCAAAATGCAATTTGAAACATCCACTAAGGTAACATAAACAAGACAAACCACGGCACAACACTACACAAAACATCCTTGGTCATATGTTTCAAACGAAATAAACCCTGACATAACACTATAAAAACATTCTGGTTCATACATTTCAAACTAGAAACTTCAAAAATGTGAACTGCCAAAACGCATTTTGAAAACATCAACCAAGGTAACACAGACATGATAAACCATGAAAAACACTATACAAACATTCTGAGTCATACGTCCCAAACGAGAAACTTCCAATATGTGAACTACCAAAATGCACTTTGAAAACGTCAAATGAGGTAACACACAAAAGATTTACCACGGCACAACAGTACTAAACATTCTGAGTCATACGTTTCAAACGAAAAAACTTCCAAAATGCACTTTAGAATATCAAATGAGTTAACACAGACAATATAAACCACGACACAAAATCATAAAAACATCTCGAGTCATAGGTTTTAAACAAGAAATTTCCGAAACGCACTTTGAAAACATCAACAGAGGTAACATTGACAAGACAAACCGCGACACTACACTATAAAAAGATCCAGAGTCATACTTTTCAAGGGAAAAAATTCAGAAATGCACTTTGAAAACATCAACAGAGGTAACATACATAAGATAAACCATGACACGACGCTATAAGTCATGGGTTTCAAACAAAAAAAATTACAAAATGCACTTTGAAAACATCAAGAGAGGTAACACTGACAAGATAAACCACGAAACAATACTACAAAAAACATTCTGAGTCATACGTTTCTAACGAAAACAAATTCCAAAATGCACTTTGAAAGCATCAAGAGAGGTAACAAAGACAAGATAAACCACATTATAGCACTATAAAGATATCCTAAGTCATACATTTCAAACGAGAAAACTACCGACATGTACTTTGAAAGCATTAAGACAAGTTACACTGACAAGATAAACCACGAAATAACACTACATAAAAACATTCTATTTCAAACGAATAAAATTCTAAAATGCACTTTGAAAACATCAAGAGAGTTAACACTGACAAGATACAACATGACCCAACGCTACAAAAATGTCATGAATCATACGTTTCAAACAAGAAACTTCCAAAATGCACTTTGAAGCATCATGAGAGGTAACATGAACAAGACGTACCACGACACAAGACTATAAAAACATCCTGAATGATAGGTTTCAAACGAAAAAACTTCCAAAATGCACTTTGAAAACAAGGATTATCCATGACACAACACTAAGAAATGTTGGCAGAGGGTCTGTAATACTGTGGCACGATGGTGTGAAATATTCATAGTCTTCACTCAAAGAAATGCACCACTTTCGTTACAAGCTCTCAGAAATACCCCTTAATAGAGCTTAAATTTACCAGCCGTCTAATACCGTAGTGGTGGGATGTATTTAACAGATTATTATGATAGGCCTGGTTTGCGAAAACTTGAATCAGCGGATTGAATGTGTAGTTTTTAACATGAAACGTCTGAAAATGCCTTAGGAATGATGACCGGAGTGTTAGAGGGTGTCGCAGAGCAGTAATTGTGCGCAACTGTTGCGTGAATTGCTTGGACTGTCACGTTATAATAATGAAATGCCAAGTTCTGTGGTTCAATTCCACATGGATGGTAATGGGCAGGCGTGTAATGTCTTGGTGGCGGGATGTGTTTTGGAGGTTATTATGAAAGGCTTGGTTTGTGAAAACTTGAATCATTGGATTGAATGTGTAATTTTTAACATGAAACCCTACCATCCTACCACGTGGATTGTAGGGAACAGGCATGTAATGCCGTGGTTGCGGGATGTGTTTGGGAGGTTATCTTGAAAGACTTGGTTTGCAAAAACTTGAATCATCCGATTGAATGTGTGATGTTTAACATGAAAGGTCTGAAAACATCTTAGGGATGATGAATGAGGTGTCATAGGGTGCCACAGAGCAGTAGCAGTGTGGCACTGTGGCGCAAATTGAAGTATCACGTTCTGGGAATGAAATGCCAAGTTCCACTGTTCAATGCCACGTGGATGGTAGGGGATAGGCGTGTGATCCTGGGGGGTTATATGCTTTGGAGGTTATTATGAAATGCTTGGTTTGTGAAAACTTGAATCATCGAATTGAATGTGTGATAATTAACATGAAACGTCTGAAAATGTCTTAGGAACGATGAATGGTGTAGCATAAGGTGCTTCAGAGGAGTAATAGCGTGGCGTGAATTGCTTGGAGTGTCACATTCTGTTAACCAAATGCCAAGTTCCACTGTTCAATGCCACGTAGATTGTAGGGGCAGGCATGTAATGCCGTGGTGGTGGAATTTGCTTTGAAGGTTATTATGAAAGGCTTGGTTTGTGAAAACTTGGATCAGCGGATTGAATGTGTAGTGTTTAACATGAAACGTCTAAAAGTGTCTTAGGAATTATGAACAGAGTGTTATAGAGGGCAACAGAGCAGTAATAGTGTGGCTTGAATCGCTTGGAGTATCACGTTCTGGTAATGAAAAGCCAAGTTCCGCTGTTCAATGCCACGTGGGTGGTAGAGAACAGGCGTGTAATGCCGATGTGGCAGGATGTGCTTTGGAGGTTATTATGAAAGGCTTGGTTCGCGAAAACTTGAAGCATTGAACTGAATGTGTTATGTTTAACATGAAACGTCTGAAAATGTTTTAGGAATGATGAATGAGGTGTCATAGGGTGCCACAGAACAGTAAAAGTCTGGCACTGTGGCGTGAATTGCTTGGAGTATCACGTTCTGGCAATGAAATGCAGATTTCCACTGTTCAATGCTACATGCATGGTAGGGGACATGCGTGTAATGCCGTGTTGGAGGGATGTGTTTTGGGGTTTATTATGAAAGGCTTGGCTTGCAAAACAAAACTTGAATAAATGGATTAAATGCATGATGTTTTACTTTTAATGTCTAAAAATTGTCCTTGGGGGGATAAGAAAATATTATTCATACGCACGTATTGTCATGGTGGGGTGAATATTCATAAGCTTAGCTAAAAAAAACGTTTTCATTAATAGCTCTCGGAAATATCTCAATAGTGCCTAAAAATTTGCATATAATTTCAACCCTCCCTCCCTAGAATTGGCCTGCTAATACTCATACCTTTTTTCTATTCAATCATGTTTTATTTCTTCCATGTGTCATGTTTTAAGTACCTTTTCTGTGTTTTAATAGTGTTGTAAATAAGTTTGAATTAATAGAAATTTTATTTACAAATGCCTGTGTTTTTGAGATTTGTTGTTTTCGACGAATATTCAATACCTAAGCGTTTATATATTTTATGTATCTTGTGGTCCCCTTTCGCCTATATTGGTAAAATTACATTAAGAGCAATCCACAATATTATCTGGTATCGTTCTCTAAGAAAACATTGAAAACAATTGTGTCTAGAAATGGAATTTCCCCTCTGCGCGTTTTGCGTCATCCATGTTGCACCTGGTCACGAAAACATGGCTTGCGCTTGAAACAGGACATATTGACGGACTCCTGGGGGTGTATCTTTTGACGTGACGGGAATCTCAGGTGACCTCCCTCCCATTGCCAATCTCAGGATTGGCAATGGGAGGGCCTTTAAGTCCGTTGTTAGCAAATATTTATGTAGAGTATGTAGAAAATTTATCTATAGAAACATATTTTTTAAAACCTAAATTTTGGGGCAGATATATTGATGATATTTTAGTTATTTGGAATTACGGGGAATCAGAAATTGAAGGTGTTTTGGAACATTTAAATAATCTGGGAGGAGAATTGATTTCTACAATTGAAAAGGAAACAGAGAATAAGTTACCGTTTCTAGATATTTTGATCCATAGAAATAATAATGAACTAGCGTTTTCATTTTACCGTAAACCGACTAATAACAACCGTTACTTTTCTTTCACATCAAATCATCCGATCCAGGTAAAAAGGGGTGTGGTTATTTCTTTAGTTGATAGGGTATTAAAATTAGCATCACCAGAATACATAAGCAATGAACTAATTTTTATTAAGGATGTTCTAATAGGTAATGTCTATCCGGAAAATAGGATTTCTCAAATAATTGAAAAAAGGAAAAAAAAGTTGACGGAACCAAATATATTAGAAGAAGATGGGTCAAATCAAGAAACAAATTACATAACTTTGCCTTTTATCCCAAAATTATCACAAAAATTAAGAAGAGAATTAAAAAAACATAATATAAATACAGCATTTAAATCAGGACAAAATATAAGCTCGTTGTTAAATAAAGGGAAAGACAAGGTACCGAGAAATTTGCAAAAGGGAGTATACAAAATTCCATGCTCTTGTGGTAAATTTTATGTGGGAAGAACACAATAGATTTTAGAAAATAGGCTACAGCAACACAAGAATGCAATAGATTGCGCTCTAAAACAAAACAAAACACCAGAAACGTTTGAGTCAGCTGTTGCAGAACATCTTTATAATTTTCCTCATCTCAGTATTTTATTTGATCAAACAAAAATAGTAGATACGTCTGTGGGACTTTTACAAAGCTTCAGGGAAATTATAGAAATAAAAAAGATAATATATGGGGGTATTAGTATCAATAGAGATGAAGGGGATTTTAGGATCAATTCTATTAATAATAGTTTAATTAAAAAGCAGGTAAAATTTTCAACCAGTACTATTTTTGATAATAGTTCGGATACGAATGATGACCTTGCGGACAAAGGTCAGACTGGGTTAAATGCTGGGAAAGGTAAACGAACTGCACCTAAGCTTGCAAGCAAACGAATCTGTTCAATTTATAATTCAAACATTGGGTGATGAACCTGTGAGATCTATTTAGGGGTTATGGGCCGGGGGTTAGCTGACCTTTTTTGTTTTAGTTAAAGTATAAATATATTCTCATTTTTTGATAGATTTCCATTTATATTCTGTGAGAAGGCGTGTTCCAATCAATATAAGCATTCGATTTTGTTTATACGCCAGTGAATGGAATTGTTTATTTAGTATGTGAGTTTTCTTTTCCTATTTATTTATATTTTTTCTTTTGTTTGTTTAGTATGTTTTTTATGTTGATTTAAGAATTTTTTTTTCTGTTTTTCCGTTGAGAAAGGCTCCCGGATGTGGGGCCGAAATATTCGGAGTATTTTTGTTTAATTAAGTGTTTTGTATTCACTGCTTTATAGAAATTAAAACCCGTATTTCTTGTTTAATTTTTTATTAACCAGGACAAAATAGTGGGAATAGCAGGCTAGTCCTTGTGTCTGGAGCGTTGTTCCATTGGAAAGAAATTGACCTTTGAGTCTCAGCGAGGACAAAGAACTATAAAGAAAATAAAGAAAAAAACACTTTGAACGTTTCGGTAAAAAATTAAATCCCCAAAAAGTATTATTTTACAGTGATATGTCCGCTGCTATTACTGGAGATGCGCGATGTCATTACGCAACAATTGCGATGTTATTGCTTAAGATGTGCGCTGCCATTACATACGACCCATGTGTTTGGCATCATTACGTAAGATCCACGTGCGTTCTGTCGTTAAGTTTCAAGTGGTGATTCCACGTTGGTCCTGGCGCAATTTTACACAAGATCGCGTCGTTCATATTACACCTCGAAACGAGAGCGTGTTGCGTGACGTTATGAAAAACACAGGGGTGTTTCGTGGGAGTCCTGCCAGATGTGTTCCTTTTAATAGTGAAACACGATTGCGTCAATTTGGTCACGGAAACATGGCGTCATGAAAATCCTTTATGAATCTGCTATGGGCGTCGTGACGTAACAGGGCGTCGTGGAAATCCTATAGGAATTTCCTATGAGCGTCGTGACGTAACAGGGCATGTCTTTAAAATACGGAGAGGGCATATCTTTAAAGTATTTATGGCCACACTACTCATTTGCTTATTTTCAGGGTGTATTTGAAAATTAATAACATTGATTGGAGTTCTTTTGGCGGTTATTCTGGCGTTCCCGACTTTAGCCTCTTTTTATAGCAAAAGTACTGCTTTTGTAATACTTGGAAAACACTGGCGCTTTGTCTCTATTTATAAGCTAATATTTATGAAGGTTTTCTATTTTATTTAGTCTTTAAGAGACTTTTGAGATACGTAGCTTGTTTAATTCATTCTTTACTGAGTCGATAAATGTCAATGGAGATCTCTTGTGTTTGCGAAAGATTGCAGAGGAATTTTTAATTAGCTACAGATTTTACATACTTTTCGTTATCTCTAAGATAACAATATTTCGGAGCAAGTGCATAGATACAGTTGAATAGTTGTACTAAAAGGAAGATATTTGATTGAACCATCTCATAAATGGGGTGCAATAATTCAAAAAAAGCTGAAACACCTAGTCAGAACACTGACAATGATGTTAGTGAAGCTAAAGCCAAAGCTTCAGTAAAAATTAAGTTTTATGAGTTTACTTTTACAGTTTCAAACAAATTTTGGGAGAAACTCTTTGATCGGGAAAAGTTCGAAAGTGTTTCAAAGAAACTGGTACAGCTGGCTGAGCAAACTCTGGCTAACAATGGAGACGTTTATATTCAAGATACGGATGGATCCCCCTATAAGGTAATAAATTCGTTGCATTTCTTTTTTAATACTACCGTGATAGTGTTTCTGTTTTCTAAACCAGCCTTGATAAATTTAATCTTGCATCATTAATGCCATTTTGTACCCTCTTTATAACAGATGCATGGTTTTGTGGAAATATTGCTGCATTTACTATGTGCAAATTTAACTACATTTATTCATCATCTTTTTTCTAGATCATCCTCTAATTTTCTTCCTTGTTTACCCAGGGGTATGTCCTCCCTTGATTAGAAACCCCTGATTATAAACTGTGTATTGCCAAAACGTAATTTTTAGCAAAACTAAACTGATGGTTACTACAGGAAACGTGAAGGACAAGCTGGCCCCTAATGCCACGTGTGGATAAAAACTTTGCTCCATGTCTAACTTTTATCTTGTGTCAACAAGTAAACATGATTTTGATTTTAAAGCAAAAGGTTAGTTTTATCAAAGTTTCTGTAAGAAAACTATGATAAAATCTAAAGAAATCGACATTTGATTTTTTCCAGGACAATATGTAAAAAAGATTTTCTTATTTTTACGAAGCTGCCGAGAAAAAAAATTATATTCTTTCAGTACTTTTTATTCTTCTTTAGCGGATAAATCCGCAAAAGACTAAATTAGCTACTCAGCAGCCCTATAAATGCCCTGAATCGCAAATGGCAACATTGCAGGACAAAAAAAAAGCCTTAGAATGATCCATAGATCCGTAGGATGAGCAATTGGTCGATAGCTACCAATGTGTAAAGTTGAATCAAGGTCATGAATATTTTGAAAGTATTTACTTTCAGATCTATTTGTACTCAGTGGCTTAGATTCCCATAAATTGGTGGTGGGAAGGGGGAGTGACAAAATAAATATTTCAAAATCTAGGGGGGAGTATTTTTCAATTTTTCAACAAAAGGAAACTATTTCTATAAAAACACAAAAAAAGATATTTTTCAAAATTGGGGGGGGGGGCATTATTAGTCTACCTTTTAGGTAAAAAAAAAATCATGAATGTGATTAATCTTAAATTTATAACAACTTCATTGTCTTCACTTGAGTGTGTCCAAAGGGCGCCTTCATGAAAGTGTAGGGTGAACAAGGATTTTTTCCAACTTTTATGAAGATGCATAATTTTTTTTCTTAAGCAAGGGGGAACTTTTTTTCAATTCTTTAGTGAAAATATAAGAAAGGTGTCTTTTTAAATTAAGGAAGGGTTAACTTTTTTGTTTTTCATTTTTTCCAGTAAAAATAGCAACACCCTCCCTGTCCCCAACCCCAATTGCCGCGACTGATTTTACATGATCTGACGCTCAAAGTATTTGAAGCCGCTGATAAAAGCAGTTTCAGAGCAGAGATCAAAGGGGTTCTAAGATTTTTGCTTTTAATTTTATTGCAATATTTGTAATTTCTGAAAAAAATTGTGTCTATATTGGTTTTCATCCGATTACACAAAAAATTCTATTGCATTTTCATCAAGAGAAGTTTCTCAAAATCGAAGTTAGAAATGATATAAATGGATCCATTATAAATTTATTCTTCTGAAAATATATAAGAAAAAGTATCAAACAGTTCGTGGTAACGAACTGTGAGTAAGGAGCGACCCGGTAAAATAGTAACTGAAACTCTAAAAAACGGGATTTTGATACCAATAGATATACCATCAAAACAATTGGATTTTTATGCTGATTTCAAATTTATAAGTTTCATCACGTTTAATCTTACCTATCCAAAGTTACAAGCCTGAGAAAATTTGCCTTATTTTCGAAAAAAGGGTGAAACACGCCCTAAAAGTCATAGAATCTTAATGCAAGATACATCATCAGATTCAACGCATCGTAGAACACTATTGTAGAGGTTTCAAGCTCCTCTCTGCAAAAATGTAGAATTTTGTTATTTTTTTTTGCCAGAAGAAAGATCACGGCTGCGTGTTTATTTGTTTGTTTTTTTTCCCAGCGGGTGATTGTATTGACCCAGTGATCGTAGAATATCGCAAGAGCACTCATTCGAACGGAAAGTGAAGGTTCTAGTGCCTCTTTTAAGTGACCGAAAAAATTGGACGGCAACTAAGCCCCCTCCCCCATTAATTTTTCCCAAATTCACCCGATCAAAATTTTATATGGTTATTTTGTTCAGCATAGTTGAAAAATCTAAAAACTGTGTTTTATGAACTTTGCCCATTGTTGACATATAGTATTGGTAATTGCTAAGTATACAGACATTTTCATAGGGGATTTTTTTCTGGTGAGGAGATTCGGGGAGAGGGGCTACGTTGAAGGATCTCTCCATGGAAGAATTTTTGATGGGGGAAGAGGATTATCCAAGGGGCGCCGGATATCCCAGTATTATTTAAAAAACGATCAGAAACTAATAAAAGAAACATTTTTTTTCAACTGAAAGTAAGAAGCAACATTGAAACTTAAAACGAAAAGAAATTATTAGGTATATGAGGGGGTACGCCCTCTCGTCAATACCTCTATCTTTACGCAAAAGTTTTTTTTTAACACTTTCAAAAGAGCTATTTATTGTAATTATATGGCTTTTGTAATTCAGGGGTTATTCTGAAAGGATGGGATTAAAATTCGAATGTGACAAGGTAAACCACTATAAAACACTACTGAAAAAATCTGACTCTTACATTTCAACAAAAAAATCTAAAATGAACTTTTGAAACATCAAGAGAATGTAACAGTAACAAGGTAAACCACGACAAAACACTACTGAAATAATCCAACTCTTACATTTCAACGAAAAAAAATCAAAAATGAACTTTGAAACATCAAGAGAAAGTAACAGTGACTAGGTGAACCACAACAAACACTACTAAAATATTCCAACTCTTGCATTTCAACGCAAAAAAAAATCCACAATGAACTTTGAAACATCAAGAGAATGTAATAGTGACAAGGTAAACCACTACAAAACACTACTGAAATATTCCAACTCTTACATTTCAACAAAAAAATCTAAAATGAACTTTGAAACAGCAAGAGAAAGTAACAGTGACTAGGTGAACCACAACAAACACTACTAAAATATTCCAACTCTTGCATTTCAACGAAAGAATTCCAAAATGAACTTTGAAAAATCAAGAGAATGTAATAGTGACAAGGTAAACCACTACAAAACACTACTGAAATATTCCAACTCTTACATTTCAACGAAAAAATATCTAAAATGAACTTTGAAACATCAAGAGAATGTAACAGTGACAAGGTAAACCACGACATTACACTATTGAAATAATCTAACTGTTGCATTTCAACGACAAAAAAAATCAAAAATGAACTTTGAAACATCAAGAGAATGAAACAGTGACTAGGTAAACCACGACAAAACTCTACTGAAATATTCCAACTTTTGCATCTCAACGAAAAAGATCCAAAATGAACTTTGAAACATCAAGAGAATGTAACAGTGACAAGGTAAATCACGGCGAAAACACTACTGAAATATTCCAACTCTTGCATTTCAACGAAAGAAATCTAAAATTAACTCTGAAAAATCAAGAGAATGTAACAGTGACATGGTAAACCACGACAAAAAACTACTGAAATAATCCAACTCTTACACTTCAATGAAAAAAAAAGTCCAAAATGAACCTTGAAACATCAAGAGAATGTAAGAGTGACAAGGTAAACGACTATAAAACGCTACTGAAATAATCTAACTCTTATATTTCAACGAAAAAAAAAAAATCTAAAATGAACTTTAAAACATAAAGAGAATGTAACAGTGACAAGGTAAACCTCGACAAAACACTATAGAAATAATCTAACTCTTGCATTTCAACGAAAAAATCAAAAATGAACTTTGAAACATCAAGAGAATGTAACAGTAACAAGGTAAACCAAAACAAACACTACTGAAATATTCCAACTCTTGCATTTCAACGAAAAAAAAAATCCAAAATGAACTTTGAAACATCAAGAGAATGTAACAGTGACAAGGTAAACCACAACAAACACTACTGAAAATATTCCAACTTTTACATTTCAACGAAAAAAAATCCGAAATGAATTTTGAAACATCAAGAGAATGTAACAGTGACATGGTAAACCATGACAAAAAACTACTGAAATAATCCAACTCTTGCATTTCAACGAAAAAATCCAAAATGAACTTTGAAACATCAAGAGAATGTAACAGTGACAAGGTAAATCATGAGAAAACACTACTGAAATATTCCAACTCTTACATTTCAAGGAAAGAAAAAATCTAAAATGAACTTTGAAACATCAAGAGAATCTAACAGTGAATAGATAAATCACAACAAACACTACTGAAATATTCCAACTCTTACATTTCAACGAATGAAAACTCTAAAATGAACTTTGAAACATCATGAGAATGTAACAGTGACAAGGTAAACCATGAGAAAACACTACTGAAATAATCCAACTCTTGCATTTCAACGAATAGGATCCAAAATGAACTTTGAAACATCAAGAGAATATAACAGTGACGAGGTAAACCACAACAAAACGCTACTGAAATATTCCAACTCTTGCATTTCAACGAAAAAAATCCAAAATGAACTTTGAAACATCAAGAGAATGTAACAGTGACATGGTAAACCACGACAAAACACTGGTAAAATAATCTAACTCTTGCATTTCAACGAAAAAAAATCAAAAATGAACTTTGAAAAATCAAGAGAATGTAACAGTGACTAGGTAAACCACAACAAACACTACTGACATATTCCAACTCTTACATTTCAACGAATGAAAACTCTAAAATGAACTTTGAAACATCAAGAGAATGTAACAGTGACAAGGTAAACCATGAGAAAACACTACTGAAATATTCCAACTCTTTCATGTCAACGAAAAGGATTCAAAATGAACTTTGAAACATCATGAGAATGTAACAGTGACATGGTAAACCACGAGAAAACAATACTGAAATATTCCAACTCTTGCATTTCAACGAAAAATATCTAAAATGAACTTTGAAACATCAAGAGAATGTACTAGTGACAAGGTAAACCACAACATAGGAAACAGGGGGAGGGGGAGGGTAATGGGGCTCTTTGGGTCCCGGGGCCCTTTGGGGGCCCGGGGAGCCTTTGGGGGCTCGGGGGCATTTGGGGTCCTGAGGGCCTTTGGGGGCTCGGGGGGCCTTTGGGGGCCTTTTGGGGGCTTAGGGGCCTTTGGGGGCCCGGGGGGTCTATTGGGACCCGGGGGGTCTTTGGGGCCGGGGGGCCCTTTGGGGTTGGGGTAGGGGACCTCACAACACTGTTCAAATGGAACTTGTGTATTATAACGACCACAGAGTTTCACCCCAAATCATCTTCTAAATCATCTTGTAAAATCATTTTCTGAAATGTCTCAAACTGTTTCGCCTAAATCATCTTCTAAAGTGTCTCAAACTGTTTCGCCCAAATAATCCCCTAAAAGTTATTTTTGCGTGTTCCTTTGTTTCGGCATCCCTGCGCTGTCACATTTGAAATTCCCAGGAAACCATTTCCCGCGTAAAATATATTCAATCTGTCTTCACGTTATAGGTGCTCCTAGCTACACTATTAAGGTTTCGATAGAATATTAATTTATCTCCCAGACCTAAAGATCAGAGAAGCCATGTTTAAAAATAGAATATTAATTTATCTCTGTCACTAAAGACCTGATATCTCTCAGACCTAAAGATCAAAGAAGCCATATTGTTGCTTAATTCCCCTTTGTTGATCAATAATTCCCCGCCGATTATGCAAATCAATTTCTCAGAAATCTAGTTCCCTTCGGTGTCTTTGACCCGTTCGTGGATCAATAATCCTTGAATAAATTATGTACTGTCAGCGTTAGACTCAATTATAGATGGCAGCAGTGGTGTCGTCTCGTGCTGGTACCCCCTTCCCTAATAATGGTATCAAGTTTACTATTTCAGGTCAACTAGAGGAGGTATGAAACTAAATTAAACACTACTATTTGTGTCCAGATTTTTAAAATGGTGTATGTTGTTGAAAATTGCTGAAAATTTTTCTCCAGCATACAAATAGCAGGCCAACCTATAAAGTCTTTAAAAAAAAAAGAAAAGATTTAAAGTATTATTTTCTTTTTCTCTGATAAGACTGTGTCAATATAAAACGAACAGAAATTAATAAAAAAAACTCTTTCCACAAAACAAGTTTTTCAAAGAAAAGTAAAGAACTCCATTAAACAAAAAATTAGAAAAAATAAAATAAAATAATCTACCAAGCATGAAACTACCACAAATCAGCATCGATAAATAAATGAAACCTAAAACGAACAGAAATTACAATAAATAACCGAGTCAAACTCAAAAAGAGCAGAAATTAACATAAGTTGGGCTCAAATCCCCTATGCCTTCCCAAGGCCGGAACATAATTTGCACTTCACTCAACAAAATACAATTGAATGTGCATTGTCAGTTTAATATACATATACTGATATTTAGTAATCAAAATGTTAATATTATTTGATTTATTAAAGTATAAAAGTAAAAACATTTATGTTTAATCAGTAAAGTGCAAATTATATTCTGGCCTTGGCAACAGTGATGCCAGGTGCCTGACTTAAGAATGCGCACTAAGGGAAGCGAAAATGCGCCTTCGGCGCATGTTTGCAATGCATTTTTTGGGTGGAGTTCAAAATTGAGGGTAAATTAGATCTTGCAGGGATGAGTGCAAAAAAAAAAATAAATAAAAAAAAAAAAAAAAAAAATTCAGAGACAATGTTACCAGAAAGTGTGAATTTTGCTTTTCAGAATACTAGCAATCAAAATTAGTAGGATTCAGTCTTCATTGACAGATTTTGGCACCATGTTCCGAAATCTGAAACAGTGATGCATTTTTGACTGATTACATCCACTTTTGTGGTCGAAATTTTCTGTTCTTAGTCTTTGGATTGACGAGAAAGATATTTTCCATAGTTCTCTGGTATGTCAGAGAATTAAATAAAAAAGGGAATTAAAGAAGATCTAACAAAAAAAAAAAATACTTGCCAATATCTAAAGTGGTATTTTACATTACTTTCTGGCTAATATGCTGAATTATTCCCTATCAACAATAGAAATTGTGATTAAAGAACTAAAAAAAGAAATAGGTACTCAGTATACTGGTCTTGCAATATAGATAAGTTATACAAAAATGTGGAAGTTAAAGGCGCATTTGATAAAGATAACTAATAGATAGGATTATTATTAAACTTAGTAATGAGAACAAAATGTTTCGTAGCTTTCAAAATATAAATTAGAACGACCAAGTCAAAGATAAGAAATTAGACCGGCCGTTATTAATGCAACTATCTATAAAATTGCAGGCTAAAGACAATGTTCTGAGATTTTGTCATGAAACAGAAGCCAAAGACATACATATGAGACAAAATTGTACTTGGCAAGGTCCTTCAACAGTTCCGATTGTTATTTTATTTGTGTTTTCCTTTTAATGAACTTCGAATTAGTTTTGTACATTTTTCAATCATATATTGTATTTATCTTCGACTAGTATTCAAGATCATTTTCAAAGTTAAACAGCAAACCCTCCTTCTATATCGCCCAAAATTTCCTTAAGAGTTGTATCTTCATTTTCATTGTTATTGGATGGTTTTTTGATGTCATACGTGTCAATGGTAAATCTAATCAGCATAGTGGGCGTAGAATCAAAGTCCCTGCAGCACTTCCCCTGGCAATTTAGCCTAAGTCAGATGGTCACAGTAGAGTTAAGCATTTAAAGGTGCATCCTGTTTCGAATTTTGTACTTGTTAAGATTCATAACAGAAAACACTCTCTCGACGAAGGGGCTGCTGATGGGTAAGCTTAAAACAGAAAGACCTGCTTGAGCTATGTTGAACAAAGGTCAACTTTTCCTACTCTTTTCTGTATTTTTTTTTTTTTTTTTCGAAATTTGTCCATCTTCCCATTTGGTTTTTCACGCTAAGGATAATGCACGCTTTAATATTTGAGATTTAGGTCGTCATGGAGCTTGGAATGCGATATGAGAATCCCTACGGGGTTCTGAAAATTCCACCTGTCTTAATAGAGAGATTCCTGAATCTGTCAGTAGAAGTTGTCAGTAAACACTAGACTCTGAAATTTTTAGCTTTGTCACTGTTATTGTGAAGGCAAAATGCGCCCACTTTGTGCCGAATTTTTTTTACATGCGCAAAATCGGCGCAATGCGCCAACTTGAAAATTTTTGAGATGTGCACCACCTGGCAACTATGCTTGGCAAGGCATAGGGGTTTTGAGCCCAACTTACGTTAATTTCTGCTATTTTTGACTTCGAATCGGTTATTTATTTTAATTTCTGTTCAATTTGGGTTTCATCTATTTATCGATGCTGATTTGTGCTAGTTTGACCCTTGGTAGATTATTTGATTTTATTTTTCGTCATTTTTTGTTTAATGGAGTTCTTTACTTTTCTTTGAAAATTTTGTTTTGTGGAAAACGTGTTTTTAATTAATTAAATAAAAAAGACAAGCTTTTTTTCAATTGAAAGCAATGAGCAACATTAAAACTGACACCAAACAGAAATTATTACATATATGAGGGGGTTTGCCCCCTCGTCAATACCTCGCTCTGTACGCTAACTCTTACATTCTCTTGATGTTTCAAAGTTCATTTTGGATTTTTTTCGTTGAAATGCAAGAGTTGGATTATTTCATTAGCGTTTTGTTGTGGTTTACCTCGTCACTGTTATATTTTCTCGATTTTTCGGAGTTCGTTTTAGATTTCATTCGTTGAAATGCAAGAGTTGGAATATTTCAGTAGTGTTTTGTCGTGATTTACCTTGTCACTGTTACATTCTATTGATGTTTCAGAAGATCATTTTAGATTTTTTTGTTGAAATGCAAGAGTTGGATTATTCAGTACTGTTTTGTCATGGTTTACCTTGTCACTAGTACATTCTCTTGATGTTTCAAAGTTCATTTTGGATTTCTTTCGTTGAAACGTAAGAGTTGGAATATTTCAGTAGTGTTTTGTCGTGGTTTACCTTGTCACTGTTACATTCTCTTGATGTTTCAAAGTTCATTTTGGATTTCTTTCGTTGAAACGTAAGAGTTGGAATATTTCAGCACTGTTTCGTCATGGTTTACCTTGTCAAAGTTACATTCTCTTGATTTTTCAAAGTTCATTTTGCATTTCTTTCATTGAAATGTAAAAGTTGGAATATTTCAGTAGTATTTTGTAGTGGTTTACCTTGTCATTGCAACATTCTCTTGATGTTTCAAAGTTCATTTTGGATTTTTTTCGTTGAAATGCAAGAGTTGGAATATTTCATTAGCGTTTTGTTGTGGTTTACCTCGTCACTGTTATATTCTCTTGATGTTTCAAAGTTCATTTTGGATCCTATTCGTTGAAATGCAAGAGTTGGATTATTTCAGTAGTGTTTTCTCATGGTTTACCTTGTCACTGTTACATTCTCATGATGTTTCAAAGTTCATTTTAGAGTTTTCATTCGTTGAAATGTAAGAGTTGGAATATTTCAGTAGTGTTTGTTGTGGTTTATCTATTCACTGTTAGATTCTCTTGATGTTTCAAAGTTCATTTTAGATTTTTTCTTTCCTTGAAATGTAAGAGTTGGAATATTTCAGTAGTGTTTTCTCATGATTTACCTTGTCACTGTTACATTCTCTTGATGTTTCAAAGTTCATTTTGGATCTTTTTCGTTGAAATGCAAGAGTTGGATTATTTCAGTAGTGTTTTGTCATGGTTTACCATGTCACTGTTACATTCTCTTGATGTTTCAAAATTCATTTCGGATTTTTTTTCGTTGAAATGTAAAAGTTGGAATATTTTCAGTAGTGTTTGTTGTGGTTTACCTTGTCACAGTTACATTCTCTTGATGTTTCAAAGTTCATTTTGGATTTTTTTTTTCGTTGAAATGCAAGAGTTGGAATATTTCAGTAGTGTTTGTTTTGGTTTACCTTGTTACTGTTACATTCTCTTGATGTTTCAAAGTTCATTTTTGATTTTTTTCGTTGAAATGCAAGAGTTAGATTCTTTCTATAGTGTTTTGTCGAGGTTTACCTTGTCACTGTTACATTCTCTTTATGTTTTAAAGTTCATTTTAGATTTTTTTTTTTTGTTGAAATATAAGAGTTAGATTATTTCAGTAGCGTTTTATAGTCGTTTACCTTGTCACTCTTACATTCTCTTGATGTTTCAAGGTTCATTTTGGACTTTTTTTTCATTGAAGTGTAAGAGTTGGATTATTTCAGTAGTTTTTTGTCGTGGTTTACCATGTCACTGTTACATTTTCTTGATTTTTCAGAGTTCATTTTAGATTTCTTTCGTTGAAATGCAAGAGTTGGAATATTTCAGTAGTGTTTCGTCGTGATTTACCTTGTCACTGTTACATTCTCTTGATGTTTCAAAGTTCATTTTGGATTTTTTTCGTTGAAATGCAAGAGTTGGAATATTTCAGTAGAGTTTTGTCGTGGTTTACCTAGTCACTGTTTCATTCTTTTGATGTTTCAAAGTTCATTTTTGATTTTTTTTGTCGTTGAAATGCAACAGTTAGATTATTTCAATAGTGTAATGTCGTGGTTTACCTTGTCACTGTTACATTCTCTTGATGTTTCAAAGTTCATTTTAGATTTTTTTTTCGTTGAAATGTAAGAGTTAGAATATTTCAATAGTGTTTTGTCTTGGTTTACCTTGTCACTATTACATTCTCTTGATTTTTCAAAGTTCATTTTGGAATTCTTTCGTTGAAATGCAAGAGTTGGAATATTTTAGTAGTGTTTGTTGTGGTTCACCTAGTCACTGTTACTTTCTCTTGCTGTTTCAAAGTTCATTTTAGATTTTTTTGTTGAAATGTAAGAGTTGGAATATTTCAGTAGTGTTTTGTAGTGGTTTACCTTGTCACTATTACATTCTCTTGATGTTTCAAAGTTCATTGTCGATTTTTTTTTTCGTTGAAATGCAAGAGTTGGAATATTTCAGTAGTGTTTATTGTGGTTTACCTTGTTACTGTTACATTCTCTTGATGTTTCAAAGTTCATTTTTGATATTTTTCGTTGAAATGCAAGAGTTAGATTATTTCAGTAGTGTTTTGTCGTGGTTTACCTTGTCACTGTTACATTCTCTTTATGTTTCAAAAGTTCATTTTAGATTTTTTTGTTGAAATGTAAGAGTTAGATTATTTCAGTAGTGTTTTATAGTGGTTTACCTTGTCACTCTTACATTCTCTTGATGTTTCAAAGTTCATTTTGGATTTTTTTCGTTGAAATGTAAGAATTGGATTATTTCAGTAGTGTTTTGTCGTGGTTTATCATGTCACTGTTATATTTTCTCGATTTTTCGGAGTTCGTTTTAGATTTCATTCGTTGAAATGCAAGAGTTGGAATATTTCAGTAGTGTTTTGTCGTGATTTACCTTGTCACTGTTACATTCTATTGATGTTTCAGAAGATCATTTTAGATTTTTTTGTTGAAATGCAAGAGTTGGATTATTTCAGTACTGTTTTGTCATGGTTTACCTTGTCACTAGTACATTCTCTTGATGTTTCAAAGTTCATTGTAGATATTTTTCGTTGAAATGCAAGAGTTGGAATATTTCAGTAGTGTTTTGTCGTGGTTTACCTTGTCACTGTTACATTCTCTTGATGTTTCAAAGTTCATTTTGGATTTACTTTCGTTGAAACGTAAGAGTTGGAATATTTCAGTACTGTTTCGTCATGGTTTACCTTGTCAAAGTTACATTCTCTTGATTTTTCAAAGTTCATTTTGCATTTCTTTCATTGAAATGTAAGAGTTGGAATATTTCAGTAGTATTTTGTAGTGATTTACCTTGTCACTGCAACATTCTCTTGATGTTTCAAAGTTCATTTTTGATTTTTTTTTTTTCGTTGAAATGTAGGAGTTGGAATATTTCAATAGTGTTTTGTCGTGGTTTACCATGTCACTGTTACATTCTCATGATGTTTCAAAGTTCATTTTGGATTCTTTTCGTTGAAATGTAAGAGTTGGAATATTTCAGTATTGTTTTGACGTAGTTTACATTGTCACTGTTACATTCTCATGGTATTTCAAAGTTCATTTTGGATTTTTTTTTTAGTTGAAATGTAAGAGTTGGAATATTTAAGTATTTTTTTTCATGGTTTACCATGTCGCTGTTTCATTCTCTTGATGTTTCAAAGTTCATTTTGGATTTATTTTCGTTGAAATGTAAGAGTTGGAATATTTCAGTAGTGTTTTGTCGTGGTTTACATTGTCACTGTTACATTCTCATGGTATTTCAAAGTTCATTTTGGATTTTTTTCGTTCAAATGTAAGAGTTGGAATAATTCAGTAGTGTTTTATCGTGGCTTACCTTGTCACTATTACATTCTCATTATATTTCAAAGTTCATTTTGGATTTTTTTTCTTTTGAAATGTAAGAGTTGGAATATTTCAGTAGTATTTTGTCGTGATTTACCTTGTCATTGTTACATTCTCATGATATTTCAAAGTTCATATTGGATTTCTTTTTCGTTGAAATGTAAGACACTTGCTCAGACACACAGTCATAGTGAGAGAGATACGCAAAAAGTTGGGTTAATTTACGTTCACTTAGAGTGGCGCACCACTCTAAGTGAACCTAAATTAACCAAACTTTTTGCGTATCTCTCTCACTATGACTGTTTGTCTGAGCAGGTGTCTTACATTTCAACGAAAACAAATCCAATATGAACTTTGAAATATCATGAGAATGTAACAATGACAAGGTAAATCACGACAAAATAAATATTCCAACTCTTACATTTCAAAAGAAAAAAAAAATCCAAAATGAACTTTGAAATATAATGACAATGTATTAGTGACAAGGTAAGCCACGATAAAACACTACTGAATTATTCCAACTCTTACATTTGAACGAAAAAATCCAAAATGAACTTTGAAATACCATGAGAATGTAACAGTGACAATGTAAAAATCTAAAATGAACTTTGAAACATCAAGAGAATGAAACAGCGACATGGTAAACCATGAAAAAAAATACTTAAATATTCCAACTCTTACATTTCAACTAAAAAAAAAATTCAAAATGAACTTTGAAACATCAATGTAACAGTGACAATGTAAACTACGTCAAAACACTACTGAAATATTCCAACTCTTACATTTCAACGAAAATAAATCCAAAATGAACTTTGAAGCCTCAAGAGAATGTAACAGTGACAAGGTAAACCAAGAGAAAACACTACTGAAATATTCTAACTCTTACATTTCAACGAAAAGGATCCAAAATGAACTTTGAAACATCATGAGAATGAAACAGTGACATGGTAAACCACGACGAAACGCTACTGAAATATTCCAACTCTTACGTTTCAACGAAAAAAATCCAAAATGAACTTTGAAACATCAAGAGAATGAAACAGTGACATGGTAAACCACGACAAAACACTACTGAAATATTCCAACTCCTACATTTCAACGAAAAAAAAAATCAAAAATGAACTTTGAAACATCAAGAGAATGTTGCAGTGACAAGGTAAATCACTACAAAATACTACTGAAATATTCCAACTCTTACATTTCAATGAAAGAAATGCAAAATGAACTTTGAAAAATCAAGAGAATGTAACTGTGACAAGGTAAACCACAACAAAACACTACCGAAATATTCCAACTCTTACATTTCAACGAAAAAAAAATCCAAAATGAACTTTGAAACATCAATGTAACAGTGACAATGTAAACCACGACAAAACATTACTGAAATATTCCAACTCTTACGTTTCAACGAAAAAAAAATCTAAAATGAACTTTGAAAAGAGAATGCAACAGTGACAATGTAAGTGACGACAAAATACTACTGAAATATTCCAATTCTTACATTCAAATGAAAAAAAAATCAAAAATGAACTTTGAAACATCAAGAGAATGTAACAGTGATAAGGTAAACCACAACAAAACACTACTGAAATATTCCAACACTTACATTTCAACTAAAAAAAGTCCAAAATGAACTTTGAAATATTAAGAGAATGTAAGAGTGACAAGGTAAACCACGACAAAACATTACTGAAATATTCCAACTCTTACATTTCAACGAAAAAAAAATCCAAAATGAACTTTGAAACATCAATGTAACAGTGACAATGTAAACCACGACAAAACACCACTGAAATACTCCAACTCTGTCATTTCAGCGAAAAAAAAAATTCAAAATAAACTTTGAAACATCTTTAGAATGTAACAGTGACTTGGTAAACCACGACAAAACACTACTGAAATATTCCAACTCTTACACTTTAACAAAAAAAAATCCAAAATGAACTTTGAAACATCTTCAGAATGTAATAGTTACAAGGTAAACCACAACAAAACACTACTGAAATATTCCAACTCTTACGTTTCAACGAAAAAATCCAAAATGAACTTGAAACATCAAGAGAATGTAATAGTGACAAGGTAAACCACGACAAAACACTACTGAACTAATCTAACTCTTGCATTTCAACGAAAAAAAAAATCAAAAATGAACTTTGAAATATCAAGAGAATGTAACAGTGACTAGATAAACCACGACAAAACACTACCGAAATAATCTAACTCTTATATTTCAACAAAAAATCTAAAATGAACTTTTGAGACATCAAGAGAATGTAACAGTGACAAGGTAAACCACGACAAAACACTACTGAAATAATCCAACTCTTGCATTTCAACGAAAAATATCAAAAATGAACTTTGAAACATCAAGAGAATGTAACAGTAAGAAGGTAAACCACAATAAACACTACTGACATATTCCAACTCTTGCATTTCAACGAAAAAAAAAATCCAAAATGAACTTTGAAACATCAAGAGAATGTAATAGTGACAAGGTAAACCACGACAAAACACTACTGAAATAATCTAACTCTTGCATTTCAACGAAAAAAAAAAATCAAAAATGAACTTTGAAACATCAAGAGAATGTAACAGTGACAAGATAAACCACGACAAAACACTACTGAAATATTCCAATTCTTGCATTTCAACGAAAAAGATCCAAAATGAACTTTGAAACATCAAGAGAATGTAACAGTGACAAGGTAAATCACGACAAAACACTACTGAAATATTCCAACTCTTGCATTTCAACGAAAGAGATCCAAAATGAACTCTGAAAAATCAAGAAAATGTAACAGTGACATGGTAAACCACAACAAAACACTACTGAAATAATCCAACTCTCACATTTCAATTAAAAAAATCCAAAATGAACCTTGAAACATCAAGAGAATGTAAGAGTGACAAGGTAAACCACTATAAAACACTACTGAAATAATCTAACTCTTGCATTTCAACAAAAAAAAACTAAAATGAACATTAATACATCAAGAGAATGTAACAGTGACAAGGTAAACCACGACAAAACACTACAGAAATAATCTAACTCTTGCATTTCAACGAAAAAATCAAAAATGAACTTTGAAACATCAAGAGAATGTAACAGTAACAAGGTAAACCACAACAAACACTACTGAAATATTCCAACTCTTGCATTTCAAAGAAAAAAAAATCCAAAATGAATTTTGAAACATCAAGAAAATGTAACTTTGACAACGTAAACCACAACAAACACTACTGAAATATTCCAACTTTTACATTTCAACGAAAAAAAATCCGAAATGAACTTTGAAACATCAAGAGAATGTAACAGTGACATGGTAAACCACGACAAAACACTACTGAAATAATCCAACTCTTGCATTTCAACGAAGAAATCCAAAATGAACTTTGAAACATTAAGAGAATGTAACACTGACAAGCTAAACCACTACAAAACACTACTGAAATATTCCAACTCTTGCATTTCAACAAAAAAGATCTAAAATGAACTTTGAAACATGAAGAGAATGTACTTGTGACAAGGTAAACCATGACAAAACAGTACTGAAATAATCCAACTCTTACATTTCAACGACAAAAATCCAAAATGAACTTTGAAACATCAAGAAAATGTAACAGTGACATGGTAAACCACGACAAAACACTACTGAAATAATCCAACTCTTGCATTTCAACGAAGAAATCCAAAATGAACTTTGAAACATCAAGAGAATGTAACAGTGACTAGGTAAACCACAACAAACACTACTAAAATAATTTAACTCTTGCATTTCAACGAAAAAAATCAAAATGAACTTTGAAACATCAAGAGAATGTAACACTGACAAGGTAAACCACTACAAAACACTACTGAAATATTCCAACTCTTGCATTTCAACGAAAAAGATCTAAAATGAACTTTGAAACATGAAGAGAATGTACTTGTGACAAGGTAAACCATGACAAAACAGTACTGAAATAATCCAACTCTTACATTTCAACGACAAAAATCCGAAATGAACTTTGAAACATCAAGAAAATGTAACAGTGACTTGGTAAACCCCGACAAAACACTACTGAAATAATCCAACTCTCACATTTCAATTAAATAAATCCAAAATGAACCTTGAAACATCAAGAGAATGTAAGAGTGACAAGGTAAACCACTATAAAACACTACTGAAATAATCTAACTCTTGCATTTCAACAAAAAAAACTAAAATGAACTTTGAAACATCAAGAGAATGTAACAGTGACAAGGTAAACCACGACAAAACACTATAGAAATAATCTAACTCTTGCATTTCAACGAAAAAATCAAAATGAACTTTGAAACATCAAGAGAATGTAACAGTAACAAGGTAGACCACAACAAACACTAATGAAATATTCCAACTCTTACATTTCAACGAAAAAAAATCCAAAATTAACTTTGAAACATCAAGAAAATGTAACTTTGACAACGTAAACCACAACAAACACTACTGAAATATTCCAATTTTTACATTTCAACGAAAAAAAATCCGAAATGAAGTTTGAAACATCAAGAGAATGTAACAGTGGCATGGTAAACCACGACAAAACACTACAGAAATAATCCAACTCTTGCATTTCAAAGAAGAAATCCAAAATGAACTTTGAAACATCAAGAGAATGTAACAATGACAAGGTAAACCATGAGAAAACACTACTGAAATAATTCAACTCTTGCATTTCAACGAAAAATATCAAAAATGAACTTTGAAAAATCAAGAGAATGTAACAGTGACTAGATAAACCATAACACACACTACTGAAATATTCCCACTCTTACATTTCAACGAAAAAAAATCCAAAATGAACTTTGAAACATCAAGAAAATGTAACTTTGACAACGTAAACCACAACAAACACTACTGAAATAATCCAACTTTTACATTTCAACGAAAAAAATCCGAAATGAAGTTTGAAACATCAAGAGAATGTAACAGTGATATGGTAAACCACGACAAAACACTACTGAAATAATCCAACTCTTGCATTTCAACGAAGAAATCCAAAATGAACTTTGAAACATCAAGAGAATGTAACAGTGACTAGGTAAACCACAACAAACACTACTGAAATAATTTAACTCTTGCATTTCAACGAAAAAAATCAAAATGAACTTTTAAACATCAAGAGAATGTAACACTGACAAGGTAAACCACTACAAAACACTACTGAAATATTCCAACTCTTGCATTTCAACGAAAAAGATCTAAAATGAACTTTGAAACATGAAGAGAATGTACTTGTGACAAGGTAAACCATGACAAAACAGTACTGAAATAATCCAACTCTTACATTTCAACGACAAAAATCCAAAATGAACTTTGAAACATCAAGAAAATGTAACAGTGACAACGTAAACCACAACAAACACTACTGAAATATTCCAACTTTTACATTTCAACGAAAAAAATCCGAAATGAACTTTGAAACATCAAGAGAATGTAACAGTGATATGGTAAACCACGACAAAACACTACAGAAATAATCCAACTCTTGCATTTCAAAGAGGAAATCCAAAATGAACTTTGAAACATCAAGAGAATGTAACAATGACAAGGTAAACCATGAGAAAACACTACTGAAATAATTCAACTCTTGCATTTCAACGAAAAATATCAAAAATGAACTTTGAAAAATCAAGAGAATGTAACAGTGACTAGATAAACCATAACACACACTACTGAAATATTCCCACTCTTACATTTCAACGAAAAAAAATCCAAAATGAACTTTGAAACATCAAGAAAATGTAACTTTGACAACGTAAACCATAACAAACACTACTGAAATGATCCAACTCTTACATTTCAACGACAAAAATCCAAAATGAACTTTGAAACATCAAGAGAATGTAACAGTGACAAGGTAAACCATGACAAAACACTACTGAAATAATCCAACTCTTGCATTTCAACGAAAAAAATCTAAAATGAACTTTTGAAACGTCAAGAGAATGTAACAGCGACAAGGTAAACCACGACAAAACACTACTGAAATAATCTAACTCTTGCATTTCAACGAAAAATATCAAAAATAAACTTTGAAACATCAAGAGAATGTAACAGTAACAAGGTGAACCACAATAAACACTACTGAAATATTCCAAATCTTGCATTTCAACGAAAAAAAAATCCAAAATGAACTTTGAAACATCAAGAGAATGTAATAGTGACAAGGTAAACCACGACAAAACACTACTGAAATAATCTAACTCTTGCATTTCAACGAAAAAAAAAATCAAAAATGAACTTTGAAACATCAAGAGAATGTAACAGTGAGTAGGTAAACCACGACAAAACACTACTGAAATATTCCAATTCTTGCATTTCAACGAAAAAGATCCAAAATGAACTTTGAAACGTCAAGAGAATGTAACAGTGACAAGGTAAATCACGACAAAACGCTACTGAAATATTCCAGCTCTTGCATTTCAACAAAAGAGATCCAAAATGAACTCTGAAAAATCAAGAAAATGTAACAGTGACATGTTAAACCACGACAAAACACTACTGAAATAATCCAACTCTCACATTTCAATTAAAAAAATCCAAAATGAACCTTGAAACATCAAGAGAATGTAAGAGTGACAAGGTAAACCACTATAAAACACTACTGAAATAATCTAACTCTTGCATTTCAACAAAAAAAAACTAAAATGAACTTTGAAACATCAAGAGAATGTAACAGTGACAAGGTAAACCACGACAAAACACTATAGAAATAATCTAACTCTTGCATTTCAACGAAAAAATCAAAAATGAACTTTGAAACATCAATAGAATGTAACAGTAACAAGGTAAACCACAACAAACACTACTGAAATATTCCAACTCTTGCATTTCAACGAAAAAAAAATCCAAAATGAACTTTGAAACATCAAGAGAATGTAATAGTGACAAGGTAAACCACGACAAAACACTACTGAAATAATCTAACTCTTGCATTTCAACGAAAAAAAAATCAAAAATGAACTTTGAAACATCAAGAGAATGTAACGGTGACTAGGTAAACCACGACAAAACACTACTGAAATATTCCAATTCTTGCATTTCAACGAAAAAGATTTAAAATGAACTTTGAAACATCAAGAGAATGTAACAGTGACAAGGTAAATCACGACAAAACACTACTGAAATATTCCAACTCTTGCATTTCAACGAAAGAGATCCAAAATGAACTCTGAAAAATCAAGAAAATTTAACAGTGACATGGTAAACCACAACAAAACACTACTGAAATAATCCAACTCTCACATTTCAATTAAAAAATCCAAAATGAACCTTGAAACATCAAGAGAATGTAAGAGTGACAAGGTAAACCACTATAAAACACTACTGAAATAATCTAACTCTTGCATTTCAACAAAAAAAAACTAAAATGAACTTTGAAACATCAAGAGAATGTAACAGTGACAAGGTAAACCACGACAAAACACTATAGAAATAATCTAACTCTTGCGTTTCGACGAAAAAATCATAAATGAACTTTGAAACATCAAGAGAATGTAACAGTAACAAGGTAAACAGAACAAACACTACTGAAATATTCCAACTCTTGCATTTCAACGAAAAAAAATCCAAAATGAACTTTGAAACATCAAGAAAATGTAACTTTGACAACGTAAACCACAACAAACGCTACTGAAATATTCCAACTTTTACATTTCAACGAAAAAAAATCCGAAATGAACTTTGAAACATCAAGAGAATGTAACAGTGACATGGTAAACCACGACAAAACACTACTGAAATAATCCAACTCTTGCATTTCAACGAAGAAATCCAAAATGAACTTTGAAACATCAAGAGAATGTAACACTGACAAGGTAAACCACTACAAAACACTACTGAAATATTCCAACTCTTGCATTTCAACAAAAAAGATCTAAAATGAACTTTGAAACATGAAGAGAATGTACTTGTGAGAAGGTAAACCATGACAAAACAGTACTGAAATAATCCAACTCTTACATTTCAACGACAAAAATCCAAAATGAACTTTGAAACATCAAGAAAATGTAACAGTGACATGGTAAACCACGACAAAACACTACTGAAATAATCCAACTCTTGCATTTCAACGAAGAAATCCAAAATGAACTTTGAAACATCAAGAGAATGTAACAGTGACTAGGTAAACCACAACAAACACTACTGAAATAATTCAACTCTTGCATTTCAACGAAAAAAATCAAAATGAACTTTGAAACATCAAGAGAATGTAACACTGACAAGGTAAACCACTACAAAACACTACTGAAATATTCCAACTCTTGCATTTCAACGAAAAAGATCTAAAATGAACTTTGAAACATGAAGAGAATGTACTTTTGACAAGGTAAACCATGACAAAACAGTACTGAAATAATCCAACTCTTACATTTCAACGACAAAAATCCAAAATGAACTTTGAAACATCAAGAAAATGTAACAGTGACATGGTAAACCCCGACAAAACACTACTGAAATAATCCAACTCTCACATTTCAATTAAATAAATCCAAAATGAACCTTGAAACGTCAAGAGAATGTAAGAGTGACAAGGTAAACCACAACAAAACACTACTGAAATAATCTAACTCTTGCATTTCAACAAAAAAAAAAAACTAAAATGAACTTTGAAACATCAAGAGAATGTAACAGTGACAAGCTAAACCACGACAAAACACTATAGAAATAATCTAACTCTTGCATTTCAACGAAAAAATCAAAAATGAACTTTTAAACATCTTGAGAATGTAACAGTAACAAGGTAAACCACAACAAACACTAATGAAATATACCAACTCTTACATTTCAACGAAAAAAAAATCCAAAATTAACTTTGAAACATCAAGAAAATGTAACTTTGACAACGTAAACCACAACAAACACTACTGAAATATTCCAACTTTTAGATTTCAACGAAAAAAAATCCGAAATGAACTTTGAAACATCAAGAGAATGTAACCGTGATATGGTAAACCACGACAAAACACTACAGAAATAATCCAACTCTTGCATTTCAAAGAAGAAATCCAAAATGAATTTTGAAACATCAAGAGAACGTAACAATGACAAGGTAAACCATGAGAAAACACTACTGAAATAATTCAACTCTTGCATTTCAACGAAAAATATCAAAATGAACTTTGAAACATCACGAGAATGTAACAGTGACTAGATAAACCCTAACACACACTACTGAAATATTCCCACTCTTACATTTCAACGAAAAAAATCCAAAATGAACTTTGAAACATCAAGAAAATGTAACTTTGACAACGTAAACCACAACAAACACTACTGAAATAATCCAACTCTTACATTTCAACGACAAAAATCCAAAATGAACTTTGAAACATCAAGAGAATGTAACAGTGACAAGGTAAACCACTGACAAAACACTACTGAAATAATCCAACTCTTGCATTTCAACGAAAAAAATCTAAAATGAACTTTGAAACGTCAAGAGAATGTAACAGTGACAAGGTAAACCACGACAAAACACTATAGAAATAATCTAACTCTTGCATTTCAACGAAAAAATCAAAAATGAACTTTGAAACATCAATAGAATGTAACAGTAACAAGGTAAACCACAACAAACACTACTGAAATATTCCAACTCTTGCATTTCAACGAAAAAAAAATCCAAAATGAACTTTGAAACATCAAGAGAATGTAATAGTGACAAGGTAAACCACGACAAAACACTACTGAAATAATCTAACTCTTGCATTTCAACGAAAAAAAAAAATCAAAAATGAACTTTGAAACATCAAGAGAATGTAACAGTGACTAGGTAAACCACAACAAAACACTACTGAAATAATCTAACTCTTATATTTCAACAAAAAAATCAAAAATGAACTTTTGAAACATCAAGAGAATGTAACAGTGACAAGGTAAACCACGACAAAACACTACTGAAATAATCCAACTCTTGCATTTCAACGAAAAAAAAATGAACTTTGAAACATCAAGAGAATGTAACAGTAAGAAGGTAAACCACAATAAACACTACTGAAATATTCCAACTCTTGCATTTCAACGAAAAAAAAATCAAAATGAACTTTGAAACTTCAAGAGAATGTAATAGTGACAAGGTAAACCACGACAAAACACTACTGAAATAATCTAACTCTTGCATTTCAACGAAAAAAAAAATCAAAAATGAACTTTGAAATATCAAGAGAATGTAACAGTGACTAGGTAAACCACGACAAAACACTACTGAAATAATCTAACTCTTATATTTCAACAAAAAAATCTAAAATGAACTTTTGAAACATCAAGAGAATGTAACAGTGACAAGGTAAACCACGACAAAACACTACTGAAATAATCCAACTCTTGCATTTCAACGAAAAAATCAAAAATGAACTTTGAAACATCAAGAGAATGTAACAGTAAGAAGGTAAACCACAATAAACACTACTGACATATTCCAACTCTTGCATTTCAACGAAAAAAAAATCCAAAATGAACTTTGAAACATCAAGAGAATGTAATAGTGACAAGGTAAACCACGACAAAACACTACTGAAATAATCTAACTCTTGCATTTCAACGAAAAAAAAATCAAAAATGAACTTTGAAACATCAAGAGAATGTAACGGTGACTAGGTAAACCACGACAAAACACTACTGAAATATTCCAATTCTTGCATTTCAACGAAAAAGATTTAAAATGAACTTTGAAACATCAAGAGAATGTAACAGTGACAAGGTAAATCACGACAAAACACTACTGAAATATTCCAACTCTTGCATTTCAACGAAAGAGATCCAAAATGAACTCTGAAAAATCAAGAAAATTTAACAGTGACATGGTAAACCACAACAAAACACTACTGAAATAATCCAACTCTCACATTTCAATTAAAAAAAATCCAAAATGAACCTTGAAACATCAAGAGAATGTAAGAGTGACAAGGTAAACCACTATAAAACACTACTGAAATAATCTAACTCTTGCATTTCAACAAAAAAAAACTAAAATGAACTTTGAAACATCAAGAGAATGTAACAGTGACTAGGTAAACCACAACAAACACTACTGAAATAATTTAACTCTTGCATTTCAACGAAAAAAATCAAAATGAACTTTGAAACATCAAGAGAATGTAACACTGACAAGGTAAACCACTACAAAACACTACTGAAATATTCCAACTCTTGCATTTCAACAAAAAAAGATCTAAAATGAACTTTGAAACATGAAGAGAATGTACTTGTGACAAGGTAAACCATGACAAAACAGTACTGAAATAATCCAACTCTTACATTTCAACGACAAAAATCCAAAATGAACTTTGAAACATCAAGAAAATGTAACAGTGACAAGGTAAACCACTACAAAACACTACTGAAATATTCCAACTTTTACATTTCAACGAAAAAATCCGAAATGAACTTTGAAACATCAAGAGAATGTAACAGTGACATGGTAAACCACGACAAAACACTACAGAAATAATCCAACTCTTGCATTTCAATTAGAGAAATCCAAAATGAACTTTGAAACATCAAGAGAATGTAACAATGACAAGGTAAACCATGAGAAAACACTACTGAAATAATTCAACTCTTGCATTTCAACGAAAAATATCAAAAATGAACTTTGAAAAATCAAGAGAATGTAACAGTGACTAGATAAACCATAACACACACTACTGAAATATTCCCACTCTTACATTTCAACGAAAAAAAATCCAAAATGAACTTTGAAACATCAAGAAAATGTAACTTTGACAACGTAAACCACAACAAACACTACTGAAATATTCCAACTCTTACATTTCAACGACAAAAATCCAAAATGAACTTTGAAACATCAAGAGAATGTAACAGTGACAAGGTAAACCATGACAAAACACTACTGAAATAATCCAACTCTTGCATTTCAACGAAATAAAATCTAAAATGAACTTTTGAAACGTCAAGAGAATGTAACAGCGACAAGGTAAACCACGACAAAACACTACTGAAATAATCTAACTCTTGCATTTCAACGAAAAATATCAAAAATAAACTTTGAAACATCAAGAGAATGTAACAGTAACAAGGTGAACCACAATAAACACTACTGAAATATTCCAAATCTTGCATTTCAACGAAAAAAAAATCCAAAATGAACTTTGAAACATCAAGAGAATGTAATAGTGACAAGGTAAACCACGACAAAACACTACTGAAATAATCTAACTCTTGCATTTCAACGAAAAAAAAAATCAAAAATGAACTTTGAAACATCAAGAGAATGTAACAGTGAGTAGGTAAACCACGACAAAACACTACTGAAATATTCCAATTCTTGCATTTCAACGAAAAAGATCCAAAATGAACTTTGAAACATCAAGAGAATGTAACAGTGACAAGGTAAATCACGACAAAACGCTACTGAAATATTCCAGCTCTTGCATTTCAACAAAAGAGATCCAAAATGAACTCTGAAAAATCAAGAAAATGTAACAGTGACATGTTAAACCACGACAAAACACTACTGAAATAATCCAACTCTCACATTTCAATTAAAAAAATCCAAAATGAACCTTGAAACATCAAGAGAATGTAAGAGTGACAAGGTAAACCACTATAAAACACTACTGAAATAATCTAACTCTTGCATTTCAACAAAAAAAAACTAAAATGAACTTTGAAACATCAAGAGAATGTAACAGTTACAAGGTAAACCACGACAAAACACTATAGAAATAATCTAACTCTTGCATTTCAACGAAAAAATCAAAAATGAACTTTGAAACATCAATAGAATGTAACAGTAACAAGGTAAACCACAACAAACACTACTGAAATATTCCAACTCTTGCATTTCAACGAAAAAAAAATCCAAAATGAACTTTGAAACATCAAGAGAATGTAATAGTGACAAGGTAAACCACGACAAAACACTACTGAAATAATCTAACTCTTGCATTTCAACGAAAAAAAAAATCAAAAATGAACTTTGAAACATCAAGAGAATGTAACAGTGACTAGGTAAACCACAACAAAACACTACTGAAATAATCTAACTCTTATATTTCAACAAAAAAATCAAAAATGAACTTTTGAAACATCAAGAGAATGTAACAGTGACAAGGTAAACCACGACAAAACACTACTGAAATAATCCAACTCTTGCATTTCAACGAAAAAAAAATGAACTTTGAAACATCAAGAGAATGTAACAGTAAGAAGGTAAACCACAATAAACACTACTGAAATATTCCAACTCTTGCATTTCAACGAAAAAAAAATCAAAATGAACTTTGAAACATCAAGAGAATGTAATAGTGACAAGGTAAACCACGACAAAACACTACTGAAATAATCTAACTCTTGCATTTCAACGAAAAAAAAAATCAAAAATGAACTTTGAAATATCAAGAGAATGTAACAGTGACTAGGTAAACCACGACAAAACACTACTGAAATAATCTAACTCTTATATTTCAACAAAAAAATCTAAAATGAACTTTTGAAACATCAAGAGAATGTAACAGTGACAAGGTAAACCACGACAAAACACTACTGAAATAATCCAACTCTTGCATTTCAACCAAAAATATCAAAAATGAACTTTGAAACATCAAGAGAATGTAACAGTAAGAAGGTAAACCACAATAAACACTACTGACATATTCCAACTCTTGCATTTCAACGAAAAAAAAATCCAAAATGAACTTTGAAACATCAAGAGAATGTAATAGTGACAAGGTAAACCACGACAAAACACTACTGAAATAATCTAGCTCTTGCATTTCAACGAAAAAAAAATCAAAAATGAACTTTGAAAAATCAAGAGAATGTAACGGTGTCTAGGTAAACCACGACAAAACACTACTGAAATATTCCAATTCTTGCATTTCAACGAAAAAGATTTAAAATGAACTTTGAAACATCAAGAGAATGTAACAGTGACAAGGTAAATCACGACAAAACACTACTGAAATATTCCAACTCTTGCATTTCAACGAAAGAGATCCAAAATGAACTCTGAAAAATCAAGAAAATTTAACAGTGACATGGTAAACCACAACAAAACACTACTGAAATAATCCAACTCTCACATTTCAATTAAAAAATCCAAAATGAACCTTGAAACATCAAGAGAATGTAAGAGTGACAAGGTAAACCACTATAAAACACTACTGAAATAATCTAACTCTTGCATTTCAACAAAAAAAAAACTAAAATGAACTTTGAAACATCAAGAGAATGTAACAGTGACAAGGTAAACCACGACAAAACACTATAGAAATAATCTAACTCTTGCATTTCAACGAAAAAATCAAAAATGAACTTTGAAACATCAAGAGAATGTAACAGTAACAAGGTAAACCAGAACAAACACTACTGAAATATTCCAACTCTTGCATTTCAACGAAAAAAAATCCAAAATGAACTTTGAAACATCAAGAAAATGTAACTTTGACAACGTAAACCACAACAAACACTACTGAAATATTCCAACTTTTACATTTCAACGAAAAAAAATCCGAAATGAACTTTGAAACATCAAGAGAATGTACTGTGACATGGTAAACCACGACAAAACACTACTGAAATAATCCAACTCTTGCATTTCAACGAAAGAAATCCAAAATGAACTTTGAAACATCAAGAGAATGTAACACTGACAAGGTAAACCACTACAAAACACTACTGAAATATTCCAACTCTTGCATTTCAACGAAAAAGATCTAAAATGAACTTTGAAACATCAAGAGAATGTAACAGTGACAAGGTAAACCACGACAAACACTACTGAAATAATTCAACTCTTGCATTTCAACGAAAAAAATCAAAATGAACTTTGAAACATCAAGAGAATGTAACACTGACAAGGTAAACCACTACAAAACACTACTGAAATATTCCAACTCTTGCATTTCAACAAAAAGATCTAAAATGAACTTTGAAACATGAAGAGAATGTACTTGTGAGAAGGTAAACCATGACAAAACAGTACTGAAATAATCCAACTCTTACATTTCAACGACAAAAATCCAAAATGAACTTTGAAACATCAAGAAAATGTAACAGTGACATGGTAAACCACGACAAAACACTACTGAAATAATCCAACTCTTGCATTTCAACGAAGAAATCCAAAATAAACTTTGAAACATCAAGAGAATGTAACAGTGACTAGGTAAACCACAACAAACACTACTGAAATAATTCAACTCTTGCATTTCAACGAAAAAAATCACAATGAACTTTGAAACATCAAGAGAATGTAACACTGACAAGGTAAACCACTACAAAACACTACTGAAATAATCCAACTCTTGCATTTCAACGAAAAAGATCTAAAATGAACTTTGAAACATGAAGAGAATGTACTTGTGACAAGGTAAACCATGACAAAACAGTACTGAAATAATCCAACTCTTACATTTCAACGACAAAAATCCAAAATGAACTTTGAAACATCAAGAAAATGTAACAGTGACATGGTAAACCACGACAAAACACTACTGAAATAATCCAACTCTCACATTTCAATTAAATAAATCCAAAATGAACCTTGAAACGTCAAGAGAATGTAAGAGTGACAAGGTAAACCACTATAAAACACTACTGAAATAATCTAACTCTTGCATTTCAACAAAAAAAAAACTAAAATGAACTTTGAAACATCAAGAGAATGTAACAGTGACAAGCTAAACCACGACAAAACACTATAGAAATAATCTAACTCTTGCATTTCAACGAAAAAATCAAAAATGAACTTTTAAACATCTTGAGAATGTAACAGTAACAAGGTAAACCACAACAAACACTAATGAAATATTCCAACTCTTACATTTCAACGAAAAAAAAATCCAAAATGAACTTTGAAACATCAAGAAAATGTAACTTTGACAACGTAAACCACAACAAACACTACTGAAATATTCCAAATTTTAGATTTCAACGAAAAAAATCCGAAATGAACTTTGAAACATCAAGAGAATGTAACAGTGATATGGTAAACCACGACAAAACACTACAGAAATAATCCAACTCTTGCATTTCAAAGAAGAAATCCAAAATGAATTTTGAAACATCAAGAGAACGTAACAATGACAAGGTAAACCATGAGAAAACACTACTGAAATAATTCAACTCTTGCATTTCAACGAAAAATATCAAAAATGAACTTTGAAAAATCACGAGAATGTAACAGTGACTAGATAAACCCTAACACACACTACTGAAATATTCCCACTCTTACATTTCAACGAAAAAAAATCCAAAATGAACTTTGAAACATCAAGAAAATGTAACTTTGACAACGTAAACCACAACAAACACTACTGAAATAATCCAACTCTTACATTTCAACGACAAAAATCCAAAATGAACTTTGAAACATCAAGAGAATGTAACAGTGACAAGGTAAACCATGACAAAACACTACTGAAATAATCCAACTCTTGCATTTCAACGAAATAAAATCTAAAATGAACTTTTGAAACGTCAAGAGAATGTAACAGCGACAAGATAAACCACGACAAAACACTATAGAAATAATCTAACTCTTGCATTTCAACGAAAAAATCAAAAATGAACTTTGAAACATCAATAGAATGTAACAGTAACAAGGTAAACCACAACAAACACTACTGAAATATTCCAACTCTTGCATTTCAACGAAAAAAAAATCCAAAATGAACTTTGAAACATCAAGAGAATGTAATAGTGACAAGGTAAACCACGACAAAACACTACTGAAATAATCTAACTCTTGCATTTCAACGAAAAAAAAAAATCAAAAATGAACTTTGAAACATCAAGAGAATGTAACAGTGACTAGGTAAACCACAACAAAACACTACTGAAATAATCTAACTCTTATATTTCAACAAAAAAATCAAAAATGAACTTTTGAAACATCAAGAGAATGTAACAGTGACAAGGTAAACCACGACAAAACACTACTGAAATAATCCAACTCTTGCATTTCAACGAAAAAAAAATGAACTTTGAAACATCAAGAGAATGTAACAGTAAGAAGGTAAACCACAATAAACACTACTGAAATATTCCAACTCTTGCATTTCAACGAAAAAAAAATCCAAAATGAACTTTGAAACATCAAGAGAATGTAATAGTGACAAGGTAAACCACGACAAAACACTACTGAAATAATCTAACTCTTGCATTTCAACGAAAAAAAAAATCAAAAATGAACTTTGAAATATCAAGAGAATGTAACAGTGACTAGGTAAACCACGACAAAACACTACTGAAATAATCTAACTCTTATATTTCAACAAAAAAATCTAAAATGAACTTTTGAAACATCAAGAGAATGTAACAGTGACAAGGTAAACCACGACAAAACACTACTGAAATAATCCAACTCTTGCATTTCAACGAAAAATATCAAAAATGAACTTTGAAACATCAAGAGAATGTAACAGTAAGAAGGTAAACCACAATAAACACTACTGACATATTCCAACTCTTGCATTTCAACGAAAAAAAAATCCAAAATGAACTTTGAAACATCAAGAGAATGTAATAGTGACAAGGTAAACCACGACAAAACACTACTGAAATAATCTAACTCTTGCATTTCAACGAAAAAAAAATCAAAAATGAACTTTGAAACATCAAGAGAATGTAACGGTGACTAGGTAAACCACGACAAAACACTACTGAAATATTCCAATTCTTGCATTTCAACGAAAAAGATTTAAAATGAACTTTGAAACATCAAGAGAATGTAACAGTGACAAGGTAAATCACGACAAAACACTACTGAAATATTCCAACTCTTGCATTTCAACGAAAGAGATCCAAAATGAACTCTGAAAAATCAAGAAAATTTAACAGTGACATGGTAAACCACAACAAAACACTACTGAAATAATCCACCTCTCACATTTCAATTAAAAAATCCAAAATGAACCTTGAAACATCAAGAGAATGTAAGAGTGACAAGGTAAACCACTATAAAACACTACTGAAATAATCTAACTCTTGCATTTCAACAAAAAAAAACTAAAATGAACTTTGAAACATCAAGAGAATGTAACAGTGACTAGGTAAACCACAACAAACACTACTGAAATAATTTAACTCTTAAATTTCAACGAAAAAATCAAAATGAACTTTGAAACATCAAGAGAATGTAACAGTGACAAGGTAAACCACGACAAAACACTACTGAAATATTCCAACTCTTGCATTTCAACGAAAAAGATCTAAAATGAACTTTGAAACATGAAGAGAATGTACTTGTGACAAGGTAAACCATGACAAAACAGTACTGAAATAATCCAACTCTTACATTTCAACGACAAAAATCCAAAATGAACTTTGAAACATCAAGAAAATGTAACAGTGACAACGTAAACCACAACAAACACTACTGAAATATTCCAACTTTTACATTTCAACGAAAAAAATCCGAAATGAACTTTGAAACATCAAGAGAATGTAACAGTGATATGGTAAACCACGACAAAACACTACAGAAATAATCCAACTCTTGCATTTCAAAGAAGAAATCCAAAATGAACTTTGAAACATCAAGAGAATGTAACAATGACAAGGTAAACCATGAGAAAACACTACTGAAATAATTCAACTCTTGCATTTCAACGAAAAATATCAAAAATGAACTTTGAAAAATCAAGAGAATGTAACAGTGACTAGATAAACCATAACACACACTACTGAAATATTCCCACTCTTACATTTCAACGAACAAAAATCCAAAATGAACTTTGAAACATCAAGAAAATGTAACTTTGACAACGTAAACCATAACAAACACTACTGAAATAATCTAACTCTTGCATTTCAACGAAAAAAAAAATGAACTTTGAAACATCAAGAGAATGTAACAGTGACAAGGTAAACCACGACAAAACACTACTGAAATAATCCAACTCTTGCATTTCAACGAAAAAAATCTAAAATGACTTTTGAAACGTCAAGAGAATGTAACAGCGACAAGGTAAACCACGACAAAACACTACTGAAATAATCTAACTCTTGCATTTCAACGAAAAATATCAAAAATAAACTTTGAAACATCAAGAGAATGTAACAGTAACAAGGTGAACCACAATAAACACTACTGAAATATTCCAAATCTTGCATTTCAACGAAAAAAAAAATCCAAAATGAACTTTGAAACATCAAGAGAATGTAATAGTGACAAGGTAAACCACGACAAAACACTACTGAAATAATCTAACTCTTGCATTTCAACGAAAAATAAAAATCAAAAATGAACTTTGAAACATCAAGAGAATGTAACAGTGAGTAGGTAAACCACGACAAAACACTACTGAAATATTCCAATTCTTGCATTTCAACGAAAAAGATCCAAAATGAACTTTGAAACGTCAAGAGAATGTAACAGTGACAAGGTAAATCACGACAAAACGCTACTGAAATATTCCAGCTCTTGCATTTCAACAAAAGAGATCCAAAATGAACTCTGAAAAATCAAGAAAATGTAACAGTGACATGTTAAACCACGACAAAACACTACTGAAATAATCCAACTCTCACATTTCAATTAAAAAAATCCAAAATGAACCTTGAAACATCAAGAGAATGTAAGAGTGACAAGGTAAACCACTATAAAACACTACTGAAATAATCTAACTCTTGCATTTCAACAAAAAAAAACTAAAATGAACTTTGAAACATCAAGAGAATGTAACAGTGACAAGGTAAACCACGACAAAACACTACTGAAATAATCTAACTCTTGCATTTCAACGAAAAAATCAAAAATGAACTTTGAAACATCAATAGAATGTAACAGTAACAAGGTAAACCACAACAAACACTACTGAAATATTCCAACTCTTGCATTTCAACGAAAAAAAAATCCAAAATGAACTTTGAAACATCAAGAGAATGTAATAGTGACAAGGTAAACCACGACAAAACACTACTGAAATAATCTAACTCTTGCATTTCAACGAAAAAAAAAAAATCAAAAATGAACTTTGAAACATCAAGAGAATGTAACAGTGACAAGGTAAACCACAACAAAACACTACTGAAATAATCTAACTCTTATATTTCAACAAAAAAATCAAAAATGAACTTTTGAAACATCAAGAGAATGTAACAGTGACAAGGTAAACCACGACAAAACACTACTGAAATAATCCAACTCTTGCATTTCAACGAAAAAAAAATGAACTTTGAAACATCAAGAGAATGTAACAGTAAGAAGGTAAACCACAATAAACACTACTGAAATATTCCAACTCTTGCATTTCAACGAAAAAAAAATTAAAATGAACTTTGAAACATCAAGAGAATGTAATAGTGACAAGGTAAACCACGACAAAACACTACTGAAATAATCTAACTCTTGCATTTCAACGAAAAAAAAATCAAAAATGAACTTTGAAACATCAAGAGAATGTAACAGTGACTAGGTAAACCACGACAAAACACTACTGAAATAATCTAACTCTTATATTTCAACAAAAAAATCTAAAATGAACTTTTGAAACATCAAGAGAATGTAACAGTGACAAGGTAAACCACGACAAAACACTACTGAAATAATCCAACTCTTGCATTTCAACCAAAAATATCAAAAATGAACTTTGAAACATCAAGAGAATGTAACAGTAAGAAGGTAAACCACAATAAACACTACTGACATATTCCAACTCTTGCATTTCAACGAAAAAAAAATCCAAAATGAACTTTGAAACATCAAGAGAATGTAATAGTGACAAGGTAAACCACGACAAAACACTACTGAAATAATCTAACTCTTGCATTTCAACGAAAAAAAAATCAAAAATGAACTTTGAAACATCAAGAGAATGTAACGGTTTCTAGGTAAACCACGACAAAACACTACTGAAATATTCCAATTCTTGCATTTCAACGAAAAAAATTTAAAATGAACTTTGAAACATCAAGAGAATGTAACAGTGACAAGGTAAACCACGACAAAACACTACTGAAATATTCCAACTTTTGCATTTCAACGAAAGAGATCCAAAATGAACTCTGAAAAATCAAGAAAATTTAACAGTGACATGGTAAACCACAACAAAACACTACTGAAATAATCCAACTCTCACATTTCAATTAAAAAATCCAAAATGAACCTTGAAACATCAAGAGAATGTAAGAGTGACAAGGTAAACCACTATAAAACACTACTGAAATAATCTAACTCTTGCATTTCAACAAAAAAAAAACTAAAATGAACTTTGAAACATCAAGAGAATGTAACAGTGACAAGGTAAACCACGACAAAACACTATAGAAGTAATCTAACTCTTGCATTTCAACGAAAAAATCAAAAATGAACTTTGAAACATCAAGAGAATGTAACAGTAACAAGGTAAACCAGAACAAAAACTACTGAAATATTCCAACTCTTGCATTTCAACGAAAAAAAATCCAAAATGAACTTTGAAACATCAAGAAAATGTAACTTTGACAACGTAAACCACAACAAACGCTACTGAAATATTCCAACTTTTACATTTCAACGAAAAAAAATCCGAAATGAACTTTGAAACATCAAGAGAATGTAACAGTGACATGGTAAACCACGACAAAACACTACTGAAATAATCCAACTCTTGCATTTCAACGAAGAAATCCAAAATGAACTTTGAAACATCAAGAGAATGTAACACTGACAAGGTAAACCACTACAAAACACTACTGAAATATTCCAACTCTTGCATTTCAACAAAAAAGATCTAAAATGAACTTTGAAACATGAAGAGAATGTACTTGTGAGAAGGTAAACCATGACAAAACAGTACTGAAATAATCCAACTCTTACATTTCAACGACAAAAATCCAAAATGAACTTTGAAACATCAAGAAAATGTAACAGTGACATGGTAAACCACGACAAAACACTACTGAAATAATCCAACTCTTGCATTTCAACGAAGAAATCCAAAATAAACTTTGAAACATCAAGAGAATGTAACAGTGACTAGGTAAACCACAACAAACACTACTGAAATATTCCAACTCTTGCATTTCAACGAAAAAAAATCAAAATGAACTTTGAAACATCAAGAGAATGTAACACTGACAAGGTAAACCACTACAAAACACTACTGAAATATTCCAACTCTTGCATTTCAACGAAAAAGATCTAAAATGAACTTTGAAACATGAAGAGAATGTACTTTTGACAAGGTAAACCATGACAAAACAGTACTGAAATAATCCAACTCTTACATTTCAACGACAAAAATCCAAAATGAACTTTGAAACATCAAGAAAATGTAACAGTGACATGGTAAACCCCGACAAAACACTACTGAAATAATCCAACTCTCACATTTCAATTAAATAAATCCAAAATGAACCTTGAAACGTCAAGAGAATGTAAGAGTGACAAGGTAAACCACTATAAAACACTACTGAAATAATCTAACTCTTGCATTTCAACAAAAAAAAAAAACTAAAATGAACTTTTGTACCGGGAGTAAAACACGATGTATTTAAAATACCAAAATAAAGTTCCTTTCTAAAGATAATTCCGATTTCTTATAATTAAGCTAAATCTAGTTGCAAAAATGAAGTCCTTAATCAGCAAAAAGAGAAATTGCATTTCTAGCTTCAGTCAGACAACGGCGCTAGTCGTTCGAATTTCGCTAAGATAATTGTAGCAAGAAAATGCAATGCATAAAATTTCCAAGGAAGTTTAAAAGGCAAAGAACCGTGTGAACGCCTAAATCATCAAAAATATTTAAGACGTATTATTGGACGAGGGTGCGCGTCCTTGGGCCACGTAAGCCAATGGCAGACAGTCCCTAGAGCGCAGGACGAAAGAACTGCGTTTGGGAGTGGGGCAAATGTGCCTTTTTAATTTAATCTCTATCCAGATTTGAAGCGATTAGTACCGCAAATAATCTCGGACACCATTTTTATTGTCATTGAAGTGACCCGTTGCTGTACAACTAAGCATGTAAGTTCAATAAATCTATTGTCTTTTTATATGTGTTTGTTTCTCTTGTATGTCTGAGTCTAGTCCGATAATAGGTAACTAGTTCGCCAGTCTCCATGGTAAATGCTCCCAAAGGAATCTGATCTCCAGATAGCTCAAGAAAGAAGAAGCCACATTTGTATGTCTACATATTCAATTTTCTCTCATTACTTGAGAGCGGTGCTAGCCTAGTTGACACAATCTCCATCGCTATAAGTGGCGCTATAGGAGAAATCTCTATCGCCACGAGCAAATCTTTTCTATTACTACAAATCGAACTCCAATGGTACAAATGGCGCGTGTCGGAAATTGGAGGAAAACTGCGAACTAGTTACGCCATTTAAACTTTGTAATTCAAATTTGATTTTCGGAGAGATACAGACATATAAGAAAATTGATTAGGCCTATAACCGCTAAGCTACCACAGGGAAACCCTTTAGAATATCTCATAGGAGATAATAGAGTCCCCCAAAATAGGTTAAGTAAAATTTTAAGTTGATATAAACGCAAAAAAAAGATGGAAGAAATCAGTGAGTTATTAATAGTGCAAAAGTTAGTCGCCAAAAATATAGAGATTGCAAAATCTATCCCGGAATACAATGGTCAATCAGATATTGACGAATTTAATATCCAATTGACCCAGTTTGTCCAATTAACAAAAACAGACGTTGGAGCATTAAAAGACATGCTGCTTCTACGATTAAGAGGCCAGGCCTTAACCTTTCTAAAACAGGTCGAACATACCATAGGAAATAACGCCAACTTGCCAATAAATACGGTTGATGACTTGTTAAAAGCATTCAAAGAGAGATTTATAGAAACCAGTTCAATAAATAAATTAAAACATGGAGTAGTGAACTTTGATTTTTCACAAAATATAAGGGAATATCTGGATAATATACGCATTTCTGTAGAAGCAAAATACGGAAGTGGTTCGGGGCAACTGTATGAAAAAGTCATACTAAATACCTTTTTGCAAGGGCTACCCCCAAAACTATATAGAGTAGTAATATCCAAGAATATTCAGACGTTGGATCTTGCAGTCCAAGAGGTAGAACGATTAATCGAAGTTGATAAAATGGTTGCTAATCATAGTAATGCAAAAATAAATAGCTTAGGCGACTCAAACGCGAACCCAATCTTCAAGGGCGATCAAGCATCCCCCAATTTCTTTTCAAGGGATAACTCCCCAGTAGCACAAAGAAACAAAACGCCAGAACCCGCTAGGCAGAAAACAGTACGTTTTCAACCCATTAACCCTACAATAATAAGGTGCTATAACTGCAATCGTGTTGGCCACATAGCAAGAGAGTGCCACTACGTCACCAATCCCATACCAAGAAATGCTGTCGGTAATACGCAAAATTACGGTAACCATTTGTTCAGAAGAACAAATTTTAGCACCGGTCGTGCAATAGGCTATAGCCAGGGGGGATTGCGCCAATCAGTACCTTATAATGCGTACCAACCAAATTTGTATAGCCCTTTCCCCAACAGGCAAATTAATTACCGGTTTGAAAACCCAAATACTCGCCAAGGTCAATATAATGCGAGAATGCAATATAGAAATCATGAAGATTTGCCGATGAGAAATGAAAATTTTACAAGCCAACGGCACTGGCAGTCAACGCCAGCAAATGGCACTGACACGAGACATCCACGCTACCATAATAATACATGGCAAAGACAGGCAGACGTAAATCATTTAAATATGCCTACGGAACCTAATACGTCTGAATATCTATTACAGGCACCGACAAATGAAATAAATTCTCAGGGAAACGCTTCAGGCCCCTCAGAAACATAAGTTGGACCCCGAGGGTGCCAGGGATATTTAATAGGTCCAAAACAATACTAGTGCCTTCTTGTAGTGATGTTATTAACAAGTTACCTATATTTAATGATTTTTGTGTGGAAAACGTTTACTTTACGGCCTTAGTTGACAGTGGAGCTACTGTAAATATCATAAACTCTTGCGTATTTAATACGTTGCCTCTGCACATTAGGCGACAAAAGAACCCTAATAATCCCAATTTAACAAGTGTTACAGGCCATAAATTAAATGCAAAAGGGTCAATTTGCCTAAACGTAAAAAGAGACAACAGAACCTTCATGACAAATTTTATTATATGTGATAATCTCCCATATGAAGCTATTATAGGGGCAAATTTTCTAAGGTCTAATAAAATACTATTAGACGTAGCCAACGAGAAGTTTGTATACCCAGCTAAGGTAGGGGAAGAAATTTCTACCTTAAGAAATCGTAACAGAGGTTACGAAGATAACATAACAGTAAACAAAATTTCTAGTGGTATAATGTCGAAGTATTTTGAACCCCATGTCTCGCAAAGGCATGGCATAATTGGAAATTTGTTCAATTATCCTGAGAGATATCGCAGAAATGAAGTAAATTTAAATAATAACAGTATTGAATCTGCGAAAATAAAAATAGGAGATATGCGACAGTACAGATCAAATGAAATTAAGAAAATAGTGGAATTGTGGAAAAACATAGTAAAACCCAACGTGACGCCACAAGATGCCGCAATGGCGCAGCATAGCGCCAGCATGAATCTAATAAACAAGGAAAATGAAGAGAAATATTACGGATTTGCGATAAGGAAAACAAAAGTCCCTCCCAAAACGATGCAAAAAATCCAAATATCACAAATGATCGAGCCAGTAATTAGCAAATCAGAAATATGGTTTGCGACACCGTCTGAAATACCCGAAAATCTGTTATGCGAGGAACAGATTATATCTTATGACAAAGGGGAAGGTTTTATTTGGGTAACCAATAACCATGAAAACGATACAATTACAATTAAAAAGGGGACTTGTTTAGTCCAAATCAAGGTTTTAACGGAAAATGATTTAAATACAAGGGAAAATTCTAAAAGAAACCTAGTTAACGGTATTAAAACTTCAAATAACGAATATCCTTTGACTAAATCGCAATTTTTAAACAAATTTAAAATGGATCATATTACGGATATGGAACTTAAGAAAAAATTATGCGAATTATTATGGAATTTTAAGGATGTATTTTCTGCATCTGAAAATGATATCGGGCTGATCCATTTTATCCAGCATTCAATTTTAACGACTGGTAATCCCGTAGCAAAACAGCCATATCGTGTGCCATATAAGCACAAAGAGTGGTTAAAAAATAAAATCCATGAATTAGAAAGAAACGAAATTATACGCCCAAGTATAAGCCCGTATAGTGCACCAGTGATCTTAGTACCAAAAAAGAATGGAGATTTTAGGCTCGTTGTAGATTATAGGGCTCTCAACAAACAAGTAGTTAGCGATAAATTTCCTCTACCAAGAATAGATGAAATTCTTGACTCAATTTCAAGCAAAAACAAAATTTTTACTTCTTTGGACCTTACCCAAGGCTACCACCAAGTGAAAATAGCCGAAAAGGATGTCCATAAAACTGCATTTTCAGCATCCGAATATGGATCTTATGAATACTTGAGAGTACCATTTGGGCTTAAAACAAGTTCAAGCGCGTTATGTAGACCCCTATTGCACCTGTTGAGAGGATTAAGGAATATAATTCATTTTGTTGATGATATTATATGCGTGGGGGAAAACACTGAGCAACACTTAGCAACTTTAGCTAAGGTGTTCGAGAAGTTCAGGCAAGGCAATTTAAAATGCCGGCCTGAGAAAGTAAATTTATTTCAATCCAAAATTAAATTTTTAGGAGTAGTAGTAACCCAGGGAAAGATATCCCCAGACCCTGATAAAATAAAATGTGTTGAAAACCTCAAGCCCCCCAGAACTATGAAAGAATTAAGGGGAATTTTAGGACTTACTGGCTACTTTAGAAAATTTGTACGCAATTATTCCCAAATTGCGAAACCCCTCACGGAATTAACGAAAGGAAACTCCCATAATATTACCTGGTCCCAGGAAGCTCAAACTTCCCTAGACCAACTCAAAAAGGCGCTCACTTCTGAACCAATTTTGTCACTCCCTGATTTCGAAAACGGAAAATTCATCGTTACCACTGATGCTAGCTCAAAGGGCATAGGCGCTATCCTTTCGCAAACAATCCCAGTAGAAAACCCTAACCCTCTACAGGGAACACCTAAACAAATAGAAAAAGTTATATGCTATTCAAGTAAAACTTTATCAAAAGGCGAAAGTAGTTATTCCGCCACAAACTTAGAATTACTATCTATTATCTACCACTTGGACAAATTTAGGCATTATTTAATTGGTAGAAAGTTTATATTACGATCAGACCATAAAAGCTTGCAGTACCTGCGCACATTTAAAAATCCCACGGGCATTCTAGCTAGATGGATTATGAAAATCCAAGACCTAGATTATGAATTTGAACATTTAAAGGGAAAACAAAACGCAGCTTGCGACTTTTTGAGTAGATATCCAGAAAATGATCCGTCGGAAGCTGAAGAAAATGAAGTTAATGCTATCAATGCTAAAAGCAAACATGGATATAAGAAAAACAAAGTCAAAGACGCAGTAAAAGAAAATAAGATTAACTATTGTCCCTTGTCTTTGGAAAATATAAAAAGAAAGCAAAAAAAGGACGAAATGTGCGTAGCACTAATTGATTATTTTGTGAATGATGAGGCGTTACCGGATAAATTCAAAAACTCTTAGAAAAGAGATAGATAATTTTTACTACGACCTTGATGAAGAAATACTGTGTAGGATTGTGACTGCTGAGACAAATAGAAACCAAACCTCGATAATACCTGTGTTACCACAAAACTTGATAGGGCCTGCATTTGAATATTTTCATTCGGACACAGGTGGACATTTAGGAGTTATGAAAACGTTCCATAAGTTAAAACAATACTTTTACGTACAATCGGCACTAACAAAACTTAAAGAATTTGTAAGCACATGCGAAGCATGTAATTTGAGAAAAATCCCCCAGCTTATCCAAATCCCCCAATGGGAAGGGTCCCAGTAGCAAAGTACCCCTTCGATATTATCTCATTTGACCTATTCGGGACAAGTGGAGGCTTACCTGTTTCTAGCAGAGGCCATACTTGTATTCTTTCGGTTGTAGATCATTTTTCCGGATTTACTTTTGCAAAAGCATTAAAAAATCAAGGTGCTTATGCCACAAGTAAGGCATTAGCAAAATTATTTTTACAATTTGGCATTCCTAATAAAATTTTGAGCGACAACGGGAGCAATTTTGTTGCAAAAGTAACAAAAGATTTAATGAGTTTCCTTAATATAGAGAAAATGGTGACAGCGCCGTACCATCCACAAGCTAATGGCAAAATAGAAAACAGACATAAAATATTTTCGAACGTTCTAAGTATTTATACGAAAGACAATAGGAGCGACTGGGATAAATTCTTACCTTACTTAACTAACGTAATCAACACTGCTTATTCCGAAGCAACCAAAGACAATCCATTTTATTTACTTTTTGGTCGAGATTTTAGAGTCCCATATAATGAGATTATTGAGTCTCGGCAGTATTATAACGACTCAGAAGATTATAAACAAGAATTCATAAATAGGATGAGGAAAACTTATAAAATAGTTAGGCAAGAGTTGGAAAAATGTAAAATAAACCAAGAGCTAAGAAACCAACCCAAAGTTAAGGGGAATATAGATTTCAAAGTAGGAGACTTCGTTTACCTAAAGAACGAGGCAAAAACGGAAGGAAAAAAACTTTCCAACAAATATTCTGGGCCATACAGAATAGTCAAAAAGTACGATAATGAATATACCTTTAAAATGGAGAACCCCGATAGTGGAAAAACTTACAAGGCGCATGTTAGCCGAATAAAAGAGCAAAATTTCCAGAGAGATGGATGTCACATCCCTCTTCTACTGATTCGTCAGATTCGGAAAATGAGCCCCCTAGGTCAAGACTGGCAGAGCTAAAACCCTTTAATTTCAAACAAGATTATTTTGAAAATGAGAGTGATGAACAAAACTTTGAAGAATTTTTAGCTATGGAAAATCTAGTTATTCCAGAGAAAAAATCCCTAACACCAGTAAGAACAAGAACGCCAAAAAGCCCAAAAAGTTATTCATCGGCAAACGCAGGAGATTTAGATTATACAATATCTCCAAAAACCCAATTTTTCCCCGATAGAATCTCGACCCCATGTCCCCCCAAAAGATTTCCAGACGATATGGTTTCCCCTGCAACACCAATAGAAAGGCCCCTGTCCTTACAGGAAGAATTAAACAGAGCTGTAGAAACCCCCGGTATTACTGTAAAGAAAACTCCTCTCAAAGATTTAATTAAAACAAACCTGCGAGAAGCTATGGATTTAATTAATTTCCCCATAAAAAAGAGTCAAAGTACATTGCCCGAGAATAAAACTCCCGAGGATGACCAGCAAGGTCAACATCATGATATAACTGTGTCCAAGGTCAAACCTAAAAAGTGGACTTCATGGAGGGAAACCTTTGTGCAAAGAATGCCCCATCCCCCTGAAGACATGGCCTTCAAACAATGGAGGAACCCCGCAAAAACTTTTGATTCCTCCCAAAGCTCTCAAGAATCTTTCAAATCCCCCGAGTTGAGAACTCAAGGCGAGGACTTAGAGAATAAACCTTCTACTTCCAGGGGAGTAGAAATTTACGAAGGAATGGCAGGTGATACCACAAAAAGTGCCACCTCTAAAAGTTCCAATCCGGATTCGTCAGAAACTAGTTCCGAAGAGTCTGATGGTGAATCAGGCCAAATAGTAGCTAAAGAAATAGGGAAATCAAGGCCGACCTCAGCAGCCGCACACGGGAAACAAACGAAATTAAAAGGGCAAGAATTTTTGAAAAAACAATACAAAAAGTTTGACCTTATTTCGCTAGACAAACCGAAAAAGAAAAAACCGCAAGAAACAGAGGAGAAAATAACGACACAGTCAGGTAGAACTGTTAAAAAACCTGACAGATGGAAATATCCCTAATTAATGTAAAGACAAATTTCAAAGATATGAATTTAACACCATAATAAATTCAAAAGTGTGCAAGTAAAGTTAACCAAGTCAATATTAATGAAAAAAAAATAAAATAATACGAGTAATGTCAAAACGTTGACGATCACAGAAAATAACCAAAGGTAGGAAGCTAGTGGTCTACTGAAAACGACAACTCGCGAAGGACCAAGTTTTGTGGGAAGCCTGGGGAGAAACTCAAAGCCCATGTAGTTTTTAATGGTTGGGTTTTGGCGGTCCCCTCGGATTTTCTATGAAAAATCGACCCAGGTCCAAACATGAGAAGGTTCTGTCTCCCCTACCGACCGTGTTATCAACGACAAAATCATAGATCCTAAGCGTGTTGTTGTTGTACTTGGTCATTGGACACCGGGTATAGGGACAACACGTAGGGAATCATATGGAATTCAACTTATTTAGCTAGAACATGATCTAAATCGTGTTTTGCTCTATTTTTAAGTTTTTAGTGTTTAGTCATCCCCTTTACTTGCGAGGGAACTAGGGAAATCAACCCTCATTGTAATAAAGACTGATGTCATCAAAAAAAAAAATTACCAGGACAGAAAGGTCTAATTATGGGCTGATCGTGTTCATAGTTGTGAACTGTGGGGTGATCGTGTTCATGGTTCTAATTATGAACATTTTCAGATCATGACAATGGAATCAAAATCTACTAGAAGGGCGATAATTGATACGGAGTTCATTAGCATAATGAATGCGAAGGAAAACATTATATATTCGGCAGCTATGTTAGTCGTGGACGAACAAGGAAATAAAATATACGAGAAAGAATGGGATGTAACCTACAACCTTAAAGGGTATGCTCCCCACACTTATAAGTATGGTTTAGCACTTGCGAATTCCCCCAAGTATCGTCCGGCTAGAGGGGAGGTCAAAACAAAATATAGGAAAAGAAGCGCAAAGCAACTTGGCTGTCTACAATTATTGATAAGACGCCTACAAAAGAACCTCAATATCAAGTATTTCTATTGCAAGGGACCCACTCAAACAGATTTATTACTCCTTGATAAATGCAGAGCCCCCAAAATTTGCTATAACCTCGAAAAAAATCCCCAATGTGTCAAGTATGAAGGCATACATCATCCTTTAGCGGAAATTCAATATTACAAACAATTTTTATTTGACCCTGAATCTGAAGAATACAAATCCCTCGGTAGCAAATTATTCCTGAAACGTGTGAAAACTTACCAAAGGAAAAGAGACGCCCATAAAAATAGTAACAAGAAAATAAAGAAAAGATTCTAAACTCAAAACTACCCATTAGTAGGTGACTTCTGAAGAAATTAACCTCCTATGCATAAGCTATTTTGTAATAGTGCATATTATAATTGTTTTAGGCCTACGCACAAAATAGGATACCAGTGTAATTATGTACTGCACGCCTGCTTACCTATATTTTCCTTACTCGAGAAATATAATGCAAAAAAAAAAGATTACTAGCTAAACTTTAAGGTTATATCTCAACCAGTCTTAGAGACATATCACGGCCAGAATTAAGTTCTAAAATCCTAACCTTACTTTCCTAACCTATCTAATCTTTAAATAATCATTCTGTTTTACGCTCACAAGTCAGTTTTCCTTGGTCAATGCCTCAAAATGATTACAAAAAAAAGGGAGTATACAAAATAAGTTTACAAAAAAAAAGAGGTACAATAAATGATAATTTAATTCTAGAAACAAAAACAAGAAGATGAGGACTAAGATTATCATCCTTATCCTCGTTGTTCACGTAGTGGCCCAAGATATTGTAAAACACGGAGTAATATTCAAACATGAAAATTCACTCCTAGTTAGCCATGACGCATGGAAAATCTTTATGAAATTGGATCCCAAACCTTTTGAAACCTTGTTCCAGCAAGTAACAAGGCTAGAAAAAAACACGAATGAACTCAAGGAGTCGATATTTCAATACCTTAGATCGAACAAAGGACTAGAGGCCAGTAAAATAATACATAAAAAAGATAATGAAGAATTTCCGACTTCAGTCATACCCAAACCAAAATCAAAATTCGTAATAGATGAGCCTGATGAGAAAAGGACAGGAATCGACATGGCACTTGGAACGAGCACTGAGGAAGACAGGGAGAAAAGACTGGCGGATAATATGGAAGACTTAGCAAAAGACGTTGCTAAAACAAAATTAATACAAAACCCTAAACTACTGATTACAGAGAAAGGAAAACCTTACGATGGAAATCACGCAACAAACGACGAACAACCGTTACCCAATCTAAATGAGAAAAGTGCACAAAAAATTTCAACTCATCAAGCCTACTTAATACTATATAGACAAAGATTACAAGCCCTATTTGAATTATTCAACACGGAAATACAAAAATTAAAACAAAGTACCACGAAGATTTTCGAAGTATTCTTTCAAAGAAATAAATACCGTAGATCTACAGGCCTAATTCCCATCATCGGAGAACTCGCCTCCCAACTTTTCGGTTTAACGACAGAGGAAGACCTAAACAGCCTAAGGGAAAGTGTAAGAAAGTTGAACAATGCCATGAACGTAACATTACACGTTCAAGAGATGCAAGCCAGTGTAGCAAATTACCAGAGAAATACAATCGATATGATATCTAAGAGAATCTCAAAAACCATAAACGTAATGAATTACTTAAGGAATGAAGTGGACCGCGTGGTAGTAGACGCGAGCTTGACCATGATTTCACTCGACACAATTACCATGTCATTACTAAATTTGGCGACAGACGTCGGCAAGTTCGAGTTTGCACTATTTGCCCTCACGGGAGGAACTTTGTCCTACGACCTAGTAGATCCTTCTAGCCTAAAAAGTATGCTAGACAAAATAAAACGCACCTAACGTTTGGCTTACATCTGCCCCTAGAACCAGAAGTATCAAATTTATACCATTACTATACTAAATTAAAAGTCCACGTCACGGAAATAAATGAACAGCTATTTGTAGTGGTAACAATTCCATTGATAAATCAACAATCCGTTTACGACCTGTACAAAATTTCGACCTTCCCGGCTAACATAAAGAAGACGAATTCATTTATGACTATCACGCCCGAAGCAGAGTACTTGCTTATTGATCAAGATAGACGAAAATACGCCCTAGCCAATCCACAAGACTTAAAAGAGTGCGTACCATTCAAAAACTTAGTATGCCAACTCGCGTTACCTATTTATAATGTCAAACCTGGATCCTGTATGTTAGATATATTTTTGAAAGACACACAACAAGAAGAAACACCGAATTCATGCGAAGCCGTGGTAGGAAGTACTAAGCGAGAAATATTCATTCACCTTAAAAATGACCTTTGGTTATTCTCAGTTCCAAGAGAAACCGTCGGAACTCTGTCTTGTTACAATAATACGGAAAGAATAGAACCCAGTTACAAGACAGAAGTACTGTTACAAAACGTGGGTACGATAACCATAAAACAAGGGTGTCGACTCGTAACTAAAGAGTCAACCGTCCGAACGCCATTAATTACCACAAGCACAAAGGTAATAAGTCCCGAAATAACCAACTTCAAGGCGATCAACCTGTCGTACACTATTCCCAAACTAGAAAACGAGGAAATAAAAACCTCGGTATGGTCAAAAATAGAGAAAAATAAAGGAACGATAAGGCTTACAAAAATAAGAGAGGCATTAGATTCGCAGATTCCCCTATTTACAAACGAAGACCAAAGATTAGCGTATGTAGATAATAAATACGGATTGTTCTCGACCAATTTCTGGTGGAACATATTATTGCCCGTATGTTTCGTATTCGCAACCTCCCTGACCCTAAGAACCCTATTGACTTTTAATTACGGAAAAGTCTTAAGAATAAGAAGAAGAAAACCAAAAGAGGAACACGGGGAAACAGCTGAAATGCTGAGAATAAACCCGGAGCCACATGAGAACGTCTAAGCCAAGAAATAGGGAAGACATCAGAAAACTAGTGGGTATAGAGGTCTCCACTAGTCCTTGTTATGTCTTGTTCCCTCATTGTAGTATCGTTTGCGTAAAACCGTGTGGTTATGACGCTGCAACATGCGTTTCTTATACAGCGCGGACTTGCGTGAACAATGCAGGCATGAAAAAATATTGTAAAAACAGACCTCAAACTTAATAATGTAGGGTAAATTATGTCTATTTAATATCGATATTTTCGTTATCAAAACAAATTTGAAGAAATTTCTGTTTTGGATTTTCAATGTGAGTACCAATATTAGTGTATTTATTTAATTCTGTCTCATAGCTAAGAAATTATAACCCAATTAATGCGTGAATAATTGTATGTGTATTTACTTAAAAGAACATGTGATTCTGCCGCGTTGTTTTTATTACAGGAAAGTAAATGGACACTTTGGTCATCGAGTATTACAATAAGCTGCCCAGTACAGATACGACCCAGTAACATCTATTTTCATCATATCTCAACCAACGAAGAGTACTCACCATGACTCCAGGCAACTTCATCCCAGCTTCGTCTACGAAAACAACAGTTACCTTCGATCGTCGTTTCTTCGACTATGAACCATATTATGTATCAGGTAACACTATATTTGAACCTCAGTATCAAGTGCTTTAACGAACTATATAATCGCATAAACGCTGAGAAACCCATCGGCCAATACAAGATATAAATACGTAGATATCGCTGTTGATACTCACTATGGACCCCATAATAATTTGACAGTATAGTGATGATATTTGAAGCTAAACGATATTAAACAATATTTAAAGTTAAATGATACTTAAAGACATTTGAAGATATTTGAAGATGAAATTAAAGACAATTTGAAGTTTAATTCTGAGAACTCCATCAATCAGCACATGATAAACGATATTTGAAGTTAAATGACACTTAAAGACATTTGAGGATATTTGAAGCAGAAATTAAAGACAATTTGAACTTTAACTCTGAGAACACCATCGAGCAGTACAAGATAAACGATATTTAACGATATTTGAAGTTAGATGATAGTTGAAGAGGTTCGAAGTTGAATTTAAAGACAATATATTAAGAGAGTCACTATAATATGACGGCAACCCGTTTCAAAAGGCACAAATGAACAATTTTACTGGAGAATACATTCTCTATGTGCCTCAAAAATCCTAAAAATGATATGCTAAGAAGAAAAACACCAACACCTTTAGTGGGAAGAATCATTTCCCAGTTGACTATTAGAACGATATTTAACGGTCATTTCCCAGTTGACTATTAGGGAAAACATACCGTGTAAAGACAACTAGACTCGAACTGTTCCATGAAGAAACCATAACGTACGTGCTTCGAAAATTTTGCCACGACAAAAGGAGTGAAGGACAGTAATTTACAACAGAAGGGTGTAGTACACTAAGGACACGAAAGGTGATGAATAGATGTGAAGCTACATGTGTTACTTCCTAACAGCTTTGACAATGCAAAAATCTAAATAGTGAAAGTGTTTTAATGTCATCTGTGAATATGTTGAACCAAATATTGTACGTTATAAATCATTTATGTATGTACCACAAGTAGAATTAGGTGTAATATTATTATGTTATTCATTTAACGTTGTGTAGATAGTATGTAGTACGTCATATAGACAGCAAAATCAAAAAAAAAGAGAACTAATGTAAAAGTAGAATAGTCCCAACCTTATTGGAAAAGTAAAAGTAATCAGTGTTAGATATAGAAAAAAAAAAATCTTTAGTATAGTAGCTAACCTAGAACCAAAAATAATCTTAGTCCGGTAGATGAATTTTAGATAAGGATGTAGAATAAAATAAGAAAAATAATTGAAAAATTTTAAAAACTCCTGATGGGCAGTAACTAATGACGGGACGTCATTAATTGACGGGAAGGGTGATATGTACCGGGAGTAAAACACGATGTATTTAAAATACCAAAATAAAGTTCCTTTCTAAAGATAATTCCGATTTCTTATAATTAAGCTAAATCTAGTTGCAAAAATGAAGTCCTTAATCAGCAAAAAGAGAAATTGCATTTCTAGCTTCAGTCAGACAACGGCGCTAGTCGTTCGAATTTCGCTAAGATAATTGTAGCAAGAAAATGCAATGCATAAAATTTCCAAGGAAGTTTAAAAGGCAAAGAACCGTGTGAACGCCTAAATCATCAAAAATATTTAAGACGTATTATTGGACGAGGGTGCGCGTCCTTGGGCCACGTAAGCCAATGGCAGACAGTCCCTAGAGCGCAGGACGAAAGAACTGCGTTTGGGAGTGGGGCAAATGTGCCTTTTTAATTTAAATCTCTATCCAGATTTGAAGCGATTAGTACCGCAAATAATCTCGGACACCATTTTTATTGTCATTGAAGTGACCCGTTGCTGTACAACTAAGCATGTAAGTTCAATAAATCTATTGTCTTTTTATATGTGTTTGTTTCTCTTGTATGTCTGGGTCTAGTCCGATGATGGGTAACTAGTTCGCCAGTCTCCATGGTAAATGCTCCCAAAGGAATCTGATCTCCAGATAGCTCAAGAAAGAAGAAGCCACATTTGTATGTCTACATATTCAATTTTCTCTCATTACTTGAGAGCGGTGCTAGCCTAGTTGACACAATCTCCATCGCTATAAGTGGCGCTATAGGAGAAATCTCTATCGCCACGAGCAAATCTTTTCTATTACTACAAATCGAACTCCAATGGTACACTTTGAAACATCAAGAGAATGTAACAGTTGACAAGGTAAACCACGACAAAACACTATAGAAATAATCTAACTCTTGCATTTCAACGAAAAAATCAAAAATGAACTTTGAAACATCAATGAGAATGTAACAGTAACAAGGTAAACCACAACAAACACTACTGAAATATTCCAACTCTTGCATTTCAACGAAAAAAAAATCCAAAATGAACTTTGAAACATCAAGAGAATGTAACTGTGACAACGTAAACCACAACAAACACTACTGAAATATTCCAACTCTTGCATTTCAACGAAAAAAAAATCAAAATGAACTTTGAAACATCAAGAGAATGTAACAGTGACTATGGTAAACCACGACAAAACACTATTGAAATATTCCAACTCTTGCATTTCAACAAAAAAATCCAAAATGAACTTTTGAAACATCAAGAGAATGTAACAATGACAAGGTAAACCATGACAAAACGCTACTGAAATAATCCAACTCTTGCATTTCAACGAAAATATCAAAATGAACTTTGAAACATCAAGAGAATGTAACAGTGACAGGTAAACCCTAACAAACACTACTGAAATATTCCAACTCTTGCATTTCAACGAAAAAAAATCAAAATGAACTTTGAAACATCAAGAGAATGTAACTGTGACAAGGTAAACCACAACAAACACTACTGAAATAATCCAACTCTTGCATTTCACGAAAAAAAAATCCAAAATGAACTTTGAAACATCAAGAGAATGTAACAGTGACAAGGTAAACCATGACAAAACACTACTGAAATAATCCAAATCTTGCATTTCAACGAAAAAAAATCTAAAATGAACTTTTGAAACATCAAGAGAATGTAACAGCGACAAGGTAAACCACGACAAAACACTACTGAAATAATCTAACTCTTGCATTTCAACGAAAAATATCAAAAATAAACTTTGAAACATCAAGAGAATGTAACAGTAACAAGGTAAACCACAATAAACACTACTGAAATATTCCAAATCTTGCATTTCAACGAAAAAAAAATCCAAAATGAACTTTGAAACATCAAGAGAATGTAATAGTGACAAGGTAAACCACGACAAAACACTACTGAAATAATCTAACTCTTGCATTTCAACGAAAAAAAAAATCAAAAATGAACTTTGAAACATCAAGAGAATGTAACAGTGAGTAGGTAAACCACGACAAAACACTACTGAAATATTCCAATTCTTGCATTTCAACGACAAAGATCCAAAATGAACTTTGAAACGTCAAGAGAATGTAACAGTGACAAGGTAAATCACGACAAAACACTACTGAAATATTCCAGCTCTTGCATTTCAACGAAAGAGATCCAAAATGAACTCTGAAAAATCAAGAAAATGTAACAGTGACATGTTAAACCACGACAAAACACTACTGAAATAATCCAACTCTCACATTTCAATTAAAAAATCCAAAATGAACCTTGAAACATCAAGAGAATGTAAGAGTGACAAGGTAAACCACTATAAAACACTACTGAAATAATCTAACTCTTGCATTTCAACAAAAAAAAACTAAAATGAACTTTGAAACATCGAGAGAATGTAACAGTGACAAGGTAAACCACGACAAAACACTATAGAAATAATCTAACTCTTGCATTTCAACGAAAAAATCAAAAATGACACTTTGAAACATCAAGAGAATGTAACAGTAACAAGGTAAACCACAACAAACACTACTGAAATATTCCAACTCTTGCATTTCAACGAAAAAACAAATCCAAAATGAACTTTAAAACATCAAGAAAATGTAACTTTGACAACGTAAACCACAACAAACACTACTGAAATATTCCAACTTTTACATTTCAACGAAAAAAATCCGAAATGAACTTTGAAACATCAAGAGAATGTAACAGTGATATGGTAAACCACGACAAAACACTACTGAAATAATCCAACTCTTGCATTTCAACGAAGAAATCCAAAATGAACTTTGAAACATCAAGAGAATGTAACAATGACAAGGTAAACCATGACAAAACACTACTGAAATAATCCAACTCTTGCATTTCAACGAAAAATATCAAAATGAACTTTGAAACATCAAGAGAATGTAACAGTGACTAGGTAAACCATAACACACACTACTGAAATATTCCCACTCTTACATTTCAAGGAAAGAAATCTAAAATGAACTCCGAAAAATCAAGAAAATGTAACAGTGACATGATAAACCACGACAAAACACTACTGAAATAATCCAACTCTTACATTTCAACGAAAAAAAAATCCAAAATGAACTTTGAAACATCAAGAGAATGTAAGAGTGACAAGGTAAACCACTATAAAACACTACTGAAATAATCGAACTCTTACATTTCAACAAAAAAATCTAAAATGAACTTTTGAAACATCAAGAGAATGTAACAGTGACAAGGTAAACCACGACAAAACACTTCTGAAATAATCTAACTTGCATTTCAACGAAAAAAAAATGAACTTTGAAACATCAAGAGAATGTAACAGTGACAAGGTAAATCACGACAAAACACTACTGAAATATTCCAACTCTTGCATTTCAACGAAAGAGATCTAAAATGAACTCTGAAAAATATAGAAAATGTAACAGTGACATGGTAAACCACGACAAAACACTACTGAAATAATCCAACTCTTACATTTCAATGAAAAAAATCCAAAATGAACTTTGAAACATCAAGAGAATGTAACAGTGACAAGGTAAACCATGACAAAACACTACTGAAATAATCCAACTCTTGCATTTCAACGAAAAATATCAAAAATGAACTTTGAAACATCAAGAGAATGTAACAGTGACATGGTAAACCACGACAAAACACTACTGAAATAATCCAACTCTTGCATTTCAACGAAGAAATCCAAAATGAACTTTGAAACATCAAGAGAATGTAACAGTGACTAGGTAAACCACAACAAACACTACTAAAATAATTCAACTCTTGCATTTCAACGAAAAAGATCTAAAATGAACTTTGAAACACCAAGAGAATGTAACAGTGACAAGGTAAACCATGACAAAACAGTACTGAAATAATCCAACTCTTACATTTCAACGACAAAAATCCAAAATGAACTTTGAAACATCAAGAGAATGTAACAGTGACAAGGTAATAATCCAACTCTTGCATTTCAACGAAAAAAAATCTAAAATGAACTTTTGAAACATCAAGAGAATGTAACAGTGACAAGGTAAACCATGACAAAACACTACTGAAATAATCTAACTCTTGCATTTCAACGAAAAATATCAAAAATGAACTTTGAAACATCAAGAGAATGTAACAGTAACAAGGTAAACCACAATAAACACTACTGAAATATTCCAAATCTTGCATTTCAACGAAAAAAAAATCCAAAATGAACTTTGAAGCATCAAGAGAATGTAATAGTGACAAGGTAAACCACGACAAAACACTACTGAAATAATCTAACTCTTGCATTTCAACGAAAAAAAAAATCAAAAATGAACTTTGAAACATCAAGAGAATGTAACAGTGACTAGGTAAACCACGACAAAACACTACTGAAATATTCCAATTCTTGCATTTCAACGAAAAAGATCCAAAATGAACTTTGAAACATCAAGAGAATGTAACAGTGACAAGGTAAATCACGACAAAACACTACTGAAATATTCCAACTCTTGCATTTCAATGAAAGAGATCCAAAATGAACTCTGAAAAATCAAGAAAATGTAACAGTGACATGGTAAACCACGACAAAACACTACTGAAATAATCCAACTCTCACATTTCAAGTAAAACAATCCAAAATGAACCTTGAAACATCAAGAGAATGTAAGAGTGACAAGGTAAACCACTATAAAACACTACTGAAATAATCTAACTCTTGCATTTCAACAAAAAAAAACTAAAATGAACTTTGAAACATCAAGAGAATGTAACAGTGACAAGGTAAACCACGACAAAACACTATAGAAATAATCTAACTCTTGCATTTCAACGAAAAAATCAAAAATGAACTTTGAAACATCAAGAGAATGTAACAGTAACAAGGTAAACCACAACAAACACTACTGAAATATTCCAACTCTTGCATTTCAACGAAAAAAAAATCCAAAATGAACTTTGAAACATCAAGAAAATGTAACTTTGACAACGTAAACCACAACAAACACTACTGAAATATTCCAACTTTTACATTTCAACGAAAAAAAATGCGAAATGAACTTTGAAACATCAAGAGAATGTAACATGACAAGGTAAACCATGAGAAAACACTACAGAAATAATTCAACTCTTGCATTTCAACGAAAATATCAAAAATGAACTTTGAAAAATCAAGAGAATGTAATAGTGACTAGATAAACCATAACAAACACTACTGAAATATTCCCACTCTTACATTTCAAGGAAAGAAATCTAAAATGAACTCCGAAAAATCAAGAAAATGTAATAGTGACATGATAAACTACGACAAAACACTACTGAAATAATCCAACTCTTACATTTCAACGAAAAAAAATCCAAAATGAACTTTGAAACATCAAGAGAATGTAAGAGTGACAAGGTAAACCACTATAAAACACCACTGAAATAATCTAACTCTTACATTTCACAAAAAAATCGAAAATGAACTTTTGAAACATCAAGATAATGTAACAGTGACAAGGTAAACCACGACAAAACACTACTGAAATAATCTAACTCTTGCATTTCAACGAAAAATATCAAAAATGAACTTTGAAACATCAAGAGAATGTAACAGTAACAAGGTAAACCACAATAAACACTACTGAAATATTCCAACTCTTGCATTTCAACGAAAAAAAATCCAAAATGAACTTTGAAACATCAAGAGAATGTAACAGTGACAAGGTAAACCACGACAAAACACTACTGAAATAATCTAACTCTTGCATTTCAACGAAAAAAAAATCAAAAATGAACTTTGAAACATCAAGAGAATGTAACAGTGGCTAGGTAAACCACGACAAAACACTACTGAAATATTCCAATTCTTGCATTTCAACGAAAAACATCAAAAATGAACTTTGAAACATCAAGAGAATGTAACAGTGACAAGGTAAATCACGACAAAACACTACTGGAATATTCCAACTCTTGCATTTCAACGAAAGAGATCCAAAATGAACTCTGAAAAATCAAGAAAATGTAACAGTGATATGGTAAACCACGATAAAACACTATTGAAATAATCCAACTCTCACATTTCAATTAAAAAAATCCAAAATGAACCTTGAAACATCAAGAGAATGTAAGAGTGACAAGGTAAACCACTATAAAACACTACTGAAATAATCTAACTCTTGCATTTCAACGAAAAAATCAAAAATGAACTTTGAAATATCAAGAGAATGTAACAGTAACAAGGTAAACCACAACAAACACTACTGAAATATTCCAACTCTTGCATTTCAACGAAAAAAAATCCAAAATGAACTTTGAAACATCAAGAAAATGTAACTTTGACAACGTAAACCACAACAAACACTACTGAAATATTCCAACTTTTACATTTCAACGAAAAAAATCCGAAATGAACTTTGAAACATCAAGAGAATGTAACAGTGATATGGTAAACCACGACAAAACACTACTGAAATAATCCAACTCTTGCATTTCAACGAAGAAATCCAAAATGAACTTTGAAACATCAAGAGAATGTAACAGTGACAAGGTAAACCACGACAAAACACTACTGAAATATTCCAACTCTTGCATTTCAACGAAAAATATCAAAAATGAACTTTGAAAAATCAAGAGAATGTAACAGTGACTAGATAAACCATAACAAACACTACTGAAATATTCCAACTCTTACATTTCAAGGAAAGAAAAATCTAAAATGAACGTTGAAACATCAAGAGAATGTAACAGTGACTAGATAAACCACAACAAACACTACTGAAATATTCCATGTCTTACATTTCGACAAATGAAAAATCTAAAATGAACTTTGAAACATCATGATAATGTAACAGTGACAAGGTAAATCACGACAAAACACTACTGAAATATTCCAACTCTTGCATTTCAATGAAAGAGATCCAAAATGAACTCTGAAACATCAAGAGAGTGTAACAGTGATATGGTAAACCACAACAAAACGCTACTGAAATAATCCAACTCTTACATTTCAACGACAAAAATCCAAAATGAACTTTGAAACATCAAGAGAATGTAACAGTGACAAGGTAATAATCCAACTCTTGCATTTCAACGAAAAAAAATCTAAAATGAACTTTTGAAACATCAAGAGAATGTAACAGTGACAAGGTAAACCATGACAAAACACTACTGAAATAATCTAACTCTTGCATTTCAACGAAAAAATATCAAAAATGAACTTTGAAACATCAAGAGAATGTAACAGTAACAAGGTAAACCACAATAAACACTACTGAAATATTCCAATCTTGCATTTCAACGAAAAAAAAATCCAAAATGAACTTTGAAACATCAAGAGAATGTAACAGTAACAAGGTAAACCACGACAAAACACTACTGAAATAATCTAACTCTTGCATTTCAACGAAAAAAAAAATCAAAAATGAACTTTGAAACATCAAGAGAATGTAACAGTGACTAGGTAAACCACGACAAAACACTACTGAAATATTCCAAATCTTGCATTTCAACGAAAAAGATCCAAAATGAACTTTGAAACATCAAGAGAATGTAACAGTGACAAGGTAAATCACGACAAAACACTACTGAAATATTCCAACTCTTGCATTTCAATGAAAGAGATCCAAAATGAACTCTGAAAAATCAAGAAAATGTAACAGTGACATGGCAAACCACGACAAAACACTACTGAAATAATCCAACTCTCACATTTCAATTAAAACAATCCAAAATGAACCTTGAAACATCAAGAGAATGTAAGACTGACAAGGTAAACCACTATAAAACACTACTGAAATAATCTAACTCTTGCATTTCAACAAAAAAAACTAAAATGAACTTTGAAACATCAAGAGAATGTAACAGTGACAAGGTAAACCACGACAAAACACTATAGAAATAATCTAACTCTTGCATTTCAACGAAAAAATCAAAAATGAACTTTGAAACATCAAGAGAATGTAACAGTAACAAGGTAAACCACAACAAACACTACTGAAATATTCCAACTCTTGCATTTCAACGAAAAATAAAATCCAAAATGAACTTTGAAACATCAAGAAAATGTAACTTTGACAACGTAAACCACAACAAACACTACTGAAATGTTCCAACTTTTACATTTCAACGAAAAAAATCCGAAATGAACTTTGAAACATCAAGAGAATGTAACAATGACAAGGTAAACCATGAGAAAACACTACTGAAATAATTCAACTCTTGCATTTCAACGAAAAATATCAAAAATGAACTTTGAAAAATCAAGAGAATGTAACAGTGACTAGATAAACCATAACAAACACTACTGAAATATTCCCACTCTTACATTTCAAGGAAAGAAATCTAAAATGAACTCCGAAAAATCAAGAAAATGTAACAGTGACATGATAAACCACGACAAAACACTACTGAAATAATCCAACTCTTACATTTCAACGAAAAAAAAATCCAAAATGAACTTTGAAACATCAAGAGAATGTAAGAGTGACAAGGTAAACCACTATAAAACACCACTGAAATAATCTAACTCTTACATTTCACAAAAAAATCTAAAATGAACTTTTGAAACATCAAGAGAATGTAACAGTGACAAGGTAAACCACGACAAAACACTACTGAAATAATCTAACTCTTGCATTTCAACGAAAAATATCGAAAATGAACTTTGAAACATCAAGAAAATGTAACAGTAACAAGGTAAACCACAATAAATACTACTGAAATATTCCAACTCTTGCATTTCAACGAAAAAAATCCAAAATGAACTTTGAAACATCAAGAGAATGTAACAGTGACAAGGTAAACCACGACAAAACACTACTGAAATAATCTAACTCTTGCATTTCAACGAAAAAAAAATCAAAAATGAACTTTGAAACATCAAGAGAATGTAACAGTGGCTAGGTAAACCACGACAAAACACTACTGAAATATTCCAATTCTTGCATTTCAACGAAAAAAAATCCAAAATAAACTTTGAAACATCAAGAGAATGTAACAGTGACAAGGTAAACCACGACAAAACACTACTGAAATAATCTAACTCTTGCATTTCAACGAAAGAGATCCAAAATGAACTCTGAAAAATCCAGAAAATGTAACAGTGATATGGTAAACCACGACAAAACACTATTGAAATAATCCAACTCTCGCATTTCAATTAAAAAAATCCAAAATGAACCTTGAAACATCAAGAGAATGTAAGAGTGACAAGGTAAATCACTATAAAACACTACTGAAATAATCTAACTCTTGCATTTCAACGAAAAAATCAAAATGAACTTTGAAATATCAAGAGAATGTAACAGTGACAAGGTAAACCACAACAAACACTACTGAAATATTCCAACTCTTGCATTTCAACGAAAAAAAATCCAAAATGAACTTTGAAACATCAAGAAAATGTAACTTTGACAACGTAAACCACAACAAACACTACTGAAATATTCCAACTTTTACATTTAAACGAAAAAATCCGAAATGAACTTTGAAACATCAAGAGAATGTAACAGTGATATGGTAAACCTAGACAAAACACTACTGAAATAATCCAACTCTTGCATTTCAACGAAGAAATCCAAAATGAACTTTGAAACATCAAGAGAATGTAACAGTGACAAGGTAAACCACGAGAAAACACTACTGAAATATTCCAACTCTTGCATTTCAACGAAAAATATCAAAAATGAACTTTGAAAAATCAAGAGAATGTAACAGTGACTAGATAAACCATAACAAACACTACTGAAATATTCCAACTCTTACATTTCAAGGAAAGAAAAATCTAAAATGAACGTTGAAACATCAAGAGAATGTAACAGTGACTAGATAAACCATAACAAACACTACTGAAATATTCCATGTCTTACATTTCAACAAATGAAAAATCTAAAATGAACTTTGAAACATCATGATAATGTAACAGTGACAAGGTAAACCATGAGAAAACACTACTGAAATAATCCAACTCTTGCATTTCAACGAAAAGGATCCAAAATGAACTTTGAAACATCAAGAGAGTGTAACAGTGATATGGTAAACCACAACAAAACGCTACTGAAATATTCCAACTCTTGCATTTCAACGAAAAAAATCCAAAATGAACTTTGAAACATCAAGAGAATGTAACAGTGACATGGTAAACCATGAGAAAACACAACTGAAATAATCCAACTCTTGCATTTCAACGAAAAGGATCCAAAATGAACTTTGAAATATCAAGAGAATGTAACAATGACAAGGTAAACCACAACAAAACGCTACTGAAATATTCCAACTCTTGCATTTCAACGAAAAAAATCCAAAATGAACTTTGAAACATCAAGAGAATGTAACAGTGACATGGTAAACCATGACAAAACACTAGTGAAATAATCTTACTCTTGCATCTCAACGAAAAAAATCAAAAATGAACTTTGAAAAATCAAGAGAATGTAACAGTGACTAGGTAAACCACAACAAACACTACTGAAATATTCCAACTCCACAATTCAAGGAAAGAAAAATCTAAAATGAACTTTGAAACATCATGAGAATGTAACACTGACTAGGTAAACCACAACAAACACTACTGAAATATTCCAACTCTTACATTTCAACGAAAGAAATCTAAAATGAACTTTGAAACATCAAGAGAATGTAAGAGTGACAAGGTAAACCATGAGAAAACACTACTGAAATATTCCAACTCTTGCATTTCAACGAAAAGAATTCAAAATGAACTTTGAAACATAATGAGAATGTAACAGTGACATAATAAACCACGAAAAAACACTATTGAAATATTCCAACTCTTGCATTTCAGCGAAAAAGATCTAAAATGAACTTTGAAACATCAAGAGAATGTACTAGTGACAAGGTAAACTACAACAAAGGAAACAGGGGGAGGCGGGAGAGTAGTGAGGCTCTTTGGGGCCCAGGGCCCTTTGGGGGCCCGGGGGGTCTTCGGTGGCCCGGGGGGCCTTTGGAGGCTCGAGGGGCCTTTGGGGGCTCGAGGGGTCTTTGGGGGCTCGGGGGGCCGGGCCCCCATACGGTGGGCATGAGAGGGGCGTTAGTCGCTCTCCAATCACTTTCAACTATCTAAAATAAAAATTTTGGCTATCTAAAAATTTTGATTGGATGTGTTTGGGGAAAAGATGGGCGTGAGAGGGGGGTTAGTTTCCCTCAGATCACTTTCGATTATTAAACAGGGCACTAGCCCTTTGAATTTCCAATCGAATGAGCCCTTTTGAAGTTTCTATGACAAAGATTTCAATAAAAACCTTATATGCCCCCCGGATATAATTTATAACCCTTGCCCTGATGACTAGGGGGGAGTGTCCTACTCAAAGCTATAATTTCCTGAACTTTAAATCGCTTGGAACAAAATGGCTATCTCAAAATTTTGATTTGATTTGCTTGGAGAAAAGGTGGGCGTTGAAGGGGTGTTAGTTGACTTCCAATCACTTTCAATTATTAAAAAGGGCATTAGTCATTACAATTTCCAATCGAATGAGCCCTTTTTGAAGTTTCTACCACAAAGCTTTCTATAAAAACCTTATATGCCCCCAGGGCGTAACGTATAACCCTTGCCCTGAGGGATGTGGGGGGGGGGGTTGTCTTCCTCAAAGACCTAATTTCCAGAACTTAAAACTACGTTGAATAAAATGGCTATCTAACAATTTTTATTGGACGTGTTTGGGGAAAAGGTGGGCATGAGAGGGGGGTTAGTTGCCCTCCAATCACTTTTGACTATCAAAAAGAGCTCTAGCCCTTTGAATTTCCAATCGAATGAGCCTTTTTTGAATTTTCTACGACAACGCTTTCTATAAAAACCTTATATCGTTCTTATATGCCCCCAGGGCATAACTTAAATCCCTTGCCCTGAGGGTTGTGGGGAAGTGTCTTCCTTAAAAACATATTTTCTGTCTGGAAATCAACTACGCTGAACAAAATGACTATCTCAAAATTTGTGTTGGATGTGTTTTGGGGGAAGGATGGGCGTTGGGGGGGGGGGGGCTAGTTGCCCTACAATCACTTTCGCCTATTAAAAAGAGCACTAGCCACTCCAATTTCTAATCGAATGAGCCTAAAACCACGAAAAAAAATACATTGTGTCCACATCGTTCTTTACTTAGGCAGCGCCATTGCGCTGCCTATGACAGCATCCTGGATTGCCGCCCCAAACTGTATTAAAAACGATTCCAATGAAAACTGTAGATGGCTGATTTTAAAATACCCTTTAATCTACCCATTGTGCCCAGTACACAGTACTACGTGCCAAAATGTATGAGTAATTTATAAGAGTGGAAACTGTCGCTAGTGCCGAAAAATCACTAACGTCATCTAGTGTTAGCAGTGGAGGCCAAATCGATTTCACAAGGGCCCGCCCCTTCAAATTCCGTTCCGGATATTTTTTTTTAAGTTTTTAAGAGATGTAGGTATTAGGTCATTCCATGGGAGCAAGCAGGTGTTAAATCAATGTTTACATTCGGTTGCTATGTTATATGGATGACGCAATCTTTCTTCAGTGTTAGAAAAGAGTTCAGTGTGTCAACATCGAGGATATTGTAATGGATGCTTTTACACTATTGGATATTGAAAGTGCTAGCAATGGCAAAATGGAACCTAGAATACCTAAAGTAACAGTGGAAATTACAAGGGGTTGCTGACTATCCCTAAAATGGGACAAGATGTGTGTACGATTTTTTATACCATTGTGCAAATTCAAGTCGGTAGAACAATTATTTTCTACGTCTAAAGCAAATATAATGCATATACAGATATTACAAGAAGGAATAAATGCATTAGTGAAAAATATTGAAGAGAATAATCTGAATCAATCATAGGCAGCGGAATCGCGCTGCCTAAGGAAAGAACGATGTTATCACAATGTACTATTTTTTTTTGTTCATATCGCACTTCATATCGAAGGAGCTGTCGTAGAAACTTCAAAAAGGGCTCATTCGATTGGAAATTGAAGTGGCTAGAGCCCTTTTTAATAATCAAAAGTGATTGGAAGGCAACTAACACCTCTTCCACGCCCACTGTTTCCCAAAACACATCCAATCAAAATTTTGAGATACCCATTTTGTTCAGCGTAGTTGATTTTCACATAGAAATTATGTTCTTGAGGAGGAAACTCCCCCAGAGCCCTCGGGGCAAGGGTTATAAGTTATACCCTGGGGACAAATCAGGTTTTTACTGAAATCTTTGTCGTAGAAACTTGAAAAAGGGCGCATTCGATTGGAAATTCAAAGGGCTAGTGCCCTTTTTATAGTCGAAAGTGATTGGGAGGACAAGTAACCCCCTCTCACACCAACCTTTTCCCCAGACACATACAATCAAAAATTTTGAATATCCATTTTGTTCAACGTATTTGAAAGTTATAGAAATTAGGTCTTTAAGGACGACATGCCCCCCTCCCGATAGCCCTCAGAGCAAGGGTTTTAAGTTATGCCCTGGGGTTATATAAGGTTTTTATAGAAAGCGTTGTTGTAGAAACTTCAAAAAAAGGCTCATTCCATTGGAAATTAAAATGGCTAGTGGCCTTTTTAATAGTCGAAAGCGATTTGATGGCAACTAACACCCCTTCCACGCCCACCATTTCCCAAAACACATCCAATCAAATTTTGAGATAGCCATTTTGTTCAGCGTAGTTGATTTTCACATAGAAATTATGTTCTGAGGAGGAAACTCCCCCACAGTCCTCGGGGCAAGGGTTGTAAGTTATGCCCTGGGGGCAAATAAGATTTTTATAGAAAGAGTTGTCGTAGAAATTTCAAAAAAGTCTCATTCGACTGGAAACTCAAAGGGATAGTGCCCTTTTTAATAGTCTAAATTAATTGGAGGGCAACTAACCCAGCTCTCACGCCCAGCTTCTCCCCGAACACATCCAATCAAAACTTTGAGATAGAAATTTTGTTTAACGTAGTTGAAAGTTCTGAAAATTAGATCTTTGAGGATGAGAGCCCCCCCCCCCCAAAAAAAAAACCCAAGGCAAGGTTTATAATTTATGTCCTGGGGGTATATAAGGTTTTCATATAAAGTATTGTCGTAGGAACTTCAAAAGGGGCTCATTTGAATGCAAATTGAATTGGCTAGTGCCCTTTTTAAAAGTCAAGAGTAATTGGAAGGCAACTAACACCCTTTCCATGCGCACCATTTATTTAAACATATCAAACAAAATTTTGAAATAGCCATTTTGTTCAACGTAGTTGAAGTTTCTGAAAATTAGGTCTTTGAGCATGATAACCCCCTCAGAGCCCTCAAGACACGGGTTATAAGTTATACCCTTGGGACAAATAAGGTTTTTACTGAAAGCTTTGTCATATAAACTTGAAAAAGGGCGCATTCGACTTGAAATTCAAAGGCTAGTGCCCTTTTTAATAGTCAAAAGTGAATGGAGGACAAGTAACCCCCCTCTTTTACCCACCTTTTCCCCAGACACATACAATCAAAAATTTTAAAGTCAGTTTGTTCAACGTATTTGAAAGCTTTAGAAATTTGGTCTTTAAGGACGACAGGCCCACCCTCCTAGCCCTCAGAGCAAGGGTTGTAAGTTATGCCCTGGAGTTATATAAGGTTTTTGTAGAGAGCGTTGTTGTAGAAACTTCGAAAAAGACACATTCCATTGGAAATTAAAACGGCTAGTGGCCTTTTTAATAGTCGAAAGCGATTGGATGGCAACTAAAACCCCTTCCACGCCCACCATTTCCCAAAACACATCCAATCAAATTTTGAGATAGCCATTTTGTTCAGCGTAGTTGATTTTCACATAGAAATTATGTTCTGAGGAGGAAACTCCCCCACAGTCCTCGGGGCAAGGGTTGTAAGTTATGCCCTGGGAGCATATAAGATTTTATAGAAAGAGTTGTCGTAGAAATTTCAAAAAAGGCCCATTCGACTGGAAACTCAAAGGGATAGTGCCCTTTTTAATAGTCGAAATTAATTGGAGGGCAACTAACCCAACTGTCACGCCCAGCTTCTCCCCAAGCACATCCATTCAAAACTTTGAGATAGCCATTTTGTTCAACGTAGTTGAAAGTTCTTAAAATTAGATCTTTGAGGATGACATCCCCCCAACCCCCAAGGCAAGGGTTATAAGTTATGCCCTGGGGGTATATAAGGCTTTCATAGAAAGGATTGTCGTAGAAACTTCAAAAGGGGCTCATTTGAATGGAAATTGAATTGGCTAGTGCCCTTTTTAAGTCAAGAGTAATGACTAAATGAAATTATTTTAATTTCATTTTAATGAAATTAAAATGACTAGTGGCCTTTGTAATAGTCGAAAGTAATTTGAGGGCAATTAACCTCCCTCTCAAGCCCAACATATTTCCAAACATATATAATCAAAATTTTAAGATAGCCATTTTTTTCAACGCAGTTGAAAGTTCTGTAGATTAAGTCTTTGAGGATGACAACCCCCCACAACCTTCAGGGCAAGGGTTGTCAGTTGAAAGCGTTGTCGTAAAACTTCAAAAAGGGCTCATACGATTGAAAATTGAAAGGGCTAGTGCCCTTTTTAATAGTTGAAAGTAATTGGAGCGCAACTAACCCTCCTCACACACCATCCATTTCCAAAAACATTGAGATATTCATGTTGTTCAACGTAGTTAAAAGTTCTGGAAATTAGGTTTTTTAGGATGACAACCCCCTCAGAGCCTTCAGGGCAAGGGTTGTAAGTTACACCCTGCGGGCATAGAAAATTTTTATAGAAAGTGTTGTCGTAGAAACTTCAAAGAGGGGTCATTTGACTGGAAGTTGAAAGGGCTAGTGCCCTTTTTTAATAGTCGAAAGTGAATGGAGAGCAACTAACCCTCCTCACATGCCCACCCTATCCCAAAACACATTGAATTTAAATTTTGAGATAGCCATTTTGTTCAGCATAGTTGAAAGTTCTGGAAATTATGATTTTGAGGATGACAAACCCACCAAACCCCTCAGGGCAAGGGTTTTAAGTTATATCCTGGGGGCATATGAGGTTTTTTTATAGAGATTTGTCATAGAAACTTTGAAAACTTCGAAGGGTTAGTGCCCTTTTTAAGTCAAAATTGATTGGAGGAAAACTAACACCCCTCTTGCACCCGCCATTTCCCCCAAAACATCCAATAAAAATGTTGAGACAGCCATTTTGTTCAAATTTTGTCTTTGAAAAAGACATTCCCTCCCAGTCCTGAGCGCAAGGGTTGTAATTTATGCCCGGGGGCATATAAGGTTTTATAGAAAGCGTTGTCGTAGAAACTTCAAAAAGGGTTCAAAAAGGAATAAATATCAGCATATGTATATTAAACTGACAATGCACATTTTTTCAGTAAATTCATTTGAATTTTTTTCAGTCAAGTACAAATTATATTCTCGATTTTAGAAAGCATAGGGTTTAGAACCCTACTCAAATTAATTTCTGCTAGTTTTGAGTTAGAATTATTTTAATTTCTGTTTGTTTTGGGGTTCATTTATTTATTGATACTGATTTGTTGTAGTTGTATGCTTGGTAGATTATTTGGTTCTATTTTTGTTCATTTTTGGTTTAATGGAGTTCTTTACTTTTTTTGTAAAACTTATTTTGTGCAAGAAGTTTTTGTTTAATCTTTAAAAATGGAGTTAGTTTGTTACTAGTGGAATTTAGTTTATAATTGGTAATGAGAGTGTCAGGATTAAAAATGACTGGATTTGAGAACCCAACAAATTTACGAAATCTAGTAAAATTGGAAAAGTGGTTAATTTTAGATGATGATTTTCTAGAGTTGTCTCTTCAAAGAAAATATTTTCTCAAGAAATGCTTAAAGATATAATGGAAACTGATTCTCCATCTTTGGACTATTGCATGACACTTTTACATCGGGTCCCAGCTGCATTTACTCAATTTATAAAAATATTAATTGAAACAAAACAAAATGATATTGTGATTTGCATTTAACCACTACTTAGACGGTCAGCTATTAGGTCAACAAGAAATCGTGTCTAAACAAGTTTTGTTACGTCACTCTACCTAGAAAGACATTCACTTTCCCCCGCCATTTTCTTTTTAGTGGTGAGAGACTCGACATCAACATCAAAAATGTTTCACACATGTTCATTATGCATGTATACATTGGGCAACTGATCATCCTGTGAGAACTGTACTTTTGTTAATGACTTGACTTGACTTGACTTGACTTTTATTTTCAACTAATAATACATCATACTTAACTGGCACTTACAACACATTTTTTGAATAACATTATCAACAAACGTAGAGATGGTAAGAACGTATGACGTTTTATTAAGCCACTATTGTGACTTGAGCAGCGTCACACAATCTTTTATCATAAACCAAAACTCATTCACTCTTTCTACTCTTTTCATACCATTCAATACAAATTAACTCAATTTAACTTTTCTTTTTTAACAATTTGTTTTACAACTTAATTACAATTTAACATTAAAAAAAAAAAAAAAAAAAAAAAAAAAAAAAAAAAAAAAAATTAATTATTAATTAATTAAATTAATTCCCACCCAACAAAAACTTTTTTAATCTAATTTTAAACTGAAACTGGTTTTCTGACTCCCTAATGCTCTCCGGGAAACCATTCCACAAATTAACTGCATAATTTCTAATTGCAAAACTAGATCGACTCGTACTCCTTACTTCTGAGACTAAGCTTCCACGACCTCTAGTCCTATGATTATGATAATCAGAATTAAACTTAAAAAAATCTCTAAAATAATCTGGAGATAATCTATTAAGCACCTGGTAAGTAAACACTCCCGCCTGATGGTCCCTGATCTGATGAATATTTAAAATTCTAAAACTAATAAAAGATTCACGCGTATGCTCATACTGAACAAACTCACCCAGTACTCGTAGTGCCTTATTCTGAAGAATCTGCAGTCTTTTAATATTTTGAAGTAAAATTAGATGCATAAATACAGCAACCATAAACAGTAAAAGGATGAAAAACAGTATGATATATATTTCTTAAAACACTTAAGGGTAACACGTGTTTCAAACGCCGCATCACTCCAAGACCTCGTGCAAGTTTAGAAGAAATCATATTTATGTGTTTCTTCCAACTCAAATTATTATCAACATAAAATCCTAAATATTTATTTTCAAAAACCTGTGAAAGCGACAAATTATCAAATACTACGGAAGCACTATTTACAATTTTTCCTACCCTACTAAAAATCATATAATTTGTCTTAGAAGTATTAACAGCAAGGTAACTCAAGGAGGTAAACACCAAAAGGTTTTCCAGCGTTCGGTTTGCTTTATCTACTAGTTCTTCCAGTGACTGTGCAGAAATTGTCAAAGCAGTATCATCTGCAAATGCTGTAACAGTTGCTTCAGGCATGTAGAACCTCAGAGTATCTATGTATACGAGAAAGAGTAATGGACCAAGGACTGAGCCCTGAGGAACTCCACATTTTACAGGATAGACTCCGCTAACGATGTCATCTATCATTACTTTAGTTGACCTTCCATACAAGTATGATTTAAACCAATCCAAGCAAACATCTTTTATCCCCAGACTAGATAGGCGACACAGCAGCAACTCAAAATCCACAGTGTCGAAGGCTTTTTTGAAGTCAACAAAGATCGTTAAAGGAATAAGACCTTTTTCTAGAGTTCCATTGATTACATCCAGAAGATGATGAACAGCATGGCTAGTAGAATGTTTACTGCGGAATCCAAATTGGCTGTCACACAATATTCCTAGTTTATCCAAATATTCATAAAGTCTCCTGTGAATTATCTTTTCATAGATTTTAGAAAAAATAGGCAATAACGATATCGGTCGCCAATTCGATAGTTCTTGTTTCTTCCCCCCTTTATACAATGGTATTACCTTTGCTAGTTTAAGACCACTAGGGAATTCGCCGGTCTGGAGTGATAGATTTATTAAGTCAGTTAGACAAGGTAATATATAAACTAGGATAGCATTTACAGCCCTAAGATTAAGTCCATCTATTCCGGCCGAGTTGGACTTCAGTCCTTTCACTGTGCTCTCGATCTCCTTTGCTGTGCACTTCTCGAACGAAAAACTGTGCCCTTCGCCTCGATTATCAATAAAGGACTTTAACAGATGTCTTCTAGACTTTTTAGCTACTTCTTCCTTAATACTTGCTCCTATGTTCGTGAAATATTTTCCGAATTCATCAGCCATTTCCTGTTTATCAGTGATTTCACTTCCATTCACCATCAGACTCTTTACTCCATCATTATCATTAGTCTTCCCTTTTAAAACCTCATTTATCAGTCGCCAGGTTCCTTTTGCATCACCACTTTTACCATCAAAAGCAGAAGCATAATATGCTTTTTTCTCACTGCGACGCTTATGGTTAACTTTGTTTCTGACTCGCTTAAATTCTTCAAATAAACTCGCATTTTCCGGGCTCTGTAAATGTTTTTCAAAAAGCTGGTTTCGCATTTCCATCATTTCAAGCAATTCTGTGGTCACCCATGGCTTTCTTGGCTCATTTTTCTTTTTCCTCATTTTCCTCAGAGGACAAGACGCCTCATATATCGGTAAGAGAATATTCATAAACCTGTCAAATGCTGTAGTTGCATTCTGCTCTTCGCTAACTTCATCCCATGCTATAGTACTAACTTGCTCTTTCAGCTTTCTCAAGTTATTATTTCTCATATCTCTATAAACTCTCTTACTTGGGTTTTTAGTCGAAGTTTTGATACTATTTATCATACAAACAATCGGGAGGTGGTCAGAAGCAGGTTGAAGGAGAACATCACAGAATGCTTGCCTCAATAGATTTGAAGAAACAAATATGTTATCAATTAATGTTGCCGACTGAGCAGTGATACGGGAAGGAATCAGATTCACTGGGTACAAATCATGAGATAATGCAAGATTTAAAAATTCTAAATTAACACTATTTAAATTCAATAAATCAAAATTAAAATCACCCAGAATAACACACTCTGATCGATTAGACTGGGCCCTGCTTAAAAACATATCAAACTCCTGAAAAAATTCCTCCGGATGAGCACCAGGGGGTCTATAAACCAGGCAAACAATTAACTTTTTACCATTATTTATTTCAATCTCAATGGAAAAAATTTCAATCTTACCTTCATTCCATAAATAAAGGTCCTCCCTTTCCTCAAAATTCAATCCCTCTCTCACCAAAAATGCAAGTCCCCCGCGCCCCATTGAATGCCGCGACTTCGATATCAGTTGGTAACCTGGAAAAGCGTAGGAAGAGAGAAGACTATACAAACTCAAGAATGATTCACAAATTCCCAAAACATCAATCACACTATCAACATTACTTAAAAACTGAACAATTTCTTCAAAAGCCGACGTTATGTGGCAATTCCATTGAGCAACACACAAACTATACAACTCTTTTTTAATTTGACCAAACTCTTCAAAACGAACGTAGCGGCTAGGACGGAGTGGCTTGGGGCATTCATCAACTCGATCTTGAAAATGGAGTCCTATCTGATGTGATAAAACATCATCAACTAAGAGCGAATTTTTTTCAAGCAACTCTAACCGAGGTATTGGGAGTAAACTAACCATAATAAGAAAGTAAAATAAAAAGCCACGATCTTGTTTTCTTCATTAGGGATAAAACCCATACATAAACTAGAAAGAAAGGAAATAGGAATAACTGAATAATAATAAGAATAGATAAACACATATAAAGACTCAAAATTTAAACACAAAAAAAAAAAAAAAAAAAAAAAAAAAAACACATATAAAGACTCATAAATTGAATAGGAATAATTGGATAATAATAAGAATAGATAAACACATATAAAGACTCAAAATTTAAATACAAAAAATCACATATAAAGACTCAAAATTTAAATACAAAAAAAAAAAAAAAAAAAAAAAAAAAAAAAAAAAAAAAACACTCAATCACGATCGAATATGTCATTCAGAGACCAAAGTCTACGAGCAGAAGTTGCATTCTCCGGACGGACGTAGATCCGACCTTGGTTTGACCACACGAACTTATTGCCGTATTTTTCCCTTGCAGCATTCAACAATTCTCTTTTTTTCTTTGTTAAGTTCTCAGCCACAAAAATCTTCGTGTTCACAAGGTTTTTTTTGCAAGCAAAAACTTTCACAGCTGTGTGACGGTCTTTAAACTTCACTAAAACAGGAGGAATTTTATTAGGGCGGCTATCAACAGAGTTCAACCGAAACCTATGCACAGATATAACATCACTATCAGCAAGACCTGAGAACGCCATCTTATTGCGTATAATATTCATTGTTGCATCTTTTAATTCAACGCCGGGGGATTGCTTGACACCGTTGAACAGTAGTGAATCCAGTCTCAACTCTTGGTCAGCATCATCGATCTTGGCTTCAACTCTAGCAACTCGATTTTCAAGTAATTCCAGTTGATTTTGACATATTTTCAGGTCTTTTTCAATCCTGTCAAATCTCGGAGTATATTCCAGTATTATCGCATCGTGAACTACGCCAATTATCTTTTCAATTTCAGCAGCAGATGGTGTGGTCGAGGGGTGAATTTTAAGTGCTTCGTTAACTTTTTGCGCTATAGCCTGTTTCATATTTTCTTTTGTTATTGCTACATCTTTAAGAGTTCGCTCAATAAGTCCCGTAGTATCTGAGCTTGTAGCCAAATTTTTATAAACAAGCGGGCTGAGAGCGAGTTCCTCAAAAGCGCCTTTAACTCCCTTTCCAACTTTTTTCATAGCTTCGGTTTTGTTAGATTCGAAATTTTTTAAATTTTGTTCCAAAACCATTTCTACTTCATGCGATCCGTAACAAAATACTTGGTACTTAAATCGACCAGATTTCTATTATAGAGAATTATAATAATATTATATTATTATTATATAGAATTATTATTATATAATATTATAGTAATATTATAGAGAATATGTTGTACAAATTAAAGACTGTAATTTCCTGTCTTGAAAAGATTTGTCAGTCTCATACTAGAGGTTTCCTATGCTCCAATTGCCACTAAAATACTTACAAAAATACTTACCCTGGCATGATTGCAAAAAAAACTAAACGTAATTTCAGTTTATTTTTAAGAGACTGGTATCGTCGTGGTTTTAAATTGTTTTGGGAAGAAGAGCCTTGTCTACTCTTCAATTGCTGGAATAATGAAAGAGTCTGGTTATAACGTCATTGTTTCGAAGGTATCGGCTACTATAATTATAAACTTTCTGATTTTTATTTGGCTATTACAAAAAGTGATTCTTCATATGAAAATTTTGTATGTGACATGGCTTCAAATAAGTAAACTTAAACACGTATATTTTATAGAATGGATAATAATGGTATTATTGACTTTACAAAGATATTTAATAAAAATGAATTTACAATATATTGTGAAAATGTGACCCCGACTTTTCATGCCAAGATGAATACAAATTAAATCCAGACAATCTGCTCCACTTATTGTTTCTGATGATTACCTATACATAGAAGAAGAAATCTAAAAGGATGGAATTTTTTTTTGTACATACAAATTTTATTAATAAACAAAATTTAGATACATTTTAAGGCATTTGACTCTTAGGGCACTGATATCTATAATATGCAGGTAGGAAAGAGTATTTTCAACTAGAAAGTCGTTCAATCGAGGATTGTCACAATAAATGTTTGGAAATTCACTGTGAGTACGTCCACGTCATCGAAACACAAATAGCGCATAAAAACCACGGACTTTGGTTGACAAATCTTGTACCCACTTCCGACTTTGAATACCCTATTTTCTACGTTGATCAAGAATTTTTTGAATGTGTGGCGTGTAGAAGGTATACGGCAGGACAACAGAATCAAAAAATTCAATATTCTTTGTTATTTGAAAGATGCAGAGCCAATGCCCCATCGTTACAGTTGATGGCCTACTGTTAACAATAATAAGGGTATTGTCAACACTTTGAATATGCTCGAGGAAAGCCGATGGTGTGCAATAGGATTTTTATTTGGACACGTAAGTATCCAAATTGAATACATTGATTATTTGATTCGTTTTCTTGGTGCCAATTTTAATAGAAAACTGCCATAAGGGGTAATTTTCCAACAGGTTTCAAATTGATTTAGCTAGATTAACGCAATACTCTCCTCCAGCAGTTCAACAAAGGTACACTCCAAGCGTACAGCACCCGTTAAGACAATAGTCACATCTTGAATACCGGACCAATACAATACAATCATACCGTGAACTATCGCAAACATTTCTTCGGTTATATCATTTTCATATAATTGTGAATCTCGACTTAGCGATTGTATAGTCAATTAGTATAAGGTCATGTACGATTTATCAAATGATAAATTGTAGAGTGGAAATCAATTTACCTTACATAAAAGAGATCAAAGTCCAAACAGTTCAAATTTATGGGGAGAATCTACCCATGATCTAACGGCGTGATCTAACGGCGTGTGCTATGAACGACAATAAGACTGCTGCGGTTAAGGTTGGAAACGAGGTTAGCAGCTGGTTTTTTTTATTAAATCAGGAGTTAAGCAGGGTTGTATTCAATCCCCGTTTATATGGATTATTTTGATAAACTTTATCTTAAGGAGCAGAAGAAAGGAAATGAGAGACCACGGAATCAAATAAGGAGGAAAAAGGGTCCTGGATTAGGCTGATGATTTAAGCGGCTTAGATGAAAGTGTGAGCAAAATGAATGACCTTTTTGAGGCTTTGCGAGTTCAGGATGCTAGCATAGGTGTGAAAATTAATCTTAAGAAGACTAAGTCACTAAGGCTAGGAATAAGTGAGGATGAAAAGGTGACATTGGGTGAATGAAAAGATTGATCAGGTGGGCAGCTTCACTTACCTTGGTAGTATTATTATTAAAGATGGTGGGAGCAGTGAAGATGTTAAAAGTAGAATAGCCAAGGCTCAGGTGTTTTTTTTTAAAGTTAAAAAATGTTTGGAAGAATAGGAAGAAAAGTCTGCAAACCAAAATTAGATTATTAGAAGCTACAGTTATGACAGTGGTCAAATATGGCCGTGAAGCATGGGCGCTTTCAAAAGCGGATGAAGATTTGCTAGATATTTTCTAGAGAAATTGCTTAAGGATTGTTCTGAGTACCCAGCTGACTGACCGCATTTCAAACGATAAGCTGTACGAAAAGTGTGGTGCAATACCACTCTCTAGACCTATAATGAAAGAAATGTTGTGGTGGCGGCTAGGGCAAGTTGTGCAGTTAAAGGATGACAGATTGCCGAAGGTTGTTTTTTTTTAGCCAACCGTCTAGGTCTAAACGGAAAGCAGGTCGTCCTCGTCTGAGGTAGGAGGAGGTCATAAAGAAAGATTTAAAGAAAATGGGAACTTCGTGTATGGGTGTAAAAAGGGAGGCTTTGGATAGAATGGGATGGAGAAGGACTTTGCGTAGCTATGCTGGCCTCAGGCGGCTTGATGCCGCGATGAGTTGTTAGTAGTAGTAGTAGTAACGGCGCGAGGACTTTTTACAAAAGCCAAAGCAAGCTTTGAAGGGATTTCACTGTTGTTAAATGATGAATCAGTGTAGGTAGACGTAGCCGTAGCCATATGTCGTTTATTCGTGATTGTATTAGGAACGAGCAATTTGATATTATTTCCAGAGGCTCTTAATTTTTCAATTGCCAAGGCAAGGTAACTCATAACTTGTTTTTTTTTTGTACATGAAGTATTGCGGTGGTGAAAGAGAATGTTACATCGGGTACAATGCCAAGTACTTTTCGCAAAATAAAATTGGACGGTGTGACTTGTATTTTTATATCAATCTTAACGTTGGGAGGCAACCATTGAGGTGTATTAAATATCTCATGATTTAGTTTCCCAAGGAAGTGTAAATCTTTAGTTGTCGCATCTCTAAGTATATTACCAGTATTAGTGTTCATTTTACATTCAAATCTAATAGCCATATCCCTCAATTTCTTATATGACTTTGGAGCCATCAATATGAATTGTATATATCTCCCATAATTTGAAAGCTTGTTGCTTGTGCTCACCAAAGTTCAACACAATTCAACAATGTTCCAACAATTTTACATAGTTAGCCCCTCGGCTGCACTTGGTTTTCATTGTTAGATTTTCTAACAATGACACGCAAATCTATAAATGTTGAACTCAAACCTATGAAATAATCTTCACTAGAATAAATTTTAAAATTGACGTCATCAGAGAGTGGTTGTTGCGGATAAAATTGTTCATAGTAACCATGTTTACACCACATCAATATTTTCTGCATTAAAAAATTTAGAAATGATTTGACTGAAGGATTAAACTCTTTATGTGGTAGATGTTATTTCTAGGAAAAGAAATCCTTTTTCGATTCAACAATTTTTACTTTCTTTTCTTTTTTATGTTTTACACTTCTGGCCTGAGTTGAGACTGATGACTGATGGAGTCTTTCTCACCCTTTTTAAACCTTTTCCGCTTTGTCGTCATTTCAATCGCTCGCCGAGGGATAGTACACGGACCTGGGATTCTTTGAAAACCTTTAAAATCATTCCCAGAGCCCCAATCATGTAGTGTAGAGGACGGCAATGCGCGGCAACCGGTGCAATATATTTTTAGACAGTGGTAGTGCAGAGCGAAATAACGTTGCAAACCAATTACTGAGACCGTAACCAGACACTGACGAACGACCCTGTAATTTTCCATTCCATGATCCAATTGTCGTGGTCCAAGTGCAGCAAAGTAGCAATCAATATCAAGACAAAAAAATGAGTTCTATTAGCCATCTCACTGAATTGGTTGAAAATGACATGTAACTACGGCCAAACCTTTTTTTATTGCTAGAGGATCACCCAATTCAATTCTTAATGTTAACTGACAGATCTCAGAATATGATGTGTTGACTGGAATGTATTGGAGGTGCTTTGTATTGTAGTGGTAATTATGTTCATGACTGGTTTTTGGTTCAACAATACGTAGAGAGGGGACAACTCCTCCGATCTGTTTGAATTTTTCTATATGAATCTTGTTGAAGAATACTTTCTATATCCTTAGCAACTTCATCACTTCTAATTGCATGCAATGGAACTGCATATGCATAGCGACTAAAACCTTTATTGCAAGTCAAATATACGTGTACGGTCTATTATGACCTCTTTGAATATCATCTAGAGTCAAAAGACCTGCTTGTGGTAAATGCAAGGGGGAAAGGCTTTAGTTTTGCAATAGTCACGGCCTCTGGTCCTATGATTTCAGTGAAGAGTATAACTGAGTTCCTTCTAACAAATACTCTTTTGCTAGCTTCTTTTCAACACTGGTGACTCATAAACCCGTTGTAAAACTTGATCCATTTTGAACGTAATCTTGATGGGAAGCGTCCGCTACCCTTTTCCATACTAAATGAGGTGGAAAGACGCGTTCGCTTAATACCCTTACCGGGCTCACTTGGCGTGCTATCTTTTGATAAATCTTGTGATAGTTCTTCGAATTCCCTTAATCGTTTTAAAACATGTTTTTTCCTCACAAGACTTTTTAGAAAATTTGACGACTTTTAAAACTTATATAAAATGACTATCAAAGGGTTCAAGTCTTTTACGATTTGCAATAACATCTGATAACAAATAAATTAAATTGTAGGGTTTGTTCAGGATTATAGCTTCAGTCTTTTTCTCGTCAATTTGTTCATTTTCAGTGAGATAAGTCTAGGGTCTTCTACTTTGCTTACGATAGGATGGGGGGATTAACTCTACAACACTTGTTAATAAAGATAAGTCTTCTTCTTGTTTTGGTTTTTTCAAAGTTTCAGAACTTTTAGTACTTTTGAAAGTTCGACCAATGGCATTTACTTTGAGAGTCTTTCACAGTAAGGTTTATGTTTGTCGACATGTCGAATGGAATTTTGAAGCAACATTAATTTTTCATCATTGGCAGTTGTGAAGACGTTCATAATGTCTAATGATTTTATCTGACATTCGTGTCCAATATTCCTCACCCCCTCTAGGACGATTTGAATAAAACGAGTGATTTTGGACAATACTCTCCCCCAACAAAAGGTTTTGCTGTAATTACATGGCATTTCTGACCCATTTAGTCAGATGGCTAATAGAACTCATTTTGTTTGTCCTGATACTGATTGCTATAGTGCTACTCTTGGACCCCGACAATCGGGTCATAGAATGGACTATTACAGGGGTCGTTCTTCAATGTCCGCTTGGGATATCGGTATTTGGTCGGCTAAGTTATTTTCGCTCTGCACTACCCCTGGCTAAAAAATAAATTGCACCGGTCCACGCAGATTTTACGTCGTCTATACTACAGGATTGGGGATCTCAGAAGGATTAAAAAAAATATGTTTCACAAAATCTCAGGTCCGGGGCCTGATCCCTCGGTAAGCGATTGAAATTGACAAAGCGGAAAAGGTTTAAAAAGAGTGAGAAGACCTCATCACTCATAAGTCTCAACTCAGCCTGGAAGCGTAAAACATCAAACAAGAAAAAGAAATAAAAAATTTTTAGATCGATTAAGGATTTCTTTTCCTAGAAATGACATATCTACCACATCAAGAATCTAATCCTTCATTTAACTCATCTCTAGATCTTTTCAATGCGTAAAACGTTGATGTGAGTGTAAAACATGGTTACTATGAACAATTTTATGCGCAATAGCGACTCTCTAAAAACGTCCATTTTCAAATTTATTCCAGTGACGATAATTTCATAGATTTGACTTCAGAATTTATAAATCTGCATGTCATTGATGTACAATAGATGTACAATTCATACTGATGACACCAAAGTCCTATAAGAAGTTGAGGTATATGGCCATTGGCTATGAATACAAAACAGAGACTGAAACTGGCAATATTCTTAGAGATGCGAACACTAAAAATTTACACTTGGGTGGGAAACTAAATCATAAGATATTTAATATACCTCAATGGTCGCCTCCCAGTGTTAAGATTGATATAAAGCTACAACTCGCACCATCCAATTTTATTTTGCGAAAAGTACTTGGCAATGCACCCGATGAAAGAATCTCTCTCACCTCAGAAATACTTCAGGTATGAAAACAACAAGTTATGAGTTCTGTTGAAATGGACATTGAAAAATTAAGAACCTCTGGAAAAAAAATTTCAAATTGCTCATTCGTCATACAATCGCGGATCAACGACATATTGCTACGGTTACGCGTACCTACACTGATTCATTATTTATCAATGGTGAAATTCCTTCAAAACCTCCTTTGGCTTTTGTAAAAAGTACCAGTGCCGTTGGATCATGGGTAGATTCTTCAAATAAATTTGAACTGTTTACATTTCCAACTCTTGTGTGTAAAGTAAATGGAATTCCACTCTATAGTTTATCCTTTGATAAGTCTTACAAGATCTTATATGAATTCCATTTACTTTACACACAAGAGTTGGAAATGTAAGCAGTTCAAATTTATGTGAAGAATCTACCCATGATCCAACGGCACTGGTACTTACATTTCCAACTCTTGTGTGTAAAGTAAATGGAATTCCACTCTATAGTTTATCCTTTGATAAATCTTACAAGATCTTTTATGAATTGTCAATACTACCCCAAGATCGAGATTCACAATTATATGAAAATGGTATAACTGAAGAAATATTTGCGACAAACTCATGGTATCATTGTATTGGATTTGTCCAGTACTCGACATATGACTATTGTCCGAACGGGTACATTACGTTTAGAGTGTACCTTTTCCGAGCCCTTGGAAAATAGTATTGCGTTAATCTTGCTACATCAATTTGAAATTTATTGGGAAATTACCCCTGATGGCAGTGTTCTCTTAGAATTGACACCAGAAACACGAATCAAATAATCAATGTATTCAATTTGGATCCTTAGAGTGAAATACTTGATAAACGTATGTAAATTTGTTTAGTAACAAAATTTCTAGGTACAAAAAAAAAACTGTGTCCTTTTAGATTTCTCCTTTAACGTATAGGTAATCTTCAGAAATGACTAGTGGTAGCAGCTAATCAGGATTTTACTTGTATTAATTAAAAAAACTTTTTCTAGAAAATAAATTTTTCAAAAAAAAGTAAAGAACTCCATTAAACAAAAAAAGAGCAAAATTAAAAAACAAAAAATCTACCAAGCATGAAACTACCACAAATCAGCATCAATAAATAAATGAAACCCAAAACGAACAGAAATTACAATAAATAACCGAGTCAAACTCAAAACGAGCAGAAACTAACATAAGTTGGGCGCAAAACCCCTATGCCTTCCCAAGGCCAGAACAAAATTTGCACTTTACTGAAAAAATATAAATGTTTTTACTTTTATAATTTTAATAAATCAAATAATATTAACATTTTGATTACTAAATATCAGTGTATGTATATTAAACTGACAATGCACATTCATTTGTATTTATTCGATCTTTACTATAAAAATGTCAAGCCTTCCAATCAATTTTGACTATTAAAAAGGGCACTAGGCCTTTCGATTTCCAATCGAATGAGCACTTTTGGAAACGACAACGCTTTCTATAAACACCTTATATACCCCCACGGCATAAATTACAGCCCTTACCCTATGGTCATTCTCAATGTTTGGGGGAATGATGGGCAAGGGGGAGAGTTAGTTGCCCTACAATCACTTTCGACCATTAAAATGGGTACTAGCCCTTTGAATTTCCAATCAAATGAGCCTGTTTTGAAGTTTCTACGACAACGCCTTCTATAAAAACCTTATATGCCCCCAGGGCATAACTAAAAAGCCTTGTCCTGGGGGTTGTGGGGGAGTGTCCTCCTTAAAAACATATTTTCTATCTGGAAATAAACTACGCTGAACAAAATGGCTATCTCAAATTTTTGATTGTAAGTGATTGGGGGAATAATGGGTGTGGTGGGGGGGGGCTAGTTGCCCTCCAATCACTTCCGACTATTAAAAAGGCTACTATCCCTTTGAATTTCCAATCAAATGAGCCTGCTTTGAAGTTTCTACGACAACGCCTTCTATAAAAACCTTATATGCCCCCAGGGCATAACTTAAAACCCTTGCCCTGAGGGTTGTGAGGGAGTGTCCTCCTCAAAAATATATTTTCTATCTAGGAAACAACTACGTTGAACAAAATGGCTATCCCAAAATTTTGATTGGATGTGTTTGGGGGAATGATGGGCGTGGGGGGGGGGAGGGTCTATTTGCCCTTCAATCACTTTCGACTATTAAAAAGGGCACTAGCCACTCAAATTTCCTTTGAATTTGAGCTCTGAAGGGGTTATCATCCTAATAGACAAAATTTCCAGAACTTAGCTAGTTGCCCTCCAATCACTTTCGACTATTAAAAAGGGCACTAGCCACTCCAATTTCCTTTGAATTTGAGCTCTGAGGAGGTTATCATCCTATAAGACAAAATTTCCAGAACTTTCAACTACGTTGAACAAAATAGATATCTCAAAATTTTAATTCGATGTGTTTGGGAAAATGGTGGGCGTGAGAGGGGCGTTAGTCGCTATCTAATCACTTTCAACTATTAAAAAAGTTACAATAAAATAGCCATCTAAGAATGTTGATTGGATGTGTTTGGAGAAAAGGTGGGCGTGAGAGGGGGTTAGTTGCCCTTAAATCACTTTCGACTATTAAAAAAGGTACTAGTCCTTTGAATTTCAAATCGAATGAGCCCTTTTTCAAGTTTCTACGACAAATAATTCAATAAAACCTTATATTCCCCCAGGGCATAAATTATAATCCTTGCTCTGAGAGTTGTGGGGGAGTGTCCTCTTCAAAAATATGTTTTCTATCTGGAAATCAACTACCCTGAACAAAATAGCTGTCTCAAAAATTATATTGGATGTGTTTGGGGGAATGATGGGTGTGTGTGGGGGGGGGGCAGTTGCCCTCCAATCACTTTCGACTATTAAAAAGGGCACTACCTCTTTGAATTTCCAGTCGAATGAGCTTTTATTGAAGTTTCTGCAACAACGCCTTCTTTAAAAACCTTATATACCCCCAGGGCATAACTTAAAACCCTTGCCCTGAGGATGTGGGGGAGTGTTCTCCTCAAAAACATATTTTCTATCTGGAAAAATCTACTACGCTGAACAAAAAGGCCATATCAAAATTTTGATTGGATGTGTTTGGGGGAATGAAGAGCGTGGGGGGTTAGTTGCCCTCCAATCATTTTCGACTATTAAAAAGGGCACTAGCCCTTTGAATTTCCCATCGAATGAGCCTGTTTTGAAGTTTCTACAACAACGCATTTTATAAAAACCTTATATGCCCCCAGGGCATAATTTGAAACCCTTGCCCTGATGGTTGTGGGGGAGTGTCTCCTCCTTAAAAAACATATCAAAATTTTGATTGGATGTGTTTGGGGGAATGAAGAGCGTGGGGGGTTAGTTGCCCTCCAATCATTTTCGACTATTAAAAAGGGCACTAGCCCTTTGAATTTCCAATCGAATGAGCAAGTTTTGAAGATTCTACGACAACGCCTTCTATAAGAACCTTATATGCCCCCAGGGCATACTTTAAAACCCTTGCCCTGAGGGCTGTGTGGGAGTGTCCTCCTCAAAAACATATTTTCTATCTGGAAATCAACTACGCTGAACGAAATGGCTATCTCAAAATTTTGATTGGATGTCTTTGTGGGAATGATGGGCGTAGGGGGGGGGCTAGTTGCCCTCCAATCACTTTCGACTATTAAAAGGGTACTAACCCTTTGAATTTCCAATCGAAGGAGCCTGTTTTGAAGTTTCTACGATAACGCCTTCTATAAAAACTTATATGCCCCCAGGGCATAACTTAAAACCCTTGCCCTGAGGGTTGTGTGGGAGTGTCCTCCTGAAAAACATATTTTTTATTTGTAAATCAACTACGCTGAACAAAACGGCTGTCTCAAAGTTTTGATTGGATATATTCGGGGGAATGATGGGCGTGGGGGGCTAGTTGCCCTCCAATCACTTTCGACTATTACACAGGGCATTAGCCACTCCAATTTCCAATCGAAAGAGCCCTTTTCAAAGTTTCTACGACGCCTCCTTCGATACGAAGTGCCCAGGTATGGAGAAAAACCAAAAAAACAACACATTGTGCCCACATCGTTCTTTAGTTAGGCAGCGCTAGCGCGCTGCCTATGATTCATCTTGGCATGTAAAGTCAGGGTTACATTTTCTACAATATATTTTATCTTCATTTTTATTAAATCCCTTTGTAAAGTCAATAATACTAATCTGATTCATATTATAAAATTCACGTATTTCAATTTGCTTATTTAAAGCAATGTCACACACAAAATTATCATATGAAGAATCACTTTCTGTAACAGCAAAAAAAATCAGAAGGTTCATAATCATAGTAGCCGTTACTTTCAAAACGATAATGTAAAAAACCAGACTCTTACATTATTCCAGCGATTGAAGCTTAGACCGGGTTCTTCTTTCCAAAACAATTTAAAACCACGATTCATCGTGTCAGGGGTAATCATGCCAATCATGCCAGGGTAAGTATTCTTGTAAATATTTTAGTGGTAATTGGAGCACAGGAAACCTCTAGTATGAGACTGACAAATCTCGTTAAGACAGGAATTACAGTCTTTAGTTTGTACGGCATATTCTGTATGCAATTTACACGGATTGCATAATCCTCACTTTTCATTATAGTCATTAATAAAAGTACAGTTCCCACAGGATGACCAGCTGCCCAATGTATACATGCATAATGGACCTGTGTGAAACATTTTTTATGTTGACTCTCTCACCGCCAAAAAGAAACTGACTGGGGAAAATGAATGTCTTTCTAGGAGGAGTGACGTCACAAAAATTGTTTTGACACGATTTTTTGTTGACTTACAAAATGACCGTGTAAGTAGTGGTAGAAGGTAAAATGACAATACTCTTTTCAATTAAAGTATCGATAAATTGAGTAAATGCAACTGGGCCACGATGTCCAAAGATGGAGAATTAGTTTTCATTATATCGTTAAGCATTTCTTGAGAAAATACTTTTCTTTGAAGAGATAACTCTAGAAAATCATAATCTAAAATTAACCACTTTTCAAATTTTACTAGATTCCGTAAGATTTATTGGTTCTTAACTCCAGTCATTTTTAACCCTGACACTCTCACTACCAATTATAAACTAAGAATTCGCCTAGTAACAAACATACTCCATTTTATAGTTTGATTCAGATTTTTCGCTTCAATATATATCACTAATGCATTTAATCCATCTAGTAGTCTCTGTAAATGTATTACATTCGCTTTAGCCGTAAAACATTATTTTTCTTCTAACTTGAACTTGCATAATGATATAATATATCCTGCATAAATCTTGTCCCATTGTAGGGTTAGTCTTCAACCTCTTGTAATTTCCACAGCTACTTTAGGTCATATAGGTTCCATTTCGCCATTACTAGTGCTTTCAATATCCAATAGTGTAAAAGCACCCGTTACAATATCCCCGATGTCTGAACACCGAACTCTTATCTGATACTGAAGCAAGATTGCGTTATTCATATTATATAGCAGCCGAATGTAAACATTGAAGTAACACCTGCTGGCTCCCTACCTAACACCTGCATCTCTTACAAGCTTAAAAAAAGTGTCTGGGCAGGGATTCGAAGGGGGTTGGCCCTAGTGGAATAGATTGGGCATCCACTGCTTGCGTTTGCTGTCTCTTTGCCGTTTTTCTCAGACTTTGCAATTGTGTTTTTTTTTAGAAACAGAGATTAGACATTTATAGACAAATTAGTTTTGTTAATAAGACTAATAATTCTAATTTTTACTAGTGTTTCTTTGCAAAAAGATGCAAAGAAACACCAAATGCTAAACGCTGGTTATGATTTTTTTATCGGCAATATCACAGGTTTCCCCTCTTGTGAGATATCAGTTCTCTTTGCTTCGTGCTTCAATGCACAATGTATTTTACACTCTGTCGAATCGGATGGCATATGGTAAGATGAAATATCAAGAAAGTATGTTCTTTAATAGTTTTTACACATTTTCAGTCATACATTTCTCAGTGACATTTATGTAAGCATGTTAAATCAGCAATTATGCACATGAATACTAGATCGAAGAAAAGCTTGATGGAAGCGTATTGTTGGTTTGAGTTATTTCCTAATTCCACGACAACCAAACCTGTATTTCACTTATCCCAACACGGTAGGCTGCTATCTCAACTAAAAAAAGAAAATAATCTTTTTCAACTGAAAGTAAGGAGTAAACTTAAGACTTTAAACGAACAGAAACTATTACGTATAGGAGGGGGATGACCCCTCCTCAATCCCTCGATCTTGCGTTAAAGTTTTTTAGAGCTTTAAAAAGGTTTTTTTTTTTTAATCAATAGCATTTGAAATTCAGCTATCGTTCTTAAACAGTTGGGACATAAATTCAAACTTTAGCGTATAGATTTAGGTATTGGATAGGGGTTAAACCCTCTTATATAGGGAATAATATCTGTTCGTTTTCAGTTTTAGTGTTGCTCCATACTTTCAGTTGAAAAAAAACTTTCTTTTATTTAATTTCTGGTCGTTTTTAAAATCAGGGTGAAAATCCCTCGCCCCTTTCTTTAAAAATATCCCTAAAAAACCTCCCGAAAATTTCTGTATATATCCCAATATCACATACTATATGTAAAAAATGTGAAAATTCCACAACTTACCACCGTTTCCTCAGGGGCTGGAGGGAATCATGTCATCCCCAGAGGCATAGTTATTGGACCTTTCAACTAAATTGAACAATTACTATATAAAATTTTAGTCGGATGTCTTTGGGGAAACTAGGTCGTGTGAAGAGGGATAGCTGCCGTTCAATGTTTTCTATCACTTTAAAAAGGGCACTAGACCTTTTAATTTCCGCTTGAATGACCCTTCTCCCATTTTTCTAGGACTAGTGATTCTATACGGTCATCTCTGCGGAAGAATAATATTAATAATTCGACCGTGATCTTTCTTTTGGCAAACAATACAGAAATTTCCACATTTTTGTAGATAATAGATTGAAACCTCTATAGTCGGATTCTTTGATATTCTGAAACTGATGGTGAGCTTTCCGCTAGGTTCCTTGACTTTTTGGGGGCATTTCCCTCCTTTTTCGAAAACTAGGCAAATTTTAAAATCAGTATAAAGAGTCAATTCTTTTGATCTATTAATTGTTGTCAAAACTCCTTTTTTTAAGTTTCGGTTAATATTGGACAGAGTTACTTCTCACGTTACCACGAACTGTTTGAATCATTGCTTTGAAAAATGTTTATAAAAAGATTGTTGGTTAAGGTGAATGGGCATCAAAACAAGACTTCACTTGGAAAAATTAGATCCTGACAATTTTTCGTGCCTTTTTTTCTTTTTTGTTACAAATATCAATTACTATAGTACTAAAACATTTAATTTATTTATTTTTCTAGGTGACGGCTACATCACTGGATGAGACGACAAAGGGACTCTCGAAAGTTTACGAAATAGGTTTGACACACCCTAACAATGTCAAGCAGAACTATTTTGTAAAGGTAATGTTTGTTTTCCTAACAATGTACATACAATTAGTATGTTTAAAGTATTAGTCCAGAATCAGACAAAAAAGTGCAAGTAAGACAAGTAGAGCGGATAAACAAAGTAGAGATGGATATGATACGAGCTAGAGGTTTTTCTGCCAAAGTAAACTTCATATTATGTTAAAATTTTTTAGCGTCGGCAAAAATGTTTCCGTATCTAGAAAAATTATTTCAAAACACTTGCCAATACAGACTCAAGAATTTTTAGTATCGTTATGAAATATATCCAGTATTTCTTTTTTAATTCCAAGAAAAAGTTATAACTATTGAATTCAATTCATTGCCAGTCGTTTATTTTCCAACAGTAAAGTTTGCATCAGATTATTTACGAAACTTGTTAGATTTCAATCTAAATCTTAATTGTCCTTATTAGAACATTATTCATATTAATTCCAAACAGCAGAAAAGCAGTTACATCAGTAGTATGGAGTCATTTACTACAGGAGGGTGGTACCCCCACCATACAAGTGCCACACTATAAAATACAAGCGCAGCCATATTGGAGTTACCAATCCCTCATATGCTCTCTATTAATTAAACAAAACTTTTACAACGATAGAAATGACATAATTTTAAGCGTAACCACAAAAAATCATTTCAAGCGGACATCCTTATCTAAGGTTATCCGATATGGAATTTTTCTGTAAGAATGCCAGTAATTAGAGCGTTATCTCAAGCCTTCCGTTACCTCAAGCCAATGTTTACAAGTGAAATTGAAGTGATATTATGTTTTATAAACAAAGTTTTGCTATGAAGTATAATAAACAATTGGATGAGATTTTTTGTACTCTAAGGGTATTGAACCGATTATTGATTTTTGATTATGACTAAAACTGGGCAGGCATCATCATTACAATGTAATGGCCCTGTGTTTTCATTAGATGAACAGAGCTGTACTCTTTTCTTCCATAGTGGTATAAGATCTTGAAGAAGGTCTAACTACTACTACTAACTAAAAACTCACCGCAGCACCAAGCTGCCTTAGGCCAACACAGCTACGCACGCTCCTCCTCCACTCCAATCTATTCAAAGGCTCCCTTTTTACACCCACCCACGAAGTTTCATTTCCTTTAAATCTTTCTTTATGACGTCCTCCCACCCCAGACGGGGACGACCTGCTTTCCGTTTAGCCCTAGACAGTTGGCCGAAAAGAACAATCTTCGGCAATCTGTCATCCTTCATCCGCACAACGTGCCCTAGCCACCTCAACCTTCATTTCATTATAGCCCTACAGAGCGGTATCGAACCATATTTTTCGTATAGCCTATTTTTGAAATACGGTCAGTTTGCTGGGTACCCAGAACAATCCTTAAGCAATCTCTCTGGAAAACATCTAGCAAATCTTCATCTGCTTTTCGGAGCGTCCATGCTTCAGAGCCATATTTGACCACTGTCATCACTGTGGCTGCTAATATTCTAATCTTGGTTTGTAGACTTATCTTCCTATTCTTCCAAACTTTTTTTAACAGTGAAAAAACACACTGAGCCTTGGCTATTCTACTTTAAACATCTTCACTGCTCCTACCATCTTTAGTAATTATACTAGCAAGGTAAGTGAAGCTGCCCACCTGATCAATCTTCTCATTACCCAACGTCACCTTTTCATTTTCACTTATTCCTAACCTTAGTGACTTAGTCTTCCTAACATTAATTTTCAAACCAATTCTAGCACCCTGAACTCGCAAAACCTCTAAAACTTTATTCATTTTGCTTTACACTTTCATCTAGGATGCTTAAATCATCAGCATAATCTAAGTCCAGGAGACTTTTTCTTCCCCATTTGATTCCGTGATCTCCCATTGCCTTTCTTGTGCTCCTTAAGACAAAGTCCATCAAAATAATCCATATAAATGGGGATAGAACACAACCCGCCTTAACTCCTGATTTAATACAAAACCAGCTGCTAACCTCATTTCCTACCTTAACCGCAGCAGTGTTATTCTCGTACATAGCACTAATCACTTTAATGTGTTTGTCTGGAATACCATTAAAGGTTAAAACCGTTACTAAAGCTCTTCTATCAACAAAATCGAACGCTTGCTCATAATCTATAAAACTGAAGACCAAAGTTGTTTGAAAACTCAGGCACTTCTCAATTATTAGCATAAGAGTGAAAACTTGGTCAACACATCCTCTATCTTATCTAAAACCGCGCTGTTCTTCTCTTAAAACTTTGTCTACAGCTTCTCTCAGTCTACAAAGTATCATATTACTAAGTAAGTTACTACCTATAGAGACCAGACTAATGCCTTGATAATTACCACACTCACTTTTATCACCTTTCTTATAAAGTGGCTTCATTAAGGTTTTCCTAAAATCGTTAGGTACTTCCCCTTTTTCAAAAATCATATTCTTAGTCTTCAGTAACTTATTTCTAACCTCAGAGCCACCATATTTAAGAAACTCATTTTCCACTCTATCAGCACCTGGAGCCTTATTGTTTTTTAATCCTTTTAGTACTGTTGCTAATTTCTCCTCACAAAACAAATCTTCCTTCACATCCAAGGTATCACAAACTTTTTCATTTTCCTCTATACATTTTCCTGCAACTCTATCTCGGTTAAGCAAATTCTCAAAATGTTCGGCCAATCTCTGTTTGTTTTTTTCGTTATCGCTAATTGCGGCCCCATTCCAATCTTTATCTGGGTCAAGTCCAAATTGACTACTCCCTCTCAATTTGATAAAATGCCAGTCCAATATTTTACTATTATGTCGTCTAGCTGCATCTTCCAGATCCTCGGCAATTTTATCCATGCCCCCACTTCACACGTTCTTAGTTCATATTTTAATGCGTTGTCTACTTTCTTTACATTCCTTTTGTTTTCATATGATCTATCACTCAGATAATTCTTGTACAAGTCCTTTCTCCTTTCTATTAAATATAAAGCCTTTTCACTAATATTTTTAGCTGCAGTTCTAGCTTTCTTCCCTAATACACCTTCAGCAACTTCACAAATTGTTTTTCTAAAATTATTCCAACCATCTTCCACATTATCAAATTTTAAACTCTCAAGTTTAGTATTCAGCTGTTCCTCGAAAATTTCTCTCAAATTCTTATCCTAGAGTCTACCAACATCATAACTTCCCGGGAGGTAGTTACCCATCCGATATTTCAGCTTTAAATTAACCCTTGACACTACTAGATGGTGATCTTTACTTTTAACATCAATAACGGCATTCCTATATACCCTAGTATCTTGTATTGATCCTGCCAGTATTCGGTTTACTGTAACATAATCAATAAGGTTTGCTGTCTTACCATCACGTGAATACCATGTTAACTGATGAGCCATTTTATTACCAAATATCGTATTGGCTATAACCAGATTGTTATAGCTGAAAAATTGCAAAAGTCTGTATCCATTACTGTTTTCTTTTCCTACACCGAATTTACCTAGAATAGGATACCATCTATCCTTATTTCTACCAACCTGGGCGTTAAAACATCCCAGTAATAAAATCATATTTCCACCTAGGACCCTGTCTATTTGTTCCTGTAACTGTAAGTAAAATTCATCTGAATCACTAGTATCTCCGTCAGTCGGTTCTACAGGGGCGTATACTACTATAACTGATACCCTGAACTTTTTAGTCATAAAAAGATCAACAAGTATTCTATTGTTAATACCTTCCTAGCCTAAAAAAGACCTAGCAGCTTCCTTATTCATCATGAGCCCTACTCCCTGTCTATGTACCCCATCCTTCCTTCCTGAGTAAACAAATTCTATATCACCTAATTTCATGCTTCCTACCCCTGAGATATGCGTTTCTGATGATTCCCAAATGGTACCGACTACATAAGCAAAGTCATAGATGTCTCTATTGTTAACTTTAGTTACAGATGGTGATATGTTTTCTTTTCCAACGATACGTTTTTTAGCTTCTAAGCAACTTTCCATTGATTTTATGAATTTTATGTTTGATGTATCAATCGAACGTTAAACTCATGATTTCCTAAGGTAAAAGAACGACACGTTACTCGACTGAGCCATGAAGCCATTAAAAATATTATGATTTTAGAAATACATTCTAATGTATTCCTTTTTTTTCGGGGCGTTGGCCAACTGATGTTAAATGTCGCAATATCATAAAAAGTTATTGGCAAATTTGATTTATCAATCGGATTTTTGGTAGTTGTTAACAGTGATCTGTTTCCGGCTATCATTTATGGCATCCCCCTGAGAATATGCATACCACGGTGATTTGATATGCATACTGGACAGACACATTCTAGTGATGGTTAATGGAACCGTGCACATCAGTTTTCTATTACCTGGCTCGCGCATGAGTTTGGACCCCAATTTCTCATCCAGGACTCCGAGTTCCCACTCTTTGCCCCCATCTCCAAAGGACCCAACCCTCCCCCCTCCAGGGCCCAACCTCCCCCAAAGACTCCCACTTGAATTTCTTAGAATGAAAAATAGACAGACTTTTTTGAACATTTTGTTCATGTGTTAAAACGACATGCAATCTGGTGAACATAGTTTTGGATTTTTTCTTATATGGCCGCCCCACTGGTGCTCTATGGTTGGTCGTCGACAATACTTGGTTTATAATATGTTTTCGATCATTATTGATTGTGAACTGGAAGGATAAACACTAAAGTCTTATTTGAAAAAAGACAAGATGTATTTTTTCGAGAAAGTATGTCTACATGATAGAGTTGTCGTAGAATTGAATGCCGCAATTCATATTTTAATTGCTGAACAAGCACTAATGGTGACATCATTGGGAACGTATGCAAGCGTTGTTGTAGCGGTGAGATATTGAATTTTTTGGAGTATCCAAAAAAATTTAATGGTCATAGTGTTAGTTATGCCAGAGTCAAATTTCCAGAGTTGATAGTGCTCAAAGATAATGCAAGTCTGAAACTAACAGTTGATGACAAATGCCAATTTCTTGCTCATTGTGTGGATAACACCTTGCCTCTTGATAAATCATATCAACATATTTGTGTTATTACCATTCAATAGATCATAAATGCAGGACAAGCGTACTCCAGCATCAATGTCAAAAATCCGTATCATGTCTATGTGTCAGAATTGTAACCTGTGTAAAAATAATGTGGGAATAGACAGTGTTATTGACAGCAAAATAAAAAGGGCATGGACAGATAGCGTCGCCAAGGAAATTAAAAACAATTTAAGGAAAAGCAAAGCATCACTGAACGTTGATAGTATCACTGGTAGTTTACCATTCGATACCGTCATTGAAAAGAATAACAGGAATGATGAAAAAGTGAAGATGAAATACTTCAAGAAAGTTTGTAAACATAACAGAGTTATCGTAGCATTGAATGCTGACAAAGACAAAAATTTTAACTTGAAAAAAGGACTAAGGGTGACACCATTGAAAATGTATGTGTGCATTGCTATGACTGTGAGAGATAAAACTTCTTTGGACAACAAATACATTCATCATTACTGGTGGTGGATATAATAAAACAAAATTCCCAGATATTATATTAGTTGACAACGAAGGTCAACTTCTTGCTTGTATCGCAGGTAACACAATATCTCTTGATAAATCATATTGCCATATTTCGGGTATTAGAATTCAACGGAAGGTAAAACAAAGACGGGTATACTGCTGCACCAATTTCATAAAACATATTGTGTTAAAGTGGTTTGATGGTTGATGAGGTGAGGTTGTGGTAGACGTCTTTATTTTCCCTTTATAGGGGAGATAAACTATGGCCTTAAGGTATTTGATCTTTGGTAGCGTGCCTTAGGCTATGACCTGACTAACGAGGTGTACCCGCTGGGAATATTCGAGGGACTAAATTTAGATTGTAGAGAGGTTGGCAATAATAAAATACTTTTATTCAGTTAACATACACTAGTACAGAAATTTATAATAGATATATATTCTGCTTGGACTGGTTTTCCCAGAGAGACCACAACTATCAGAAATATACAATAATATATAATACAATAAGACACTTAGATACTTACAGTAATCCGATATTATTCCAAGGTATTTCTAAATCAACGGACCAAAGGCCAGTCCGGCATAAGATTAGTATCAGGCCGCCCCTTCCCTTTTATGTATCTTTTATACATTTCCTCAACCACACCTTATCGGGACCCACTGATGCATATAGCTAGGAAGTGGTAATTTCTCAATTTCCTGTTAAGCATACACCTGCCAGGATATGTTCCTTATCTTAATAAAAATTGGTATTTCTAAACTTTTGTATTTGCGTCTTAATATTTTACTAAATTCCAAATTGACTTAATTAGAAAGCGTCACCACAATATCACCAAACAAATGTCATAAGATTTGCAACAGTTTCATAAAGCACCAATGTCATAAAACATATCATCAGTGTCAGAATTGCTAACTGTGTAAAAATAATGTGGTAACAGACAGTGAAATCCCCGACAAAATAAAAAGGGCATTGGCAGATAATATCACTATGGAAACTAATGACAATTCTAAGAAAGGCAAAGCATCGGTGAATGTTACTAGTTTCATCGATAATTTATCATAAGATACTATTAATGAACACAATAATGCCAACGGTGAGATGTATGATGCGATTCTAGGTGAGACCATGTTAAAAGTCGTATAATACACCGAAACAGAATAAGTGCCCTGTCACAAAAAATATTATGAACATTTTTTTAGAACTAATTCAAACATTGAAATGTTTATATGATGATATTAATATCATGTAATAATGTATATGCCATTATTTCAAATAAAATATTTTATGCATTACTTTGTTATGAATTGATTAATTTTAGGATACGCTAGCAAATCGAATGTTTGGAATTTTTAATAATATCACAACAGAAATTAATGAAAAGTCTTACAAAAGCAAAGTGACGGTGAATATTGCTAGTAATCATCGACAGTTTACCATCAGATGCAGTCAATGAGCTCGGTTAACAAATGGTTCTGTGAAATGTATACTCTCGGAAGGGTACCATAAGACGATGCTTGGTTTTTTTTTATTTTTCGCGAAATCAAATACTTTGCTCAAATCACTATTACCGACATATATTAATTTACGGTCATAGAAGGTGCCGTTTTTGTTTTCCTGTCCATATACTACCATCTTTTGTTTCAAAAGGCTATTGTGTTATCACAAGTGATTTTCCACTTAGGTTAAATTATGTTAACTGATTTCGACCTAAGTTCGTTAATTAAAAAAGTATTTTTGTACAGAACAAATTCCAAATACTTGGTAAATTCCAAGTCATATAATAGATGAATGAGTATCAAAAATTAATTAGAAAACACATTTGCATAGAAAAAACTCAGCTACTTGCTAATTCCAAGTATTTTAATTGGTGAGTGAGTATCAAAAATTAATTAAAAAAAAGATATTTGCATAAAACAAACTCAACTACTCGGTAAATTCCAAGTCTTTCAATTGATGACTGAGTGTCAAAAATTAATAAAAAAAACACTTTTGCATAGAACAAACTCAACTATTTTGTAAATTATAAGTCTTTTAATTGGTGGCTAAGCGTTAAACATTAATAAAAAAAGCAGTTTTGCATAGAACAAATTCAGCTACTTGGTAAATTCAAAGTCTTTTAATTGTTGACTGAGTATCAAAAATTAAAGAGAAAACACATTTGCATAGAACAAACTCAACTATTTGGTAAATTCCTAATCTTTTAATTGAGACTGAGTAACAAAACTTAATAAGAAAAAGTAACAAACACAGCTACTTCATAATTTCCAAGTCTTTTAAATGGTGACTGAGCCTCAAAAATTAGTAAAAAGAAAAGGTAACAAACTCAGCTACATTGTAAATTCCAAGTCTTTTAATTCGCGAGTGAGTATCAAAAACTAATGAGAAAACACATTTGCAAAGAACAAACTCAACTATTTGGTAAATTCCTAATCTTTTAATTGAGACTGAGTAACAAAACTTAATAAGAAAAAGTAACAAACTCGGCTACTTGATAAATTCCAAGCCTTTTCATCGACGACTAAGAATAAAAAATTAATAAAAAAGAAATTTTGCATACAAAAAACTCAGCTACTTGGTAAATTCCAAATCTTTCAATTGGTGATTGAGAATCAAAAATTAATAAAAAAAGAACTTTTGAATAGAAACAACTCAGCTACTTGGTAAGTTCCAAGTCTATTAATTGGTAAGTGAGTATCAAAAATTAATAAAAAAGAACTTTTGCATAAAACAAACTCAACTACTTGGTAAACTCCAAGTCTTTCAATTGATGACTGAGTATAAAAAATTAATAAGAAAGCACTTTTGCATAGAGCAAACTCAACTACTTGGTTAATTCCTAGTCTCTTAATTGGTGATTGAGTTACAAAAAACTAGAAAAAACACTTTTGCATAGGAAAAATTCAGCTACTTGGTAAATTCCAAGTCTTATAATTGGTGATTGAGTAAAAAAAAATTAAAAAAAAACCTGATGCATAGAACAAACTCAGCTACTTGGTAAATTCCAAGTCTTTTAATTGATGACTGAGTATCGAAAATTAATAAAAAACACTTTGGCATATAACCAACTCAGCTACTTGCTGAATTCCAAGTTTATCAATTTCTGACTGAGTATCAAACATTAATAAAAAAATACTTTTGCATAAAAGAAACTCAACTACTCGGTAAATTCCAAGTCTTTTAATTGGTGACTTAGCAACGAAAATTAATAAAAAAAAAAGCACTTTTGCATAAAACAAACGCAGCTATTTGCTAAATTCCATGTCTTTTAATTGGTGACTGAGCATTTAAAAATAAAAAAAAAGAACTTTTGCATAGAAAAAACTCAGCCACTAGGTAAATTCTAAGTCTTGTTAGATTTCAATATAGGACATTATTCATAATAATTTCCAACAGAGAAAATAGCACTCCAAAGAAATTTAATCTCTCACCACCACAACAACTCTCGCATACGTTTCCAACGATGTCACCATTAGTGCTTGTTTCACAATTTCACAAAAATTAATAAAAAAACAAAATTTGCATAGAACAACCTCAGCTACTTAGTGAATTCCGAGTCTTTTAATTGATGACTGAGTGTGAAAAATTATTAAAAAATATTTTTACATAAAACAAACTCAGCTACTTTGTAAATTTCAAGTCTTTTAATTGTTGACTGAGTATCAAACATTAATAAGAACACACTTTTGCATAGAAGAAACTCAACTACTTGGTAAATTTCAAGTCTTTTAATTGGTGACTTAGCATCGAAAATTAATAAAAAAAAGCACTTTTACATAGAACAAACACAGCTATTTGGTAAATTCCAAGTTTTTCAACTGGTGACTGAGTATTTAAAATTTTTAAAAAAGTACTTTTGCATAGAAAAAACTCAGCTACTAGGTAAATTCTAAGTATTGTTAGACTTCAATACAGGACATTATCCATAATAATTCCCAACAGAAAAAAATAGCACTCAAAAGAAAGTTAATCTCTCACTACCACAACAACTTTCGTATACGTTTCCAATGATGTCACCATTAGGTATTGTTTCACAATTGAAATATTTGTCCTTGTCAGCATTTAATGCTACGACAACTCTATCATGTAGATATACTTTCTCGAAAAAATTAATCTTTACTTTTTTAAAATAAGACTTATGTGTTTTTCTTCCAGTGCGCTATCAACAATGATCAAAAACATTAGAATGATACCAAGTATTGTCGACGATCAACCATAGAGTTCCAGTGGGGCGGCCGCATAAGAAAAATTTCAAGAACTATGTTCACCAGATTGCATGTCATTTTGAGACATGAAAAAAATGTTAAGAAAATCTGTCTTTTCTTCATTCTAAGAAAAAAAGGGGGATGTCCTGGAGGGGTAACCTGCAGGAGGAGGGTTGGGGCCTCTGGAGGTGGGGGCCTAGAGTGGGGACTCGGGGTCCTGGATGAGAATATTGAGGCCCAAACTCATGCGCAAGCCGGTAATAGAAAACCGATGTGCATAGTTTCATTAACCATCAGAAGATATTCTTTGTCCAGTATGCATCTCAAATCATCTCGGCTTGCATATTCTCAAAAGGATGCCATAAATTATTCCTGGAAACAGATCAATTTTAACGCCTACCAAAAATCCAATCGATAAATCGAATGTGCAAATAACTTGTTACGAAATTGTGACGCTTAACATCAGTTGACCAACGCCCCGGAAACAATACATTGAATACATTAGAATGTATTCCTAAAATTAGAATGTTTTCAATGGCTTGTTGGTTCAGTCGAGTAACGTGTCGTTCTTTTACCTTAGGAAATCATGGGTCTCATGTTCGATTCCTACATTAAACACAAACTTCTTAAAATCAATGGGAAGTTGCTTAGAAGCTAAGAAATGTGTCATTGGAAAAGAAAACATATCACAAAAAATGTGACAATTTGTGAAGTACATTTGGTTGGGGAAATAAGTCATGAGATATTTAATATACCCCAATGGCTACCACCAAATATTAAAGTAGATATAAAATTTACGCTTTTTTCATCCAATTACATTTTGTGAAAGGAACTTCCTACCAATCCCGCTGTAACGTTCTCTTTCACCTCAGCAATACTTCATGTACGAAAACAACAGATTATGAGTTCTGTTGCTTTGACAATTGAAAAATTAAGAGCCAGGGGAAATAATATCAAACTGAACGTTCCTTACACGATCACCAATCAACAATTCATTGCCATAGGCTCACACACCTACACCGACTCTTCATTTATCAATGTTGAACATATTCATTATGAAGGCTAGCACCTTCAAAATACAACAGAGTAAACCCACTCATATGCAATAGTAAAATATGTTTTTTATGAACAAAAATCTATGTTCACAATGCTATGTTTCTGAACCCTTCTTCCTTACTGCTCTTTAAAATAATTTATAGTTTGGAGATAAAAGAACTACTCCGGTCCGCTACCAAATAGGTGGCTGAACAAACTCTTGCGTAAGCCTGGTAACGGGAAATATTCGGTGTTTGTATGCATGAGACTATTTGGAATCAAAATAAGCTCTTGCGTAAGCCAATCAACGGAAAAATCTTTGTGCTCAGAAACACTAAAAATAAATACCTGGCCCGCAGGATCCACAAGGCTTTTTGGAAGCAAAATAAAGTGTCGTTGACATTCAAAACTACGTCATTGGCAAGGTCGTTTGAATTTACATAAGTAAACATTAAACTAACGTCTTGGAGACGGCCCTGAGGGATTTTCCTATCTGGTCTCTCGGACGAAAAGATACCCCATGACCGCTTATTGGCTGCTTGTAGTGCCTACACCGGGGATGGCCACTTTTATAGGCATCTAGGGGTACTGGCCGCCTGTAGCGGCTACATCGGAGATGGCCACTTGTATCGACATTCGGGGGAACTGGCCCCTTCCTCTGCCTACTCTGGAGATGGGTGCTTGTATTCTTCTATGCATCCGGGGGCTACTGCCCGCTTGTATCCGTAAGACTTTCTGGAATCAAGACAAGTGTCGTTCACTATCAAAACTACGTCATTGACAAGGTGGTTAGAATTTACATAAGCAAACAATAAACCAAATAAACAATGGAATAACGTCTCGGAGAATGCCCTGACGGTTTTTCCTACCTGGCTCACGGGGTCTATTTACCCATGACTACCATGACCCATAACCACTAACGCTTTCTTAAACATTAATTAATTTTTTAGACAAAAGAAGGAATACTATGGGTAAAAATCTATTTTATAAGCATACAATCATTGAGTATGATGATCAATTATAAATATGAAAAAATCAAACCCATCCCAAATTGAAACCATGCTATGTTTTATAATTGAGATGTTCAGGCAGCAGGTGCAAACGCTTCCTATGCAAAATAGTGTATTATGTTGCTTATGCTTCTTTATTTGAGCACTGTCTTACCACTATCATTAATTTTGCTATTTTCCTATGAATATTTTTTTTCATTGAGTTCAAAGAAGTATTCAAAAAAACAGAAATTTCAATCATTATGAGGATAATTAAGAGCTTTACCCTTGAGCTGCTGCGACCAAATGCAGATCTAAATAAAATCGGCACACGTTCTTCGAAATTGTACCAAAATCTGTAAAAGGTCATTCCTGCAAGTTTTTTATCCTATCTCAAATTTTTGTATATAACTCGATGAGATTTACCGGATAGTTCACTCTAGGAACTGAGTGTTCTTTATAAAGTTTTGACTCTGATTGATTTAAACTTCGTGACAAAAAGCCAGTTGAGTTATGAGGATGGGATTGTGAAAATTTCAGCTTGTCGCTTATAATTTTCCTTCTTTTTCATTCTCCTTTCCTTTTCAATTTTGCTTTCTAATTACGCTTCACCAGGGCCGAATAAAGGACGATTGGAGTGATTGGTCCTAATCAGGCCCCGAATTTGAAAAGGCCCCGTGTTACCATCAAAATAAATAAAACAAACATTTTGAAATTTAAAGCAAATTATTTTTAACGATGAGTGATAAATTACTATATATTCAAATAATTAAAAATATATTTATTTTAAGTTTGCATTGCTGGATGAGATTTATTAATGTATTTATTATTATATTATATAATATATACTTTATAAAATAGAAAACTTATACCCATAAAAGTTTTATGCCAAATTTACTGCATTGACTCGGGAAAGTCCTATATTAGACATATTTTGCACTACGCACTTGAACTACTTTACGTACGTAAACTACCATGCAGGTATAATTTATTTAAGTATCTAATACATAGAAAGGGCCGCGCAAAATACCCCATCGGGCCCCTCACCTATCTAGTCCGGTCCTGTGCTTCACAATTAAGCAAGTAAAATGATAACAGATTAGAAAGAAAAAATCCCATATAAAAGGACAATGTAATGAAAGCACATTGTCTACTACAGTAGATTTTACCTGTAAAAAATATAGAGTATGTCTATGGAGTATTCTACATATTAAATATCAAAGTGCGTGCGAGTGTAGCAAGACCTTGAGTTTTGTAAATTTAAAAACAAAGCTTTTTTTACAGAAGTAAAGAGTGAAATTGAAACTTAAAATGAATAAAAGCTATTGCTTCATCCATAATGCAAGCAATACCTCCAAAACTATCTTAGATAAGCTGATATAGATAACTTTTAGCATAAAAGTAGAGATGGGGGTGCTACTCCGACGAGAACACCAAATATGGGCATAGAACCACGTGGTTTATGGATTTTGTCAGTGAGAATTTGAAAAACAGGAATTTTGTCACATTTATGGATGGTTTTATGGATTTTGTCAGTGAGAATGAAAAAACAGGAACTTTGTCACATTTATGTCAGTTTTCATGGATGGTTATGTGTGTTGGTCAATTTATTTGAAGTTTTTATGGATTTTGTCAGTGAGAATGGAAAAACAGGAACTTTGTCACTTCCTTCTTGTTGTTGTTCAAGCCAGATGTTATGAGTTTCCGGGAGATCGCGTGTTTCCAATATTTGTTGTTCAAGCCAGATGTTATGAGTTTCCGGGAAACAGTATTTGTTATTGTTGTTTCCAAGCCAAATGTTATGAGTTCCCGGGAAACAGTAAATTAATGTCTGACAGATGACGTCAAGTTAATTAATGTCTTTGCATTTCCAAAGAGAATTGTCTCCGAGAAACAGTTAGATCACACATGATGTCATGATTGATTGATTGACACGAAAGGGGAATTAATTTGTTATTCTAAAGAGAATTGGTTCATGAAAGGGAAATTAATTTGGAGTTCTAACAAGAGAATCGTTTCCGAGGCAGATGTTTTGATCTTAGCGCGCGAAAAGGTTTCCAAATAATTGAAATAAGCCAGCGCAGGGATGCCAAACAAAAGGAACATGCTGAAATTCCGTTTGGGGATAATTTTGGCGAAACCGTTTTAGCTAATTTATGGAACTATTACGATGAAACAGTTAGAGACATTTTGAAAGAAGATTTTAGGAAAGGTTTTAGAAGAAAATTTGAGGGTGAAACTCTGTGGTCATTATAATACACAAGTTCCATTTGAACAGTGTTGTGAGGTCCTCTACCCCAACCCCAAAGGGTTCCGATCCCCCACCCCAACCCCGAAGGAAGCCCCCGGTACTCAAAGGCCCCCCAAGCTCCCAAAGAGCCCCAGCCCCCCCCCCCCCAAACGCCCTCCTCAGACCCTCAAAGGCCCTCCTCTGGTCCTCAAAGGCCCATCGAGCTCCCAAAAGACCACCGGGGTCCCAAAGGCCATCACCCGGTCCCCAAATGTCCCCCAGGCTCCCAACTGCCTCCCCCGGACCCCCAAAGGCCCTCCCTTTGGTCCCCAAAGGTCCCCACAGGCTCCCAAAGGGCCCCCCCGGACCCCCAAAGGCCCTCCCCCCGGTCCTCAAATGTCCACCGGGCTCCCAAAGGACCAATCGGTCCTCAAGGGCCTCCAGACCCACAAAGGCTCTCCCCGGGCTCCCAAAGGACCACCCAGCCCTTGGTTTAGTTTTAGTTAAAAGTATAGAGTGTTTTAGCTTAGAGTCATAACTTAGAGTTTTTCTTGAAGTTCTAGTTTAGTTTAATTTTAGTTAAGAGTTTGATGTTTTACCTTTGAGTTTCAGTTAGAGTTTTAGTTTGGTTTAGTTTTAGTTAAGAGTTTGTAGTTTTAGCTTAGAGTCTTAGCTTAGAGTTTAAGTTAGAGTTGTTGTGTAGTTTAGTTTTAGTTAAGAGTTTAGAGTCTTAGCTTAGAGTTTTAGTTTAGAGTTTTTAGCTTAGAGTCTTAGCTTAGAGTCTTAGCTTAGAGTTTTTGTTGAAGTTCTAGTTTAGTTTAGTTTTAGTTAAGAGTTTAGAGTTTTAGCTTAGAGTCTTAGCTTAGAGTTTAAGTTAGAGTTGTTGTCTAGTTTAATTTTAGTTAAGAGTTTAGAGTTTTACCTTAGAGTCTTAGCTTAGAGTTTTAGTTTAGAGTTTTTAGCTTAGAGTCTTAGCTTAGAGTTTTTGTTGAAGTTCTAGTTTAGTTTAGTTTTAATTAATAGCTTAGAGTTTTTGTTAGAGTTCTAGTTTAGTTTAATTTTATTTTAGAGTTTAGAGTTTTAGCTTAGTCTTAGCTTAGAGTTTTTTTTGTTAGAGTTCTAGTTTAGTTTAATTTTAGTTAAGAGTTTGATTTTTTTTTTCCTTTGAGTTTCAGTTAGAGTTTTAGTTTAGTTTTAGTTAAGAGTTTGGTGTTTTACCTTAGAGTCTTAGCTTAGAGTTTTTATTTGAGTTTTAGTTTATTTTAGTTTTAGTTAAGAGTTTAGAATTTTAGCTTAGAGTCTTAGCTCAGAGTTTTTGTTAGAGTCATAGTTTATTTTAGTTTTAGTTAATAGTTTAGAGTTTTACATTTGAGCTTCACTTAGAGTTCTAGTTTAGTTTAGTTTTAGTTAAGAGTTTAGAGTTTTTAGCTTAGAGTCTTAGCTTAGAGTTTTTGTTGAAGTTCTAGTTTAGTTTAGTTTTAATTAATAGCTTAGAGTTTTGTTAGAGTTCTAGTTTAGTTTAATTTTATTTAAGAGTTTAGAGTTTTAGCTTAGAGTTTTTTGTTAGAGTTCTAGTTTAGTTTAATTTTAGTTAAGAGTTTTATTTTTTTTACCTTTGAGTTTCAATTAGAGTTCTAGTTTAGTTTTAGTTAAGAGTTTGGTGTTTTACCTTAGACTTTCAGTTAGAGTTCTAGTTTAGTTTTAGTTAGGAGTTTAGTGTTTTACCTTAGAGTCTTAGCTTAGAGTTTTTTTGTTAGGGTTCTAGTTTAGTTTAATTTTAGTTAAGAGTTTGATATTTTACCTTTGAGTTTTCAGCTAGAGTTCTAGTTTAGTTTTAGTTAAGAGTTTAGAGTTTTAGCCTAGAGTCTTATCTCAGAGTTTTTGTTAGAGTTCTAGTTTAGTTTTAGTTAAGAGTTTAGAATTTTAGCTTAGAGTCTAAGCTTAGAGTTTTATGTTAGAGTTCTAGTTTATTTTAGTTCTAGTTAAGAGCTTAGAGTTTTTAGCTGAGAGTCATAGCTTAGAGGTTTTGTTGAAGTTCTAGTTTAGTTTAGTTTTAGTTAATAGTTTAGAGTTTTAGCTTAGGGTCTTAGCTTAGAGTTTTTGTTAGAGTTGAAGTTTAGTTTAGTAATAGTTAAGAGTTTAGAGTTTTAGCATAGAGTCTTAGCTTAGAGTTTTTGTTAGAGTTCTAGTTTAGTTTACATATAGTTAAGAGTTTGGAGTTTTACCTTAGAGACCTAGCTTAGAATTTTAGTTTAGTTTAGTTTTAGTTAAGAGTTTAGAGTTTTTTAGCTTAGAGTCTTAGTTAGAGTTCTAGTTTAGTTTTAGTTAAGAGTTTGGTGTTTTACCTTAGAGTTTTTGTTGAAGTTCTAGTTCAGTTTAGTTTTAGATAAGAGTTTAGAATTTTAGCTTAGAGTCTTAGCTTAGAGTTTTTTGTTAGAGTTCTAGTTTATTTTAGTTTTAGTTAAGAGTTTAGAGTTTTTAGCTGAGAGTCATAGCCTAGAGTTTTTGTCGAAGTTCTAGTTTAGTTCAGTTTTAGTTAAGAGTTTAGAGTTTTAGCTTAGAGTCTTAGCTTAGATTTTTTGTTAGAGTTGAAGTTTATTTTAGTATTAGTTAAGAGCTTAGAGTTTTTAGCTTAGAGTCTTAGCTTAGAGTTTTTGTTAGAGTTCTAGTTTACTTTAGATATAGTTAAGACTTTGGAGTTTTACCCTAGGGACTTAGCTTAGAGTTTTTGTTAGAGTTGAAGTTTAGTTTAGCATAGTTAAGAGTTTAGAGTTTTAGCTTTGAGTCTTAGCTTAGAGTTTTAGTTATAGTTAAAGTTTAGTTTATATATAGTTAGGAATTTAGAGTTTTACCTTAGAGACCTAGCTTAGAATTTTACTTTAGTTTAGTAATAGTTAAGAGTTTAGAATTTTAGCTTGGAGTCTTAGCTTAGAGTTTTTGTTAGAGTTCTAGTTTAGTTTAGTTATAGTTAAGAGTTTGGTGTTTTACCATAGAGACTTAGCTTAGAGTTTTAGTTTAGTTTAGTTTTAGTTAAGATTTTAGAGTTTTAGCTTAGAGTCTTAGCAGAGAGTTTTTTGTTAGAGTTCTAGTTTAGTTTAGTTTTAGTTAAGAGTTTAGAGTTTTAGCCTAGAGTCTTATCTCAGAGTTTTTGTTAGAGTTCTAGTTTAGTTTAGTTTTAGTTAAGAGTTTAGTGTTTTAAGCTTAGAGTCTTAGTTTAAAGTTTTTTGTTGAAGTTCTAGTTTAGTATAGAGTTTTAGCTTAGACTTAGAGTTTTAATAAGAGTTCTAGTTTAGTTTAGTTTTAGTTAAGAGTTTAGAGTTTTAGCTTAGCGTCTTAGCTTAGTGTTTTTGTTAGAGTTCTAGTTTAGTTTAGTTTTAGTTAAGAGTTTAGAGTTTTAGCTTAGAGTCTTAGCTTAGAGTTCTAGTTTAGTTTTAGTTAAGAGTTTAGTGTTTTACCTTAGAGTCTTAGCTTAGAGTTTTAGTCTAGTTTAGTTTTACTTAAGAGTTTAGAGTTTTAGCTTAGGGTCTCAGCTTAGAGTTTTTTCTAGAGTTCTAGTTTAGTTTAGTTTTAGTTAAGAGTTTAGTGTTTTTTGCTTAGAGTCTTAGTTTAGAGTTTTTGTTGAAGTTTAGTTTAGTTTTGGTTTAGAGTTTTAGCTTAGACTTAGAGTTTTAATTAGAGTTCTAGTTTAGTTTAGTTAGCTAAGAGTTTAGAGTTTTAGCTTAGAGTCTTAGCTTAGAGTTTTTGTTAGAGTTCTAGTTTAGTTTAGTTTTAGTTAAGAGTTTAGAGTTTTACCATAGAGTCTTAGCTTAGAGTTTTAGTTAGAGTTGAAATTTAGTTTAGTTACTTTTAAGAATTTAGAGTTTTAGCTTAGAGTCATAGCTTAGTTTTACTTTAAGTTATAGTTTGGTTAAGTTTTATTTTAGAGTTTCGAGTTTTAGCTGAGTCTTATCTTAGAGTTTTTGCTAGAGTTCTAGTTTAGTTTAGTTTTAGTTAAGAGTTTACAGTTTTACCTTAGAGTCCTAGCTTAGAGTTTTTGTTAGAGTTCTAGTTTAGTTTAATTTTAGTTAAGAATTTGTTATTTTACCTTTGAGTTTCAGTTAGAGTTCTACTTTAGTTTACTTTTAGTCAAGAGTTTAGCATTTTACCTTGGAGTCTTGGCTTAGAGTTCTAGTTTTGTTTAGTTTTAGTTAAGAGTTTAGAATTTTAGCTTAGAGTCTTAGCTCAGAGTTCTTGTTAGAGTCCTAGTTTATTTTAGTTTTAGTTAATAGTTTAGAGTTTTACATTTGAGTTTCAGTTAGAGTTCTAGTTTAGTTTAGTTTTAGTTAAGAGTTTAGAGTTTTTAGCTTAGAGTCTTAGCTTAGAGTTTTTGTTGAAGTTCTAGTTTAGTTTAGTTTTAATTAATAGCTTAGAGTTTTTGTTAGAGTTCTAGTTTAGTTTAATTTTATTTAAGAGTTTAGAGTTTTAGCTTAGAGTTTTTTTTTGTTTTTTTGTTCTAGTTTAGTTTAATTTTAGTTAAGAGTTTTATTTTTTTTACCTTTGAGTTTCAATTAGAGTTCTAGTTTAGTTTTAGTTAAGAGTTTGGTGTTTTACCTTAGACTTTCAGTTAGAGTTCTAGTTTAGTTTTAGTTAAGAGTTTGGTGTTTTACCTTAGAGCCTTAGCTTAGGGTTTTTTGTTAGGGTTCTAGTTTAGTTTAATTTTAGTTAAGAGTTTGATTTTGTACCTCTGAGTTTCAGTTAGAGTTCTAGTTTAGTTTTAGTTAAGAGTTTGGTGTTTTACCTTAGGGTCTTAGCTTAGAGTTTTTAGTTAGAGGTCTAGTTTAATTTAGTTTTGGTTAAGAATTTAGAATTTCAGCTTAGAGTCTTAGCTTAGAGTTTTTTTTAGAGTTCTAGTTTATTTTAGTTTTAGTTAAGAGTTTAGTTTTTACCATAGAGTCTTAGCTTAGAGTTTTTGTTGAAGTTTTAGTTTATTTTAGTTTTAGTTAATAGTTTAGAGTTTTAGCTTAGAGTCATAGCTTAGAGTTTTTGTTAGAGTTGAAGTTTAGTTTAGTAATAGTTAAGAGTTTGGTGTCTTACCGTAGAGTCATAGCTTAGAGTTTTAGTTAGAGTTCTAGTTTAGTTTAGTTTTAGTTGAGAGTTTAGAATTTTAGCTTAGACTCTTAGCTTAGAGTTTTTGTTAGATTTCTAGTTTAGTTTAGTTTTAGTCAAGAGTTTAGAATTTTTAGCTTAGATTCATAGCTTAGAGTTTTTGTTGAAGTTCTAGTTTAGTTTAGTTTTAGTTAAGAGTTTATAGTTTTACCATAGAGTCTTAGCTTAGAGTTTTAGTTAGAGTTGAAATTTAGTTTAGTTACTTTTAAGAATTTAGAGTTTTAGCTTAGAGTATTAGCTTAGAGTTATAGTTAGAGTTGAAGTTTAGTTTAGTTATAGTTAAGAATTTAGAGTTTTTAGCTTAGAGTCGTAGTTTAGAGTATTTGTTATAGTTCTAGTTTAGTTTAGTTAAGAGTTTCGAGTTTTAGCTGAGTCTTAGGTTAGAGTTTTTGTTGAAGTTGAAGTTTAGTTTAGTCATAGTTAAGAATTTAGAGTTTTTATCTTAGAGTCCTAGCTTAGAGTTTTTGTTAGAGTTCTAGTTTAGTTTAATTTTAGTTAAGAATTTGATATTTTACCTTTGAGTTTCAGTTAGAGTTCTACTTTAGTTTACTTTTAGTTAATAGTTTAGCGTTTTACCTTGGAGTCTTGGCTTAGAGTTCTAGTTTTGTTTAGTTTTAGTTAAGAGTTTAGAATTTTAGCTTAGAGTCGTAGCTCAGAGTTTTTGTTAGAGTCCTAGTTTATTTTAGTTTTAGTTAATAGTTTAGAGTTTTACATTTGAGTTTCAGTTAGAGTTCTAGTTTAGTTTAGTTTTAGTTAAGAGTTTAGAGTTTTTAGCTTAGAGTCTTAGCTTAGAGTTTTTGTTGAAGTTCTAGTTTAGTTTAGTTAAGAGTTTAGAGTTCCACCTTAGAGTCTTAGCTTAGAGTTTTACTTAGAGTTGAAGTTTAGTTTACTTATAGTTAAGGGTTTAGAGTTTTAGCTTGGAGTCTTAGCTTAGAGTTTTAGTTAGAGTTCTAGCTTAGTTTAGTTTTAGTTAAGAGTTTAGAGTTTTACCTTAAAGTCTTAGCTTATTGTTTTATTTAGAGTTCTAGTTTAGTTTAGTTTTAGTTAAGAGTTTTGAGTTTTACCTCAAAGTCTTAGATTAGAGTTTTAGTTAGGGTTGAAGTTTCGTTTAGTTTAGTTATAGTTAAGAGTTTATAGTTTTAGCTTAGAGTCTTAGCTTAGAGTTTTAGTTAGAGTTATTGTTTAGTTTAGTTTTAGTTAAGAGTTATAGCTTTAGCATAGAATCTTAGCTTAGAGATTTAGTTAGAGTTGGAGTTTAGTCCAAACTAGCATAACCACAAAATTACACAATATTACATAGAAATACCAAAACCATAGGTTAGGTTAGGTCAGGTTAGAAATTTGGTTTCTCCACGTTTAAGTTAGGTTAGATTAGGTTAGCTTATCATGAGCGCTCATCTAAAACTAAACTAGAACTCTAACTGAAAGTCTAAGGTAAAACACCAAACTCTTAACTAAAACTAAACTAGAACTCTAATTGAAACTCAAAGGTAAAAAAAATAAAACTCTTAACTAAAATTAAACTAAACTAGAACAAAAAAACAAAAAAAACTCTAAGCTAAAACTCTAAACTCTTAAATAAAATTAAACTAAACTAGAACTCTAACAAAAACTCTAAGCTATTAATTAAAACTAAACTAAACTAGAACTTCAACAAAAACTCTAAGCTAAGACTCTAAGCTAAAAACTCTAAACTCTTAACTAAAACTAAACTAAACTAGAACTCTAACTGAAACTCAAATGTAAAACTCTAAACTATTAACTAAAACTAAAATAAACTAGGACTCTAACAAGAACTCTGAGCTAAGACTCTAAGCTAAAATTCTAAACTCTTAACTAAAACTAAACTAAACTAGAACTCTAGCAAAAACTCTAAGCTAAGACTCAGCTAAAACTCGAAACTCTAAAATAAAACTTAACCAAACTATAACTTAAAGTAAAACTAAGCTATGACTCTAAGCTAAAACTCTAAATTCTTAAAAGTAACTAAACTAAATTTCAACTCTAACTAAAACTCTAAGCTAAGACTCTATGGTAAAACTCTAAACTCTTAACTAAAACTAAACTAAACTAGAACTCTAACAAAAACTCTAAGCTAAGACTCTAAGCTAAAACTCTAAACTCTTAGCTAACTAAACTAAACTAGAACTCTAATTAAAACTCTAAGTCTAAGCTAAAAATCTAAACCAAAACTAAACTAAACTTCAACAAAAACTCTAAACTAAGACTCTAAGCAAAAAACACTAAACTCTTAACTAAAACTAAACTAAACTAGAACTCTAGAAAAAACTCTAAGCTGAGACCCTAAGCTAAAACTCTAAACTCTTAAGTAAAACTAAACTAGACTAAAACTCTAAGCTAAGACTCTAAGGTAAAACACTAAACTCTTAACTAAAACTAAACTAGAACTCTAAGCTAAGACTCTAAGCTAAAACTCTAAACTCTTAACTAAAACTAAACTAAACTAGAACTCTAACAAAAACACTAAGCTAAGACGCTAAGCTAAAACTCTAAACTCTTAACTAAAACTAAACTAAACTAGAACTCTTATTAAAACTCTAAGTCTAAGCTAAAACTCTATACTAAACTAGAACTTCAACAAAAAACTTTAAACTAAGACTCTAAGCTTAAAACACTAAACTCTTAACTAAAACTAAACTAAACTAGAACTCTAACAAAAACTCTGAGATAAGACTCTAGGCTAAAACTCTAAACTCTTAACTAAAACTAAACTAAACTAGAACTCTAACAAAAAAACTCTCTGCTAAGACTCTAAGCTAAAACTCTAAAATCTTAACTAAAACTAAACTAAACTAAAACTCTAAGCTAAGTCTCTATGGTAAAACACCAAACTCTTAACTATAACTAAACTAAACTAGAACTCTAACAAAAACTCTAAGCTAAGACTCCAAGCTAAAATTCTAAACTCTTAACTATTACTAAACTAAAGTAAAATTCTAAGCTAGGTCTCTAAGGTAAAACTCTAAATTCCTAACTATATATAAACTAAACTTTAACTATAACTAAAACTCTAAGCTAAGACTCAAAGCTAAAACTCTAAACTCTTAACTAATGCTAAACTAAACTTCAACTCTAAAAAAAACTCTAAGCTAAGTCCCTAGGGTAAAACTCCAAAGTCTTAACTATATCTAAAGTAAACTAGAACTCTAACAAAAACTCTAAGCTAAGACTCTAAGCTAAAAACTCTAAGCTCTTAACTAATACTAAAATAAACTTCAACTCTAACAAAAAATCTAAGCTAAGACTCTAAGCTAAAACTCTAAACTCTTAACTAAAACTGAACTAAACTAGAACTTCGACAAAAACTCTAGGCTATTACTCTCAGCTAAAAACTCTAAACTCTTAACTAAAACTAAAATAAACTAGAACTCTAACAAAAAACTCTAAGCTAAGACTCTAAGCTAAAATTCTAAACTCTTATCTAAAACTAAACTGAACTAGAACTTCAACAAAAACTCTAAGGTAAAACACCAAACTCTTAACTAAAACTAAACTAGAACTCTAACTAAGACTCTAAGCTAAAAAACTCTAAACTCTTAACTAAAACTAAACTAAACTAAAATTCTAAGCTAGGTCTCTAAGGTAAAACTCCAAACTCTTAACTATATGTAAACTAAACTAGAACTCTAACAAAAACTCTAAGCTAAGACTCTATGCTAAAACTCTAAACTCTTAACTATTACTAAACTAAACTTCAACTCTAACAAAAACTCTAAGCTAAGACCCTAAGCTAAAACTCTAAACTATTAACTAAAACTAAACTAAACTAGAACTTCAACAAAACCTCTAAGCTATGACTCTCAGCTAAAAACTCTAAGCTCTTAACTAGAACTAAAATAAACTAGAACTCTAACATAAAACTCTAAGCTTAGACTCTAAGCTAAAATTCTAAACTCTTATTTAAAACTAAACTAGAACTCTAACAAAAACTCTGAGATAAGACTCTAGGCTAAAATTCTAAACTCTTAACTAAAACTAAACTAGAACTCTAGCTGAAAACTCAAAGGTAAAATATCAAACTCTTAACTAAAATTAAACTAAACTAGAACCCTAACAAAAAACTCTAAGCTAAGACTCTAAGGTAAAACACTAAACTCCTAACTAAAACTAAACTAGAACTCTAACTGAAAGTCTAAGGTAAAACACCAAACTCTTAACTAAAACTAAACTAGAACTCTAATTGAAACTCAAAGGTAAAAAAATAAAACTCCTAACTAAAATTAAACTAAACTAGAACTCTAACAAAAACTCTAAGCTAAAAACTCTAAACTCTTAAATAAAATTAAACTAAACTAGAACTCTAACAAAACTCTAAGCTATTAATTAAAACTAAACTAAACTAGAACTTCAACAAAAACTCTAAGCTAAGACTCTAAGCTAAAAACTCTAAACTCTTAACTAAAACTAAACTAAACTAGAACTCTAAGTGAAGCTCAAATGTAAAACTCTAAACTATTAACTAAAACTAAAATAAACTATGACTCTAACAAAAACTCTGAGCTAAGACTCTAAGCTAAAATTCTAAACTCTTAACTAAAACTAAAATAAACTAAAACTCAAATAAAAACTCTAAGCTAAGACTCTAAGGTAAAACACCAAACTCTTAACTAAAACTAAACTAAAACTCTAACTGAAACTCAAAGGAAAAAAAATCAAACTCTTAACTAAAATTAAACTAAACTAGAACTCTAACAAAAAAAACTCTAAGCTAAGACTAAGCTAAAACTCTAAACTCTAAAATAAAATTAAACTAAACTAGAACTCTAACAAAAACTCTAAGCTATTAATTAAAACTAAACTAAACTAGAACTTCAACAAAAACTCTAAGCTAAGACTCTAAGCTAAAAACTCTAAACTAAAACTCTAAGCTAAGACTCTAAGGTAAAACTCTAAACTCTTAACTAAAATTAAACTAGACAACAACTCTAACTTAAACTCTAAGCTAAGACTCTAAGCTAAAACTCTAAACTCTTAACTAAAACTAAACTAAACTAGAACTTCAACAAAAACTCTAAGCTAAGACTCTAAGCTAAGACTCTAAGCTAAAAACTCTAAACTAAAACTCTAAGCTAAGACTCTAAACTCTTAACTAAAACTAAACTACACAACAACTCTAACTTAAACTCTAAGCTAAGACTCTAAGCTAAAACTACAAACTCTTAACTAAAACTAAACCAAACTAAAACTCTAACTGAAACTCAAAGGTAAAACATCAAACTCTTAACTAAAATTAAACTAAACTAGAACTTCAGAAAAACTCTAAGTTATGACTCTAAGCTAAAACACTCTATACTTTTAACTAAAACTAAACCAAGGGCTGGGTGGTCCTTTGGGAGCCCGGGGAGAGCCTTTGTGGTCTGGAGGCCCTTGAGGACCGATTGGTCCTTTGGGAGCCCGGTGGACATTTGAGGACCGGGGGAGGGCCTTTGGGGGTCCGGGGGGCCCTTTGGGAGCCTGTGGGGACCTTTGGGGACCAAAGGGAGGGCCTTTGGGGGTCCGGGGGAGGCAGTTGGGAGCCTGGGGGACATTTGGGGACCGGGTGATGGCCTTTGGGACCCCGGTGGTCTTTTGGGAGCTCGATGGGCCTTTGAGGACCAGAGGAGGGCCTTTGAGGGTCTGAGGAGGGCGTTTGGGGGGGGGGCTGGGCTCTTTGGGAGCTTGGGGGGCCTTTGAGTACCGGGGGCTTCCTTCGGGTTGGGGTGGGGGATCGGAACCCTTTGGGGTTGGGGTAGAGGACCTCACAACACTGTTCAAATGGAACTTGTGTATTATAATGACCACAGAGTTTCACCCTCAAATTTTCTTCTAAAAGCTTTCCTAAAATCTTCTTTCAAAATGTCTCTAACTGTTTCATCGTAATAGTTCCATAAATTAGCTAAAACGGTTTCGCCAAAATTATCCCCAAACGGAATTTCAGCATGTTCCTTTTGTTTGGCATCCCTGCGCTGGCTTATTTCAATTATTTGGAAACCTTTTCGCGCGCTAAGATCAAAACATCTGCCTCGGAAACGATTCTCTTGTTAGAACTCCAAATTAATTTCCCTTTCATGAATCAATTCTCTTTAGAATAACAAATTAATTCCCCTTTCGTGTCAATCAATCAATCATGACATCATGTGTGATCTAACTGTTTCTCGGAGACAATTCTCTTGGAAATGCAAAGACATTAATTAACTTGACGTCATCTGTCAGACATTAATTAACTGTTTCCCGGGAACTCATAACATTTGGCTTGGAAACAACAATAACAAATACTGTTTCCCGGAAACTCATAACATCTGGCTTGAACAACAAATATTGGAAACACGCGATCTCCCGGAAACTCATAACATCTGGCTTGAACAACAACAAGAAGGAAGTGACAAAGTTCCTGTTTTTCCATTCTCACTGACAAAATCCATAAAAACTTCAAATAAATTGACCAACACACATAACCATCCATGAAAACTGACATAAATGTGACAAAGTTCCTGTTTTTTCATTCTCACTGACAAAATCCATAAAACCATCCATAAATGTGACAAAATTCCTGTTTTTCAAATTCTCACTGACAAAATCCATAAACCACGTGGTTCTATGCCCATATTTGGTGTTCTCGTCGGAGTAGCACCCCCATCTCTACTCATAAAACATAATTCTCTAAAAAATTCAAGCAAGCCCAGCTTTCAGTAAAGGGTTCGTTTTTAGAATTCTAAAAACACTGAAAAATATTACGGGTCGGCTCATTTGAACTAGTTTTCAGTATATCTTGTGAGATTGCTGAAGCAACAATTTTTATTTGCTTTAAGATTCAACTGAGCTCTTTATTTCCTTAAAAAATATTTAGTGTTTCTTAAAATTTCTTCTCCATTTGTTTGTGTTAAACATACACAAAATAAACTATACAAAAACGGTCTTCGTTTAACTTGGGAGATGAAACTAAGGAAGTGAACATTATTGTTTTTTAAGGGCATTAAACATATGTTTTACATCAGACGACTTTTACATCAGCTCCCTTCACACTTCGCACCGCTTACATTCTTACAGAATATGTGCAGGTATGTCAGGTAAATAAAGTGTGTGAGGGGTATGCCATTATCGCTTTCTTTAAGAAATTACACGTAAAAAATTCTATTATTTAAAAAAAAATGTAAATAAATGAATGTCATTTTATTAATTAGGTACTTTTTAAGTTCGTTTTCTTTGTTTTCACTTAATTAGAGAGGGGAGGTAGTATAGAAGAAGGGGAAAATTGTGAACCTCAGGGTATGTATGTTCAACTATGTAAATTATAATAGTACCCTAGTAATACTTCTCAGCTTTTTCACTCCATGAATGGTACCGAAATGTATCATATGGCAGTATGATGCATTAGAAAGAAACAATGAAGATGTACCTGTAAGAGGATGAAACTTTAATAACATCTAGCTTCAAGATGGGGGGCTCAAAACCTCTCATCTGGGAATTACACCATGGAAAATCGATTTTCTGTACTAGAACTTGTATTCTCCGGCATTTTTACCCACAGGGGAAATAATTGACGTTTTGTGGCACAAACTGGCCGAAAATGACACTTAGCTGTGGCCCGATCTCATTTCTTACGATTATCTGATGATGACTGATCAACAACCTAGATAGTCACTGCAGGACTCATGTCATCATCAAATAGCAATTTTTAAATAAAGATAGAAGTCGCTGTGGCATTTACGTTATACTGCAAGGCTTAATTCGTGCAATGTAGTATCATTTTTCAAGGTTAGGAGGGGGATACTGAAAATCTCCCGTCTAAGGTCTTGGACCATTCAACTTAAGTGGGCTTAGAGGCAATAACATTTTTCAAAGGAATGACTTCATTGTATGAACCCCAGGCCAACAATTTATTTATGAAACTTTAAATATTGGTAACTTATGCCGGGAAAGCCGAGAAAACTTTCTGATTTCATATTCTAAATTACTGTTAATTAGGGATTATTGCAATAAAGACTATGGAAAAGCTGTTTTTGAGTCTTTTAGCGCCTTTATCAGTCTTTTATCAAAAGTTGCGCATTTCATTCAATTTGACGAAGTTTTGGAAAGACTTTCAATTCGTGCCAAGTATATAATTTTATTTTACATATGGACAGTTATGCCTAATAAGTGATAATTACGTGAAGGGACAACTATATGTGATGTTTTTTCTTAAAACGTTGCTTAAAATTACCCCATACGATCAAGCTCTGGAACTTCCAAGTAAAGTGGTAAAACCGTGCTTTAATAAAAAAGACTTGAATGAATTTTTTTTTGTGTTTTCTAATGAGTTATGTATATAAATTGATTATATATTTTTTTAATTCACACAGTCTAAATCTAGAAATAACGTATTTTTCTTGTCATCGATGTTAATTACTGCCCTTCTCTTTCAGAGAGTGATTTTTTTTCGGTAGCTTATATTTACATGCATAATTTTTGGGTAGAATCATGAGAATCAATTCTAATATACTCCACATTTTTTCTACAACTCCTAGCCTATTTTTTGCGTGAAAAAATTATTCGTCTTAAGCAGGATACTCCCATTGTTATTTCCCTATTTTTTTTCTCCTAGTCTCATTGTTAAAAAGATAGCATGAGCTATGTCAAGATTACCAGGGAGTTTCCCATCATCTACTCCAATATCTCCTATTTCTCTCCTGTTCTCTTTATTCTTTTCTAGGAACCATGTTCTATAGGAAAGACCGTATCCAGGATTTCTTATGGGTGGGGTGTTTTTTCTGGGGGGAGGAGAATTACAAATAAAAACTTTAAAAACCGCATCAGACATTTGTTTATATGCATTTTTATTACGTTTTTAAGAGTTGGACAAAAGAATAGGAGGGAGAGTTCAAACCCCGTAGCCCCCTCCCCCTGAATACGGCCTTGTCTATAGGTTATAGCCTTTGAAGCGTTATAGTTCAAAATAAATTTTGATAAGTTTGATTTGTTGAAAGCTTCAAAACACTATCCCCTAAAGTTTGAAACGGAACGAGAAAAACTTATGAAACAGCTTCTTATCAAACAGTTCGTGGTAACGAACTGTAAGTAAGGAGCGACCTGGCTCAATGGTAACCGAAACTCTAAAAAACGGAATTTTGATACCAATAGATACATCAAAAGAATCAGATTTTAATGCTGATTTCAAATATATAAGTTTCAAGTGTAGTCCTACTTATCAAAAGTTACGCGCCTGAGAAAATTTGGGTGATTTTCGAAAAAAAGGGAAAAGACCCCCTAAAAGCTATAGAACCCTAATGAAAATCACACCATTATATTCAGCGTATCAGAGAACCCTACTGAGGAGGTTTCAAGCTCCTATATACAAAAATGTGGAATTTTGCATTTTTGCCAGAAGAAAGATCACGGATGCGTGTTTATTTGTTTTTTTTTGTTTTTTTTTTCCAGGGGTGATCGTATCGACCCAGTGGTCCTAGAATATCGTGGGAGGGCTCATTCAAACGGAAATTAAAAGTTCTAGTGCCTTTTTAAGTGACCAAAAAAATGGAGGGTAACTAGGCCCCCTCCCACGCTCATTTTTTTCCCAAAGTCACCCGATCAAAATTTTGAGATAGCCATTTTGTTCAGCATGGTCGAAAATATTATAGCTATGTCTTTTAGGATGACTTAATCCCCCAAAGTCCCCGGGGGAGGGCTGAAAGTTATGAACTTTACCCAATATTAACATATAGTATTGGTTATTGGGAAGTATACAGACGTTTTCAGAGGGGATTTTTTCTGGTAGTGGGGGGGGAGTGGGTCAGCAGTTATGTGGGAGGACTTTACCATGAAGGAAGTTTTCATGGGAGAAGGGACATTGCTATGAAGTGGGCGCCGGATTTCCCAGCATTATTGAAAAAAGATCAGAAATTATATATAAAAAAACAAGTTTTTTAACTGAAAGTAAGGAGCAACATCAAAACTTAAAACGACAGAAAACATTACGTATATGATTGGGTTCATCCCCTAGTCAATACCTCGCTCTTTAAGCCAAAGATTTTTTAGTACTTTCATCAGAGCTATTTATTCTAATTAACGGCATTTGTGATTAAGGGGTCATTTTTAAAGAATTGGAACAAAATTCGAACTTAAGCTTAAAGAGCAAGGTATTGACTAGGGGGCGAACCCTCTAATATACGTATTAAAAATATAAGAATATAGAGGTTCGTTACGTAAGTTAATTCGTAAGTTACGTATATTTATTACTAATAAAAAACATTCGTAAATAAAATTAAACAGGTTTCGAGAAAGCCATTTAACCAAATAAAAGTAAAATTATTATTCAATTTTTTTTTTAATTATTCATGTACGGTGAGCCAAAATCAAAACGTGCATTAATTCAAAATCGTTCAAAAATTAAACAAAAAAACAAGTTTTTTAAACTGAAAGTAAGGAGCGACATTAAAACTTAAAACGAACAGAAATTATTGCGTACATGAAAGGGGCTGTCCCCTCCTCAACGCCTCGCTCTTTACGCTAAATATTTTTATTGTTTAAAAAATTAGAGTTGTGAGAAAGTCAAACTTTAACGTAAAGAACGAGTCGTTGAGGAGGGGACAGCCCCTTTCATATACGCAATAATTTCTGTTCGTTTTAAGTTTTAATCTCGCTCCTTACTTTCAGTTTAAAAAACTTGTTTTTTTTTTTCTTAATAAATATAGGGATGCTGAGACGGAACTAGTAGAGTATTTTTGAGGAGTACTGATGAGCAACTGCCAATACTTTTACAGCTATCGCCGCAACCATGACAGATCAAGGAGTGTAGGAGACGTTTTAGCTGGGACTTTAGAGGCAATAACTTTGTAGTAAGAAATTAATACATTACATTTATCCCATGCAAAGACCTAATGTTACCAGATTTCAAATGTCGGTAACTCTATATTAGGAAAGCTGGGAAGGCTTTGATTTCTCTTGGATGGCAAAGTTTGGTAAAGAAGATAATGCAAATCTTTAGTTAGGCTTAACACTAATATTTGGTTAGGCTGACATGTAAAATACAGAAAAATATTTAAGATTTCTGGTGAAGAATAGTAACACAAAAATAGCTCAAAATAACATAGTTTCTTGTGTAGGTATATAGTCCTTTAAAAAATACAAACTTAATGAAATTTACATACATGAACTTAGTACTAACAGAGGGCTATTATGTTAAAGACTAAGGAAAAGCTATTTTTGAGTATTTTACTGTTTAGTAAATACAAAATTATGTTTTATTCAATTTCACATAATTTTGGAGGGAGTCAATTCGTATCATATGTTTCACTTTCCGTCACCTAAACACAGTTATGACGAATGTTGTATAATTACGTCGAGGGACAATTATGTGTATGACTCCTTCTAAACCACACTACTTAAAAATGCCTAATGGGTTCAAGCTCGGAAACTTTCAAGCAAAATGAGAACTCAGTGATTGAACAAAAGAAGGTTCTAATTCTCTTCTCAAGCATATGACATATATATTTTTCTAATAATGATTTATGTATATGACTGTAATTTTTTTTTTTTTTTTTTTTTTTTTTTTTTTTTTTTTTTTTTTTTTTTTTTTTTTTTTTTTTTTTTAGTGGACACAGATTAAATGACGTTTTTTTCACGAAGTTAATTAAAAATCTGGAAAAAACAATTCTGATATTTTTTTACATTTTCGCTAGAACTCCTAGTCTTTTTTGCATAACAAAATTCTTTATCTTAAGCAAGATACAAATACAATTGTATGCCCTTTTTCTAACTCTCATTGTTTACAAAATAAAGCAAGAATTATGTCAGGATCACAAGGGAGTTTCCCACCATCTGTCCTATTATCATCTATTTCTCTCCTGTTCTCTTTATCCTTTTTAAAGGCCATGTTCTATAAGCTATAGCCTTTGAAGCGTCATAGTTTCACAATAAAATTTGATAAGTATGAAATATCGAAAGCTCCAAAACACCATTCCCTAAAGAAGATATGAAACAATATCTTATAACCGTGAAGAGGTGGAGATAAAACTAGCGGAGGATGTTTAGAAAGTGGTGGTGATCAACTGCCGGCATTTTTTATTATGGATTTCCCTCTTGGAAGTGTTTTCTATTTTTTCTAAATATTCTTGGCAAACTTTCTATTAAGAAATCAGAGATGATTTAGGCGGAAAGAATATATGACTTCTACCATAGTATTTGTGCATAGTGAATGTTTGACCCTTTATGTCCAAAAAGGCATTCAGGTGAAGCTTTCAGGGAATGTTGAGGAGAGTCGAACCAAATAAAACAAACTAGGTTTATGCAGGTTATCAAAAGGGCGTATCTCAAGAATGACTTGGTAATAGTATTACTACTAATACTACAGCTACTACCACCACTACTCCTACTACCCCTAGTAGTACTATTACTTTCTACTGCTAGCAATACTATTACTTCCTACTACTACTATTACTACTATCACTGCTACTACTACTACTACTACTACTAAAACTACTACTACTACTCCTACTAATGCTACTACTACTACTACTACTACTATTACTACTGCTACTACTACTACTACTACTACTACTACTACTACTACTACTACTGCTACTGCTACGGTAGCAGTACTAGTAGTTTAAAAAAATATATTTCTAGCCACGGAATCTAAGTTCTTTATTAGACCGTCAAAAAATAAATTTAAAAAAAAGAGGTGGGTAGTAATTTTTCCCTTTCGAGCTATACCGTACTGTATATTTATTAATCTGTAGTAATGAGATTTGAACACTTTTTGCTGTCTATAGTATTCTAGGTTGTTTTTCCACTTCAATTAATTAGCAGCAAATGAAACAAATTCTTTCCTTTAATTTTTCATTGCCATGAAATGAAACAAGCATTGAATTCTGAAAACAATGTTTTATCATTATTTTGAACCTAAATTTGTGACCGTCATCACTAATATTTAACTGTTTTTGTTTTGGCATCAGTAGTATTATTCTTTCAGGTGTGATATTAAATATGGGCATCCGTGTAACGAACGCCCATACTTACATGTGTTACATCACACACGGGCGATATTTACATGCTTGACATCACACATGGGCGATGTCACATGTATGACATCGCCCATGTTAACATGTGTGAATATCACACATATTCAGGTGTGATATTAAATACGGGCGTTCGTGTACTTAAAGTTCGTGGTAACGAACTGTAAGTAAGGAGCGACCCAGCTCAAAAGTAACCGAAACTCTAAAAAACGGAATGCCAAAAAATACCAATGGATTTACCAATAGATACCAAAACATACCAATAGAATTTGATACCAATAGATACATCAAAAGAATCGGATTTTTATGCTGACTTCAAATATATAAGTTCATCAAGTTTAGTCTTACGTATCAAAAGTTACAAACTGAGAAGATTTGCCTTATTTTCGAAAAAAAGGGGAAGCATCCTCTAGAAGTCATAGAATCTTAATGAAAATCACAGCATCAGATTCACCGTATCAGAGAACCCAACTGTAGAGGTTTCAAGCTCCTATCTGCAAAAATGCGGAATTTTGTATTTTTTTTGCCAGAAGAAAGATCACGGATACGTGTTTATTTATTTATTTTTCCCAGGGGTGATCGTGTCGACCCAGTGGTCCTAGAATATCGCGAGAGTACTTACTCGTAAGGAAATTGAATGTTCTAGTTCCCTTTTTAAGTGATCGAAAAAATTTGGGGGCAACTAGCCCCCCTCTCCCGCTCATTTTTTCCCCAAGGTCACCCTATGAAAATTTTAAGATAGCCATTTTGTTCAGCAGAGACGAAAAATATAATACCTATGTCTTTGAGGATGACTTAATTCCCCACAGTCCCCGGGGGAAGGGCTGCAAGTTGTGAACTTTGCCCATTGTTTACACATAGTATTGGTAATTGCGAAGGATATAGATGTTTCAGGGGGAATTTTTCTATTGGTGGAGGGTCCGGGGGCAGGGGTTACTTTGGAGGATCTTTCCATGGAAGAATCTTTGATGGGGGAAGGGAATTTTCCAAGTTTTTTCAACTGAAAGTAAGGAGCAACATTAAAACTTAAAACGAACAGAAATTACTACGATTATGAGGGGATTCGCCCCCTCTTCAATACCTCACTCTTTACGCTAAAGATGTTTTAGCACTTTGAAAAGAGCTATTTATTCTATTTAAACGGCTTTTCTGATTCAGGGGTCATTCTGAAAGAAGTGGAACAAAATTCGAACTTTAGCGTACAGACCAAGGTATTGACGAGGGGGCGAACCCCCTCATATACGTAATAATTTCTGTTCGTTCTAAGTTTTAATGTTGCTCCTGGCTTTCAATTGAAAACAAAACTTCTTTTTTTTTATTCCAGAGAAATTGCTTACGGATTGTTCTGGGTACCCAGTTGACTGACCGTATTTCAAACAGTAGGCTGTATGAAAAAAGTGGTTCAATCCCATTTTCTTGGGCCATAATGAGAGAAAGGTTGAGATGGCTTGCACGTTCTGTGGATGAAGGATGACGGATTGCCAAAAATTGCCCTTTCCGGCCAACCGTCTAGGGCTAAGCGGAAAGCAGGTCGTCCGCGGTTGGGGTGGGAGGATGTCATAAAGAAAGATTTAAAGGAAATGGGAACTTCCTGGGAGGGTGTAAAGAGGGAAGCTTTGAATAGATTGGGATGGACAAGGAGCGTGCGAAGCTGTTTTGACCTCAGGTGGCGTGGTGCTGCGGTGAGTTGTTAGTAGTGGTAATAGTAGTGACATTAAACGTCGCGGAAATTATTTCGTTTGACCGAGTGCTATTATATATTGCCTAAATTGATTACCTTCAATTAAATTTTTTTATAGATAATTCCCATGGAAAAGAAGAGTGGCAATGAGTCACAAAAGCACACCTTAGAGGAAAGGGAGCTGATGTTCTATCGGGATATATTACCAGGGATTCACAATCTGATCAAACAGAAGGAGCAACATGAGGATATTTATATCCCTGTACCAAAGATATTCTATGGAAAATCCTCTAAAGGGTAAATTATGTCTACAATCATGTCCACAAATATTAAACCCTCATTACATCATGTTAGTAACACTGCTAGCTTTAGAAGCCAATCTTAACAAGTCCAGTGTTCTAGTGTTTTTGGATTGAAGTACAGAAGCACTTGATTGTGTCTTTAACTTTTGTACTTTCACTCTATAAAATCAAGGACTAGCACTGAAAAAATGATGAATTTGCTTCTTGTTAAGCCATTTTTTGGAAGTCAGTTTAACCAAATCTCTAATTTTATAAAGATAATTTTATTTACATGCATATATCTCTGTGTACGATTTACGCCTAAACTAATGTACGAATTTTTCGAATATATATTCTAGCAAAACAGAGAGTAGCATTTGCACATCATTGTTTTCATCAGCAATACCCTTCAGAGGGAATGCCCTGGAAACAAGAACCTAAGCAAATTTTTACATTGCTTAGAGAATTTGGCAAATATAATGTGCTGCAAATATGATGAAAAACTGTATTAATTATTTTAAAACCATATAGAAAGTTATCTCTAGAAACGGGAAAAAGTACTAAGACCTTTGGCAAAAACTCCTAAAATATTGCCCATAAAAGTTGCTTTACAAAGAATTCACCTTTTCAAAGAGGAAATATTTAGTGGCAAATAAAGAGTGAGTAACATGGACTTTTCTCCGGAAGCTACACCATTCTTGAGCTCTACCATCCAGAATCACACCTTATATGGGATTTTACATCACGTGGGAAGTTTTTGCAAATATAGAGTAAATAATTTAAAATCATTAAATAAAATGGCAATAAATATCGAAAACAAATTCAATGAAAACTTTGCCAAAAATACCCAAACCTTAGCCCCCCCCTCCTGAAAAAAAATATAGATACATATTTTTTATAATGATGCGCGAGAGACGAAGGCCTGAGTCTCAGGCATTGAAGGCCGGAGGAACTGAAGGCCGCTTCTGAGGATCGAAGGCCAAAGTTGCTGACTCTAGCGAGTAAAGCTAGTGGAGGAAAAGGACAAAAAGTCCAAAAATCGGGCTTTTGGCTAGCCTAGAGGCCTATGAAATAATAACTTCTATTGTTGTGTACATCTGTACAAAACAGATGTACAAAACAATAAAAGTTTTAATTGTACATGAAATCAGCCTTTGCAGCATCTCTATATACTTGCATATAAGAGGGCCTCGCAATGCCAAAGACCCCAGCTGTCAAAAGAAGTGAGTTTATTGAGGTATCAAAAGCCGAGAAGTGAGTCTTGCTTTTGGCTGGTTCATTCGAAAATGAGCTGAATAACATTCTTCATGTTTATTTATAGAAGTTAAAGCAAAGAATCTTAGAAATTTTCCCTCAAGATGTAAGTTGATATTTGTAATTTGAAATTGAAACGCAGAAATAAAGCTTCTTTTGTCTTGGTCAAACTGATTTCTAAACGAAGCGTTTCTGATTTCAAAAATTAAATATAGGTACATAAATTGGTTGGGACTCTAATAGAAGTCCCTCTCTAATAAATAACCTCTAACTTTGTCTTTTTTACTGCTGTTGATGGATTTGACACAATTCAGAATTTCATACTTTTTAGGACGGTATGAACGTATTTGCTGCCATTTTGAGCATTAAACAGGATATAACTGACATTTAGTAACTACATGAAACAACTGATCTATTTCATTTTAAAGTTTGTATTTGGGTAGCTTTTTTCTTGTTGTCCATGAAAATAGATTCCGCTATTTTTTTATGACTTGTCTCACTTTTTGAAATGGGAGACATGGTAGAAAGTAATTTGAAAATTTTTATCCTTTGGTAGAAACGAACAACCCGAGGAAGCCTTTGTTGTACTAAACGATTTGAAAGCATCGGAAGGAGATGCTGGATCAACCAATCAAAGTATTGAACAGATCGTTAACGCCATTGCTGTTTATCATGCAGCTGCCTCAGCTTATATCAGGACTGAAAAAATCCTCCCTAAGGAACAAGAATGGCTCACAACAAGAAATGATGACCACTTGGACGATCTAATGAAGGTAAATTTTATATATAATAATTGGACCATACTTAGTGACTTTTGATTAACCTTACTTATTCAGGATGAATGTAGTAGCCTCACTTATTCAGGACTTTTGATTAACCTCACTTATTCAATTCTAAGTTGAAGAGGAACTTTTAGCATAAAATCATTTTGGCGGTCGAAGTCAAGAAATTTCTGGTCTCATCCCCCATCTAGTAAACACAAAATTTTAATTTCCCGATCAAAATTACGTAAACACGAAAAACAAAAATTTGAACAACCTAAAAGTTTCAACTCGATCCCCCCATGCCTGTTAGGAATATATTGCAGATATGCTATTTTTTACAGCGTGACAACACTAAGTAGCATTTGATTTGCCCCGTTGGTTAACCGTGCATACATTATACATTCGATTCAGCAAAGGCATTCACGTGGAATGGAGACAAAACCATTCCCTCACCCTGCCCCTCCTTGCAGGCTGAAATTTATGGTGCACTTGACCCCCCCCCATACTCCCTGATAATTTCAACTTGGTTCCACAAGCTGATTCCGAGATATTGCAGATACATCTTTTTGATATCCTAGCAGCGTATAGAGTTTTTTTTCACCTTGCTACCCTCAATGATTTATCTTGTAAATAAATTTGTTATACTTTGCTACTATAGAGTTCCATAGGGATTAATAGTGTAAAAACATTGATGTATCTCTGACAAAAGGGAATATATTTGATAAGTTACGTCGCCAAACTCCATGGGAAATTGAAGAGATTCTCAGTACAGAGAAATAAGACTTGTATACTTCATTTTTAGAAAGGCAATTCTATCTTTACACAATGTTTTCCTCAGAATATGTGATTTTTGCTCGTGGAAAATCGTACCCAAACGGAACAAACTAATAGAGTTTCCTAGTCAGTATGCACTTTTCCTTGCAACAGAGAAAATTTTTGTCAATTGGTTGAAAATAAACAGGGAATTGGAAAATTTACATTTATGTTCGCTATTGGTTATACTTAAATTCAAATTATAACTTTCAGGTTCTCCCCAGCCGTATTAAGTTGATCCGCCATCTCGGAATGTCAGATGTCGCTGATAAGCTTACCATTCTTCTTCCATACGCTACAGACATCGCGACTATCAAATCGAATGATGATGAAAATTCATTACAAACTATATTGTTTGGAGACCTTCAAATTTCAAATATCCTCTTCAAGCGTAAAGACACCAAGGTAAATTTGCTTAATTTATGAAATAATTTCACGTTATTTATATTAGATAATTTTATTTTAAGATCATTAAATATAACTATAATAGTTTGATAGATTAGTCAGATTTATTGATTAGTAGATACATAGAATATTTATAATAACCTTTTCAAGTTGGATTCAAATATGTAGACGTATTTGAAAGATTCCAGTTTTGATTCAAATCAATGATAGTTTTGACCAAGTTTTAAATGTTTTGATTTCTGTGTTAATCAGTGTTTTTAGTCAGACAGTTACTGGATTTAGATACCTAGTATATCCAGGTTTAGGTTAAGGGTGTCTGGGCTCTCTCAAAGTCTCGTCAATAATCATTAGTGGTTGACCTTTTCGGGATTCCAACCCAAATAGGGCAAATAGGAGGTTTCGTTGGGAGCAGGGGGCTAGCTGGCTCTTGTTAATTTTCAAATACTTTTATGCATCAGCTATAGTATATGTTCATACATTAACTTATTTTCTCAAAATAGGGTTTTTTACCACTCATCGGAAGCTTCAGGTAAAGGTGAGAAAGGGTGAACGCCCCTAACAGTATTTTTAGTGATGTAAACTTATATGCATGTGTTTTGTCTAACATATTTTCGTATCAGATTCTGGTTATGTTCTGGTGTCTGTTTTCTAGCAAACTAAATTTCTTTTTGACATTTCTTGAAAGTCAAGCCTTGATATTTGAAAGTCGTGTATTTACATTTGAAAATCAAGTCTTTTGAGGTTTAAGTGTAGACAAGTGACAAGTTAAGGCTTACTTAGGCTTACTAAGGCTTACTAAGGCTTACTTAGTTCAGTTCAGATTTTGTCCTCGTGTGAATATTTCTGTTCCAACTGTATTATATGTGTAAAAAAACATTTTATATGTCTACACAAACTCTGTGAGCTGGAGACACTAAAAACACTTTACCGGTCGAACCCCATATTTTCAGGTTTGTAGGCGTTTACCCCCCCCCCCCACGATCTTACCCCCCAGGAAAATATCTAAGCGGAAAACACCCCCCCCCCTCTGGTGGAAGATAAGGCTTTCCAAATTTGAGAATTTGATTTTAGTTTTATGTTTTTAATTTCCATAGGGGGAAGGAATTTTGATACTTGTGTATTATGCGCTATTCACTCAAGTTTACCCTGTGTAAAATTCAAGAACACACCGTTTTTGTTTTTTTTTTTTTTTTTTTTTTTTTTTTGTTACAAATGAAACTCAGAGAGGAAAGAAACTAAACTAAAATCAATAAAATCAAAAAGGTTTAAAAAAAAGGTTTCTTCAAAAAGGTTTTTTCAAAAAGGTTTTGAAAGGTGTTTTCAAAAAGGTTTCTTCGTTACTTTATAAATAGATTTGGGCTATAGATTTGAACATTATGGGGGAAGGTAAATTATTGCGGGTCTGTATGTAAAATGTGTTTGGTATAAATATTCTGCATATTAGATAGATAGATAAATAAGTGTATTTTACAACCAAATATACGGCCATGAACACATTAAAATAACATAAATGAATATATTGAATTGGGGGGGGGGGGTGTTTAACCGCTGGAAAATTACCCAACCCGGAAAATCCCTCCCCCAGAAAATGACCCCTCCCCCCGTGAAAAATACCCCCCACGGAAAGTAACCCCCACAGAAAATATCCCCTCCTTGGAAAATACCCTCGCGAAAATACCCCCCCCAGTGGAAAATAAGGTTTCTAAATTTGAAAATTTTATTTGAGTTTCTTTAGTTTCATTGAAAAGCGCTAAGGAACGGGAAAAAGAGGAATTTACGCACAAGAAGTATCTTAAAACCTAGAAAAAAAAATCCATTTGTGTCGAAAAGACTTCCATATGAACTTCTGCAATTTTTGGCAGTAGCGGGTGCCAAATTAAAAACAAATGAAGAAGAAAAAAATATATAGGCAAACATTCATCAAAATTAAGCTAAAACATATGGCACCAAAAAGTTTAAGAAGGTTTGGCTATCATAGGCAGCGCGCTAGCGCTGCCTAAATAAAGAACGATGTGGGCACAATGTGTTGTTTTTTGGTTCTTTATACCCGGGCACTTCGTATCGAAGGAGTGTTCGTAGAAACTTCGAAAAAGGCTCATTCGATTGGAAATTGAAGTGGCTAGTGCTCTTTTTAATAGTCGAAAGTGATTGGAGGGCAACTATCCCCGCCCCACGCCCATCATTCCCCCAAACACATCCAATCAAAATTTTGAGATAGCCATTTGGTTCAGCGTAGTTGATTTTCAGATAGAAAATATGTTTTTGAGGAGGACACTCCCCCACAACCCTCTGGGCAAGGGTTTTAAGTTATGCCCTGGGGACATATAAGGTTTTTATAGAAGGCATTGTTGTAGAAACTTCAAAAAAGGCTCATTCGATTGGAAATTCAAATGGCTAGTGCCCTTTTTAGTAGTCGAAAGTGATTGGAGGGCATCTAGTCCCCCCCCATGCCCATCATTCCCCCAAATACATCCAATCAAAATTTTGAGATAGCCATTTTATTCAGCGTTGTTGATTTTCATATAGAAAATATGTTTTTGAGGAGGACACTCCCCAACAACCCTCAGGGCAAGGGTTTTAAGTTATACCCTGGGGACATATAAGGTTTTTATAGAAGGCATTGTTGTAGAAACTTTAATAAAGGCTCATTCGATTGGAAATTCAAAGGGCTAGTGCCCCTTTTAATAGTCAAAAGTGATTGGAGGGCAACTAGCCCCCCCCCCACGCCCATCATTCTCCCAAACACATCCAATCAAAATTTTGAGATAGCCATTTTGTTCAGCGTAGTTGATTTTCATATAGAAAATATGTTTTTGAGGAGGACACTCCCCAACAACCCTCAGGGCAAGGGTTTTAAGTTATGCCCTGGGGGCATATAAGGTTTTTATAGAAGTTGTTGTCGTAGAAACTTCAAAACAGGCTCATTCGATTGGGAATTTCAAAGGGCTAGTGCCCCTTTTTAATAGTTGAGTGATTGGAGGGCAACTAGCCCCCCACGCCCAACATTCCCCCAAACACATCCAATAAGAATTTTGAGATAGCCATTTTGTTCAGCGTAGGCTAGTTGATTTTCAGATAGACAATATGTTTTTAGGAGGACAGTCCCCCAGAGGACACTCCCCCACAACCCTCAGGGCAAGGGTTTTAAGTTATGCCCTGGAGGCAAATAAGGATTTATAGAAGGCGTTGTCGTAGAAACTTCAAAACAGGCTCATTCGATTGGAAATTCAAAGGGCTAGTTCCCTTCTTAATAGTCGAAAGTGATTGGAGGGTAACTAGACCCTCCCCCACAGCCCCTCCCCCCCGCCCATAATTCCCCCAAACACATCCAATCAAAATTTTGATATAGCCAGTTTGTTCAGCGTAGTTGATTTCCAGATAGAAAATATTTCTTTGAGGAGGAAACTCCCCAACAACCCTCAGGGCAAGGGTTTTAAGTTATGTTCTGGGGTATATAAGGTTTTCATAGAAGGCGTTGTCATAGAAACTTCAAAAGGGAATCATCTGATTGGAAATTCAAAGGGCTGTGCCCTTTTTGGTAGTCAAAAGTGATTGAAGAGCAATTAGCCCCCTCCCCCCACGTCCATCATTCACCCAAACACATCCAATCAAAATTTTTAGATATCCATTTTGTTTAGCGTAGGGTAGTTGATTTCCAGATGAAGGACACTCCCCCACAGCTCTCAGGGCAAGGGTTTTAAGTACTGCCCTGGGCGCATATAAGGTTTTTATAGAAGGTGTTGTCGTAGAAACTTCGAAAAAGGCTAATTCGATTGGAAATTCAAAGGCCAGTGCCCTTTTTAACAGTTGAAAGTGATTAGTAATATTTGTTGTTGTTGTTGTTTAGACCAGGGCACTTCGTATCGAAGGAGTTGTCGTGGGAACTTCGAAAGGAGCTCATTCGATAGAAAATAGAAAGGGTTGATGACCTTTTTAATAGTCAAAAGTGATTGGAGGGCAACTAATCCCCCTTCCACTCCCACCCTCCCATTGGCCCATTATGTTTAAAACTAAATGTTGCCTTAAGATTAAACCAAAATGCATTGTGATAATGCTAATTCCCAGTAAGGCATCTCAGTAGTATCCCAAGAACGACTGAGGGTATTATGTTCAAATTTTCGAGGCTACTTCTGCTCTTAAAATTTAACCAAATCAAAAGAGTGTAAGTGTATCCAAGCTATCAAAGAAAGTAAACAGATTTTCTTGCGAATGATACCAAGTCTTCGATTTCAGGTCAACTAGAGGAGGTATGAAACTAAGTTAAACAGTACTATTTGTGTCCAGAATTTTAAAACGGTGTGTGTTGTTAAAAATTGCTGAAAATTTTTCTCCAGCATACAAATAGCAGGCCAAACCATAAAGTCTTAAAAAACGAAAAGATTTAAAGTGTATTTTCATTTTCCCTGAAAAGACTATGTCAATATAAAACGAACAGAAATTAATCAAAAAATTCTTTCCACAAAATAAGTTTTTCAAAGAAAGTAAAGAACTCCATTAAACAAAAATGAGCAAAAATAAAATCAAATAATCTACCAAGCTCGAAACTACCACAAATCAGCATCGATAAATAAATGAAATCCAAAACGAACAGAAATTACGATAAATAACCGAGTCAAACTCAAAACGAGCAGAAATTAACAGAAGTTGGGCGCAAAACCCCTTGCCTTCCCAAGGCCAGAAAAAAATGTGCACTTTACTGAAAAATACAAATTAATGTGCATTGTCAGTTTAATATACATATACTGATATTTAGTAATCAAAAGGTTAAAATTAGTTGATTTATTAAAGTTATAATAGTAAAAAAATTTATATTTTTTTCAGTAAAGTGCAAATTTTGTCCTGGCATTTGGAAGGCATAGGGGTTTTGCGCCCAACTTTTGTTAATTTCTGCTCGTTTTGAGTTTGACTCGGTTATTTATCGTAATTTCTGTTCGTTTTTGGATTTCATTTATTTATCGATGCTGATTTGTGGTAGTTTCGAGCTTGGTAGATTATTTGATTTTATTTTTGCTCATTTTTTGTTTAATGGAGTTCTTTACTTTTCTTTGAAAAACTTATTTTGTGGAAAAAGTTTTTTTGATTAATCCTTTGAAAGGATAGTTGCTTTGGGAACCAACAAATTCTAAATTGTTTAAGTTTTAACGGACGAAAGCTTTGTCAAATTCTATGAGTTTGTTTTTCTTTTCTTCCGAGCGTAAAACTACCACAAATCATCATTAACAAATAAATGAAACACAAAACTAACAAAAATTACAATAGAAAGCCTAGTCAAACACAAAATGAGCTAAAATTAAAAGGAGTATGGTTGACAACACCCATGTCTTCTTCAGACCAAAAAAATAATTTGCACTTTACTTAAAAAAAAAATAAATAAATAAAAACCAGCATTGTCAGTTTGATATACATATTCTTATATCTATTCCTTATAGTCTTAATACTTCTTTATTTGTCAAAGTAAAGTGAAAACATTTAAAATGCATTTTCTTTTCAGTAAAGTGCAAACTATGTTCTGGTCTTGAGGAGGTTTTGGGGTTTTCAGCCCTACTCATGCTAATTGTTGCTATTTTGAATTTGAATAGGTTATTTATTGTAATTTCCGTTTGTTTTGGGTTCAATTCATTTATTTATGGTGATTTGTGGTAGTTTTACGCTTGGAAAATTTGAATTCGTTTCTACTCATTTTTGGCTTAACGAGGCTGTTTACTATTCTTTGACAAACTTAAATTGTGGAAAAAGTTTTTTATATTAATTTCCGTTAATTTTTCATTGACATAGTTTTTTTCATATAAAAATATTTTATATCTTTTTAATTTTTTTCTATTTTACTCCATAGTTTTTACTTTGAAGATTATTTGACTTTATTTCTGCTCATTTTTGGTTTAATGAGGATACTCTTTACTTTTCTTTAAAAAACTTATGTTTCCCCTTAACAAATACTATCTGTAAGTAATTATAAAAAAAGAACAAGTTTTTTAACTGAAAGTGAGGAGCAACATCAAACCCTAAGACGAACTGAAATTACTGCATATATGAAAGGGGTTGCTCCTCCTCAAGACCCCGCTCTTTATGTTAAAGTTCTCTCTCCATGAAAAAGCTGATACTTGTGTGTTATACGCCACTGACTCAATATTACGATGTGTAAAACTTATAGCAAACTGGTTTCTTCGTTACTTTAGAAAACAAATTTGGGCTATATATTTGCACATTAGGGGGGGGAGGGGTTAAAGTAGGTACAAGTATCCTTTATATCATGAAGTAAGAATTGTTTTCTGACTTCAAACTATTCAAATACTTTACCCCCCCCCCCTTATGTGCAAATATAGCCCAAATTATATATTTCCCATATATTCTGTCACTTGTCTTTGTCTTGTCTCGCGCTAGGCTGAAAAAAAAAACTAACGAGAACCGGTTTTGTTCTCGAATTGTACACAGCGTAAACGTGAGTGATTTGCCCATAATACACAAGTTCCAAACAAAACCCCTTCACCCTACAGACATTAAAAAATCAAAATCAAATAAATTCTCAAATTTGGAAAGCCTTCTTTTCCACGGCGGGGGGGGGGTATATATCGGGGAGTAAAGCATTTGGACAATTTGAGGTCAGAAAACAATTCTTTCTAGATATATGGCCACTAAAAAATTACAGAAGAATAGCGAGATATCTGGAAATTTTGTTAACTGAAAAAAAAAGTATAAAGTAAATGTAATGTTTTATTTAAGCGTTTTTCCCAATTGTTAAAAGTTTTTTTTTTCACTGACCGTTTTCCCAAGTATTAAATACTATTAGATTGATGTAGTTTTTCATTCTAAGTGTTCTATGATGATCGCTGATCAAAGTTTATGTTATTTGTACCTTTCATTTATGTTATTTACTGTGTTCATGGCCGTAAATTTTGCTTTAAAATACACTTATTTATCTATCTATCTAATATGCAGAATAATTGTACCAAACACATTTTGCATACAAACCTGCGATGCTTTACCCCCCCCCCCCCAATGTGCAAACCTATAGCGCAAATTTATTTCTAAAGTAACGAAGAAATTAACGAAAAAACTGGTGTGTTCTTGAATCTTATACAGCGTAAACTTGTGTCAGTGGCGCATAATACACAAGTAGGAAAATTCTTTCCCCCTACGGAAATTAAAAAAATAAAACTCAAATAAAATTCTCAAATTTAGAAAGCCTTATTTTCCACAGGGGGTGGGGTGTTTTTCTGGGGGGGGGGGTATTTTTAGCGAGGGGGTATTTTTACCGGGGAGGTATTTTCCGGGGGGGTGGTATTTTCCGTGGTGGGGTATTTTACGCGGGGTGGGGGATTTTTCGGGGGGTATTTTCCATGGGGGGCATTTTCCGGGGGGGGGGGTAAACACTGGCCACCATTCTCGGACAACACTACAATAGGACAATAGAGAAGAAGAGAGCACACTTGGGATTTTACAGTGACTAAGCAAAACAAAATGAGTCAGCAAAATCGTGATTATTAAAATTCAGTAAATGAGACAATAAAATTACTAAGATGAACAAAAGAATATACAAATACTGTCGGAATTTTGGCCACTGAAATCTTGTTTTGAGTCAGTTTATATAGAATTTTTACAAAAAAAAAAAATTCAAAATAAACAAAATAGATAAAATTATAGGATTGTTGAAACAGAACATAATACTAAGAGAATAAAAACCGCTCAGAGCTACAGCAGTTTCGCCTGTCAGAAAAATGTTGGACGATCCCATGAAAACTTTAGCGTTTGGTAGCAACTTTATTGGAAGAAACCGGCTAGAAAATAGGCTGCTGGAATATCAGTGGTCGGTCTGATTGTGTATTTAAGTGCTAAAGGACAGCTTAACTAAAGAAAATAACAATATCAAGTATATAGACCAAACAAATATAAATACAGTGCCTGATGATTTAGAGCTAGCGAAGTATTTCAGCCTAGTGAAGGAAGCTTGAATCTCTTGATTTTTCCAATGTTTTTAAAATTGTACATACAATTTCTGCTTTTTACATTTTTCCTAATTCTCCCCTACCCGAATGCTTTAACCCCACATGGTTTTAAGAGTTTTTACCAATTAAATAGTGACCTGCATAATTATGGAACTAGGCAAAGTGATAATATAGTTGTTGATTTGGGTCGTGGTACCAGGTCTCCATTTTCAATAAAACACCTGGGTCCATCTGTATGGAATGAGCTACCATTCAGCATTAGGGCGGTGGAACACGTACCTCAGTTTAAAAAGAATTTAAAGATTATTTTTGGGTGGAATTTGTTGAATTTTATTATGGCTGGTAGACTGGGTAAAGGAGGAAGAGGAGCTGGAGAGGTAAGGGTGGGCTGGGAAGGTAAGGGTGGGTGGGGGCTAAGGTAGAGTTGGAAGCACAGGGTGGTGGAGGGGATGGAGATTTGAGTATTGAAGAGTAATAGAGACTGGATTTTTATTATTATTTTTCTTTTATGTTTTTGTTTATGTATTATTATTTTTATTCAGTTATCTATTTATTTATCTATTTTTTTCATATATATATATACAGGTTATATTTTATTTATTTTTGGTTTATTTATAATAGTTTTAATTAAATGGTTGAGGTTGAAGTAAATAGTTGAGTTAATAGGTTAGTAGTTACGTGGACTTTGGCGCGACCGCAAACCCTCATAGGTTTTCTCCAGCACAAAAGTGTTGTTTAATTAATTTTTTCGTTTTGAATGTGGATTTATAAACTTATGAACATAAACTGCTAAAAATATAATTACGTGGGTGAAATCAGCAATAAGCCCTGGGAAAGTCAAATATTATTATCCAACATGTGACAAAAAGAAGTCCAATTGTACTATTTAGTATCATCAAACCTATTGCATCCACTTTCTCAAAGTAATTTCGCACATTCCCAAATCAATTACTTCTTTTAATTAAAAAAAGAGTCTAATATCTTATGTTGCGACGTGAATTTGATTGACATTAATTAAATCCTACACAAACACAGTATTGTATGATGTCGTTTTCTCCAGTCTGCAAAAATTGTCTTCCAACACGATTATTATAATTGTCAGAAGTTATTTCTACTGTAGCGCTCATCAAAAGGCAACGCCCATACTCATCCTTGGTGGGGTCCTATAGGTGTCATGGGATTTTCAAATTAGACCGTGCAGATCATATAAGACGAGAGAGAATGAAGATCTAGAAGGCAAAAGAGTCCACAATCTGAGCCTTTTTTGATTTCTTTTGATCACAATCTGAGGCTTTAAAAGGCGTATGTCACATGGAAATTATATGCGTAGAGCAGGCACGCCCCAGGTTAAACATATTACACATGCACACTTGACTGAAGTCCTCTTGGTTTTGGAGATGCCGTCATGTCATTTGACATTTAGAGTAATTTTAATGCGGTTGCCTCAACTTAAGGCATAAAAAAAGATCTAACTACATTATACTTAAGCCGTAGATGGTGTCTGGGGATGAAGTATTTTTTAATTTCAATATTTGTATTTATTGCTGTTTTTTATATCATATTGCCATTAGACACCTCCCCATAAGAAATGATAAAAAGAAATCTTTTAAGATTAATAGTGACTTAATTCGAACTGTTGTCAAAGAATTACATAATCGGCTTTTTGGTTGATTCTTTCAAAATAACTTTGCGAAATAAACTGTTTTAGGCTTTTCTGTTAGGCGGGTACAAAAAATATATAACTCTTCAAAATCTTGGGTTATGGTCAAATACTATCTTTTTGTAAGTGAAAATATTCGTCGAAATTTATCTGCCCAAAATAGGACTAGTAATTTCGGAGTTTTTTTTTAACTAAGGTCATAGCTAATTTTGTCTTATTTAATGATTTTTGTCTTAACTATAATTTTGTCTGTGATTAAAATTCTATGTTAATTAAGCTAATATATTTGATTTCAGGCTAGCAAGTTAATATCATCTCACTGGCAGTCTATTGGCCTTGGACATCCGTCATACGACTTGCTGCATTACTTATTTGTCAATACACCGACTGATTTCCTGAGGAATAATTTGACGTCAATTATAGGGCTCTATTGGCAAACGTATAATGCAACACTTTCCAAATTTGGTTACAATCTTGAAAAGGAAAATAGTACTTTTAAAGAATTTGCAAAAGAATGGAATAAGAATGCCATATATGGAGCAATTATGGCACTATTAACAATCCCACTATCGGAAACCAGAGAAGAAGAATTAGCAAAAGCTGTTGATGCAAAGAACCTTAGTGTAGAGCTGAAAGACACTTTACTGAAAAAACTTGAGGTTATAAAATTTTGTGAAGAGGAAGGTGTAATTAATGCCGCTTTGAAACACTACTGCCCTTCTGCTCAGCCTTTAACTCTACCAGAATATTTTTGGAATGAATTATTTGCTATAACTGGTGCTATATCTGTCTCTAAGAAAATGGAAGGAATACTTGACGGCTCTTTAAAGTCTGATGGAAAAGATGGCTATTACATTGATGTAGATGGGGTCGGAATCAAGGTAAGAGATAGGTTTATTTAGATAATTTTGTTAGGCTTTCTGGAACCCGTGTCTTTAGTAGCATCAACAGCATTGAAGAATAACGGGTTTACTGAATGAACGAATGAGTTTAATCATGCAGATTAAAAACAAATAATCACAAGTGGAGTAATATAAAGAAAAGAAGAGGCTTGGGAAACAAACACTAGAGAAAGGCATTAATAAAGAAAAATATCTGCAGGTATGGAACTGGAATACGATCCTTTCCACTTATCACAGAATTACTTCTCGAAGGGGGCAAACATGACAAAAACTGTAAAAAGTGGTAAAAACGAAAACCAGAGTAGGTGTTTTTTTATCCTACAATAAAGGCCCAAAAGAAGAAAAAATCCAAGGAGGAATAAAAAAATCTATTTTTTTTACCGGTTGAAAAATGCTTCTATCTACTTTTAAGAGCCATTTCTGTTTGTGTTTTTGGTTGAGTTCGTGATTTCATTTCCTGTATTTCGTACCGAGGTAGAGAAAGTGTTTCATGTGTGCTTTCTATGCTTTAAAAGTTCTCTTATTTCCAAAAGAATCGGAAGCTCCCCTCTTTAGGAAGCTTCGTTTCTCTGTAACAATTTTTTTTGTAACAATTCCTTTCTTTGTAACGATCATAGAAAGTTGGCCAACGGCAGTAATACCAGCTTTTAAACTAAACGTGATACAATTTTCTTTTTAATACTGAAAAATACTTCTGGAATAGCAGATTGCAGACCTGGAATCTGCCTGGAATCATTTTAACCCTGCTTGCACCAGAATCAGTTCTTTGTTGTTGTTGTTGTTGTTTGGGGTTTGACGCGTTCGACCAATCGGTCATATGCGTTCGTATCACTCAATTATTCTGTGCCTTCTATAATCACTAGCTTGCTTGGGTGTCACATTAGTCAATATTCATTGAGCCATGTCAGGTATCACTTATTGTGCTATTGGTAGGGGGTCATTCACATGTAGCAAATGCCTGCGTCGAAAAACAAGAATCAGAGTAATTCGGCACTGCTTTGTCATAAAACAAATAAAATGCAATTGCAACACAATTAAATAAATAATGCCAATATACAACACTCCTGTCACGTGCGTCAACTAAAAAAAAAAAAAAAAAAAAAAAAAAAAAAAAAAAAAAAAAAAAAAAAAAAAAAAAAAAAAAAAAAAAAACTGATAGAACATAGATAAAAGAAAAAATATACAAATTGTGATGACTCTAAAATGAGCTAATATAAGGGTGTAAAAAAAAAAAAAAAAAAAAAAAAAAAAAAAAAAAAAAAAAAAAGCTTCAAACTCCTATCTGCAAAAATGTGGAATTTTGCATTTTTAATTAACTTTAACGAAAATTACACCATCACATTCAGCTTATCAGATTAAAGAAGTTTCACGCTCCTATCTGCAAAAAGGTGGAAATTTGCATTTTTTGAAGGAAGGATTTTCATGAAGGAAGTTTTCATGGGGGAAGGGACATTGCTATGAAGGGGGCGCCGGATTTCCCATCATTATTTAAAAAAAAAAAATCAGAAATTAAATCTAAAAAAACAAGTTTTTCAACTGAAAGTAAGGAGCAACATCAAAACTTAAAACGAACAAAAAAATATTAGCTATATGATTGGGTTCACCTTCTAGTCAATGCCTCGCTCTTTAAGCCAAAGATTTTTTAATACTTTCATAAGAGCTATTTATTCTAATTAACGGCCTTTGTGATTAAGGGGTCATTTTTAAAGAATTGGAACAAAATTTGAACTTTAGCTTAAAGAGCAAGGTGTTGACTAGGGGGCAAACCCCCTAATATACGTATTAAAAATATATGAATATAGAAGTTCGTTACGTAAGTTAATTCGTAAGTTACGTATATTTATTACTAATAAAAACGTTCGTAAATAAAATTCAACAAGTTTCGAGAAAGCCTTTTAACCAAATAAAAGTAAAATTAATATGCAAATTTCGTTTTAATTATTCATGCACGGTGAGCCAAAATCAAAACCTGCATTAATTAAAAAAACGTTCACAAATAAAAAAAAACAAGTTTTTTTTAACTGAAAGTAAGGAACGACGTTAAAACTTAAAATGAACAGAAATTATTCCGTATATGAAAGGGGCTGTCCCCTCCTCAACGCCTCACTCTTTACGCTAAAGTTTGACTTTCTCACAACTCAATTTTTTTTAAACAATAAAATCTTGTTTTAATTGCAATTTTTTTTAATTAACTTTAACGAAATTCACACCATCAGATTCAGCTTATCAACAAACATTATTAAAGAAGCTTCAAACTCCTATCTGCAAAAATGAGGAATTTTGTATTCTTAATTAACTTTAACGAAAATTACACCATCACATTCAGCTTATCAGAGAACCCTGTTAAAGAAGGTTCACGCTCCTATCTGCAAAAAGGTGGAAATTTGCATTTTTTGCTCGAAGAAAGATCACGATGCGTGCCCTCCAAAAAATGTAGGGCAACTCCCCTCCCACGCTCATTTTTTCTCAAAGTCACCCAATTAAAATTTTGAGATAGCCATTTTGTTCAGCATAGTCGAAAATCTAATAAATATGTCTTTTAGGATGACTTAATCCCCCACAGTTCCCAGGGGAAGGGCTGCAAGATATGAACTTTGCCCATTGCTTACATATTGTATTGGTTATTGGGAAGTATACAGACATTTTCAGGAAGGATTTTTTTCTGGTGGGGGGGGGGGGGCTGGAGGAGGGGGTTACTCGGGAGAATCTTTCCTTGGAGGATGTTTCTTTGGGGTAAGGGACATTTCTATGAAGGGTGCGCCGGATTTCCAAGCATTATTTAAAAAACGATCAGAAATTAAATTAAAAAAAAAACAAGTTTTTTCAACTGAAAGTAAGAAGCAACATCAGAACTTAAAACGAACAGAAATTATTACGTATATGAGGGGGTTCTCCCCCAAGTCAATACCTCGCTCTTTACGCTACAGTTTTTTTTAGTGCTTTCAAAAGATCTATCTATTCTAATTAAACGGCCTTTGTGATTCAGGGGTTTGTGAACTAAATTTTTTTTTAACTTTTAACGTAAAGAGCGTGGTGTTGACTAAGGGGAGAACCCCCTCTTATACGTAATAACATATACGTAATAAAAAAAAAAACAAGCGATACGGCTCAATAGTAATCGAAACTTTTAAAAACGGAATTTTGATGTCAATAAATGTATCAAAAGAATGGGCTTATAATGCTGATTCTAAATATATAAATTTTATTAAGTTTAGTATTACTCATCAAAGGCTACGAGCCTGAGAAAATTTACATGATTTTTTAAAGAGGGGGGAAGCATCCCCTGCAAGTGAAAGAATTTTAATGAAAATCCCACCGTCAGATTCAGCGTATCAGAAAACACTACTGCATAGGTTTCAAGCTCATATCTGCAAAAACCTGCAACTATATCTGCAACGTATTTTTTGCCAGAAGAAAAATATACGAATATAGAAGTTCGTTACGTAAGTTAATTTGTAAATTACGTCCGAACCAAATTTAGAGACAGCCATTTAGCAAAAGAAGAGTAAAATTTTTATGCAAATTTTGTTTACTTATTCAATGACGGTGAGCCAAAATAAAAGCTGCATTAACTAAAAAACGATCAGAAATTAAATAAAAAACAAGTTTTTTAAACTGAAAGTAAGGAGCGACATTAAAACTTAAAACGAACAGAAATTATTCCGTATATGAAAGGGGCTGTCCCCTCCTTAACGCCTCGCTCTTTACGCTAAAGTTTAACTCTGTCTCACAACTTTATTTTTTAAAACAATAAAAAAATTAGCGTAAAGAGCGAGGCGTTGAGGAGGGGACAGCCCCTTTCATATACGGAATAATTTCTGTTCGTTTTAAGTTTTAATTTCGCTCCTTACTTTCAGTTTAAAAAACTTGTTTTTTTTATTTAATTACAAATAAGAAGCAAAATCTTGCTACTTATTTGAAAAAGGATTATGTAAGGTTTTTAATCCGTACTATTGGAAGCATAAAGCGGGTCCATGGTCCCTCCGTTATCCCCATCCCTCCTGTCACTATTCCCAGGGGAAAGGTGGGCATGACACACCTGGCTTGGACCAAAATTACGCATGGATTTTTTAGTTGGTATTATTGAACGATCAAAGTGGATGAGAGGCCCTAATGCTGTCCCATTCCTCCCACTGTCAACTTTTAGCTCAAAGATAGGCATATTGCATCTTACTGCAATATGCCAATTAATACAATTAATGATTTTTAATGTACATGATTGAAGGACCAAAGTTGGTTCATGTGTTGCCAGTGTTTCCGTAGAAAGGTAGGCATGTAGCACCTTGCTTAAATCAGAGTCATAAAAGAACTTTAAAATATGAATGATTAGAGGCAAAATGCGATGCTATGGATTCTCTAAACCACATCGCCTTCTGCGTGCGGGTTTTCTTTTTTGCGGAAAAGTAGGCTAGGCACACTGCAGTTTGTTTGATTTGGGATTATTCATCAATATTTGTGGAGGTATAAAATAGGCCCAAAACCCAACCAATATCCCCAGGCTTTCCCATCACCAACTTTTCAGTATGTTTCACCTTGTTTGAACCGGAATGACACAAGGATTTTCAGTGTATGTGACTTATTCTGGCTTCTGTTTCCTCCACAAGCTTTTTAGCAAAACAGTGGGTAACTTGACCCTTTTTTTAACCGTAGCCACGCAAGGATTTTCAATATGCCTGATTGCAGAATCTAATGTGGAACAGTTGCTCCTTCAATCGCCCTCCTCAAACTTCCTCATTTCCACCTTTTAAGAGGAAACATAGGAATGTCGCATCGTGTTTAAATCTAAAACGTGAAACTATTTTCAATCTGCATGAATTTAGGTACAAAGTGAGCCCATGGTCCCTCAAAGACCCTTCCTGTCTCACGACCAGCCTTTTGTGGAAAAGTAGATATGTTGCGTCCCGTATAAAGAAGAATCATACGAGAATTATATACCTGCATTATCCCAGGCACAAAATGGCTCTCAGCACTGCCATGACTACCTCCCATCATCAACTGTTTCGCAAAAAGCTGGGGAGGCCTTTTCTCACCATTTGACTTGGAACTTAGTGGATAAATACCTTACGCTAATGGGACATTAGACTGATTATTTTCAAAGGTTTGTTTCCCTTTGCAAGTAATTTTAAGCCAAGAAAACAGCAGATGAGTTTTTAGAGGTGTCAACCACTTTTTGCCTCCACCAACCTTCTACGCCAAAGTGTCCGCATTGACTTGGATTTTGCAGGACAGTACCAGCAGCCAAGGATACATTAATTAAAAAAAAATTGTACTGTTGAAACTTATAAGCCATATACAAGTATGCAAAAAAGCTTAATCATTCGAGGATCCGTCTTCTGTCATAAAAAGGAAGAGGAAAGCAAGAACCATGTAGCTTATTTTTTTTCAGGGACACGGGGTTACATAATTGGGTTAATTAGTCTGCATTCTATTTCTTTTTAATACGTTTATGATAAGGAAATTTTTTATCAAACAATTAATTAGTATTATGTTTTGAGGTGAAGTAAAGTAGTAATAGCTTGTACATGCTGCGGTTTTAGAAATAGCAACGTAGGTCGTGTTAGGTTTGTGTTCTTGAATAAAACAACAAACTTTTAGCTTATATACATAGTTAAAACTGAAAATATTGATTGGGTGTCAGGAAACAGATAATAAGGTTGGCATTTTGAGATGAAACCCGTATTTTGAAACTGTCTTTGAGGAATGTGTAATTATTGTTATTGTTATTTTGTTGTTTTATTTAACAAATTTTTCTTGAGACATACCATTTTTAAAGTTTTGAGGCTTTGAAAGCTATGGTAGTTGACGGTGAATAAGAAAAATTAAATTGTTGTTGCTGCAGTACTCTCGTCAGCAAAATAATGTAGCCTGTTTACTTAAAAACAAAGTAAATCCTGGAAATTAAAAAAAATATCATACTGTTTAACGCTAAACTTTTTTATTTATACAATGGCGGCCTAATGACACATAAATACTGACTATAAGCTTCACTTATTTCTTCTGTAAGATATAACGAGTCTCTAGCGCTGCAGTCGATCGCCATTTTTTTTTTTTTTTTTTTTTTTTTTTTTTTTTTTTTTTTTTTTTTTTTTTTTTTTTTTAATGCAATTAGTTTTGGCATGCTTTTTTAAATTTAGGTTCTACAGCCATCAAATTTTACTTTATTTGCTGGATTTCAAGTCGTCCAATGGAAAAATTGTCTTCATGAGGGTAAATATACGTTTTGCCTCTATTAGGTATTTTAAAAAAGAAAATTTAAAAAAAGTCAATTTTGTTGCTTGTTTACAGGCTATAGCAACAATAAAACCTGTCTCATGCCATTTCTAACGATTTTATTTTATAATAGGTTACTGTTGACAGAGGATCTAAGCTTGGAGATGGCTACGCTTGTGACACCTATGCAATTACTGCTGCACATCCTGACGGAAGAGTAAATCAAGCTTTTGCTAAGGTAGTTTTTGCTAAGGTCCTTTTGGTAAGGTATTTTCGTTACGAATACGGTTTTTACCCGAAAATATTATTTATTCTAAGTATATTGTCGTGTCCAAAACCCAAGGGTCTTTTCAAGGAATTCAAAACAAGCCTTATATGTTTCACGGTGGCAGTTATTTTCTTTGCAGATTTAGATAAAAAAAAAAACTATGTTAAAATTACAGTGTATAGATATGGTTTGAGTATAAATGATATGATATAATATGTATTAACACTAAAAGTAAATCATAAACAGATATACACCCTTAAATGCAAATTAAATTACAAATAAATTACAGAAAATGGTCCCTATGTGTCATACTTGTACCCAAGAACTTACCCAACTTCTCAATCTCCATAAAACTTCTATCACTTAACGTTTTATCCACCCATACCTCCCTTGTACTCCACCCCAACCAGGAAAAAATTTTTCCCTCAGATTGTTTAGTTCTTCACATAAACCCAAAAATGAATTAAACCATTCTCCCCACACATTGGTCAAAAGTAAGGTCTTAATTCGGACTTCGTCGTTCCTAGATATTTTCTCTAATCACCAAAGGGTAGAAAATTTTCCCTTGCTGATATTGTCTACTTTAGTTCCTCCTTATCATCCTTCAAATAATCTTCTTCTCCCGATGCTTCCTAAATCCTAGCATACAGAGAGAAAAGAAAAACGCGGACGCTATTATATCACAATACCATTTTTGGATTTTCTGGTTCTCTAAATAATTCTTTCCTGTTTGGAAACTAACCCCTTTTCTAGCCCTAATCCTTTCCCATTATTTCACTGCCTAGCTTTTCTCGGGTTCTCCGTAACTTTCTAAAATATATCTTTCTTGGCTAGCCCAAGGACCTTTTCTCCTGTCACTCAAGCACTCTTGGTATGCTGCCTTTAATAGCCTATCATCTATATAGATACAAGTTTTTCTTAATGCCCAACCATGCCTCGTAATCAGAAGCATTCATAATCTCTTATACTAGTTGCCCCGAATCCCTCCGTAAATCTAGTCGATTAAACTTATCACTTCCACCTAAAAGTTTCTGGAAGAACCTTAACTGATCCTCTCTAACTTATTCCCATTTTGGAATCCCCATATTTCTCAGCCATAACTGAAAACTGGGTTTAGGTGACTACGTATTGAAAATCTTCTTCATTAACTTCTCCTCCAGAGCTTCCAAGATTCTCTGGAATCTGCCTTTTTAAACTCTTCCTTAATCCTACGGCTGTCTCCTAACTTAAATTTATTTTTCTTTCTCTTAAGCAGTTTCCTATACTCCTATCCTTTTTCACGATATATTCAAAGACACTCGCTCTTTTCTTTGACTATCCTTTAAACACTTAAAAATGTGTTTCACTCCTCTCTATAATTCTTGCACTGGGTTTGTCACCTCCCTGGCTAAGGACCGATCAGCTGTAGTTGTTCAAATATATTCTTTTTTTCTAGCGAAGATCAATCTCCCCTATTTCCTGTGAAGTATATATGTCCTTGCAATTGTGACCAGTGAATAAGGGTTGACACTATTTCGTTTTTGGCACGACTGTATGAGACACTTACTGGAAATATTTATAGAACTTTGCTTCTAAGGTCAGCTGCTCGTTTAGAAGGCTTGCGTGTTGGTTCTAAAATGTTTTTATCGCCGCATTCTGCATAGCTCTCAGGGTGTTATTATTGACTGAGAAGTTAGATATTTTTCCCATTCTTGTCTGCATCTGCACTTTATTAAATCATACATGACTCCTCCTGAAGATCTTCCGTTCTCTCCCTCCAAATAATGCAGCTTTTGCAATCTACTTATGCCAGATTGTCAATATTTGTTCAAAGATGATGCCTTGGTATTTTGAAGCAAATACAGCCTGCTCATTGAAAAAAAATGTATCATGCACCATTGATGTGATATGACAGATGTGTCATTTACGTATATAGGCTTTGGAGAACTTTGTATTGATGCAAACACCACAAACAGAGAAGTGTGTACACCTTATAAAAGTTGATCAAGACAAGTATACTATGGAGTAGCACCAACTCAAGGTAATAATATACATACGAGATGCAACTCATATAAGTTTTTTAGCTCAAGTGTCATTTGTTTGAATTTTTGGCTCTTGTGCTGTTGATATGACTTACATTAAATGATAGCTTGGTGTGTTCAAAAGTTACGACTGGGGAAGATTACTACACAGGGTCATTTGACAAAGTTAGGCTTCTGGGTGGCTTTGAAGAAACGAACGGTTGTAATTCAAGCTGGTCCTAGAAAAAAATATAATAAATCCGCTTGCTACATCCAAGTTGCATATAGTGTGAACACGTACTTTCACTTCCGTTCTAGGAGTCTGTGAATTGTCAGTGACGAATTTGGGAAACCTTTTCTATCAGGAGATCACGTTGGTGCATTCAATATATTTGGGTCAAGGAAGTTCAGCAATTTTTGCTGCAACTATTAGTATAGAAGTCTTCTGTCTAACTCAAGGACTCCGTATCCTCATTATTATTAGAGTTAGGACCACTTAAGATATTTCAGAATGTTTTTTTCTAACGGGTTAAAATAAGGTATCAAAAACATTGTGTTCAAGTGCAATTAAAGTTGTAGGAAACCTAAAAATGTATGATCTAGTTTTATGTTTGGCTCAACTTTTTTGTTTTATTCTTCAACATACTCTTTTTTCTTTTTGTTTCTAGTTGCTTCCACAACTTCCCTCACAGAGAGAATTCGTGTCATCAGTCGGAATACAAGAAAGAGAGATTAAAACATACAAATATTTCCACTCTGCTATTAGAAGCTTTGTCAAAGCGCGTGGTCTTGAAGAGGAAATACAGCTACTTGTTCCCAAAATGATATTCACCAACACTGGAGCTTCAGCTTCGAATGAAAGGTAAATTTTTTATTGTGTATGCAGTGCTGCAATTTTCACTAGTTGATTACTTTCCGATTCTTTTCAATGGTACAAGGTTTTTTTTCGGTTGCAATCAACATATTTTTTTTTACGTTGACAATTTTGTGTGTCCCTAGTTAGGATTTTGCTTTTCGTCTTCTCCTTTTCACAATCTTCTTATCGCATATTGCAATGAAAGAGGACTTAAATAAGGTATCGTTATAATTTACTATAACTGCCACACTTTCAGAACCGTGGGCTGATTCTCTTTATTTGGATCTCTAAAGTTAAATGAAACTCAGAGAGGAGAGAAAGTAACAAAATGAAAAATAAAATCAAAAAGGTGAAAAAACGAGGATTTTGTCAGCCAGTGGCGAAACCATGAAGATGAAAATATAAGCAAATATTTCGACAAGGACCTCCGCCAAGTCGTCCTCAGTGCTAAACAAAAAAGAAAAAAAAAACAAAAAAAAAAAAACGAAAATCTAACCTTTCGAAGTTTACCTTACAAAGACAGAACAGACACTGAATAAAAACCAGGCATGAATCAATGAAAATGAATTTACCAAGATGATTGGGCAAGGATCTTTCGCCTTGCAATAGTTTTAGCTGGTCTACAATTTCGGTTTTCATTAGATATGCAAATAGGTTCTTTTAAGTTATTTCGGGTGAAAATATTGATTGATTCCTTCAAGATTAAACTGTCGTATAATTGGGCTTAATGAAATATCTCCAGTATCTCTGTTTATTGCTTCGCTGACATAAGCCATAAGGAACACCGAAAATCCACCTTTTTTGCCCAAGGAAACAACTATATGTAACTTTCCAAAATGTAAAGTCCTTTTCGTCACTCCAGTAGAAAGTCAAAACTTCCTGTGAAAAACAGCAGAGGCTAGACGGCCTTTACCAGTTTCTTGTAATAGACTGAAATCAGTGGTGTATGAAAAAAAAATTCGGATGAAACCGAGCCGTTGTTCATGTAACACAATGATGTGTTTTTTTTTTACTCTTCTGCATCGGCATGGAAAATTTCTTAAAAAGATTCCAAATTTGACAAGTCTAATTGACATTTGAAAATATTTTTTTACGTTTAATACCATGAGCCTCATTTTTAATGTTTGGTATTAGTACTTAGCTTTGTGCGCCATCTTTGTTACTCTACGAAGCCAAGAGTCAACAAGCGTTATGTTGCTAAAACCTATAAAATTGAAAGTTGGCTTCTGAATGACTCGACTGCTAACAAAGATGGATGATCAAATGCTGGCAAAACTGTTTTCTCAAATGTTCCTATGCATTTCTCAGGATGTCTTGTGTTCCTATAGGAAATGTTCCTACGAATTCGGTGTGCATTTGACTGGATCACAAGTTACATTTTTAGGTTTTTTTCAAGTACTGTATGCATTTATAAGGATTTCATTTTATTCATTTTAGTAGCAAGATAGAAGAAAATGAAGATGAAGCCATTCTCGTCATGGAAAACCTCAAAGAGCAAGGTTTCAGATCAGTTGATAAACGAGCCGGTGTTCCACTTTCATGTGTTAAACTTGCCCTATCCTCTCTTGCAATGTATCATGCAGCAGCATCTGCACTTTTACGAAGAGCTGGCCATGGAAAGAAGCCATCGGGATTGGAGTGGCTATTTGAAAAGTCAAAAGTGGATGGGAATGCTTTCATTTTTCAGGTATTTCTTTTCAGGCGTATGATCTTCATGTGCAATTATAAGAGCTCTATACCTACAAAATATACATTTAGGCGTGCGATCTTCGTAAAAATATTCAGAATTCAATATGAAAAAGCTTTCATAAGTGGTACTCTGGCCCATGGCTTATGTGAATTAATCAGGCAGCTTTGACCGATGAGCTAAGATGCCTCACTAATTAGACGAGCAATAATTGTTTATGTACGTATTTATTTTTTCTCGAAAACGATTCCATATTTTTTGGTAAAATTGACATCCTGGTATTTCCTGGCATGAGAGAACGATCTAGATAGGTCACGAGTTGGAGAAAATTCACTTAGAGCCTTGAATTTGGAAAAAATATCAGAATAGTGACGTCATTTATGAACACATTTCAAGAGCCTAAATTACGTCATTTCCCCCCCCCCCCAGAAGTGGTTGTACAATTTTTAGAATCTATCAAGCATACAAAATTGAAAAAAAAAAATAGTTAAGCTTAAAATACCAAGCTAATGAGTCTGTTTTAGAAGTCGTTTAAGCAAATGCCTAAAATACCTAAAGAACAGATACGTAAATTAACAATTGCTCAAAATGAACCTGGCATTTCATGGCATAAAAAAAAGCGATCTAGATAGGTCACGAGTTAGATCACGAGTCAGAGAAAATTCACTTAGACTCTTAGCTTTGTAAAAAAAATATGAACACATTTATGTCATTTATGAGCACATTTCAAGAATACAAATTACGTCATTTCCCCCCAGTAGTGCTTGTATCGTTTTTAATTTCTATCAAGCACACAAAATTGCAAAAGAAACATCGTTAAGCATAAAATACCAAGCTAATAAGCCTGTTTATAGAAGTCGGTTTAAGCAAATGCCTAAAATGCCTAGAGAACAGACAGGTAAATTAACAATTGCTCACAATGAACAAACTGGACCATCAAATGATACCATCAAAAGAGCAAGAGAACGACCTAAAAAATGTAAATTCACAATGGGAGAAAATTAACAACCTAGACCATCAACTGTGACAATACCAACCCAAGTAGCTAAGAAAACGGGCTTTGAAAATATGTCTGAAGTATTGATAAACGAAAACGAAGAACAAAGTTATATACGATCATAATGCTTGCGACAACGACAATTAAAATGAATCAAAACGAAAGTGAAGAACAAAGAAATATGCAGTTACAAGACATGCAACAACAAGGATCAGAACGAATCAAAAACGAAAGTGAGGAACAAAAACGAAAGCGGTTATAATATGTGATAGCAAGAATCAAAACGAGTAGACAAAGAAAATGAAGAACAAAGAAATATGCGGTCGGAATACTTGCGACAACGACAATTACAACGATTCAAAAACGAAAGTAAAGAACAAAGAAATCTGCATTTATAAGATAATTGACAGCGAGAATCACAACAAGTCAAAAACGAAAGTGAAGAGCAACGAAATACGCGGTTAGAAGATATGCGGTAACGACAATCCCAACGAACAAAAAACTAAAATGACGCCTCATCGTGTCGGGGCCCGACAGTGCAGCCGCCGGGCTCCCGGTACACTATATATATATATATTATATATATATATATATATATATATATAATATATATATATATATATATAATATATATATATATATATATATATATATATATATATATATATATATATATATATATATATATATATATATATATATATGCACATAACATATTTATTTTAGTAGAAAGATGGACATATAACACCTGGTTGGAATCAGAATTATGAAATAATTTATAATTTGTTCTTTTGGAGGGCCATACTTGGAGCCTTGGGTCTATTTCCCCTCCAACGTTACATAGATAGACATTTTGCACCTTCTTAGACTTTCAGGATCATTCAGGGATCACTTAAGAAATGGCTACTTAGGGAAACAGAGTTATAAACAAATTGGTTTTTGAAATAGGAAAAAACTTCTTTGAACGTTTGATTTCAATGCAATAGTTGGATGAACTGGTGGGGAAAGAAACACTGGCTAAGTGCGATACATCAATAATGACGTTTTGTCCGATAAAGCAAAACTTCAGATCGAAAATTTCTAATGCAAGTATATTTTTAGGTTATATTCTTCGAAACGTTGTGAAACTGATAAGTTCTGTTTTATATTCTTCGAAACGTTGTGAATTTAATAAGTTCTGTTTAGCCAAACTGCTGGAATATATGGATTCGATCAGAGCTAACTAAAAAAAAAAATACACTTCAAACTAAATACCTAATAAAGCTAGCACAGTTGGTGAAATATGGAACCGTGGGATTTATTAGTTTTGAAGTCCAACGGCATCCTAAACAAATTGATGCACAGTATTCTTGTGAGCCATTCGACTTCCGTGGAAGCCAAGTATTGAGAGGATAAATGAAATAAACAATAAAACAATTTCATCTTTTGGACCGGTTTTATTGAATGTCCAATTATATTACTGTTCTATAATTCCATGTTAAAAGGCGTGCTTTAATCTCATCGGCTTAAAATTGCGATTTATTTTCACAAGCCAAAAATAACCACTTTGTTTAAAACTAAAAAAAAATCGACACTTTGGTATGCACAGCAAAAATCCAGATTGGCTAGGAATTGCAATCTCAGAGAGACATATAACCTCATTTTCTAAATCCAAGTGGTTCTTTTTTGAGAAATGTTAATCCTTTAAAAAAAGCGAAAGGTTTTTGAGTCACAGCAGTATTTACAGGTAAAAACTGAAGGCTCTCTGAAGGCTCTCCTGTCATCTGTAAGAACTAGGAGGATACTTCAGAATTTTACATTTAAACCTGAACTTTTTATTGACCTTCATTTGAAAAAGGGCCCGTAAAACTTTTATTTTTTAGATGCTTCCTGCCCGCCTTCAGTTAGTAAAAAGTCTTGGAGCAAACGAGCTAGCTAACAAAGTTGAGAAGCTGATGAAGAACCCTATAAAATTCTCGGATTATGAGGCCTTAGGTGTATTTGGACCGATGGAAACCATCGTCCATGGAGATTTCTGGTCAAACAACATGATGTTTAAGTTTGGTGATAATGATGAGGTACTTAATATTTCAAAAAAAAATTTCACACCTGTCATCATTGGAACTAACAAATAATATATTCAGGTTTCTTATAAAAAGAATAATTCTTTCATACTTAAGATTAAAAAATTAAAAATTTGTTTCAACTGCTTCAACAACATACTAATTTTCTATTTTTTTAGAGGCATATTTCTAATTTCTCCCCTCTTATATTGTGTTTATTTATACTAATTTAGTTAAGTAGTGTTGGACTTAGAACCTTTAAAATACCTATAAGAAAAAGTGAGAAAAAATCTTCTTGAAGTATTTCTATAAACAGCTGAAACTTAGTATCATCAGCGTATCCATGTCATCTATCTGATTACTGTTCGACAAAAAAAGGAGGGTACTTCCTTCCTATTCTTTTAGCTAAGTACGCATCTCCAATAAAAGCTCAAAATGAAAAAGAAAATTCAGTTAGCTAGTAGTTACTCTGAATAGACCCAACAATTAATTTCCAGTCATAATCTAATGTTTTGTTAGAAGAAGAAGCTTGTGCGTGAAAGATTCAATTTTAAGTGTTTTGTGAGTCAAAATGTTACAGGATTTCAAAATGTAAGTCAGATGAGGCGATCTTTTTTCGATTTGTTTCAATGTAAATGCTAAAAAAGGTACTTTTAAGCTTAGGAGAACGGGAAATCTAGTAGAAAAAATATACTGTACCTCCCTCTTCCTCAATCGCACTTTTCAAGACACCGAGAGAAAGAAAAAAAATATAACCAGAAAAATACAACATCAGTTTAATGACAACCCAAAGAAATAAATTTCCGAGGGGGTCACAGGGTCACATTCAGGTCACAGGGTCACAGGATACATTCAGGTCACAGGGTCACAACAACCAGGTCACAATTGCCCTCCAGCACCACAGAATTTACAAACAAATGATTGCATTGACACATTGTAATAATATCCCGAGAGCTTAACATTCAGCTGGCAAGTCATCTAGAGCTTAATATTCAGTTATTGATTAAAGTTCCTAAATTTTTGCAATCGCTTTAGCTCCCTACTAATTTTACCAGTCTATTTCACTTTTACATACAATTAAGAACTCAAAACTTGCAAATTTGCAACTTTAAAACAAAAATCTATGGATTCTTATGATTTTTACTGTATGTTTTTGTATTTAAAAATTCGTTTAAAAGTAAGGTTTTCTTCCCTAAGTAGCCATCGAGCTGTATCCATTCTCAAATGGTTATAACGTTTGTGTACATTTAATTGTTTGTATAATATTTTTTTTTGCAGAACTGGAAAATGAGTAGGTCTTTTATTTTTAAGATGGCAACGGTAAGCAGGGATTTTCTGTGGCAGGAGGACTTCTCTCTGCGGGAGAGCATTTTGTTTTAACTGCTAAGAAAATTTATAAAGGTAAAAGTACAATGATTCAAAGACCACTCTTTTGGTTGCTAATCAATGAAAAACAAAATGTGTAGATAGCACTTAGATTTTTATGACGTTTTAAAAGTAATTTTTTGTTTTTTAATAGTTAGTTGCAATCAGAGGAGAGGAGGTAGGATTAAAAATTCTAACAGTAAAACGAAAGTTAGCACGTAATTAAATTTTGCAAAAGTCACATAAAATGGTTTCTTGAAAGTATCTTGGGTTGGAATACATTTATCCTTTTGAGCTGATTTCTCTTCAAAGGTGATAAAATAAATGTAAATACTTTAGGCTAACCAGATGAAGAAAAGCAAATCTAAGAATTTTTTTTAATAAGAGAATTTATTGTTTTTAGCCGTTTGATTTTCGAATGATTGACTGGCAAGCAACGAGAGTGGAGCATCCAGTTGCTGACTTGAGTTATTTTATCCTTGCAAATACAACCAGTAAATTCAGAAAATCTCATTTGAAAGAAGTCTTAACAGAATATTACTCAAAATACGTATCATATCTGAATAAATTTGGACATAATCTAACTGATTATTCATTCGAAAAATTCATGGAAGAATATAACAAAAACATGTTTAAAGGTTTCCTCCTTGCTTTGATTGTTGTACCTGGCGTAATGCTTCAACCTACTGAAGTTAGCAAAATTATGACTGATATTAATAATGAACTAGAAAAAAAAGACATGAGAAGTGAAGAGAAGCTCACACTTATGGGGGAACTTTTTAATCAAAAGCTTCCAGAGGTGATGCGTCAAGATGACATATTTCTTCAAAGAATGAAAGATTTAGTTTCTGATTTTGAAAAGAGTGGGGCTATTGATGAGCTGCTCAAAGAGTTCGACGATAATCTATCCAAATCTGAATGGGAGAGAATTTTTGCTACGGATGGCAAGCAAACGATTTGTTCGAAGTTTGAAGATATTTTGGAAGGAAAACTTAAAACCCCAAATAAAGATGGGTATTATATCAAAGATGATCGTGAAAAAGATATCAAAGTGAGTATCTATTTAATTTACCTTGGTCGTCAATAATTAAACCCCGTTAGGTGATAAAAAGAGATTTTTGTATCCAGAGTAAAGTGTCGCTTTTTGTATTGGTAAATTTCTTTCTTGAATTTCGAAGAATACATCCTTTAAAATTAAGAGAATTAAGAAAATGACATACTAAAGATAATTTTACCTTCTATCTATCCAGAGAAACAACAGATAGCTCTTATTGTTTAAACTAATTAAAAAAAAAATGAACTTAACTAAAATACCACCTTGCCCCAAATGGACAGTCCGCATAACCCGGTTTTGCTTCTTAAGAAATTTTTAGGCTATGTATCTAGGTTTTATGACTGATCTGTTCAGTTCTGAAATCATGGATATTCGTTTTTTCTAATAAACAAATGTGTTTTATTAAGTAGCAAAGTTGGTCAAGTCCAGTTGAAAAACTTTTGAGGTATGGATTCCCAAACCAACGGAATTTTAGCACAGATGATTGGAGCAACATTCCAGTGCTGGGCTCCGAAATCTAAATCAATGTAATTGGAAAAATCTTTTACTGATTTACTACTACTACTAACAACAACTCACCGCAATACCAAGCCTGTTACAATTATATACAAGTAATAAACAATTACAAGATTAATTTCTACCAGAAGCATGCGATTTCTCTATCGCTGAAAAAAGTCAACCAAAATAAACCCCAAACGGTAGGGTTTAATTTTACTATAAACGGAAATAAATTTCCTTGAGTTTTTTGCTCAACAGCCTCTGGAGTGTACGAAATAGAACTTCGTTTAGAAGTGAACTCAAAACTGTTTGGCTATTGCTGTGTTGGAATATTACTGTGAAAATCTATAGAAAAAACTGGCACTTTAATTTTGGATATTCCAGGCGTGAGTTTTTGCAATAGAATTTTTTAAAATAAAAAATGAACCTCTTCACAGAAAATATTACTAGAAACAGAAAATTGTACACACAAGAAAATATTAATACCTTCTGTAACTTATTTCATCTTCCTTTGAAACTCAAACAAAGTAGAAAAAATGACAAAGCTAATTACAAGAAAAAGTGTTCGTACAAACTGGTTTTATGTTTTAATATAAAATGTGCTTAGACCAACTGTTGTATTGATGGTAAATGTTTAAGCGGAAATATTAGCTTTAAAACACAAATTAATTCTTGTTTTAGGTTGAAATAACACGTGCTTCAGCTCCCGGTGACAACTATGCGTGCGTCGTATATTCAGTCTCAGCAACACGAATGAATGGCTCTAAAGTTGTTGGTTTTGCTAAAGTGAGTTTTCTTCCCTTTCCTTTTTCCTTTTTTTTACTTAACATATGCTACTGCTGGATTATTTTTGGGATCACGCCTAATATCAAAGATGTAAGCATAACTTTGTACCAACTGTGTTTTAAAGCTTTAAAAAAAAATTCAAAATTAGTTGTTAATTTGCCTTTTTTTCATAGAATTCAAAATTCAACTCGAGAATTCAACTAGAGAATTCTAGAATTCAACTCGGGAAAACGGTGTCTAGATTGTTTAGTAAAAGGACACAAAATGCGAATCAAATAACACACAACTACTAAGTACCTTAGTTGCAATTCTGATCTGTACTAAATATAGCTCTAAAAAATTTTTTTCTGAAAAAATGTTACAAATACCAACATTTTTTATGCTTGTTGCTTTTCGCGCAACATGTGCATCTACATTTGAGTGGCAATCTACACAAAATACACAATTTTTTCCTTTTCTATATTTCCTCCCTTGTTCTTTGTTAAGTCGACTTCAACAGACCTACCTTATGAATTGAGTTAAATCGGTCATGTTTTTGGAATTTTACATTTGGCACAAACATCCTGAAACGACGAGAAACTGAACAGTTGAAAAAATATGATTGCACAAATCCGACGAATTCACTTCAAAGTCTCAAAGGAAGAGAAGATAGATCGTGAGACATCAGTAATTACTCAAAACGAACTGCGGTGAACGTCAACTTTGTGGACAACGAAAAAAATTGCTAAATGCTGGATCAAATGTATTGATTTTCAGCCTGCTTGGCAGAATAGTATTATAGGCTATTACTAACACAAAGAAAAAGTTATGCAGATGTACAGGTCCAAGGAAAATATTATGAATCTAGTACAATTGTACCCCCTGGTGAATTACTGTACATGCCCATGACTGTTATAAACAGGGAGAGGTGAGACCGCTTAGACAACAGCACCATCTATAGATATTGTAGTTTGTTTTTTCATGATAGCTATCTATTGAGGTAGGGAAGAGATTGCAAAATTACTTTGTGTATATTTACTGACAAGTTGTATGATACTGCTTCAATTCGATGTTATCTCATATTCTGCTTCATGGTAGATTAAACCCCAGCTTTCTTCTTTTTATTTAATTCTACTTGCTCTTTCAAATGAATTATGAATAAAGATGGCGCGAAAAAGTATGAATGACAGAATGCTTTTATTCAATGACTATTTAATCTACAAAATACAACGCATAAAGTATATCACAAATATAACTGCAAAATACAATCTACTAAATAGAACAAAGGGAAAAAATTAAATAAATTCCAGTCTCTTTGTTCAGTTCAGGTATGCTAAAATGGCTTACCGAGCCTCTTTAATAAACCAAACAACATTAATATTAAAAATATCAGAGTAAGAAAACTCTTGTAATTTAAATGACATTTAGGTTCTTTCATTTTCAAAAAATTTATACTCAAACAGATAATGATATAAAGTCTCTTCATCACCGCAATTACAAGAGAAACAATTACTTTTATTAATTCTACATAAAAATGAATTTAATTTACAGTGACCAGTAGCAATTTGTGTTGGTTTATAATAAGGAAGTTTTTGTAACTTGAAGAAGGTCAGTATGATCAGTAAAAACTGAGGCTCCAGGCTTAACAGCTCGGTTGAATAACTCATACCATATCATATATAGTGTTTTTGCGTAAAGTTTTCCGAATTTTGTTTATAGTATTAGATGAAGAAAAGGAATTACCGAATACATAATTTGCTTGGGAGGCAGCATAGTATTTTGTTTATTTTTGCTTTAAGTAAGCTAGTGTCGAAAAGAAGAATCGTTTGGAAATTTTTTGACCCGAAAGTGCAGGACATCAGTCTTTTCAGGTACTTTAAAATGCAGGAAAGGGTAAAGAGAGCAGAATTTTATCCCCTTTAGGCCTAATACTTTAAATTCAACTACTACAGTAATCTCAACCTGTCTCTGATTATAGCCCTAGAAAGCAGGTTTGGACCACATTTTTCATACAGCTTATTGTTTGAGATACGGTCAGTCATTCCGGTTCCCAAAACAATCCGTAAGCCACACTTCAAAACCAAAATCAATAAAAAAAAATTGATAAAATTTTGATGGATAAATCTCATCAAAATGATCCATATGAATTGGGGTAGAACGTAACCCTGCTTCATTCCTGATTTAATACGAAACCAGCTCGTTTCCTCATTTCCTACCTCATTTCCTACCTTTAATGCATTTCTCTGGTATACTATACAAGGATAGGACCTTCGCTAAAGCTCTTCAATCAGCTGAATCAAACGTTTGCTCACGATCTATAAAACTGAGGACTCAAGGGGTTTGATGACTCAGACTTTTCTCAATTATTAATTTAAGAGTGAAAACTTGGTCGACGCATCCTCTACTCTTCCTAAAACCACGCTGCTCTTCTCTTAAAATCTTATCTACTACATCTCTAAGTTTAAAAAGTATCATCATATTAAGTAACTTGCTTTCTGCAAAAGTCAGGCTCATGCTCGTAAATCCTTTAGCACAAACTGCGGTTGGAATTATTTAATCCCTTTGTGAAACAAAAAGGTCACAGACTAGGTTTTACTTTAGGTCAAACCTTGTTTTTTTCTGTAAAATTGAATTCAAAAATCCTTAAACACCAGCTTTAGTGGATATTAAACTCCATTTCTGAAACAAGTACTTATTGTCTTGTTACTTAGGGTAGTCATATGTAGAATCTAATGACCTTTAATGGTTAATATTGAATCATATAATTGACTATACATATTTTAAAATTGACTATTTGTATAATTCGCCCCTGATTCTGTTACTACAATACCATGATGCCCCCAAGGGAATATTTTTGGGACTTTTCGATTGCTTGATCAGAATGAGTATTAGGGAAATTTTATTCGATACCATGTAGGACTTTGGGGTATTTGGGGTGCAAATGAAAACATAGAGGGGTGACCTCCGATTAATTATGAATCTCAAGAGCACTGCATATCAGAATTTATGATCAAATGAGTTCTTACCCAATTTCCTTCATCTTTGCAATCATGGCATGTTTTAGTCACTATGATACCTATATTTGAACCATTATAGTAGGAGACACCAGGCCGATTATATACTATCATAGAAGGTTGAAGGCACTATAATACCTAATGGTAGAGGAGAGTAGGAGGCTGGAACACCAACTATATGCATAATACCTTTTTTCTTGATTCAAATAGACCGTGCTTACAGGTGATTCCAGACAGTCCTGCATCTCGAATGTTTGTAAAGGCGATGCTCATACAGGATAAGGAGGTGAAAGTTTACGAAGACCTGCTGGAATCGCTTCGGGATATCATCAAAAAGAAAAACGCTACTGACAAGATTCACATCAAAACTCCAAGATTGCTCTACGGACGATGTGATGCTAGTTCTCAACACGTTTTTAGTTTGTCTTCAAAAGACGAGAATAATTCACCCAGGTTAGTAGCGGTTAAGTTTTATATAGATAGATACGGTCACCAGGGGAAATTCAATGAATACACATAGTCACATTTGCCGAAATGTGAAAAACTATATGAAAATGTAATTTCATATCGTATTAGTCCATTTTCACATTTGGATCCCCCCCCTCTACCCATCTTTCCTCCGAAAATCAATTACACAACTCTCAAAGCAAAATCTTAATTATGCCACTCAGGCGTGCAAAAAGTTCCAAAGCCGCCAGTATAGTTTAGCATACTAAGTTCAAAATGTGCCGATACTTTAGCAGCACAAATTGTGTTTCGACAGCTTTGCTTTGAGCAAAAAGTATTTTATGCGTAAAATTTGCAGAAAGGAACAAATGTAACTTAGTATAGCTTGCAGTTAGAAATATCAATAGTTTTCTGAATCACAAATAACAATGTAATCTAATTCAGTAGCAAGCCTAGCCTTAAATATTACTAGCCTTACTTAATTTAAGCCTTAAATATTTAAGCCTTACTTACTTAATTACTAGCCTTAAATATCATACTCCATAATTTTATACTACTACTACTACTACTAACAACTCACCGCAGCACCAAGCCGCCTGAGGCCAAAACAGCTACGCACGCTCCTCCTCCACCCCAATCTATTCAAAGCCTCCCTTTTTACACCCGCCCACGAAGTTCCCATTTCCTTTAAATCTTTCTTTATGACGTCCTCCCACCCCAGAGGAGGACGACCTGCTTTTCGTATAGCCCTAGACAGTTGGCCGAAAAGAACAATCTTCGGCAATCTATCATTCTTCATCCGCACAACGTGCCCTAGCCACCTCAACCTTTCTTTCATCATAGCCCTAGAGAGCGGTATTGAACCACATTTTTCGTATAGCCTATTGTTTGAAATACGGTCTGTCAGCCGGGTACCCAGAACAATCCTTAAGCAATTTCTCTGGAAAACATCGATCAAATCTTCATCCGCTTTTCGGAGCGTCCATGCTTCAGAGCCACATTTGACCACTGTCATCACAGTAGCTTCTAATATTCTAATCTCGGTTTGCAGACTTATCTTCCTATTCTTCCAAACTTTTTTTAACTGTGAAAAAACACCCTGAGCCTTGGCTATTCTACTTTTAACATCTTCACTGCTCCCACCATCTTTAATAATAATACTACCAAGGTAAGTGAAGCTGCCCACCTGATCAATCTTTTCATTACCCAACGTCACCTTTTCATCTTCACTTATTCCTAGCCGTAGTGACTTAGTCTTTTTAACATTAATTTTCAAACCTATTCTAGCACCCTGAACTCGCAAAACCTCTAAAAGTTCATTTAATTTGCTCACACTTTCATCTAGGATGCTTAAATCATCAGCATAATCTAAGTCAAGGAGACTTTTCCCTCCTCATTTGATTCCGTGGTCTCCCATTTCCTGTGCTCCTTAAGACAAAGTCCATCAATATGATCCATATAAATGGGGATAGAACACAACCCTGCTTAACTCCTGATTTAATACAAAACCAGCTGCTAACCTCATTTCCTACCTTAACCGCAGCAGTGTTATTCTCGTACATGGCACTAATCACTTTAATGTATTTCTCTGGTATACCATACAAGGATAAAACCTTTACTAAAGCTCTTCTATCAACAGAATATCAACGCTTGCTCATAATCTATAAAACTGAGGACCAAAGGTGTTTAAAAACTCAGGCACTTCTCACTTATTAACCTAAGAGTGAAAATTTGGTCGACACATCCTCTACCTTTTCTAAAACCGCACTGTTCTTCTCTTAAAACTTTGTCTACGGCATCTCTCAGTCTAAAAAAAGTATCATATTACTAAGTAATTTACTACCTACAGAGACCAGACTAATGCCTCGATAATTACCACCCTCACTTTTATCACCTTTTTTATAAAGTGGCTTAATTAAGGTTTTCCTAAAATCGTTAGGTACTTCCCCTTTTTCAAAAATCATATTCATAATCGTCAGTAACTTATTTCTAACCTCAGAGCCACCATATTTAAGAAACTCATTTACAACCCTATCAGCACCTGGAGCCTTATTATTTTTTAACCCTTTTAGTACTGTTGCTAATTCCTCCACACAAAACAAATCTTCCTTCACATCCAAGGTATCATAAACTTTTTCATTTTCCTCTATATCTTTTCCTGCAACTCTATCTCGGTTAAGCAAATTCTCAAAATGTTCGGCCCATCTCTCTTTAGTTTTTTCCTTATCGCTAATTGCGGCCCCATTCCTATCTTTAACTGGGCCAAGTCCGATTGACTACTCCCTCTCAATTTGTTAACATGCCAGTACAATATTTTGCTATTATGCCGTCTAGCTGCATCTTCCAGATCCTCGGCAATTTTTATCCATTGCCTCCACTTCACACCTCCTTAGTTCATATTTTAATGCTTTTCTCCACTTTCTTTACATTCCTTTTGTTTTCATATGATCTATCACTCAGATAAATCTTGTACAAGTCCTTTCTCCTGTTTATTAAACATAAAATTTTTTCACTAATATTCTTAGCTGCAGTTCTAGCTTTCTTCCCTAAGACACCTTCAGCAACTTCACAAATTATTTTTCTAAAATTATTCCAACCATCTTCCACATTATAAATTTAAACTCTCAAGTTTAGTATTCAACTGTTCCTGGAAAGTTTTCTCTCAAATTCTCATCCTGGAGTCTACCAACATCATAACTTCCCGAGAGGTAGTTACCCTTCCGATATTTCAGCTTTAAATTAACGCTTGACACTACTAGATGGTGATCTTTACTTTTAACATCAATAACAGCACTCCTATATACCCTAGTATCTTGTATTGATCATGCCAGTCTTCGGTTTACTATAACATAATCAACAAGGTTTGCTGTCTTACCATCACGTGAATACCTTTTTAACTTATGAGCCATTTTATGACCGAACACCGTATTGGTTATAACTAGATTGTTATACCTACAAAATTACAAAAATCTGTATCCATTACTGTTTTCTTTTCCTACACCAAATTTACTTAGGCTAGGATACCATCTATCCCTATTTCTACCGACCTGGGCGTTTAAATCTCCCAGTAATAACATCACATTTCTACCTTGGACCCTGTCTATTTGCTCCTGTAGCTGTAAGTAAAATTCATCTGAGTCACTAGTATCTCCGTTAGTCGATTCTACAGGGGCGTATACTACTATAACTGATATCCTGAACTTTTTAGTCATAAAATTAGCAATTAGTATTCTATTATTAATACCTTCCCAGCCTAAACAAGACTTATCAGCTTCCTTACTCATCATGAGCCCTACTCCCTGTCTATGTACCCCATCCTTCCTACCTGAGTAAACAAATTCTATATCACCTAATTTCATACTTCCTACCCGTGGGATATGAGTTTTTGAAACTATTAATATATCCAGTTCGAATCGTCTGAATTCATCAGTCAAAATGTCGATACGATAGTCATTTTTTAACGTCGTAACATTACAAGTTCCAATTTTCATGCTCTTTAAATCATTGCAATTATTTTCGCCTCAGGAAAAGCAATGATCCCGGATACCAGTGCAGGACGGAGATCACATATCTTCTCAAGTCTATACCGAAGTGCTTAAGCCGGCTTAGAACTGGACAGCAAGAAGTCCCTGGGACCTCCAGTATGAATAGAGGCTTTGTGTAGTCCTGGGCCCACCTTGGTCACAACATGGTTTTCAGCACTTGGCGATGCTCTTCTATCAACAAGAGTCGAAATCCTGCACAGACAATCTCAAGCATATTACCTCCAACTCATTATATATTCATGCCAACAAATATTATGCTACTACGAAGAGGCATCCCATAATAGATAAATTAGCTAGGAAGAGGTTTTTCAGCCCGAAGACGGCCGTCAAAAAATACCAAGCCCAGAAGAATTGTCCATTAGTCAGAATCCCGTGCGAGTGCTGTGTCGTTTACTAGGCTGTAATTTCTTCGAGGGGCGCCACTCTTCAAGTGAGAATAGAGTTGAACGCAAGGTCCCCAGTCTTGCAGGTACCCCGAAAAGGGTCGAGGCAGCCCTTTGCAGAGGCCGTTGTCCACAGATCTGGATCTTACGCCCTGCCGCAGTTGTCCTCCTATAATAGATTCTCTCGCGATGGTGTTCTGCATCACCATGCAATTTAACCCATTATTGGGAGAAGGTTTGTAACTCATGGGACTTGTGGACAAACCAGTGGGCCCTTTTGAGTGTACATTTGAGGAGCCTTCTTCCTCCTCCGCCTGTATTTATGACCCCGGGCGAGGGAGTCCCACTTTCTATTATGGACCCCCAGGAACAAGGTCCCCCCTTGGTCCGTGCCTCCTATGGAGGTACCCTACATATCTGTAGGGCGTTCTCCTATCGCCACCTGGGGACACGCTGAATGGCCTGGGGGAGGCCCCCAAAAAAAAAATGTGGAACGCTTCACGATTTTGCGTGTCATCCTTGCGCAGGGGCCATGCTAATCTTCTCTGTATCGTTCCAATTTTAGTATATGTCCTAGTTAACTTACAATTTACTCTTTACTTTTTACAAATTACTATTTATACTTTTTATACAACTTTATCTTTCAATGATATCATACGAATTAGTCTGACAGTTAAAATCTTTTGTTTTAGTTTTCAACCAAATACAAAAAAAACGTGCAAGATTTCTAATAGTCTTGCCATCGGCCTCCGATTTCATAGTGTAACCAATACACTGGAAATTTGAGGGATAACTGGACTGGGAAATTAAGAGATTTTAAATTTGGGGCCTTATCAAGGGCAATAAAGTTTTGAGCCTTGCCCTTATGAGAGCCGTTGTTGGGGGGGGGGCAAGAAGGGGTAGTTGTCCTCCAATAATTTGGAGAAAAAATTATTATATATAGCCCACGCTCCTTGGCTATCCGGATTTGGACCCCTTTTGCCCCCCCCATTAAAAATGCTGGAGCCATGCCACTGGCCCTTATCAAGGGCAGTTAAGATTGTATTGATTCTAAATGGCAATGAAGACACCTTAATTAAAATTTTAGAACGAAGGGAAGCTCAATCGGAAATAAATCTTGTTGCATTGATTCTTGACGGACTATTTTTATTTTTTATCAACAAAACATAATTTTTTTAATAAATGAATGCAAGATGCATTTATTTAAACAAACAGGTAGTGCAAATAAAATATAGTACAATAAGTCTTATAACAAAATGACCGATCAATTATACTACAAAATTAATGTGTTGACACTCAGTGGGGTAATCGTCAAAAACAAAATGAATTTCTACGGTCAAATCCTTAGTCGAAGTATAACTAGTAAACTTGGATGTAAACAATCAAAATCGAACATTTAAATGTTTAGTAAATTATGTGTTCTACCAAATTAAACACAACCGTAGGTGAAGATAAGTGGCTCAGTATGCCGTTTCATCTCTCAGACTATGGTAAAAACCTAATTCACGTATTTCAGACTCTAGTATACAGCTTGTGAGCTGATAGTAGTGTCTATGTTTGACTGAATCTTGATAAATTCTCACTTTATATATCTCTAAATCTAGAAAGCATCCAATTCACCTCTCTCAGACTATGGTACAAACCTAAATCATCTATTTCAGACGATAGTAGACCACTTGTGAGCTGATAGTAGTGTCTGTGATTGACTGAAACTTGATAAATTCCCAATTCTTATGTCTCTAACTCTAAAAAGAATTCGATTCGTCTCTCTCAGACAATGGCAAAAACCTAATTCATCTATTTCAGACTCTAGTATACCATTTATGATAGTAGTGTCTGTGTTTGACTGAATCTTGATAAATTCCCACTTCATGTGTCTCTACCTCTAAACGAATTAGATTCATCTCTCTCAGATTATGGCACAAACCTAATTAATCTAATTTAGACTCAAGTATACCACTTGTGAGCTGATAGTGGTGTCTGTGTTTAACCGAACCTGGGTAAATCGACACTTCATATGTCTCTAACTCAAGAAGGAATTCGATTTCATCTCTCTTAGACTTTAGTAAAAACTGAATTCAACTATTTCAGACTAAACACCTCATATGTCTCTAACTCTAAAAATAATCCGTTTCATCCCTCTCAGATTTTGGTAAAAACCTAGTTCATCTATTTCAGACTCTAGTATACCACTTGGAACCTGATACTAGTGTCTGTGTGTGACTGAATCTTGATAAATTCCTACTTCAAATGTCTCTAACTCTAAAATGAATTCGATTCATCTCTCTCAGGATAAGGTAAAAATCTAATTCACCTATTTCAGACTCTAGAATACAACTTGTGAGCTGATAGTAGTGTTTGTCTTTGACTGAATCTTGATAAATTTCCACTTGATATGTCTCTAACTCTAAAAAGAATCCGTTTCGTCTCACTCCGACTTTGTGGTTAAAATATGGGTATGGTATACCCTTAGAGCATATAAGGTTTTTATAGAAAGTGTTGTCGTAGAAACTTCAAAAATGGCTCATTCTATTGAACATTGTAAGGGCTAGTACCCTTTTTAACAGTTGAAAGTGATTGGAGGGCAACTAACCCCTCTTTCACGCCCACCATTTCCCCATACACATGCAATCAAAATTTTGAGAAATGCATTTTCTTCAATGCAGTTGAAAGTTTTGGAAATTAGGTCTTTGAGGATGATACCTCCCCCCCACACCCTTCAGGGCAAGGGTTGTAAGTTATGCGCTTGGGGCATGTAAGGTTTTTATAGAAACCGTTGTCGTAGAAACTTCAAAAAGGCTTATTCGATTGGAAATTGAGAGAACTAGTGCTCTTTTTAATGGTCAAAAGTGATTGAAGGGCAACAAACCACCCTCTCTAGGGCAACTATATGCATATTGCAATGACGTCGTCACACATGTCACACTAATGAGGAAAAATTGAAGATTTTGAGAAGTATATTAAAATGCTTAAAGAGCAAAAAACTGGTAATTGCAAAAGTATTCGTATATATTTCGACAAGGGATTACAACAATTCAAAAACCTTAAAAAATAAAACCAAAAGTTTGAAGCTTAGTAGAAATCGTTGTTAGAAATCGGACTTGCTGTGATAATCAAATATTTTTGAACAGATTCAGTATGAAAAGACATTAAATTGCCTAAAGAACAAAAAACTGGTAATTGCAAAAATATTTGTATATATTTCGACAAGGGATTACAACAATTTCAAAACCTTAAAATAGAAAACCAAAAGTTTGAAGCTTAGTAGAAATCGTTGTAAGAAATCGGACTTGCTATAAAAATAAATAATCATATATCTTTGAATAAACTTCAGTATGAAAATACATTGAATTGCGGATGGAGCAAAAACGGGTAATTGCAAAAATAGTTGTGTATATTTTAACAAATTATTACAACAATTCAGAAACCTTAAAAAATAAAACCAAAAGTTTGAAGCTTAGTAGACATCGTTGTTAGAAATCGGACTTGCTGTGCTAATCAAATATTTTTGAATAGATTTTAGTATGAAAAGAGATTTAATTGCGTAAAGAGCAAAAAGCTGGTAATTGCAAAAATATTTGTATATATTTGAACAAGGGACTCGAACAATTCAAAAACCTTAAACAGTAAAACCAAAAGTTTGAAGCTTAGTAGAAATTGTTGTTAGAAATCGGACTTGCTGTAATAATCAAATATCTATGAATAGACTGCAGTATGAAAAAACATTTAATTGCGTAAAGATCAAAAAACTTGTAATTGCAAAAATATTTGTATACGTTTTAACAAGGGATTACAACAATTAAAAACCTTTAAAAATAAACCCAAAAGTTTGAAGTTTAGTAGAAATCGTTGTTAGAAATCGGACATGCTGTAATAATCAAGTGTCTTTGAACTGATCGAAGTATGAAAAGACATTTATCATAGGCAGCGTGATAGCGCTACCTAAGTAAAGAACGATGTGGGCACAATGTATTCTTTATTTATTTTTTTTTTCTCCATACCCGGGCACTTCGTATCGAAGGAGTTGTCGCAGGAACTTCGAAAGGGCTCATTCGATTGGAAATTGGAGTGGCTAGTGTCCTTTTTAATAATCGAAGTGATTGGAGGGCAACTAGTCCCCCTCCCCACGCCCATTATTCCCCCAAGCACATCCAATCAAAATTTTGAGATAACCATTTTGTTCAGCGTAGTTGATTTCCAGATAGAAAATATCTTTTTGGGCAGGACAGTTCCCCACAATCCTCGGGGCATGGGTTTTAAGTTATGCCCTGAGGGGCATATAAGAACGATGTTGGCACAATATATCATTTTTTCCTTTAGAGCAGGGCACTTCATATGAAAGGGGTCGTCGTAGAAACTTCAAAACGTAGAAACGTCGTAGAAACAAAATTTTGAGATATCCATTTTGTTAAACGTAGTTGAAAATTCTGGAAATTAGGTCTTTTAGGTTGATAACTCCCAAAGAGCCATCAGTGCAAGGGTTGTAAGTTATGTCCTGGGGGCATATAAAGTTTTTATTGAAAGCGTTGTCGCAGAAACTTCAAAAGGGCACATTCAATTGGAAATTGAAAGGGCTAGTGCCTTTTTTAATAGTTGAAAGTGATTGGATAGTGACTAAAGCCCCTCTCGCGCCCACCATTTTCCAAAACACATCCAATCAAAATTTTGAGATATCCATTTTGTTCAACGTAGTTGAACGTTCTGGAAATTAGGTCTTTTAGGATGATAACCCCCTCAGAGCCCTCAGTGCAAGGGTTGTAAGTTATGCCCTGGGGGCATATAAGGTTTATATAGAAAGCTGTTGTACAGGACACTCGAGAACGAGACAAGAAACGGGGACTAAGTAAAGAGGAGGACACTCCCCAACAACCCTCAGGGCAAGGGTTTTAAGATATGACCTGGAGGTATATAAGAACAATGTTGGCACAATGTATTATTTATTAATTTTTTTCCTTTAGAGCAGGGCACTTCGTATCGAAGAAGTTGTCGTAGAAGCTTCGAAAAGGCCTCATTCAATTGGAAATTGGAGTGGCTTCTGCCACTTTTAATAGTCGAAAGTGATTGGAAGGCGACTAACACCCCTTCCATGCCCACCATTTCCCCAAACACATCCAATCAAAATTTTGAGATAGCCATTTTGTTCAGCGTGGTTGATTTCCCGACAGAAATTATATTTTTGAGAACAGTTCCCCACAACCCTTAGGGCAAGAGTTGTGAGTTATACCCTGTGGGAATATAAGGTTTTTTATATAAGGTGTTTTCGTAGAAACTTCAAAAAAGGCTCATTCGATTGGAAATTCAAAGGGCTAGTGTCCTTTTTAATAGTCGAAAGTGATTAGAGGGCAACTAACCCGCCTCTCACGCCCACCTTTTCCCCAAACACATCTAATCAAAACTTTGAGATAGCCATTTTATTCAACGTAGTTGTAAGTTCTGGAAATTAGGTCTTTGAGGATGACAACCCCCCCCCCCCACAGCCCTCAGGGCAAGGGTTGTAAATTATGCCCAGGGGGCATATAAGGTTTTTATATAACGCGTTGTCATGGAAACTTCAGAAAGGGCTCATTCGATTGGAAATTGAAATGGCCAGTGCCATTTTTAATAGTCGAAAGTGATTGGAAAGCAACTAACACCCCTTCCAGGTCCACCATTTCCCCAAACACATCCAATAAAGATTTTTAGATAGCCATTTTGTTCCACGCAGTTCAAAGTTCAGGAAACTACACGTTTGAGCAGGACAGTCCCCCCATAGTCTTCAGGGCAAGCGTTATAAGTTATGCCCTGGGGGCATATAAGGTTGTTATTGAAATCTTTGTCGTAGAAACTTGAAAAAGGGCTCATTCGATTGGAAATTCAAAGGGCTAGTGCCCTTTTTAATAATCGAAAGTGATTTGAGGGCAACTAACCCCCCTCTCACGCCCATCTTTTCTCCAAACACATCCAATCAGTATTTTAGATAGCCATTTTATTCTACGTAGTTAAAAGTTTTGGAAATTAGGTCTTTAAGGATGACAACCCCTCCCCCCTCCCACAGCCCTCAGGGAAAGGGTTGTAAGTTATGCCCTGGGGGGCATATAAGGTTTTTATTGAAAGCGTAGAAACTTCAAAAGGGAGCATTCAATTGGAAATTGAAAGGGCTAGTGCCTTTTTTAATAGTTGAAAGTGATTGGAGAGCGACTAACGCCCCTCTCACGCCCACCATTTTCCCAAACATAATCAAAATTTTGAGATATCCATTTTGTTCAACGTAGTTGAAAGTTCTTGAAATTAGGTCTTTTAGGATGATAACCCCCTCAGAGCCCTCAGTGCAAGGGTCGTAAGTTATGCACTGCGGGCATATAAAGTTTATATAGAAAGTTGTTATGGAAATTTCAAAAAGGGCTCATTTGATTGGAAATTGAAATTTCCCTTTTTAATGGTCGAAAGTGAGTGGAGAGTAATTAACCCCCTCTTACGCCCACCATTTCCCCAAAAACATTCAATCAAAGTTTAGAGATAGCCATTTTGTTCAACGTAGTTGAAAGTTCTGGAAATTATGTATTTAAGGATGAAAAACCCCCAGAGCCCCAAGGGCAAAGGTTGTAAGTTCTGCCCTGGGGGCATATAAGGTTTTTATAGATAGAGTTGTCGTAAAACTTCAAAAGGGGCACATTCAATTCGAAATTGAGAGGGCTAGTGCCCTTTGTAATAGTCGAAAGTGATGGGAGGGTAACTAACCCCCCTCTCACGCCCACCATTCCTCCAAACACATCTAATGAAAATTTTCAGATAGCCATTTTGTTCAACGTAGTAGAAAGTTCTGGAAATTAGGTCTTTGAGAATGACACCCCCCCCCAGCACTCAGGGCAAGGGTTGTAAGTTATGCCCTGGGGGCATATAAGATTTTTATTGAAAGTTTCGTCGTAGAAACTTCAAAAGGGCTCATTTGATTGGAAATTGAAAGGGCAATTTTTAATAGTTGAAAGTTATCTGAGAGCGACTACCGCCCCTCTCGCGCCCACCATTTCCCCAAACACATCCAATCAAAATTTTAAATAGCCATTTTGTTTAACTTAGTCGAAAGTTCTGGAAATTCGGTCTTAGAGAATGACAACCACCCTAACAGACCTTAGGGTAAGGGTTGTAATTTATGCCCTGTGGGTATATATGGTGTTTATAGAAAGCGTAGTCGTTTCCAAAAGGACTCATTCGATTGGAAATCGAAAGGCCTAGTGCCCTTTTTAATAGTCGAAAGTGATTGGAAGGCTTGACATTTTTATAGTAAAGATCGACGTGCGTATAATGTATTATTTTTTGTTGTTGTTGTTGTTTAGACCAGGGCACTTCGTACCGAAGGAGTTGTCGTGGGAACTTCGAAAAGAGCTCATACGATTGAAAATAGAAAGGACTGATGCCCTTTTTGATAGTCGAAAGTGGTTGGAGGGCAACTAATCCCCCTTCCACTCCCACCCTCCCACGGCCACCCTTCCACGCGCACCCTCCCATTTGCCCATTATATTTAAAAACTAAATGTTGCCTTAAGATTAAATCAAAATGCACTGTGATAATGCTAATTCCCAATAAGGCATCTCAGCAGTATTCCAAGAATGACTGAGGGTATTATATTCAAACTTTCGGGGCTACTTCTGCTCTTAAAATTTAACCAAATCAAAATAGCTCAAGTGTATCCAAGCTATCAAAGAAAGTAAACAGATTTTTTTGCGAATGGTATAAAGATTTCCATTTTAGGTCAACTAGAGGAGGTATGAAACTGCAACTAAACAGTACTATATAAGCCCCTATCACTTCCCAAGGCCAGAACAAAATTTGCACTTTACAGGAAAAATACAAATGAATGTGCATTGTCAGTTTAGTATACATATACTGATATTTAGTAATCAAAATGTTAATATTATTTGATTTATTAAAGTTATAAAAGTAAAAACATTTATATTTTTTCAGTAAAGTGCAAATTTTGTTCTGGCCTTGGGAAGGCATAGGGGTTTTGCGCCCAACTTATGTTAATTCCTTCTCGTTTTGAGTTTGACTCGGTTATTTATTGTAATTTCTGTTCGTTTTGGGTTTCATTTATTTATCGATGCTGATTTGAGGTAGTTTCACGCTTTGTAGATTATTTGATTGTATTTTCGCTCATTTTTTATTTAATGGAGTTTTTTACTTTTCTTTGAAAAACTTATTTTATGGAAAAAGTTTTTTTAATTAATTTGAGAAAAGAGCAATCCATATATAGAAGCCTGCCACGTGCCGAGTGCTCGCAGATATCAAATATCTTTGAATAGACGTCAGTATGAAAAGAAATTTAATTGCGTAAAGAGCAAAAAAAATGGTAATTGCAAAAATATTTGTATATATTTTAACAAGGTATTTACAACAATTCAAAAACCTTAAAAAATAAAACCAAAAGTTTGAAGCTTAGTAGAAATCGGGCTTGCTGTAATAATCAAATATCTTTCAGTAGATTTCTTTATGAAAAAATATTTAATTGCGTAAAGAGCAAAAAAACTCGTAATTGCAAAATAATATTTGTGTATTTTTTAACAAGGGATTAAAAAAATTCAAAAACCTTGAAACATAAAGCCAAATGTTTGAAGCTTAGTAGAAACTGTTGTTAGAAATTGGACTGGCTTTAATGATCAAATATCTTTGAAAAGATACAGTATTGAAAGACATTAAATTGCGTAAAGAGCCAAAAACTGGTAATTGCAAAAATATTTGTATATATTTTAACAAGGGATTACAACAATTCAAAAACCTTAAAAAAGAAAACCAAAAGTTTGAAGGTTAGTAGATATCGTTGTTAGAAATCGCACTTGCTTTAATAATCAAATATCTTTGAAAAGACTTCAGTATGAAAAGACAACAAATTGTCTGCGGTTAGAAGATAAGCGACAATAGTTCTTGTCCTTTTTTGTGTGTGTATCTCGCTTGCTTGGTATTATTTCTTCTTTTTATTTAAAAGAAGCTCTAGCGTGCATTTTTGTATACAGAGGGTACAAATAAATTATTATTATATGTGTAATATATATAGTATGGTTGCTGAGGGGACAAAAACTTCCCTCTTATTGTAGTAATGACAGTTTATTTAGGAAAATCCTAAAAGACGAGGTGGATCAAAATGGGATAAAACTCGTTTTTCACAATCCATTAAGAATGGAAGAGCTTATTGACGCGAATTTACTGCCAAAGTTTGTCATTAATGTTTGTGAAATTCTAATCCCTGGAAAAAATAAAAAGAAGAAACACAACAATTATAGGCCCACTAATGATAAAATGCCACTTTCCTCCATCTTCAAGATCGTAAGCTTTCAATTAAATTTCAACGAAGAATCTCTGACCATGAAAAAATTACTGGTCAACTTAAGATTTTGCATTTTCCAGCATTTTGGCCCATTTTTGGCCAAAATTAAGGTTTTCCGACACAAAATGACACAAAAAGACACTTTACTGTAGTTCGATTTTTTCCTTACTGAAGAAAAAAGTAAGAAATATTATTTTTTTTTTTCGTTCGAAATGAGTGCTATTCCAATATTCTAATATCGATGCTGGTCTCATGTCCTGCCTGTTTTCTGTTTCCGAGGTGAGGGAATGTAAACCTTTAATTAAGGGTCTAGTTGCAGGTTATGTTTCAAGGGTTTCAAGCTCTTTTTGGAGATTCTCGTAAATTTCTTCTCGTAATTAAAAACTATTTTCTAAATAGTATTACATTGGAATGTTTATTTCTAGGCATTTCTTTACAAACTTTTTTTTTTATGTTAGCAACTACGGGCTGTGGTTCACTCCTTACAAGGCTGCAGGTACTGCTAACATGAAAGTTCCTTTCCCATCTGTCCCCGTATGCCAGCTATGCTCAAAATAGCTTTTATCGATATGCGTGTTTTTCTTTGAGTACTTTTGCAATTTGCTGCTTGTGTGATAACAGAGCCATTGGTGAAAGAAATTAAAGACAATTTTGCTAGAAGTATTTACGAGGGCTAAAAGTGCTTCCTGGGAAAACGACGGTTGGCACATTAGAATTTTTATTTGTTCCTTGTTTTTGTTCATTTCTGAAAATTATAATTCATTCCTGATGATTAATTTCAACAGGAAAGTTGTGACAAGAATATCAGAAATTAATATCTTATTCCAACCCTTCAACTTGGAAATTTTTGTTACCATGATACGTGACAGCTTGTCGTTTACTGTCACTGGTTACCATTACTTTCGTTGCTCAGAAAGTATGGTAAGTAGGTCGAAATAAAAATGGAGAGGAAGACTATGCCGAATATTAGGAAATTTCAAGGTTGGACCAATTAAATTTTGGTAGCTTATGCTAGGAATGGTTGAAGGATTGGACAGTCTAAAAATCACTTCTTTTCAATACTAATGCTAGCTTAATCTAAACTGGAATATGGTGCCTAATGATGACTTTTTACCAGCAATCCTAATTGTGGCCTTCTTTTTTTTATCCTTTTTCATTGAATATCTAAGTGACAGAATCTTACTCTAAATGTAATTTTCGACTAAACACTCGTTTTTGCGCCAGTTCGTATCCAGGGTAGGGGGTTAGGGAGGTTCGAACCCCCCCCCCCCACTTCGAAATGTTTGTTCAACTCATAAAAACGTAACAAAAATGAATATAAACAAATTTTTGATTTGTTTTTTGAAGTCTTTTTAATCTCCCCCACAAGATGAAAAACCATTTTTAAACCCTCCCCCTCCCCCTAAATAATCCTAGGATACGGCTCTGTTTGTGCGTTATTCAGGGAAATTTCTTCGTGCAGTCACACATTGCCCTGCGTAATTAAAGTTTGTGGCATCAACATTGTCTGGTGGCTAACTGGTCTTCTAGAAGCGAATTAATGTGGCATTAATCAAGAAACTAGTTCCAGCTATTTCTTTTTGTTTCAAGTTGCAATTTCTATCATCATCATTTGAAAGGGCAGTTGTTTTACTTGCTGAAAGACAAAATAGATGAAGTTGCAAAAATAGTGTTTTTTATTTAATATGACACCTTTCTGGTGAAAATGACTTTCCTTTACCCCCCCCCCCCTCCAGAACAAAGGATCCGTTCCTCCTTGGTTATGGGACGTGGATTCTTAAGTATATAATTTACATAAATTTTGTCTCAGTGTATATTGTACTAGCTTATAAAACTTAAAAAAAGGAGTTAGGTAGTTTCACCACCCCCTTAGCTACCTACCCCTACCCTAGAGTTAACTACCCCCAGACTCTACCTTGCCACTCCCCAGCTGAAATTTAGCGTATTTAAAATCATGTCAAAACTAAGACAGACCTACACAATCTCAGTTTTATTTAGTATGGCTTTGCCTTTATGGTACCATGTGGTCCATTTTCCAATTTTCACTTTTATTTTCACTTGACTTGAGAATATTTTATTTTCACTTGACTTGAGAATATTGGCTCTAACTTTGCCCTCCCCCCCCCCGTGATTTGAAGAAATTCCGCCAATGACGTGTACCCTCGCATAAATGTGCAGTTTTAAAAGGAAGCAGCATAAAACAAACATAATAATCTAGAGAATGACAGAGGGCAGGCCACGTTATAATTATCACAGCAAATTTCAAAACAAAGTTAGATCAGCTCTTCCGAGAGATACTGCTACCTTTTTTGTGTTTTGGTAATCTTAAGATAAGATAAGATAAGTTTTATTCTTCATTAAATACACATACAATATTAGATGTTATAAATCCCTCAAAGGCTCATTGGCCTGTACAAAGAGGGAAGACATATGAATTACATACTCAAGGATAAAAAACAAAAGAAAATTTAAAATGATCACTTACTCACATATGAAGGAGAAGAAAAGAAAATATAAATAAAATAGAAACTATAGAAAAAATTAGAATAAATAAACTAAATTAATTAATTATATTAAATAGACTCGAAAAAAAAAAAAAAAAAAAAAAAAAAAAATTTACTATAAGCGAATTCCTGTCGTCGAAACAGACTGTAATTATTAGACTGTAATAAAATGGTGCGAAAGCAATAAAATTTAACCTATCTTCGTGAATGCTACTCCTTAGTGAACTATACAAGTTTCACCAATAAAAAATGATAATCATACCTGAGGCCTGGGAGTCATAGCGCAGAGAAAACCACCATAAAACAAACTAACCATTCTGGGGACATCAACTCCACAAAAAAAAAAAAAAAAGAAAATTATTCAGTTTGATTCTTAACTAAATGGTCCTTAAGAATCCTCTTGAAAGTGCCAAACGAGTGACATTTCTGTACTGAAGAAGGCAGGGAGTTCCAAACCTGATGACAAGCGATGAGGGGATTGAAATCTGACCGCACAGTGGGAGTAGGAGGAATGCAGATATTATGTGACGAACGAAGGTTATATGGAGCTGAATCAGAAATAAACTGAGGAGTTTTTTGAAGAGATTTTGGAAGATTGCCATGAAGCTGATGAAAAACAAAAGAAGCACAAGAAAGAATGTAGATAGACTGTAGATTTAGAAGCGGTCTTGGTGAAGAACGGTTGGTGTCCATAACCAGACGCCGTGTTTTATCATACATGACAGAAAGCGACCGCAGTGTAGAAGGAAAAGTAGACATCCATACTATGGGGCAATAAGAGACATATGACTGGACAAGGCAGAAAAAAAGAAGCTTCAGAATAGATCCAGGAAAGGTGTGTTTGAGTTTTCGAATGACACCCAAACTCCGTGAGACCTTAACCCTAATCATGGCTATATGGTGTCTAAACGAAAGGTTCTCATCAAGCAGGATACCAAGAAATCGGACCAACCGATTCTTTGGTCTACACAAGAAGCCTTGTGACACCTGAAGCTGTGTCAGTTGAGGGAAAGCTACACCAATTCGAGAAAAAATAAGAAAATGTGACTTGGCAACATTCAAGGCCAAGTAATTCGCCTCAAACCATGAAACTACTCTCTCAAATATTGCCACCAGATTAGACCTGACATCACATTCCGTCCTCCTTAGAGTCCCAAAAGTGCTGTCGTCAGCAAAAGCAACGAGGCAATCTTCATTAGAAGTAGCATTGGGACACGAAGGAACATCCGGATGACACAGATTGCAGCATACCAGAGGACTGGTGTTCTTGACTGCTGAAATCAGATCATTGACATAAATCAGAAATAAAACGGGGCCAAGAACAGATCCCTGGGGGACACCATATTCTACTTCAGAAGGGCTTCGGAAAAGCGGATCAATTGAAATAAGTCTACCAGAAAGATATGATTCAAACCAAGAAAAAACATTTGATCTTATACCAATATGCGATAATTTCCAAAGAAGAATCTGATGAGTCAAAGAATCAAAAGCTTTACGAACATCCAAAAATAAAGCTGCCGGGATAAGACCAAAATCTATTGCCGAATGAATGAAATTCAAGAGAGATGCGCAAGCATGCTCTGTAGAGTGATTCGCTCGGAATCCAAACTGGAAATCATGGAAAAAATTTTTGACATCCAGAAAACTAAGAAGCCTGGATAGCATAGCCTTCTGAAAAATTTTGCTGAAAACAGATAGAAGAGAAATTGGCCTATAATTAGCAGGATCACTCCGGGACCCACCTTTATACAGCACTATAACCTTAGCTCGCTTGAGTGATTCAGGGAAAATTCCATTCACGAAAGACAGATTGACAAGCTTAGTCAATGGTGACAGAATAGCGGGAAGAACGGCACGGATAACCCTTGTAGGAATTCTGTCTGGCCCTGAAGACGATGAACCTTTAAGTGCATTTACGATCCGAGCTACCTCAAACTCAGAAACAGGGTTCAAAACCATTGACTTTAAACATGGGGGTCCAAGATAGGCTCTGAAATCGCAACGAGGAGTTGTAGAGCTCACAGATGAAGCAGTCGCTTTTCCTATATTAGCAAAATAAGACGTAAGCTCTAGCTGAACATTTTCTTCTCCTTGGACAGTTTTACCGTCAACTATCAGCGTTGTTGGAACTGAAGGCGGAGGGGGAGTAGGTTTAAGTACAGAATTAATAATTTTCCATGTCTTCCCAACATCCTTTCCACACTCAGAAAATTTCCTGTGATAATACTGAGACTTGGCCTTCCGACACAGAGAATTAAATATATTCCTATAGGCTTTGAACCGCTGATGATGAGAAGCAGATGACGAAGCCTTATATAGTTTCCACAGATAATTTTTCCTTTTCCAGCTTTTATGGAGACCTGGAGTCATCCACGGATTCAGCAGTACTATCCTTTTCGAGGTATGAGGCTTTGGATTCTGGTGGCAAACTTCTAGGATACCTTCTTTTACTGAATCATAAAAGAAATCAAAAGAGCGGTTAAAATCCGATTCAGAATCCAAACTATCCCATGACTGATCAGTCAAACGAGATTTAAGTAGACTGATCTCACTGACACCAAAACGGAAAAATGGGAGATTAGATGGCGAAACTTTACGCTGCGATCGATTAGCAGTCCTATACCGTGAAATAGCAGGGAAATGATCAGAAATATCACTAATCATCACCGAATTATCTAAGACATCTAGTGACGAAAAAATATTATCAATAAGTGATGCATGCATCTCAGTAACTCGGGTTGGTATACAAACTGAAGGTAGAGCTCCCGCAGAAAGCATCATTGACAAAAAATCTGCAGCCGAAGCAGAATTTTGATCCAGCAGGTTAATATTGAAATCCCCCATAAGGATTAGTTCGTAAGGATGCTTTTGGAGTAAGTCCAAAACCTCTTCTAGAATTTTCATAAACGAAGGAATAGATCCACTAGGGGATCTGTAAACCAAACCAACAACTAAATTCTTACAACCTGACTTAATCTCAATAAAAAGGGATTCAAAGATTCCTTCCTCATTTCTACTCAAATCACTTCGGAAATTATATACAAGATGATCGGCAATATACAGGGCAAGGCCACCTTTCGCCATCTGTTTTCGGTTCATCCTCTCCATCCTAAATCTTTGGATATCTAAAAGCATATCCTTTTTTGAATCCAGGAAAGTTTCACACAATCCAATAACATCCGGAGTTCCACCACTGACGATCCGTTTCAGCTCATCAAAAGAGGAACAAAGTCCCTGAATGTTTAGGTGAAGCACAGAGAAAATACCATCTTGTTTAGAAGAGGCAGAACCACTTAATTGCGAAACATATTTACTTTCAATAACCGATTTAGGATCATTATAATTCCTATTCCTACTTCCAACTGAATTATTAATTATACTTTCTATATCTAAAGGATTATTTTGTAACTCAACAAAACGTTCCCCCAAAGAGTTAACATCACCCTGGTCACTAAAAGAATTAATCATTTTACTTACGGTGGATAGTAAATCCGCTCCGCGATCAAACTCACCAGACCAAAGGTTAACGACTTCACAGCAGAGCTATGGTATCTATGCAGAAGAAAAATATTAACATCGAAAAATGACACAACCGAAGTAATAAAAAGAAAAAAAAAATACCGAAAAGTGCACCCAAAAATAAATAGAAACAAACAATATTTTTGAGAAGAAAAAAAAAAAAAAAAAAAAAAAAAAAAAAAAAAAAAAAAAAAAAAAAAAAAACAGAGAAGAAAAAAATGAACCAAAAACTAGTGAATTGGTATAGATAAAAAAAAGAAAAGGGACAATAAACAAACAATCAATGAGAGAACAAAAAAAAAAAAAAACAGACAGAAAAAACAAAAAAAAAAAAAAACAACTAGATACAGTCAGCGAGAGACCTTATTTTTTTTATTGGAGTCCCGTCACTAGGCTTTGCCAATATTTGTCCCCGATCAGACCAAGCATTCCGCTGACCGAATCTGTCTTTCGCCGCATTCAGAATATCTCGTCTCTGCTTGGTCAGAGACTCAACAACAAAAATACCACTAGAGGCCAACTTGGATTTGGCCTTGAACACTTTACAAGCAACGCTTTTGCTCGAAAACTTCACTATTATCGAGCGACCCTTGGAGTAGATGGAACCGCCTGAGTTGAATCAGCTGTAGCAGCATTATTCAGTCTAAGTCTATACACGTTCACGACCTCATTTGTACTAATTTCAGGCAAAGACATCTTCTGATTAATAGTTAACAACACAGCAGAACGAGTGTCAACACCAGTTTTCTGCCTAACACCGTGAAAAACCAGGCTGTCTAGTAGTGATTCTTGTTCATAACTATCCAACTTATTCTCAAGCCTGTTCAGTCTGTCCTCTAAATTTTCAAGTTCATTACTCAGTCCCTTTAGCGACTTATCAATTCGCTGAAACTTGGGGTTAAATTCAATCATGAGAGCATCATAAATTTGACTAGCAATAAGCTCAGTCGATTCCTTAAGAGAGTCTGAGCTAGCCAGTTTTTCCGAAACTTTTTGAGTTATACTGTCCATCAGGTCATTTCTGGTTTTATCCAGTTCAGCTTGGGTAGCTACAAGTTTCTGTTGTATCGGGCTAATACTGCTAGATAATGCTAATGCTGGGCCATTTGCTCTGCTCTTATCATTACCTCTCATCGCAAGGTATGTTTTTGATAGTCTCATGTAAATATCAGGCGTAGTAGCAAGCTCTTCAAAAGCTTTTTTTGAAGCAGGAGCGGACAAATTAACAGTGGTAGGATCATAAACCTGGAGATTTGCAGCCACGAGGCGAAATTCATCATGCGATCCATAGCAAAATGCCGTATAAACTGGCTTGCCTCGTGTATCTTTACCAGCTTTGATTATTCTTACTGGCCAGAGGGGATAATCCTTGAACTTCGCAAGAGCAAGATCAAACTGTTTAAAAGCCATGATTATGAGTAGTAAGATAAAAAAAGCAAAAGACTTATCTTTACGTGAGGCCAAACAAAATATTCCAAATAAATATTCAAAAAGTCCAGCGCCAGCCAGCTAATGTATAAACCAAAACAGGTATTCACTCGATTATTACGTCACAACACGGGTGAAATGAAAATAGGTCTTGCCTCGGGAGTATTTTCCACGGAGGCCGGGGGGGGGGGGGTAAACACCAGCCACCGTTCACAATTGGGTGTTGGATGTAAAAATTATCCAAAATCTAAATGAATATCCTGAATCTAGGTCACTTTAACCCACAGCAAAATGTTACGAAATAACAGTCACTGAATTAGCTACGGACTCTAATTGATTCCGGATATAATCCTTTTTCAACACTTGTTCAAAACTGGTATTTAATCTTTTTGAAAGAACAAATTGGTCTTCACAGGTCAGAGACTGAATAGCAACTGATTCTCTTGCTTCTTATTTTAGCCTAAATAAAAACTCGGCGAACGATGAAATAGCACAAAACGGTAGTGAAGCAATTCTAGTGCTAGAAAACTTGCAATTCAATAAGTTTAGAATGAATGACAAGTTTGCTGGGTGTAACTTGGCCCATGTTCGTGTGGCCTTAAAGGCCCTGGCACATTATCATGCGTCGACGTCTGCACTTATGAGAGAATCAACTACTCCCCCCAAAAATTTATCTTGGTTGACTATGGAAGGAATAGACATGAAGATGGACATGGGAGAAGTTCTGAAGAAGGTACAAGCTATATATTTTGAAAACCAAACGAATGTGGGATCCCCTCCCCCTTTTCCCATATTGGTATAAGAACAAAAACTTTCTCTTTTATATTATTAAGGAAAAAAATATTAAAGGAATTATATGTGTTTAATCATTCAGGTTTAAAAAGAAAAGAAGTACTGAGCGTTTCCGTGGACATTTTATTTTATTATGGTCAGAAACATGTTATTATTGCAAAATATTCTATATGTTCAAAAATCAACGCTCATATTAATAAAGATAAGAGAAAATTAGTTCAGTAAAGACAATACAAAATTTCTTGGTAAAGGGAGAGGGAATATCAATTTGATAAGAATTACAATTGCTATTTACACTAATAATAACAGTTTGTGATACTAAACCCGTGCAAATGTGTAAACTCCCCCTCCAGCCACCCTCTTCCAATCGTCAGTCCTTGCTCCTTTCCATGAAGCTCCCACGTCTTTGAAATATCAATTTGAATATCAATTTGATAAGAATTGCAATTGCTATTTACAATAATAATAACAGTTTGTGATACCAAACCCGTGCAAATGTGCAAACTCCTCCTCCAGCCACCCTATTCCAATCGTCAGTCCTTGCTCCTTTCCATGAAGTTCCCACGTCTTTGAAATCTTTTTGTATGACTTACTTTTACACCCCATTCCGTTACCTACTCTTTTCTTTTCTTTTTTGTTTAACCCCATCTGGATCGACCTAAAGCTATTATTAGCCTCTTATTTTTATTTTTATTAGCCTCTTGTTTTCATATTTATCTTTTATTCTCTTTCATCCTTAAAGTGAAGAAAATATATATTTTCTCGTATATACAAAGTATTAAAATGTAGCCATTAAAATGTATTTAATTTAAATCACTTTGAGAGAGAGGCATTATTATTATTAGCCAATTATTAGCATTATTATTAGCCTATCATCCTTCGTCCGTAAGACTTGACATAACCATCTTAACCTTTCCTTGATTAAAGACCTAGACAGTGGGTTCGATCTAAATTTTCATAAAGCATATTGTTTTATATATAGTCGGTGAAACGGATACTCAAAACTATCCATAACAAATTTCTCTTGACAACATTCAGCATAATTATCGTCTTAAACTTTGCAAGTGCCCAATTTTCAAAACAATACTAGCACAACTATCACTAATGGGACTTGTAATATCCTGATCTTTGTTTTATAACTTTACTTTCAATTCTTTCAAACTTTTTCAACTGAGCCCCGGTAAACCATGATCATTTCGCTTTTTAGTTTTCATTGCACCATCCTTCCATTGCACCATCCTTCCATCCTTCCATAAACCATGATCATTTCGCTTTTTAGTTTTCATTGCACCATCCTTCCTTACAAACAATGCTACATAAGAAGGTGAAGCTAGATCGCACAATTTGTCCGCCCTTGCAACACCTCACCAGCCTTACTTAATCTTAATTTAAGCAGTTTAGTCTTCTGAATATAAACTTTTGAATCTATTCTCATAGCACAGACCCAAAATTTTGGAATTGACACTTCGACTTTTCGAAATTTTCGACTAGACACTTTATAGACACTTTAATCATTTGCATAAACTGAACATTGAAGAGTTTTCCACTTCCATTCGGTAGTTTGCCTTTCCATCCATTTCAGTACTCCTTGGAGAAAATCCATCAAAATTATGTATGTAAAATTGGACAATAACAGCCCTGTATAACTCGTGATTCCATACCCAGTGAGCTACTAACCTTCCTTTCTACCTTAATATTCAGCAATATTGCTTCCACACATTTCACAAAACATAGAATTTATTGCTAATAAGCCAGTAAAGCCGTATACATGCCATATTCATTACGTGATTCTCAGTCATTGTATTTTCAGTTAAGTGGGATTCTTTAGATTAAAAAAAAGTAGCCGATCTATATTTAAAAGCGTTTTTCAGAGTGACCTGCTCCTAGATATAATTTCCAGAACTTTCAACTACGTTAAACAAAATGGATTTCTCATAATTTGTATTAGATGTGTTTTGGAAAATGGTGGGCGTGGAAGGGGTGTTAGTTGCCTTCTAATCTCTTTCGACTTTTAAAAAGGGCACTAGCCCTTTTAATTTCCAATCGAATGAGACCTTTTTGAAGTTTCTACCACAAAGCTTTCTATAAAAACCTTTTATGCCCCCAGGGCATAATTTACAACCCTTGCCCTGAGGGCTGTGAGACCTGTGTTTGTCATCCACAAAGACATAATTTCAAGAATTTTCAACTACGCTGAACAAAATGGCTATCTCAAAATTTTTATTGGATGTCTTTGGGTAAAAGGTGGGCGTGAGAGGAGCGTTAGTTGTCCTCCAATCAATTTCGACTATTAAAAAGGGCACTAGCCCTTTTAATTTCCAATCGAATGAGCCCTTTTTGAAGTTTCTACAACAACGCTTTCTATAAAAACCTTTTATGCCCCCAGGGCATAATTTACAACCCTTGCCCTGAGGACTGTGGGGGGAGTGTCTTACTCAAAACATAATTTCTATATGGAAATCAACTACGTAGGACAAAATGGCTATCTCAGAATTTCGATTGGATGTGTTTGGGGAAATGGTGGGCGTGGAAGAGGTGTTAGTTGCCTTCCAATCACTTTTGACCCTTAAAAAGGGCACTAGAACTCTCCATTTTCAATACAATGAGCCCCCTTTGAAGTTTATACGACAACCCCTTGCATATGAAGTGCCTCTGGGAAAAAAATAATAACGCATTGGAGACGTACGGCCTTTAGTATAGGCAACGCTATAGCGTTGCCTCTGATTTATTATTTATTTTTATTTTTCCCAGAGGCACTTCATAGGGAAGGGGCCATCGTATAAACTTCAAAGGGGTGCTCATTCAATTAAGAATCGAGAGTTCTAGTGCCCTTTTTAAGAGTCAGAAGTGATTGGAGGGCATCTAGCCCCCCGTGCCCTTTTTTCCCAAATACTTCCGATAAAAATCTTAAGGTGGCTGTTTTGTTAAAAATAGTTGAAAGATCATATAACAAAAACTCCGGGGTCGACACAAGCCCCCAGGGCCCAGGGGTTGGCGTTGTAAGTTATGCCCTAAGGGCAAATATGGCTCTTATCGAAAGGATGCTCGAAAAACTTCAGAGAGGGCTCACTTGATTGGAAATTAAAAGTTCTAGTTCAGTTTTTTAAAGTCAAAAGAGATCGGAGGGCAATTAGCCCCCCCCCTCCTCACGCTATTTTTGTCAATTGCATCAGATAAAAATTCTGAGATATCTATTTTGTTAAAAATAGTTCAATGGTCAGATGACAAAATTTCCTGTGTCGACACAACCCCCCAGGGCCCGGGGGCAGGCGTTCTAAATTATGGCCTGGGGGCGTATATGGTTCTTATGGAAGGGATGCTCGTATATACTTCAAAGAGGGCGAATTTGTTTGGAAAGTGATAGTTCTTACTCATTTCTTCAGAGTCAAAAGAGATCAGATGGGAACTAGCCCCTTCCCAAGCCCTTTTTTCCCAAATGCATCAGGTAAAAATTTTGAGATGGCTATTTTAGTAAAAATAGTTAAAAGTTCAGATAAAAAAAACTCTGGTATCGACACAACCCCCCAGGGCCCGGGGAAAGTCATTGTAAGTTGTGGCCTGGGGTATATATGGCTCATACGGAAGGGATGCTCCTATAAGGGATGCTACTTCAGAGAGGGCTCATTTGAATGGAAATTGAAAGTTCTAGTCCACTTTTCAAGAATTAAAGAGATCCAAAGGCAACTAGCCCGCCCCCACGCCCTTTTTCCCCAAACCCATCCGCTAATAATTTTGAGATAACCATTTTTTTAAGTAGTTTAAATATCAGATAACAGAAACTCCGGTGTCAACACAAACCCTCAGGGCCCGGGGGCAGGCGTTGTAAGTTATGCCTTGGGGGCATACATGGTTTTTGTGGAAGGGATGCTCGTATAAACTTCAGAGAGGCTTCATTTGAAAGAAAATTGAAAGTTGTAGTTCATTTTTAAGAGTAAAAAATGATTGGAGGCAGCTAGCCTCCCCCCACGCCTTTTCCCCCTCAATGTATCAGATAAAAATTTTGAGATAACCAGTTTGTTAAAAATAGTTCAGGGTCAGAGGGTCAAGAGGGTCAGATAACAAAATTTCTTGTGTCGACACAACCCCCCAGGGATTAGGGGCAGGCGTTGTAAGTTATTCCCTGGGATTTATATGGTTCTCATGGAAGGGATGCTCGTATAAACCTCAGATCAGTTGATTGGAATGTGAAAGTTCTAGTTCACTTTTTACGAGTCAAAAGAGATCAGACGGCAACTATCCCTCCCCCTCCACACCCTTTTTTCCCCAAATGCATCAAATAAAATTTTTTAGATAGCCATTTTGTTAAAAATAATCAAAAAGTTAGATAACAAAAACTCTGGTGTCGACACAACCCCCAGTGCCCGGGGAAGGCATTGTAAGTTATCCACTAGGGGCATATACTTTTCTTATGGAAGGGATGCTCGTATATACTTCAGAGAGGGCTAATTTGTGTGAAAGTTCTTGTTTACTTTTTAAGAGTCGAAAGAGATTGGAGGGCAACTAACCCCCCCCCCCCCTCTCCACACCCTTTTGCCCAAATGTATCAGGTAAAAATTTTGAGATAGCTATTTTGTTTAAAATAGTTAAAAGGTGAGATAAAAATGTCTGGTGTCTACACAACCCCCTCAGGGCCCGGGGGAAGCCGTTGTAAGTTATGTCCTGGGGTTATTTGTGTCTCTTATGGATGGATGCTCGTATGAACTTCAGAAAGGGCTCATTTGATTGGAAATTCAAAGTTCTAGCTCAGTGTTTAAGAATCAAAAGAGATCCGAGGGCAGCTGCCCCTCTCCGTCCCCCACGCCCTTTTCCCCCAAACCCATCCGAAAAATTTTTTTGAGATAAATATGTTTTTTTTTAATAGTTCAAACATATTATAACAAAAACTCCATTGTCGACACAAACCCCCAGGGCCCTGGGGTAGGCTTTTTTAATTATGCCCTGGAGGCATATATGGTTCGTATGGAAGAAATACTCGTATAAAATTCAGAGAGTGCTTATCTGATTTTAAATTGAAAGCTCTAATTCACTTTTTAAGAGTCGAAAGTGATCGGAGAGCAGTTAACCTTGTTCCCCCACGCCCTTTTTTCCTAAAATGCATTAGATCAAAATTTTTATATAGCCATTTTGTCAAAAATTGTTCAAATTTCAGATAACAAAACATCCGGTGTCGACATAACCCTCAGGGCCCGGGGCAGGTGTTGTAAGTTATGCCATGGAGGCAATATGGTTCTTATAGAAGGGATGCGTGCATAAACTTCAGAGAGGGGCTCATTTGATTGGAAATTAAGAGTTCTAGTTCACTTTTTCAGAGTCAAAAGAGATTGGAGTGCAACTAGCCCCTTTCCCTCCATGCCTTTTCCCCCAGAACCCGTCCGATAAAATTTGAGATGGTCATTTTGTTAAAAATAGTTGGCATATCAGATATTAAAACTCCTGGGTCGACACAACTCCCCAGGGCCCAGGGACAAACGTTGCAAGTTATGCCCTGGGGACATGTATGGTTCTTATAGAAGGGATGCTCGTAAAAACTTCAGAGAGGGCTCATTTGATTTAAAATTGAATGTTCTAGTTTACTTTTATAGAGTCAAAAGAGATCGAAGGGCAATTAGCCCTCCCCCAAGCCCTATTTTCCCCAAACCCAGCTTATAAACATTTTGAGATAGCCATTTTGTTAAAAATAGTTCAAACATCAGATAATAAGAGCTTGGAGGTTGACACAAACCCCCAGAGCCCGGGGGCAAGTGTTTTAATTTATGCCCCGGGATATATAAGGTTTTTATGTAAGGAGAGGTCGTATAAACTTCAGAAGTGGCTCATTTGATTGGAAATTGAAAGTTTGTGTTTTCTTTTTATGAGTCAAAAGGGATCGGAGGGCTTCTACCCCCCCCCCCACCAACACACACACACACACAAACACACCCACTCTGTTTTTTTTTTCAAATGCATCCGATCAAAATGTTAGATTGCCAGTTTCTTTGAAGTAGTCTAACGATCAGATAGCAGAAACATCGGGGTCAACATACCCCCCCCCCCAGAGCCCCGGATTTCCTAACGTTTGCAGTACCATGTGACAAAACCTCCCACTGTCTCTAGGGCAAGGGCTGTAAGTTGTGCAAGCTGTCTATTGTTCATATATAAGGTTTTATCAAAGGGGTACTCGTATAAACTTTGAAAATGGTCATTCGATTTAAATCGAAAGTTCTAGCTCCGTTTCTTATAGTCAAGAATAATCTTACAGTAAGCAGACCCCGCTCCACGCCATTTTTTTTCTAAATGCTTCCGATCAAAATTTGGAGTTAGCCATTTTGTTCAAAATCGTCCAAATGTCAAACAGCTACGGTTCCGGGTTTGAGTTCCCCCTGCCCTGGGGGAAAGGGCTGTAGATTATACTAGCAGCCCGTCGTTAACATATAAAGCTTCTATGGAAAGCGTGGTCGTATAAACTTTAGAGGAAGTTCATTCAACCGGGAATCGAAATTTATTTTGCCCCTTTTCAGAATCGAAAGTGATCAAAAAGTAACAAGCTCCCCCCCCTCCTCCTTGTGCATTTTTCCCCCTAATGCATCTCGTCAAAATTTTGAAACAGCCCTTTTGTTCAAAATAGTCCAAAATTCAAATAACTTAGGGGTTGATAAATCCTTTATAGCCCCCGGGGCAAGGATTCTAACTTATGTAAGTTGACTATTATTAGAATTAAGGTTTTTATGGAAGGGATGGTCCTATTAACTTTGGAGGGGGCTCATTTGATCTGAAATTGAAACTTCTAGTTCTTTTTTAAGAGTCAAAAGTGATCAATAGGCAACTAGCCAACGCCCCACTTTCTCAAAGGGCATCAGGTCAAAATTTTGAGATTGCCATTTTGTTCAAAAAGTTCAAAGGTCAAATAACTATGCTTCTGGGGTTGAATTCCCCGCCCCTAACCTCGGAGAAATTGCTCTGAGTTATGGAACTTGCTCATTGTTACTTTGACGCTTCGTTTACTTCAATACTCGGATTTAGTGATTTACGTGGCAACTTCGATTTACAGTGCAAGGGCTGTAAGTTATACAAGTTGTTTATTGTTACTTTGATACCTTATTTACTTTGATGCTTTCTTTAGTTTGGTATTCTTACTTTGTTACTTGTGTTGATACTTTGATGAACATTTGATGTTGAAAAAAAAGTTTGATTTTGAAATAAGGATTTGTTTTAAACTTGAAACCTTTTGCAATCAAAATGAACAAAAATTAATTAAAAAATTTTCCGTAAAAGAATTTTTTCAAAGAGAAGTAAAGGCCATTTGAAACTTAAGTTGAGCACATACAAATACCTGTTAAAATTCAAACCCAAAACGACCAGAAATCACTATTAAAGAATAAATGAAACCCAAAACTAACAGAAATTAAATAAACAATCATAGCAAAAAAACATACAACAATTAATAATATAAATGAATAAATAAATCTTAAAGCGAGTAATGCTTAAATTGAATATGCAAATCAAGCTTAAAACGAAAAAAAATATTTTACTATTGAAGTATAAATGAAAGCCAAAACGAACGTAAATTAAATAAACAATCAATGCAAAGTAACATACAATAGATACTAATATAAATGAATCAATAAATCTTAAACGAGTGAAACTTAAATTGAATATGCAAATCAAGCTTGAAACGAACAAAGATAACTACAAACAAGAGTCTGGATATCGCCTCCTTCTCTCGCTGTTAAAGTCTAAAACCTACTGCGTCATTGGCGCTTTAATGAAAACGAATTATATTAAAAATATTTTCTTTTGTGCTTAATATTGAAAATAAATATTAAAATTATAGTAAAATTTTGAATTAATGAGCTTTCAGCCATTAATATCATTATACATCAAATATTCAGTTTAATTTATTAGTTCTTTCTAAGATTGTTCAAGACAAATACACTTTCACTACAAACAAGAGTTTGGATAATACCCCCTTCCTTAACTGTAAAAACCTAAAGCCTACTGCATCAATGGCGCTTCACCGAAAACAAATTATATTACAAATATTTTCTTTTCCAGTTCTTACAGTATTGAAAATGAAAATAAAAATTAAAGTAAAAAAAAATCTTGAACTCATGGATCTTTCAACAATTAATATTATTATGTGTCAAATGTTCAATTCGATTTTGTTTATACTTCTCAAGACTGTTAAAGACACTTATAGTTTTCAGTAAAGCGCCAATGACACAGTAGGTTTTAGACTTTCACAGTGAGACAAGGAGGCGATGCCCAAACTCTTGTTTGTAGTTATTTTTGTTCGTTTCAAGCTTGATTTGCATGTTCAATTTAACTTTGACTCGTTTAAGATTTATTTGTTCATTTATATTAGTACCTATATGTTTGCATTGCATTGTTTATTTAATTTCTTTTTGTTTTGGGTTTCATTTATACTTCAATAGCGAATTTTTTTTTTCGTTTTAAGCTTGATTTACATATTCAATTTAAGCATTACTCGCTTTAAGATTTATTTATTTATTTCTATTATTACTTGTTGTAGGTTTTTTGCTATGATTGTTTATTTAATTTCTGTTCGTTTTGCTTTTCATTTATTCTTTAATAGTAATTTCTGGTCGTTTTGGGTTTGAATTTTAACAGGTATTTGTATCTGCTCAACTTAAGTTTAAATTGACCTTTACTTTTCTTTAAAAAACTTCTTTTAATGAAGGTTTTTTTAATTAATCTTAATTAAATTTCCAAAATACTACAAAACTGTAACACAGAAACAACACCGAAAATGTCTAGTAGAGCAGATATTACTCCTCTATAGATTCAGATTAGCAAATGGGATATCTTAATAAACTTCCAAAATACTGCAACACTGTAACACAGAATCGACACCGAAAATGTCGAGTAGAGCAGATATTACTCCTCTATAGATTCAGATTGGCAAATGGGATAAATGTTTATAATATAAATGTATGTTTAAATACATTTAAATATAAATGTTTTTACTTTTATAACTTTAATAAATCAAATAATGTTAACATTTTGATTACTAAATATCAGTATATGTATATTAAACTGACAATGCACATTCATTTGTATTTTTTTCAATAAAGTGCAAATTTTGTTCTGGCCTTGGGAAGTCATAGGGGTTTTGCACCCAACTTATGTTAATTTCTGCTCGTTTCGAGTTTGACTCGGTTATTTATTGTAATTTCTGTTCGTTTTGGGTTTCATTTATATATCGATGCTGATTTGTGGTAGTTTCACGCTTGGTAGATTATTTCATTTTATTTTTGCTCATTTTTTGTTTAATGGAGTTCTTTACTTTTCTTTGAAAAACTTATTTTGTGGAAAAATCTTTTTTTAATTAATTATCAGAAAACTCGATACATGTCTATTGGTTTTGGGCATGGACATATTTCACTAATCTGACATAGAAATGGAAAGGAATTTTTCTGCAATTTTCTGGAAATTTTGTGGTTCATATTTGTGCAAACAGACATCTTGCCATCAGGAATGATAATTTTCAAGGGGAAGAAAAAAGAATATATCGTATCATCTACGGTGCCACTCGTTTGGCACCTTCAAAAGACTAGTAAAAAAATATTTGTTTCCATGTGATTAATTTTCTTTATTTTTGCCTGGTGCCAATAGTTTTATAAAGCTTATTTAGTGAACTCTCCTGTTTTTTTTGTTTTTTTTCCGTTTATAAAGCAAATGCTTCACATGTTAAAAGTTCAAATGCTTATGTTTATATGTTTAAATATTAATGTTATGTCTATATTGTTTAAATCTTAAGCGTTTAAATGTTTAATGTTTATTTGATCTTTTCATAATCCCCCTCCTACAGGCCATGGAGCCTTTGTGGGGATTTGTAGATTGTTATGCCATTACTTTACTGATATATGGAAAATAAATCTATCTATCTATCTATCTTGATGATGAAAAAAAAAGAAGAAGATGCTCAATGTTTTGTCCTAAATTCACCATTGAATTAATCATTATACTTATCCTATGTGTCATTGCGTGTTGCTGAAAAAACAGGGCAAATTAAAATTTTCGTATTTCTACCGGGGAACATATGTCTTTTATGTGTTTTTCTCGAAATTTTTTTAGCTAAACTATTTAAATTAGTAAAAATCTGTGAATACTAGTTTTTTTGTAGGCATGAATATATAATGTTTGTAGGCATGAATATATAATGAGTCGGAGGTAATAGGCTTGAGAATGTCTGTGCAGGATTTCGACTCTTGTTGATAGAAGAGCATCGCCAAGTGCTGAAAACCATGTTATGACCAAGATGGGCCCAGGATTGCACAAAGCCTCCATTCATGGAGGTCCCAGGGACTTCTTGCTGTCCGGTTCTAAGCCGGCTTAAGCACTTCGGTGTAGACTTGAGAAGATATGTGATCCCCGTCCTGCACTGGTATCCGGGATCATTGCTTTTCCTGAGGCGAAAATAATTTCAATGATTTAAAGAACATGAAAATTGGAACTTGGAATGTTACGACATTAAAAAATGACTATCGTATCGACATTTTGACTGACGAATTCAGACGATTCGAACTGGATTTATAAGGAGTTTCAGAAACTCATATCCCATGGGTAGGAAGTATGAAATTAGGTGATATAGAATTTGTTTACTCAGGCAGGAAGGATGGGGTACATAGACAGGGAGTAGGGCTCATGATGAATAAGGAAGCTGCTAAGTCTTGTTTAGGCTGGGAAGGTATTAATAATAGAATACTAATTGCTCATTTTATGACTAGAAATTTCAGGGAATCAGTTATAGTAGTATACGCCCCTGTAGAACCAACTGACGGAGATACTAGGGACTCAGATGAATTTTACTTACAGTTACAGGAGCAAATAGACAAGGTCCCAGGTAGAAATATGATGTTATTACTGGGAGATTTTAATGCCCAGGTTGGTAGAAATAGGGATAGATGGTATCCCAGCCTAGGTAAATTTGGTGTAGGAAAAGAAAACAGTAATGGATACAGACTTTTGCAATTTTGTAGGTATAACAATCTAGTTATAACCAATACGGTGTTTGGTCATAAAATGGCTCATAAGTTAACATGGTATTCACGTGATGGTAAGACAGCAAACCTTATTGATTATGTTATAGTAAACCGAAGACTGGCAGGATCAATACAAGATACTAGGGTATATAGGAGTGCTGTTACTGATGTTAAAAGTAAAGATCACCATCTAGTAGTGTCAAGGGTTAATTTAAAGCTGAAATATCGGAAGGGTAATTACCTCCCGGGAAGTTATGATGTTGGTAGACTCCAGGATGAGAATTTGAGAGAAACTTTCCAGGAACAGTTGAATACTAAACTTGAGAGTTTAAAATTTGATAATGTGGAAGATGGTTGGAATAATTTTAGAAAAATAATTTGTGAAAATGCTGAAGGTGTATTAGGGAAAAAAGCTAGAACTGCAGCTAAGAATATTAGTGAAAAAGCTTTATGTTTAATAGAAAGAAGAAAGGACTTGTACAAGAATTATCTGAGTGATAGATCAATGAAATGATCTATCACAAAAGAAATGTAGAGAGAGTGGAGAAAGCATTAAAATATGAAGTAAGGAGGTGTGAAGTGGAGGCCATGGATAAAATTGCCGAGGATCTGGAAGATGCAGCTAGACGGCATAATAGTAAAATATTGTACTGGCACGTTAACAAATTGAGAGGGAGTAGTCAGTCCGGACTTGTCCCAGTTAAAGATAGGAATGGGGTCGCGATTAGCGATAAGGAAAAAACTAAAGAGAGATGGGCCGAACATTTTGAGAACTTGCTTAACCGAGATAGAGTTGCAGGAAAAAATATAGAGGAAAATGAAAAAGTTTTTTGATACTTTGGATGTGAAGGAAGATTTGTTTTGTGAGGAGGAATTAGCAACAGTACTAAAAGGATTAAAGAACAATAAGGCTCCAGGTGCTGATAGGGTAGTAAATGAGTTTCTTAAATATGGTGGCTCTGAGGTTAGAAATAAGTTATTGAAGATTATGAATATGATTTTTGAAAAAGGGGAAGTACCTAACGATTTTAGGAAAACCTTAATTAAGCCACTTTATAAGAAAGGTGATAAAAGTTAGTGTGGTAATTATCGAGGCATTAGTCTGGTCTCTGTAGGTAGTAAATTACTTAGTAATATGATACTTTTTAGATTGAGAGATGCCGTAGACAAAGTTTTAAGAGAAGAGCAGTGCGGTTTTAGAAAAGGTAGAGGATGTGTCGACCAAATTTTCACTCTTAGGCTAATAATTGAGAAGTGTCTGAGTTTTCAAACACCTTTGGTCCTCAGTTTTATAGATTACGAGCAAGCGTTCAATTCTGTTGATAGAAGAGCTTTAGTAAAGGTTTTATCCTTGTATGGTATACCAGACAAATACATTAAAGTGATTAGTGCTATGTACGAGAATAACACTGCTGCGGTTAAGGTAGGAAATGAGGTTAGCAGCTGGTTTTGTATTAAATCAGGAGTTAAGCAGGGCTGTGTTCTATCCCCCTTTATATGGATTATTTTGATGGACTTTGTTTTAAGGAGCACAGGAAAGGCAATGGGAGACCACGGAATCAAATGGAGAGGAAAAAGTCTCCTGGACTTGGATTATGCTGATGATTTAAGCATCCTAGATGAAAGTGTGAGCAAAATGAATGAAGTTTTAGAGGTTTTGCGAGTTCAGGGTGCTAGAATTGGTTTGAAAATTAATATTAGGAAGACTAAGTCACTAAGGCTAAGAATAAGTGAAGATGAAAAGGTGACGTTGGGTAATGAAAAGATTGATCAGGTGGGCAGCTTCACTTACCTTGGTAGTATTATTAGTAAAGATGGTGGGAGCAGTGAAGATGTTAAAAATAGAATAGCCAAGGCTCAGGGTGTTTTTTCACAGTTAAAAAAAAGTCTGGAAGAATAGGAAGATAAGTCTGCTAACCAAGATTAGAATATTAGAAGCTACAGTGATGACAGTGGTCAAATATGGCTCTGAAGCATGACGCTCCGAAAAGCGGATGAAGATTTTGCTAGATGTTTTCCAGAGAAATTGCTTAAGGATTGTTCTGGGTACCCGGCTGAATGACCGTATTTCAAACAATAGGCTATATGAAAAATGTGGTTCAATACCTCTCTCTAGGGCTATAATGAAAGAAAGGTTGAGGTGGCTAGGGCACGTTGTGCGGATGAAGGATGACAGATTGCCGAAGATTGTTCTTTTCGGCTAACCCTCTAGGGCTAAACGGAAAGCAGGTCGTCCCCGTCTGGGGTGGGAGGACGTCATAAAGAAAGATTTAAAGGAAATGGGAACTTCGTGGGCGGATGTAAAAAGGGAGACTTTGAATAGATTGGGGTGGAGGAGGATCGTGCGTAGCTGTGTTGGCCTCAGGCGGCTTGGTGCTGCGGTGAGTTGTTAGTAGTAGTAGTAGTATTTCTGAACACCTGGGACCAGTTAATAAAAAAATTAGATGCATACCCTTTCGTTTGGGGCACAGTGATATTTTTCGATTTCTTTTCGATTTTGCATTTTAATTCTGTTTATTTTCTATTATATTTTATTTATTTGTTTATATTATGTTATATTGCATAATATAATATATTACATATCATCTTTATATTATATTATATTACTTATATTATATCTATTTGTAGTATCTATATTTAGTTTGTTTATTTTTATTCTTTTTAGATGCTGCCAACCAGGATTGAACTACTGAAGACTTTAGGTGAAGGGGAATTCGCTTGTAAGCTTGAAAAGTGTTTGCCAGTCATAGTTGAGTCTTTCAATCCCCTTAACGCTGGGATACATGGACCAATGGAAGTTATTTTGCATGGAGACTTCTGGAATAACAATATGTTGTTTAAATACTCAAAAGATAACGAGGTAAAATATTTTTTTGTGTTCAAAAGCCAAAAAAGAAGTCTTAAGGAAAATTGCCAAATATATTAAGAGATATTAGGAGGTAAAACTAAAATTTAGTTAGGCTAATTTTACAAGTACGTTTATCATTCACACGTGCAATGGAACAACCTTTGCCTCTTTATTTTATTAATTAACCACGCAGAAGTGCAAATAATTAACTTATTACATTGTTTTTGTGTAAGAAGACTAAATAGCAGGGTTTGTCTTTGTAGTAAAACTCCACATTAATTGTTAGCTAGATTTCCTCACGTAGGCACGATCTAGGCTAGACGTCGACATTTTGATAGCTTTCGTTCAACACGTATTATTTGGTTTCTAATGAGAATGATCAACAGCCAAACGCCTGGTAAATTCTGTCTTCGGGATTCTGAATTTTAACAAATCGGGAAATTTGTATGGTCACCACCTTCTTTCTCAGTGGTTGTATTTCTAGCTAGAAAGGAGCACTTTCTATAATGTCTTATTTTAGCTGGAAAAGTCTTATTATTGAAAGGTAATGAATAAAGTCTTATTATAAGAGTCATATTAAAAGAGAGTCAAGTACTAAAAATAAGTCTTATTATAAGAGAGCCAATGACTATATAAAGTAATTCATTGTCACTAGTCCTGGAAGATACTAGATATTCTCTTCTAGAATTTCATGTGAAAGGCACTCAAATATGCGTTACGAGGCTGTGCACATGGAAAACAGACATGTTTTTTTTACTACCTGAAACTTTTTTTGGCACTCTAAGTGGTCCAAAAGCGATTTTTTTTTCTCTCTCTCTTTCTTTGTTGTACAGTTTTCTTTTCCGAATGTTTCTTGCAATGCAAAAGGATCTGTATTTCCTCTTTGCCGTCTAAAATACGCTCTGTACCGAAGATAGATATAAAATGCTATAAAAGTACGTGTAACCTAATGTTGGATTTAGTTTCCTATCGTTTTTGTTTTTCGTCTTTTTCTTCGTCTTTTTACTTTTTAGTGACAGGGGGCCAAGCTTCTGGGTGAAAAGAAAGATAGCTTTTAATTTGCTTCGCAAATAGGTATAATTTCACTTTTTTTTTCTTCGTCAAATCATTTTACATTTTATACTAACAAATTATTATGTATTATTCTGACAAACATATTATAAAATAGTTATTACTCCGTTCCCCGAAAGGTAGAAGAAACCATTCAAACAGGCGGAGCCTCTTCTAAGTATCTGTGACGTCATTCATATAAAAAAATATAGTTTTTTCCCAAGATTAACGCCCTGAACGAATTTTCTTAAAACCATAACCTATATTGATCGTTTTTTCCCGTCCGAAAATGGTAGTATGCCAAATTTCAGAAAAAATTATAGCGCTGTTTTCGAGAAAAAATTACATGTATAATATTATTGTTCATTTAATGAGATAGATATTTAATAGTCTCTACAATTTTATTATTTTTGCTTTCTCCCTTTTTTGATATTTTTATATTTCTTATTTCCAGAATTTTTGTTTTTTAACTGTGATCGGTGGCTGAATATTTTTGTAGTCTTTGATTTTTTTTTTCTCACTCTTAGCTATATGTCATACTAACACCTGATGTATATTAAACGTATAATTAGCTATTCTCAAAACAGTAGTAAAGTTCCTTCCATTTTTAAAATGCCAATGAAACTTGCCACAGGAATTCATGTTTTACTTTAAATGTAATTTTAATTTAAGTTGATTGTTCTTAGAGTAGATAAATGCCCTCTTGCGGGACAGTTGGAAAATTTCAAATGAGGACTGTATACAATTTCATTTGCTCCAGCTTTTCAAGGGCAGTGAACAAACAATGTGCCAAAAACAATTTGGAAAATATCCTTAATAAAGGTTGTTAGCACCCAAACCTTGCAGTGAGTTATCGTAGAAATTTTAATAAAGCATGTTATCAATGCAGAAACTTGAATAAATGCTACACAATGAGGGAGCACTGGTGGCAATTTCAAATAATATCTCGTGTAAAAATGTTACTTTTTTCAATCTACATGGAAAAAAAGTATATTTATTCCAAAACTCTTTCGTTTTGTAAAAATAGATGAGTATGTTTTGTTTAGTGAAAACTATTTTATTCAATAAATACATGATCATTTTTACCGCTTGCTCAATCATTATTTTTTACGAGCTCTGTTTAGGATCTGTCACCAGATATAGCACCCTGTTTTGTACTGGGTCTCCCTAGTATAAAACAGGGTAAAGCATAGCGTATATTAAATACGTAACCTAATCTAGTCTAGGTACCTCCCCCCCCCCTAAACCCCAAAAAACAACAGTTTAAATATTGTGAACGCAATAAGAAATCACGGTTTGCGATCCATTTATCTAGCAAATACCCGTTTGTCTGGTTTCCTTGCACAGTCTATAGCGGTGGGTTATTTATAATGCATAAGTACCCGCTTTCCTTGCTATCTGTGCACAGACTGTATTGATTTCTTTTTTCGTATTTTGTTTTTTTTTTTCATTCGTCAACCTATTAATTGAGAACCTCTGATTATTTTTTTCTTTTTTTAGCCTGAAGATATAAGAATTGTAGACTGGCAGATGCCTCGACTGGGACATCCAACTGCTGATATTGCGTACTATCTTTTTGCCAACACCACTTCAGACTTCAGAAAGGAACATCAAGCTGCAGTTTTAAAGGAATATTTTGATGAATACGTCTCGAGCCTTTCTTTGCTAGGTCATACCCTTGGGGGGTATCACTTTGATTTATTTATGAAAGACTGGAGAGAAAACTTGATATTTGGAACAGTGTTAGCACTTATTGCACTGCCTTTCATTCTGATGAAAAAAGATGATGCTTCAGAATTTCAAGAAAAAATGGAGAGCATTGAGATGAATGCTGAGGATTGTAAGTTCTTCTAGCACTCATTTTTCTCTTTTTCTTTCTTTCTCTTGTTTTTTTTTTCTTTTTTTCTTTTTTTTCAAGCAAAAGTGAAAAGTAACTGTGACAGAAATATACATGGAACTATAATAGTTCTTTCGATGTCAATTAATATGGAATATTATTTAGTTCGATATAATGTATTGATTAATTCCGCTGCATAGCCAAAACATATAGGTAAAACATTTGGTCGTCACTAGTGGCGTGTGGTGGCTTTCAGGTACAAGGAAACAATAAACTTTTCAACCGATGAAGCAGAATAACTTCACAAGAAAATTTACAACGAAAACAAAAGCTAATCATTTAAGAATATCATTTACACTCTCACAGTTAAGGCTTATGCTCTCCATGGAAATTTCGCTATGCAAAATTTCTGCCCTTCTTAGGTCTTAGCCTGTCAACGAAAAAGGAAAACTTTGCTATCATTTCATAGCTGAGATTTAGTTCTGTCCATCTATTGAATTAAACTTTTGAAATTTGGTGTGTATTAATTTTGAAATTATAAATACGATGCAAATTAGTTAAAAGTAGTCGAAAAACGGGCAATTTTCTAATTTTTTAAGCAAGTTTAGAAACTTCTCAAGAAAAGTGTCAGATATATCATAATCCTGGCTCAGTGAATGGGTGAATCAGAGGTCAAGAAATCCAATAGTATGAATATCTTGTCCTTTCTGTGCAAGTTTAAGCTACAAACTTGTCGACAAATTACTTGCTTCAGAGGTAATATATTTCTTGATGTCCCAAAAAGCTTGAATCATGTAGAGAAGAGATGGCATGTCAACTGCATTCAAATCATGGAATCAAATTGAGTTACAAAAATAGGTCCATGTAAGATATTTATTGCCTGTTTTTTGGTATATCTCGGGTTCAACAGAAATAATGGGATTTGGCTGCATTTGATATACCTGGCTTTAATTTTAGGGTGGAATGTATTTCAATGCTTTAAAAACTCGGAAGGTTGTTCTAATTTTTTTTTTTTTTTTAAATTGAATATTTGAGCGTGAAGTCCTTGGAAATATTTTCATAATTATGGTTAAACTTGAAAATTCATGGATCTGTTGAAAAAAAGTGGTTTCGAGTGCCTTGGCCTTGATGTACGGATATAAGATTATATCAGCTTCAAATGTTGGGTTCGGCCAGTAACTAATGATCCAATTATGTGAAAGAACTGAGTGAAATGTGATTTCAGATAAATGATTGTATATCTTCAATTTTGTTTCCCTTGTTTTTAATTGCTTGTACATTTTCAGCTGCAGAAGATCAATTTGCAGAAGCAGCATCACAAATGATGGACAGTTCACTCTCTTCAAGCATGTCCCAAAACCCTGCCATAAAAGACAGGGTGCTTGGTTTAGTCCGTGATGTACAAGCAATGGGAATTCTGGATGAAGCAATTTCTCGCTTATCGGAGTCAAAGGAATTTCCACTCACCGAAGAATTTTGGGAAACTGTTTTTACGACTGATTCAGACAAAACCATATCGGACAGACTACAGCGGATCGTAAACGGTGATTTGAAAACTGACGGCAAAGAATATTATTTGGTGAAGCTCGAAAATGGCAATGAATATGAGGTAAGTCGTCAGTTTGGTTTGAATTTTTCTATGGTGATTTTTACAATATATTGGACACTTAGAAGGATTCCAGAGATAGTATAGGCTTCAAGTAGATGTTACAACCTGACTGTAAACTACTGCAATAAAATTCAGGTTTCTGGAAATGTATGCAGTTTAGATTATTTGTGGCATTGAGCCAATGTGACAATGTGAGTAGCTATTTTCATCAGATTATGAATTGCCTTGTAACGTTTGTCACAGCCTTGTGACATTTTTGACCAATTTCGTCCAGAATCTTCACTCTGCTTCAAAAGATGGTAGAATACTACAGCTTTTTGCTGTTCAGAAAGGCACGATCTTTAAATCTTTCAAATGATCTCCCTATCTGCTTTCTAAGACCATTCGAAAAATCCACCCCTGAATAAAATTGTATCAACTTGTGCAAATGCGAAGAAATCAATCACGTTTTCTATATTTCTTTTTTTAAGTTTCTAAGGGGCCATTGTTTTCCCCACAACTCTCTACCTTGATTAGATATTGCCCTTTGCTTCCTCACTATAGAGGTAAGCATATAAATGTAGTCCTCTATTTTACACTTATAATTCTCCCCAATTGGAGGGCTGCCTCTCCCTGCCCTTAATCATTCTTAGTGCTTAGTCTGATTATATTCCTATAGGTAAAGTGAACCAGTTTGGTAGTTTATCCCTCTTGTCATATTGATATGGACGGCCTCTCACAGAAATTTGATAATCTGGACCTGAGAATGAACTTTCTGGGGCTTTGGACCCACCTCCCTTCAAGCATGATTTCCTTACACGCTCTCCTTCGAGAATCATTTAAAGAACCACTCCCCTCTCCTCATCCTTAAAAGCTGTTGAGTAATTATGCATGGTTGTATAAAAATGACTGAATTTCATGGTAATCAACTCATTGTAATAGAGTGATAAATTATGATAGTAATACTTAAATTATTGAAATAGTCCCTCATTTAGATGGACCTTATTTTTAAGGACAAAATGCATAACCGAGTGGTAATTTGTCTTCAGGAATTGTGGATTTTATGCAAAGGCTTTTAATTATCTTAAACCGATTGGTAGTTCCAAAATATTTGCTCGGTGGCCTTTGATCCCTGCTCAAGGTTGCTTTTTGTGGCACTTGTGGCAAAAAACCCACTATTTTTATGGGATTACTTTTTTTACTGAAAAAGGCTCTACAGCTCAAAATTTTTAGTCAAGTATATTTTTTCACCTATCTACGACCATTAATTCGTTAGGCTTATCTGAGCAGCAAAAAATCCATGACCATCATTCTAAGAAAAACATAAAACATTTTATCCTTTAATAAGAGAGGACAGTAATTTCTGTTGTAGGGTTTTCAGACATGTTGAATTTACTTTTTAATATTCATCAAAATCACACCCCTTATTGGTGTTTTTGCCTCTACCCCTTTTTTGAATTTGAATTCAAATTTAATGCCAATAACTTATCACTAGTAACTTAAAACTGAATAAGTTTTACATATTTGAACTAAAAAGTTAGATCATTGTTTCTCAACCTGAGGGTCGTAGCCTCGGGGGGGGGGGGGGGGGGGGGGTAAGGGCCAAAATTCCGTAGATAAAGGTTTGCAGTCGGTCGAGGAAAATGTAACTTAAACGAGACAAATATTTTAAGAACTAATTAACAGATTACAGGATAATGTACACAGAAATACGTTAAAAGATAAAACAAATAATAGATGGTTTATCCGCTCATGATAAAACATACAGTTTGGCTCAAACTATTGCTCAAGCTGTTATTCAAATTATAAAGGGCTCGTGGGGTGAAGGAATTTACTTTTAGGGGAAGGGCTAAAAAGATTTAAAAAACGATAAAAAACCAACAAAGAGAAAAATCTCAACGAAAAAAACAACAACAAGCGAGACTGTGGCCAGTGGAGAGAAAAGAAAAGACAACGCGGATATTTCGCCTGTATTACAAACAAGGCATCTTCTGCACGAAAGACAGAAGAAGAACAAGATAAAAAAAAAGAAAACAAGTTAAAAATAAAAAAACAATAAAACCACCACCATAAAAAAAATTATACAATTGGCGCAAACTGATCCACGTAGGGAAAAGATGCTATTATGGAGTTACTTTAGTGAGAACACCAGAGCAACTGAGGAAAAATAAAAAAATGGAAATTATTTTAACTATTCTGTTGCGAAATAATCCTTTTATTGGCTATTATTGAAGCAATTCGTTTTGGTCTAGCAGGTAAAACAATCCCCTGGTGATTATTTATAATCTTAATTCCCTTATTGACTGTTGATTCACTCTTTAGAAGATTATCATAAATTGGGTCAATATTTAAACTACCTGTGTCCCTATTTATCGAAAGGTTAGCAAACATATGTTTTTTAATTTCAATGGCTTCTCTCGCCCATTGTGTATACCCCTTATCATTTGAAATAGCTAAGGCCTCATCAAATTTTACAGTGATCTGGTTGAAACCAAATATATTCAGCTAAAGCTGAAACAAAAGTTTCTGGAGGCTTGCTTAATTGTAGGGTTTTTTCTATTGAATTTCGGTGTTCAATAAACCTTTCAACAAATTGTTGATGAGTCCTACCAATACAGAACTTCCCACAAGAACACGGAATTTTATACACCCCACTTACTAAATTTCCCGGGTTAAATCCTTACCAGAACTAAAGAAACTACCCATTGGCCTCAACGATTGGAAACATGTATCAATACCAAATATACGCAAAATCCATGAAAGTTTCTCACCCAAACCAGGTACATATGGCAATGAAATGAAACTTTTTGGTACATTTAAATCTAAAGACTGAGAAACCCCAATAACCCTACTATCATGTTTAACACGTCTATTTTCAATTATTTTGTCAATAAACTTAATTGGGTAATTATTACAAAGCAAAATATCCCTCAAGTATAACAATTCCGAATCCAGAAATTCCTGGGAACAAATTCTAAAGGCTCTATCCACTAGTGAAATTACAACCCCCCGTTTCACCGACATAGGGTGGCAAGAATGAAAATTCAAATACCAATCATTTTGGGTAGGTTTTCTGTAAATCGAGAAAAGTAAATGGAGATCCTTCTAATTAATAAAATATCCAGAAAAGGTAATTTATTATAATTTCTTAAACCACATTGGCCTGACATCACATAAAGAAAGAAAAACGAGCAAAAATGGGGTTTTTTATTGGCCAAATGATTTTTCAGTACTTTCATTTGGCCTATAAAAAACCCCATTTTTGCTCGTTTCTCTTTCTTTATGTAATTTATTATTTTCCTCAAATTCAACTGTAAATTTAATATTGTTATCAAAACTATTTAAATGCTAACAAAATAGGTCTAAAAGTCCAATCCATGTTTCCAAACGCAATCCACATCATCCATGAACTTCCCCCAGAAACAAGGAGAGATTCTAAAACTGTGTATAGCGGAGGTTTCAAAAGTATCTATAAAAAGATTTGCCAATAAAGGAGAGAGAGAAGCCCCCATAGGTAACCCAAAAATTTGTCTATAAAACTCCCCTCTAAAACCAAAATAAAAAGAAAATTCATTTACTAGAATAATTAGTTTCATAATGACTTCAATATCCAAGCTGGCTAAAGTCACCTCTTGTATTAAATCAAAGTGTTTTTCTAATTTACTTTTTAAAATGTCCTCGCACCTTTTTAAATCACAATTTGAATACATGGACACAACATCAAAACTGCAAAGAATTGAACTATCCTCTAACGTGAAATTTCTCAATTTATTAGTAAGATCAGTCGAATTTTTTAAATATGATCTTTGTGTTCCCAAAAGTGGACGCAATGCTACCAACAACCATTTTCCTAATTTCGAAACAGGTGACGGAAAAGTTGACACAATGGGGCGGAGGGGAGCTCCAGTCTTATGAATCTTAGGTAGACCATAGATTTTGGGTGCCGAACAACCCCTAGGATAATATTTGTTATAAAACTGTGGGGTAATATGAAAATTATTTTTCAATGACTCCAATTCCTTTCTTGTTGATTTTACATATTTATCTGTAGGATCAAAATCAAGTCTTTTGTATGTAATTGTGTCAGAAATAATGGATTTCATTTGATTGTTATAGTCTTCAGTGTTCATAATTACAATCGTGTTTTCCTTATCGGCTCTGGTGATAGTAAGGAATTTATCCTTTTTTAAATCTGAAAGTCTTTTAATGTCATTTGTTTGTGAGATGTCTTTACCAATCAAGCTCACTTTAAAGGTGTTCAGTTTTCTTACGATCTCGGCTCTAAGTTCTTGAGGAGTATCAACTTTATCTATAGAAGCCATAATTCCTGACTCCACCTTTGAAATTATTTTTTAATAGGAGATTGGTGTTGGAAAACAGAACTTCGAACCCTTCGACAAAACTGCCTCCTGTTGAATATTAAGTGGTTTAGAAGACAAATTCTTAATTGCTGGACCCAGACAAAAACGAGGATAAAAAACATCTGAATCTTGGAACTTCTCAAACAAAATTTTATTAAACTTGTCAACAAGACGAACCTTAGACAAATGACAATCATGGTGAAAAGATCTAACGGCCATTTCCTTAATTCGCAAAAAAATGTCAGATGGAAGGTTATTCCTTAAAAGGGTTTCAACAGAATTTAATTTCTTAGACAGTTGAAAACGTCTCTGTTTTTGTTCAGAAATTACGTGATTTAAAGCCATTAGGCTTAATTTGTTTTTTAATTTTGTTTCATTTTCAATTCCAAAATGGGTACATATTTTAAAAGACTTCGGAATCACCGATTCCTTCTTGCAATTTTTTAAGAAAGTTTGTTGATTTAAAAAATTCGCATGTTTTTTAACCAAAGACAAATAATAATTGACAGAAGCGGCTAATTGTTGCCCGTACAATTGACGAATGAAAGATCTTAAGCCGAACTGGCCAGCCATGACAAAAAACCTACAAAGAGAAAAATCTCAGCGAAAAAAAAAACAACAAACGAGACTGCGGCCAGTGGAGAGAAAAGAAAAGACAAATGCAAAACAACGCGGATATTTCGCCTTTATCACAAACAAGGCGTCTTCAGCACGAAAGACAGAAGAAGAACAAGATAAAAAAAGAAAACAAGTTAAAACTAAAAAAACAATAAAACCACCACCAAAAAAAAAATATATATATACAATTGGCGCAAACTGATCCACGTAGGGAAAAGATGCTATTATGGAGTTACTTTAGTGAGAACACCAGAGCAACTGAGGAAAAATAAAAAAAATGGAAATTACTTTAACTATTCCGTCGTGAAATAATCCTTTTATTGTCTATTATTGAAGTAATTCGTTTTGGTCTAGCAGGTAAAACAGTCCCATGGTGATTATTTATAATCTTAATTCCCTTATTAACTGTTGATTCACTCTTTAGAAGATTATCATAAATTGGGTAAATACTTAAACTACCTGTGTCCCTATTTATCGAAATGTTAGCAAACATATGTTTTTTAATTTCAACGGCTTCTCTCGCCCATTGTGTATACCCTTATCATTTGAAATAGCTAAGGCCTCATCAAATTTTACAAAGTGATCTGGTTGAAACCAAATATGTTCAGCTAAAGCTGAAACAAAAGTTTCTGGAGGCTTGCTTAATTGTAGGGTTTTTTCTATTGAATTTCCGTGTTCAATAAACCTTTCAACAAATTGTTGGTGAGTCCTACCAATATAGAACTTCCCACAAGAGACGGAATTTTATACACCCCACTTACTAAATTTCCCCGGGTTAAATTCTTGCCAGGACTAAAGAAACTACCCATTGGCCTCAACGATTGGAAACATGTATCAATACCAAATTTACGCAATATCCGTGAAAGTTTCTTACCCAAACCAGGTACATATGGCAATAAAATGAAACTGTTTGATACATTTAAATCTAAAGACTGAGAAACCCCAATAACCCTGCTATCATGTTTAACACGTTTATTTTCAATTATTTTGTCAATAAACTTAATTGGGTAATTATTACAAAACAAACGTATTGTTATCAAATTCCCATTGATTAAAGTTTCAGTTACCATTGTCGAAGGTCATTCTTCCCTTACAGTTCATTACTATGAACTGTTTGATAGAAGTTATTCCGGTATTCATATAGAAAAGATTATATAACAAATCAATTACAAAACTTTGTTATTCTTGGCCTTTTGCCTACTAGTGTATGTTTCTGTTTGTCGCTTCAACGGACTGTCCATAAAATCAAACACATGACGTGACGTTTCCCCCGTGATGAGCTATCAATGATTCTATCAATAATTTATGTGTCGTAATACCACACACATCTCTCTTAAACCCTCATTTTTAGTTGGATTGAGCCTAAGCTATCCAATAGGAATTTAAGATTAAAATATCAGCTAATTAGAGAACCCCCAGTGAAAAAATAAGCCCCATTGGCTGCCAGCTGGGTCCCAGGAAGCGAAGTGTTACTTTCTTAAAAATAACGTAGTTTCTTATTTGGTCATTGGAAGCGTAAAGTTAGGCTGGTACAGTGTTTGCTACAGTGGGCAAGAGGTCATATTTTTACACATTTACTTTTTTACTTTAAGGTGGTCAATTCAAATTTGCATAAAAAAATTGTTAAAATGCATATCGAAGATTAGTGACTCTTCCAGCATCATATTCGAAATGACATGAAGCTTCGAATAAACATCTCTGTACTTTTCTTCTTTTTTTATCTCTTGTTTTTTTAAGAAAGAAGTTGACCCAAATTCCCTAGTGACAAAGAGCTGAAATTAGCTAAGTTGGAGAACTAAAGATGAAAAACTTTGAACTAAGGCTAATTGTAAAAAGTGCTACTAGTAAATATAATTCCTGCACTTTCTCAAATATTTTGTTCCTACATTAGAGGGACTCGGTCCCAACTGAATCCTTTCTCTCCTTCTTTCTCTAGTGTATTACACTTCCCTGTACACTTTCTTCTCGCCTTCTTTCTCTAGTGTATTACACTTCCCTGTACACTTTCTTCTCGCCTTCTTTCTCTAGTGTATTACAATTCTCTACACTTTCTTCTCGGCTTCTTTCTCTAGTGTATTACAGTTCCCTGTACACTTTCTTCTCGCCTTGATTTCTCTCTTACTGAAAAAGTATAGCTAGTCCGTATTATGCTCAAAGTTGGTCTCACTAAGAAATAACATTTCTCTTTCAGGTTTAAACGTGGATCCCGTCCCCACAAATCATCTGGATTTTTTAAATTTTCCCTGTGTTTTCATATATTTCTTGTGCAATTTCAGTATTGGTGGTGGAGTATGCCAAAATTACCCCGGAAATACCCTTTTCTTCCTCAAAATAAGGGTGTGCGTACGTACGCACTCCCCTTACTGTCTTCACAATAACAGAGGCTTTTAACTTGGGTTAGTTTAAATATAAAAATAATTTATGTTATAGGTAAAGGCAGAAAAAGCATCTGCGGCCGGGGACAATTTCATGAGTGATGTTTACATATTGGATATCAGAGGAACAAATGGCTTACACAAAAGCGTCTTTGTTAAGGTAATTAGCTGTGAAAACAAAAAATCTAGACACTCTATTATGAAATGATTTTGGATTCCTAAAAGTTTCTTGCAAGGTGGGCAAAACAGAAGCATTAGTCGGAGTGTAATATAGGATTAGTATTTGGTAGTGTTTTGGTTCGAAGTGACTCAAAACAGGGATGAATTTGTAAAAGTAGTATATGCAGTATGGTAAAATTACGGTACAATTGTAGTACCGTAAAATTGTACAGTAAAATTGTACGGTAAAAAGTATGGTAAAATTGTAGTCGCTGCTTTGGTACCGGGGTTGGCTCTGTTTTTATCTTAAGCCGGGGCAATAGTTTGCTAATTTTGGTACCTAATAAATTTGGTACCTAATAAGTTTCTAAAATCGGGGGTGCCGATTGCTGATTTAGGTGTTTATTAAAATCAACAAAGCAATGTAGATGGCATTATATTATTTATTACATAAGAGATTCTAAACTTGTGGAGGTGGATTGCTAATTTCAGTGGTTGGAAAAATCAACAAATAATATAGATGAAATAATATTAAGACATAAGATTATTGTCTGATTTGATTGCAAGAAATTAATATCGACAATTCAGCCACTGCCTTTTAAGCAGGGAATCACATAATCTATTTTCTTCTTCTTTTTTTCGACGGTCTCCTACCTTTCCATAGTTCAGATGTCTTTAGGGCGAAGAAAAAAGGAGTGCTCCTTGATATTTTTTCTGGAGTACCGGAATTAGAAACTACTTTGGGTCCCGAAATCAACAATAATCTAAACACTATGTTATATACAGGGCAACACTTTTGAGCCATGCATTTTGCTATTTTATTTTCGAACGGTATTAGAATTAACAAGCTACTATCCCAGCTTTAGATGCTTATGGTTTATGAAATAAGCAATAAATGAATTGATACTTGACACAAAGGAAGATGCTTTTTATTTTATTTTCTTATGGTATTGGAATTAGTAAGCTAAGCTATTATTCCAGCTCTATTCATTTTAGCTCCAGAATTCACAATAATCTAACTTCCTCTTTACATAAATAGAAGCACCATCTATTTTATTTCTATTTTCTTAGGGTACCAGGATTAGCAACCTGTTACCCCGATTTTAGACTCACCTGAATCCCGAAATTAGCCAATTGCTGTATCGATTTGCTGCTTATAGCAATAAAAGCAAGGACTAATTCTTAAATAAATAAAAAAAATCATTCTCCTAGTGTTAGGAACTAATCGCAGTCGTAAGCCACCTGAGGCCAAGACAGTTGTGCACGTTCTACTCAACCTTACTCTATTCTTATCCTTAGTCTTTCCTTCTGTTAATTTTCCACATCTATAATTTATTTTTCTTACAAGCTTTTCCTGCTATATTGGAGGAAATACTTCCTTACATTTGAACCAACCAGGATTGCTAAAACATATAATTATTTGGGGCGTAGTATTATAAAACGTAATATAACCATCATAACCGTTCATGCTTCTTGAACACTGAAAGCGGTAACGCCTACTTTTCTTATGCATTATAATATGATATAAGCTGCTGCTCAAACAATATATTTAAATGTCTCCAGAAAGTTCCTATGGGAAGTATCTAACATATATTCATAAACTCTCCGCAATGTCCATATTTAAAGACTATGCTTTACAAGCATCATCTTGGCTGATTTTTTCTCAATCTTAGGGGTTATACCTATTTTTCTCTTTTTACAAATTTTTTTTTTCCAGTTGCGAAGAAAGATCTTCTACATTTTTACTTTATCTGTTTTATTTTTACAAATAATATTTTCTTTGTTTACTTGGTCTATCTCTCAGTAACTAACATTTTCTTTTTACTTCTATATATTTTGAAACCTACCTTGGCACCCTGAGCTCTCGAAACCTCCATCAATTCATTCATTTGATCAACGCTTTTACAGATGATACTCAAGTCCTTTGAATAAATCTAGGTTTTTAGCCATTCTATTTGATACAGTGTTCTCCTAAAGCTATTGTTGCGGTCCTTGGGACACACTCCATCAAAATAATTACATATGAAAGGGGACACAATACGATCATGGTCCACTACTTACTCACTACCCACAAACAAACAATAAGTCCAATGAGGAAAATTTAAAGACACTGAATTATAGAAGAAAATTAATTGAATATTTCAGCTCTGCGTCTAATAGCCGTTCTCGGTAAAAAAAAAAAAAGTGGAATAAAGGTAAAATACAACTTACAATAAAGACAAGGAAATTAGAATTAAAACCATTAATAAAAAGTGTTAATATCATTACTTTCAGCAAGTTCAGCTAGGAGAAATGTATAGCTGGATAAAAAACCACAGCAAATATACTTCCCTAAATAGCACAAATAAGCTTTTGTGCTATTAAGACTGTTATATTAATCACATTTGACTTAAAATATTGATAAAACAGTCTTAATATCATTACTTTCAGCAAGTTCAGCTAGGAAAAATGTATAGCTGGATAAAAAACCACAGCAAATATACTTCCCTAATTAGCACAAATAAGCTCAACATCTAGTATACCTGGTATCTGGTATATCATGTAAGGATAAAAACTTCTCTAAAGCTCTTATATCTACGGGATGAATGCTTGTTTGTTATCTATAAAACTCAAGCTAAACGTGTATCATGATTCTGGTACTTCTCAATTACTAATCTAAGCGTGAAAATCTGGTCAACGCATTTTCTCTCTCTGTAAACCGCATTTTCATCCTTTTAATATTTTATCTACAGTACCCTTTAGACTAATAAGTGTCATCATGAGCAGAAATTTTCTTCCTACTGGAAACAAACTAGCGCCTCTACGGGTATAACATTCACTCTTATCACCTCCCTTATTTGATATTATGAAAGAGTTTAACTAACATTTTTTTCTAAATTACTAAGTACTTTCTCTTTATCAAAGGTCGTAGTAGCAATATGTTTTATTTTCCAACTCTTCTAATGCTCTTTTTTTATACTTAAGCCTCTTGTCATCAACAATTGAGATCCCGTTTCTAACATCAACAAGGACAAATCTGATGTAACCAAATCTTCTCAATTCCTCAATATGCCATTATTGTGGTTTTTTGATTAATGCTACCATTATGGCATATAGGCACTATTATTACACTATGCCACCACATTTCATGCTGTCACTAGGCTGTCTAGCTGTATCATTCAGATCTTTAACAATTGTATCCATAATCTCCATTTCAAATCTTCTTAATTCATGTGTTCATGCCTTCTCTACTTTTCTTACTTTCCTTTGCTTCCATCTGATATATTTTAAAACAAGCAGACGACCAGAGATCGTATGGGAAGGTGATCCATGAGCGCGCTAGAGTGCTCCAACGCAGCTGTAAGACCCATCTGGGAAACAATTAAAATTAGCAATAAAAATTACATTATTTTCCCCTTTGATATTACATACTTGTTCTTGGAGTTGTATTTTAAATCCATCGAAATCAATACTGCCTCTGTCATTTAGCTTGGCATCGGCACCTAAATGGAGTCTTTGTGCTAGCGTGGCCTCTTCCCAGTCACCTGATTAATGTCTTTTCAAACAATTCGTGGTAATCAATTGCCTATGTACAAGAAGTGATATCCCACACCAAGAAGTTTTAGGTTCACAACATCCGAATAGCATTTGATTGTACTGTCAGTATTAGAATACAAATAACAGGGAGTCTAGGATACCATAACAGAGAAAATCAAGGTTAGCCTGGCCAAAAATCTATTCCAAAACAAAAACAAAAAGTATCCTTTTTTCCGAATCTGCTGCAACGCTGTATAGTTTACTACACTTTTTTTTCCTTCAGAAACGCCGCTTCTTGAGGTTCGGAGCAAGGCTATTTGCGTGGTCTTGGTTATGTGAACTTATGAAATATCCTCAACGAGGCTACTATGAGAGCGCACTAGCAAGATTTTCCTTCCAGGGATAGGGATGGAGAACGAAAGTTATGTTGGAGCAAGGACCCTAAGCCCCCGAAAATCCAACATTTTTCGCTACCTTGACCTAATGAAGGAATTCGTAGTATTAGTGTCAGTAAATTTAGAAAATTTGTGGCATCCACCGCAATCCTTGATATCTTATGCTTCATTTGAGTGAAAATGTAAAACTAATACCAAAAACAGTGTGCTTATTAATCAGTAAGGTTTTCAATAACTAAAATTTAACCCTGAAACTGTTGAGATTTGTAAAATTTATGGATATTATTTGAAAAAAATAACGCTTAGTTTAGTCAGGACCAACAGGAGCCGTTTTGGTATGCAGTATTTGTGCTATTTTCTTGGTGTTAAAAAATTCTTGGGTTAATCCAAATTTTAGTGTCTGGTTTGTTATTATCAATTAATAAGACTGTTAAAAGTGCGATTTTTACATGTCATTTTTAATTATCGAGCAATTAAAAATTGTGAATTGTTTTAAATTTGATGAGCCTGTTTAGTTCGAATATGTGATATTTCGAATCAATGTATAATTTTGTATAACAATGGCTATGGCTGTGTTTTTCATTTCTTTTATACGTTTAGTTTCTTATCAAACAGTTCGTGGTAACGAACTGTATAGTAAGAGCGACTCGTCTCAATAGTAACCGAAACTCTAAAAAATGGAATTTTAATATCAATAGATACATCAAAAGAATCGAATTTTTATGCTGATTTTAAGTATGTAAGTTTTATAAAGTCTTATTCAACTCTTTATTTAGTTTTACCCATCAAAAGTTACGAGCTGAGAAAATGTGCCTTGTTTTCGAAAAAAGACCCCCTAAAAGTCATAGGATCTTAATGAAAATCACACCATCAGATATGCGTATCAGAGAACCTTACTGTAGATGTTTCAAGCTCCTATCTGCAAAAATATGGAATTTTGTATTTTTGCCAGAAGAAAGATCACGGATGTGTGTTTATTTGTTGTTTTTTTTTCACCAGGGGTGACTGTATCGACCCAGCGGTCCTAGAATTTTGCAAGAGGGCTCATTCAAACGGAAGTTAAAAGTTCTAGTGCCTTTTTTTAATAAAAAAAAAATTAAAATAGAGTTTACAAAAAAACTGCATTTTTGATGTCTTTTCATACTGAGTCTTTTCAAAGATATTTGATTTTTGAAGCAATCAAACAGTTCGTGGCAACGAACTGTATAGTAAGAGCGACTCGTCTCAATATTAACCGAAACTCTAAAAGAAATTTTGATACCAATAGATACATCAAAAGAATTGGATTTTTATG